>OY783201.1:7660945-8860945 GCA_963678675.1 Xiphydria camelus
CCCGTGATTTTCGACGTGACAATGGTGTATCGGATGCCGGGGCTCGTCCAATCTCGATATCAATGGTTGAGCGCGGGGTAGTGCGTGCGAACTGGGTCGTTGAATCCAAATTTTCAGCAGTCCGATGGGTTGGCAAATACATGTTTGGAGTCGTATGCGTTTTCGAGAGCCTGTCGGTCAGGCCGCAGGTAGTTTGGAAATCGCGAAAATATCATTGACGTGTTTTTTTTAAAATGTTTTAATAAAATTGCGGATTTTCTGGAAATCTGACAAAATTATATTTTACTCTCCAAACGAATTTTGCTATAGTTTGCTGTAACAGGAATTTATTCGAAATATACCAAAACCATGAAAGGGATGGAAGAGGCAACTAAATGCGAAGCAAAGATTTCCTCCGACGAATTCCGTTTTAACACTCATTTTTTTATAGCAGATTTGAAAAAGTTTGGACAAAATTGTAATATTCACCCTGTATCTTTTCATTTTTCACTTTTCGCCTTATTTAAGCTGGAAATCGATATTTGGAAATGCAGCTACGTCATAATCCAGTAAGACTATCTCCCTCGCACTTGTTGCTTAGCATAAGTGCGTCGCTCTCTACCTTTTAGATAATGTCACGATCTTGTAGAGAGAAGTGCAGTTATAACTGCGAATAATTGTTTTTTCGGATCGTTTCTTCCTCATTTGTCACTGAATATGTGTATTCGGGTGACAAATTAAATTTGAAAGCATGAATACCTTTTTTATGTTAAGACCAAGTTGTATTCTGAATCGCGTCGCCGCCAGAACCTCGACCCCGTGTTCAATGCTAATCGAAATGTGACTTTAAACGGGCAACGAGATTAAACGAGCGCCCCCGCCCCGTTAATGCGCGCCACGAGGTTTAACGCAGCCAATAATTGCCTTAAAAAATTTACAGGACGGGTATATCCTTTGTGAAAATACTCGCCCTAATGCAGATTTATCGCCGCCTAAGAGCCGGAGCCGAGCGCCTAATACAGGCATTATGCTGAGGCGAGCTGGAGGAATTTGCACGAAATTGGAGGTAATTTGTAGGGGGTAGCCCTCGCGCACTCCCTCCCGTGTGTATCTTGCGAGTTTACGGCGTAACGATGTTCATTGTTGTAAAACAAAACCACCTACTTGTCGCAAAATTAATCCGCGCCGTTCCGGATATACGTCACACGGCGTACCGCCGAAGGGTGAAGGCGATTCGCGAAAGGACTCGACGAGGGAAAATGCTCGACTCTCCCGCGAGTCGTCAAAGCTCGCGACGTTTTGAGCGAGTCGCTCTTTCGCGTTCGCCGTCTCCGCGCACACTTCTCTCCACTTCGACGTGTTCTTTTGCGCGCGCTACAGCTTTTTCTCCTTTTCTCGCAATTAGATGTCGCATTCCGGCAAAGGCGTCGAAAAAGTGCGGGACAAAGTCGTCGCGCCGGCGGTGGGAAAAAGAGAACACGCGCGCGGGGAAAGGGGATCCGGCGAGCTCCGCTGTGTTTTTCGCAGCCGAGCGACACGGTGGCGGGCGGCGGCGGCGGTGACTTTAATCGTCAGTGAGCGGAAAAAATCTGCCGTTGAGTGTAATCGTGGTTAATGTGGCTGGAATGAAATGGTTGTTTCGAGACGGTTGAATCCGCAGGGAGTGTAAGAACTGAATTCTTCTAGCGCGGTGTGCCACGCATGGAGAGGTTGTCGGAAATACGGTAAGGTATATTCGAGGTCCGGAAAAAGTCGACTACTGTGCTCCACGAGTTTTTCACAGAGGGCGTAATATTATTACATCGACATTCTCTTACCTGGCATATTTGGGACCAAGACTGGGATCGTACGTGGAGCTCGCGGAAATGTCTTCGTCGGGAATCTCGCCGCTCTCCATTCCCAGCGCCGAGGTGCATTGTCCTGAAACAATCGGTATTATACGTAGTGTTAAAAAGTCGAGAGTATCCAGGATTGGACGTAGTCCTATTTTAGCAGGATTCAGGCAGTTTCATGGAATGTGAAAAATTTTCTAACACCTAAAATCGCTGATATCTCATATTTCCTTTGAAATATTGATCTAACAACCATGCTTTTCGTAAACAGTGCAAATAAAATACATAATACAGACTTATCCAGAATTCGATCCGAGAGATTTTGACTTTTTCCCTCTTCTATTTTTCCAATTTTTCGTAAAAATTGAAATCTTTGAAATCGGATTCTCGATCATCCCATTCGATGTATTTTTTCATGCTGATTCCGAAAATCATGGATTTATTGAGGGTTTATCTCCAAATATTAAAAGAACACTGAGATATTGATGATTTTTGGTGAAAAAATAATATTTACTTATGCGTAAGACGACCCCAATAACTTATACTTCTTTTAAGATATCGATTCAATAACTATGCTTTTCGTGATCAGCGTGAAAGATTCCATAAAATAGGGCGATCAATTCCGAAGATTTCGATTTTTTAACAAAATGTCAAGGGTATTTTTAATTTTTCATAAAATCTTCCGACAATTTTCGTTTTTTCAACATTCCTTGTTGCGGTTATACCGCGCATTATCGAACAGCTGCAGCAAAATTCAATTGCACGAGTCGCGTTCGAAGTCTCTCTCTAGTATGCCTCTCCATTTGATGCGAGCCAAATTTACTCGATAATCCCTGTAAATCCACTTTCCAGTGGCGCAGTGGCGGGCAAATCGTTCTTAACGTTCGTTAAACCCGCCGAAGCCCTCCCATCCAGCGGCACTCGTGCAAAAGTCTCTCTAAAATCTGCCAGATCCCCGATAAGATCGGTATCGAGTGTAGCCATCAGACGGGCGTTTAATCGCGTTACTTGCATCGATATGAGAGCTTCAACGTGGTCCCTCGAATGGCTCGACCGTCTTATTAGATCAATATTTCTGAACCTTCACAATTCGCCTCAATGATTACTGCGGCACGAGCACGTGACTCGTCATACGGGTCATTAAAAGTCACCGAATGTCTCACGTAATCAGCCCCTCACACTTATACCCATCTCATTCACTCAAACGCCCCGTAAAATTTACTTAATTAGATTTTCGGGGAAGTGCAATGGTTTGTGCAGATGAGCCTGATGAAACTTTCGTTATAAAATATTTGCCCTTCGAACTTTCTAACTGCCTACGCGTCCCGCACGATATTAGTCGGCCCGATGAAAGCTTTCCGCCCGAAAAGCCAAAGAACCTTGATACCAGCTTGACCGCTCGAAAATTCTCGCAATTCCCAACCGCAAACCGACACATGTACCATACACCATTCGAGACAGCCGAGAATTTCGACACTATTCCGAACGCCGCGCACGTTGCCACTGCAGGGCGAGTACCGCCGACGTGGGTACTCGAGGACCCGGCGCGACGACGTGCTGCTGCTCTCGTGCACCCGATACCGATGCGACGATTCCAGTTAAAACGTCAAACTCGCCGGCAAGGGTCGAGCGAGGGCGAAGGGGGAGGTCCACCCGCCGCCTATGATAAATTGCAGAGTCCGCAACTATGCCGCTGCACTTAAGCTACAGCCGCAGTTACGGCGGAAAGTTTCAAAACTGCAGAATGCAGCGGATGTGGGATTAGCAGGCCTCGGGGCCGGGAGAGCCCGGCGAACCAGCCAGCCAACCAACTCTCCGGCCGCCCCCGACTGGCCGGCTCTCGAGTTGGTATTAGCGAGCGCAACTTCGGCCGTGTTTGTAGCTATTCCGAGCGCCCGCGCCGTGTACCATCCCTCTACCGTCCGTCCGGGACAAACTGCCGGGATGAGCCACACCGCACTCGTCAATTCCAAGTAAGTCGGTCGGACTTACGGCTCCCTCCTCGGACCCGGAAAATGGATGCCGCCCCGAAAGAGACGCCTCGCTCGCGCCATCGCCGATTAAGCTCGCTCGTTGTCCAGTTTCGGTGGGAATGAGAAGAGGAAGAAGAAGAAGAAGAAGAAGAAGTGTTTATTTTGCTCTAGGGCGAGCACACAAGAAAGGTACAAAAATAAAGTAAAGAGTAAAAGATAAAAAGAAACAGAAATAAATAGCTAGGTAAGCAATAATAATTAAGCAGGTAGGAGAATAGGCAAGTAAATAAGTAATGAAGTAAGTAATAGAGCGGGCTAGACTAAGCATGATAAAATAAAATGAAGTATGCAATAATAATGGTGCGCCTAAACAAAAGCATAAACACGACAACAAGATGTGAATGAGAAGGAAGAAGCGTAAGCATAACGGAGTAAAACTAACTAGTCCGCAGACAATAACCAACGAAGTCGTCGACTCCCTTATTTTGACCAGGAGCGAGTTCCAAAGAGTGGAAACGGTGACAGAGAAGGATTTTTGAAATACCGCGGAGGTATTTTTTTAGTGGTAGAGATGGTGGACCGAGGCGGAGGAGTGCACGATGGCGAAGGACCTAACCCGCGCATATGCCGTACGGTCAAATACGCACGGTCGATAGCTAGGCGCATATGCATAGATACGTATGTGGTAAAGTGGATGCGTATATGCCAGCAATGTGGAGATATAATATATACGCGCGGAGGATACATGTACGGGGTTGCAATTGACGTTCTCGATCGTACTAGTGTGTAATGTACGTATGGCGAGGGCAGAAACGCCCTGTACGCACATATGCAGAGTGATTCTGAGGACGGTAGTCATAGGACGGCGTGCTTTGTGGCGTTTTACGGATCATAGGTTGCACGCTATTAGCCCGAGGGCGCTGCAGGATTGGCTGTGTTGACGTGCACACTGAGAGAAATAATTGTTGGTGCCAGAAAAATGTGTTCTTCAATCAAAAACATATGATATAACTTCAGGATCGAGTCATGGTTTTCTTCGAGCAAAGAAATATTTGATAGGCTCGAGTAATTGCTTTTTTTTTCGCGCAGAAAGAATTACTTGTCCCAATGAAGATGCTTTTGAATCAAGAACAGGATAGACTGAGGCGAATCGGATCATATGGCGAATTGGATCATAGATCCGTATTTCTTAGATCGTGTTGAAAATCAGTATTTCGATATTGTTCGTATTATTTCGTTCCTCTCCGATGAAGTAAATCGAACAATCGAAATGCTCATTTTTACCACGATTTAAGAATTATACGTCTATGATCCCATTTGCCCTGTGACTCGATTCGCCTAGGTCTATCTAATATATTCTTCGATCAAAAATGTGTATACTTAAAAATTTGTTAGATCATATATTTGTAATACAGCACATGTTTTTTTGACTCTAGCTATTATTTCTTTCAGTATATGACTACTGTCCTGATAATCACTCTGTATGTACACGCAAGTATAAACATGTATTACTATGTATGAATTCAATAATACGCTTCTATTTGTGTAAATCATAACCAGTTATTTTAAAAATTGAATAAAAATGCAGGGTAGACGAAGTAAGATGGAGAGACCAGACCGAGGTTAAAGGAATCACGACAGTGTCGAGTTTAATCCATAGCCTCTGCTTGCTGCTTCCTGCTTCCATGCAATTAATTTGCATAAAAACAATAGTCA
Organism: Xiphydria camelus; assembly: GCA_963678675.1. Classification (NCBI taxonomy): domain Eukaryota; kingdom Metazoa; phylum Arthropoda; class Insecta; order Hymenoptera; family Xiphydriidae; genus Xiphydria; species Xiphydria camelus. The sequence goes on from OY783201.1 coordinate 7,666,446, forward strand.
TTATGTAGCCGGCATCCAGAGGGACAGGTACATATGGCTGCATTGCGCTCTTGGGGAGAGATACGTACGTATCAGATGTTCCAGAATGTAGAAACTCCGTAAAACGGGTTACAAGCTCGTAGAGACGCTTCGGTATTTATTCGAAGACGGATGGCTCGAATAGATCAAATGGAAATGCGTACATAAATCCCGTTGAAATGAAAGAATGAGCACCGAGAAGACGGTTTATTATAGACAATAAATGTAATTTGAAATATGGCGAGATGTATATTTCGTTAGGATTATAAAATATATGTTAATTTAAAAATGCTTATTTCATTTAAATGGTTGTCCTAAGAGGATTTAATTTAGCCAAATAAATATTATAACAATTATAATGAATATTTTCTTGATCCAATAAAATATTTATTTCGCTATATCCAAACAAATATTTATTAACTATAAATCAACTTTTTGCTAAGTGAGAAAAACGGTCGCGCAAAACCGAAGGGTGAGTGGGAGTCACGTATACCTCAAGAAAAAAATTCATTAATAGTTAATAAAAATAACTTGAAATACGACGAAATGAATAATTCGTTAGGACAGGGAAATATATTATGTTAATTATTAAAATGTTTGTGTCATTCAAATGCTTGCCACAAAGAATTTAATTGCGCCAAATAAATATCGTAACAGTTAACGAATATTTTCTTGAGCCAATAAAATGTTTATTTCGCCATATTCAAGCAAACATATATTAACTACAAATAAACTGTTATCTCGGTAAGAAAAAGGGTCGTAAAACCGAAGGGTGAGCGAGAGTCGCGTTGCTGTCGCATACTACTCGGAGATTATACCGCGGGGTGCGAAAAGACCGGGTCCATAGATCGCCCTCCTTTTTCGGTCGGATTAATTTGCATAAAAACGTAGCGGGTCGACGGTAAACAGCGAACCGCCCCGCGCAAGAACGGGACGGCACAATGCTCACTTGTTTGCGTTTGAGCGGCTATTAGATAGTATTGTTAATTCATCGTGCATTTGACATTTCATTTGCGGTGGCACAATGGAGCCGGGCTCAGGTAGAAGAGCGCGCGCACACACCAGAAACCACTGCGCCGCCGGTTCGCGATGTAGACCTCCCTCCACCCCCTGCTATTATTGCGCGCGGTACCAGTGCTCGACTGGAAACAAAAATCGAGACGCGCGTGTTCGCGTGGGCGCTCCACATTTTTTGCAGACCGAAGTCCTGAGAACTTCAAGCGAAAACATTAAAGCTGGTCGGGGGAAATTTCCGATTCAATTCTTCCGTTCGCCAAAGTGACCTATATTTTCACTCGCTCGCTTCGGTAACCCGTTTAATATTGTACAATCGCCATAAAAATTGAGAAATTCTTTTTCGAGTTATTTAACGCGAAGGGAAATACGTAGGATAAAATTGTCGATAATTTTAATCAATCTTCTTGCTGAATTTAATCGCAAAATCGCCCCGTACGAGTACACCAGCACGTAGAAAGCCTATAAAGAAATCCTTCCGGACTGATGCACACGCGCCAAGCATTTCGCGAGAGCCGCAGTGGAAAATCCAACGTAACGATTCTTCCCACCGGAATGGAAACAGCGGCTCGCTTTAAAAAAAAATCATCCGTAACAATGCGAGCGAAACGTATATACGTATATATATATATATATGTATATGCGGCGTGCGCGAGAGAAAAAAAAAGGTCCAGCCCGCCACGATCCCCACGCTTTCCCAACTCCGCCAACCCCATCCCCGCTGTCCATGACAAAAGTCGGGATGATTTTTCCGCGGCGCGTTTATACGCGAGCCGGGAGGACTCGCCTCGGCGATATTACGGCGCCTGACAAAAATAAAGAGCGAATCTCTCGCGCGAGAGCGGACTTATTGTCGTTCGGGAGGAACGCCGGTGGCGAAATGGCATCGGATGAGCTACGATTTCGACGACACGGAGTGTATCTCCCAGGTGTCTGTGGCGGGCGTATGTGGGCCCCTATATACGGGCCGCGCACCCATGTGTAGGTATACCGGGTAGACGAGGAGCGAACGAAACGTCCCTCTCTCGATTTGGCTTCTTGCGCTCCGCGCGCGAGCACTTTGCACCGGCCTGCAGCTGCGGGGCAAAAGGAACCATCGGGACGGGCATAACTTATGGTTTAGCGGGTTGTCGACCCCGGCGATCGGCCGGGAAGAACAACGTCTTGGTTCGCCGAGGTCACTTCGGCTTCGATCGTCCCGGCGGCGGTGCTGTCCTTCTCTCTTTCTTATCTCGAACGAGAGGCAGAGGAGGAGGTAAGCGGGGAGGAAGAGGAGAGGGGGGGGGAGAGCACCTCGCGTGCGCGCCCCGAACTGTGATTTTCGTACCGACCGTGACACGACGATCTACAGCGGCAGTTGGGCGACCGTAAAAGTCTCGTACCGAACCGTGGAAACGGATGAAACGATCGTAATAGAGGTCGTTTCTTCGCGTGGTCCCGCGTCGTTCCCGGGATAAGGGCGCGGATCGATTGAGACGGATCGATCGCGGGGCGCGGGGCGAGAAGGTTACTGTCAACGGATGTATCCTGACATGCTGACGATTACGAGTCGAACGGAGTCACGGCCATTGATCGAAATTGCACTCGCATAAATATCGAATCGACTTGAGGTGTACGTAAAGTGGGATGTATAGACGTGGTTGTGTACTTTCAAGTATATCGTGCTTGAAACTATTCGCGAGGAATGACAGGTACTTGGGAAAGCGAGAAGTATCGTGAAATATTTTCTATTGACGGTAGGGTTCGACGTACCTCGTGTTGAACACGCTATGTGTCACGGTAGAATCTGAGATACGCTTAGAAAACAAATTTGTTCCAACCAAATTCTTTTGGTGTTGAAGGTTAAGTTTGGTTAAACTAATCATCGTGTTTATAAACACTATAGTTGGACTGTATATAGTTGGAATAACAAATTTCTTTCATTTTGTTTCTATAAAATTCGTTTTTCTTGTAGATGTAAATCAATTCAACTACTGTATATAGTTGGAATGACTAAACTTTTTTTATTAAATAAAATTATTTCTTTTTGTAGATGTAAATCAGTTCAACTTTACTGCTTCGTTAAATCAATCCGAGATGGTTCGTTTCAACAAAAGTTTTTGTCATACGAATGGTGAAACGGTGAAGACGAATGGTGTCAATTGCACTGAGAAAAAAATCGCTTGATTCAACTAAATTTTGAGGTTATGAGCGGTCAACAAAATATATAGTTATTTGAACAAATATTTAATCGAAGCAGCAAGTATCAAGTCACCTTAACTAAATTTATTTACTTTTACTATATATGTGTTGAGATAACTATATATTTAGTTACGTAGCCGCCCGAGAAGTTATGCGCAGAGAAAAAGAATATATTGGATAATATACTGAAAATTACTTGCGGGTTTGCAAGTAATTATTCATTTACAGCAATGCATTTTTTTAATATATCGATTTGATATCTCTTCCTCATAAAATCATGTGAAATAGTAGGTGCGACAGCAAGGAGCAAATATTTAATTACAGTGAAAAAAGGTTCAAGTGATATAAATAAATAATTACTCGCGACCCCTCAAGTCATTTTTAGTAGATCCAGCCATTTCTTTTCTCCGTGTGATTCGGACATTTTTTGTTCTCAGTGTACATTTCTTAAAGAGTACGAAAACGCAGTTACGTTGACTACATACACGCGTCGATACGTTTAATCAACACAATTTATCTCGTGGAAAACTTACCCAGGTCCAAGCTCCGAGCCGACGGCAGGGACAGCAGCAGGAGCGCCACCAGAAGTTCGCGAAGACGAAAGGCGACGGCGGAGCGGAGGGCTGGCATATTACGGATGACCCGGTCCATTAGGAGGTTATCAACTTCCTCATCGCACACCGACGTCGCGCCGCGCAACGTCACCGGTGCACACCGTGCGCCGTCACCCGTTAGTCCTCGTCCCTTCCTTCGTCGATCGTAGTTGCATTCTCCCGAGAATCACTTCCGCGGACACTACATGATTCCCACCTGAAATCACGAGGCGGGAGAGAGGACCTTTAATCTCGAGGATTTCAATCTTCGACGCGCGAAAGAACCAAATATATATATATATATATATATATATATATATACACATAGACAGGGATAGAAGCTCGTCGCCTCTCCAAGGAAATTCTCAGCGAAGAACGAATAGCCGGTACCGAAGGACTTTGACAAACGTGCGTTTATCGAGTCCCTTGCCTCCGCTCGCCGCTCCTTCGCTACTTTCAGCCAACGGCTCCGAGACTCGCTTCCACCTAATGCATCATTCACACCGACTACGCGAGAGGCGACTATTTCTATTTATCCGAAGCGGCGCGAGTATACTCGCGACGAATGCAGTTAGGGTGCGCGCGCGCCTCTGCCGTTCGCCCTCGGTTCTCTCTTCGGACCGCTACCGCGACCTCCTCTTTAAAGCTTCGAGTTATTCCGCCGACATCGCTATGCAGGTCACCTCGTAACCGGTCTACGGAGATACTCGCGATTACACTTATCTATACAGAGTGAATCATTGGATCTGCGACATAGCGAATATGGTGTATACGATTTATGGAACTATAGACGTAGTGTCCTCGTTGATTGGCCGTGGTGAGTAGGAGAGGTTAATGATGAAACTCTTAAAGTGAAGTACCTAGATGGAAAAATACGGGACTCAGTTCGAAGTAAAAATTACACTGCTGTAGTTAAAAATTCGAAGTGTTACTTAACAAATACTCATTGCGCATCATGTATTACTACAAAAATAGGAGAAATCGAAATAAAGTAAATTCCGATATGGAAATAGGTAATAAAAAATGTACTATAGTGTTTAAGATAATAACGTTGAAATTGTTATTTCTCACTACTGTGATATAATGAGTTTGACTATATGCTTTATAAATAATTCGCTTCAAAATTGTATAATAAATTATCAATCTGTTTCAGCTTTACTATACTTATATACCAGTATCTTTATCTCAAATATCCAAGTACGATTTCCTATAATTTAAGCTCTATTGTTCTTCGCGTAAGTACTCATCACTTTAACCAAACCCAGAGTGAAATCTGGCGAGAATCAGGCGTACGCTCATCGTCTGCAATTCCATAAAATCGTATACCTTATTTGCCACGTCACAGATCCAATAATAATTCACTCTGTATACGCGCGCGACGAGTACACAACGTGGGATGAGATAAATGCAAGGCGATGGAGGGTCGAGACGGGAAAGGACGAGGGCGCAAGGTGCGATGCAGCGCGGCCAGGCGCGGTTTATTTATCGTAAACGCATCACGGACCCTCGAACGTATTTTTATCGCACGCCGGGGCGCGGATAATGATAATTTATTAGAGGCATGTGATGGACGTCGGAGTGCGATGCACACCGGCACCACGCGCCGCGTCCTCCGCCTCTCGCGGAGACTGCACGCTTCGCTCCCGTCGCCTCTGCTCTCTCGCGCGCACGCGCGCATGGATAGGCAAGTGAAGCGCGCGAGCGAGTAGAGACTGCGGAGAGCGAGAGCCGCGCTCGATGCCCGGCGTCGGGCGAGGCGAGCCGCATCGCCTTTATTATGGCAGCGCTGCTTTCACTCACCCTCACTCGCACCCGCGCGCTTTTGTGTGCATTCGATGGCCCGTGCAAAGCAAACAAGCTTACAACAAAACGACACTCGAGAGCGAGGTGTAGCGGGGCGCTGAGGGGCTGGGAGAAGGAGAGGCGAGGGACCCACTGTCGCTCCTTCTTTATGGACGCCTAGCACCGTCATTACCCATAGATGCGAGTCGGGATAAACGGAAGGATTTGCGATGCAAATTTCATTCGGGCTCTTCTTCGCTCGTTCGTTCGTCTTTCCCTCTTTTTTTTTTTCGCGAGCGGGTTTTACCTGTCGTTACTTCGCGACTGACGCTGCTCTCCGCGCGCTTCGGCGGGAAAAAGGCGCGCGGGCGAGAGTGGCTGGTACTTTAACGTATAGAAGAAAGTAGCCGAAGAGTTTTCCCGTGGCTCTGCTCGCGGCCACGAGTGAAGAAATGTTTACCTCGTTGACGACGACGACGACGACGACGACGAAGAAGAGGCTGCGCGGAAGTATTATATTATATCCTCCTCGTCGATCGTCTCCCCGCATCTGCGCGTGGATCGCCGGGACGCGGAGCGCGAGATTACGGTTTCATTTCCGAGCAGAAACTTCCGAATCGAGCGATCGCTCGGCGCTCGGGGAACGAGAACGGTACCTATATGGGAGCGTATATATCTCGCGCGCGGATAACGCGAGTAACAGGGAGTCGATAGTTTGGTCGTTAGGCAACGATCGAACTGCTTCCCACAGGAGGGATAATACTTGCTGGACGGAAGTGGGCGGTATACACTTAGATCCCATCGCGAGCGAGGCGGCCGGCTCGGTCGGGCCGAGTCAATAATGCAGGACATCGTTTCCGGCGGGCGAGAGGGTGCGGGGGGCGAAATCCAGGTGAGATTACGATTAGAATTATCCGACCCCGTTTGCGCCGATGTTCGCTCCGATTCCTTCCAACTACTGGACGTTCGGCGGACTCGGGATGCGCGCTGCTCTTCGGGGGATGTAAAGTGCGGGACGGGCGAGATGCAGGGGTGGTGGTGGTGTGACGCGCGAACGGTGGATTTGCGAGGATGTTTCTTAGAAATTCTTCCTCACGCCAATTGATCCTACATTCATGTATTCCGTTTAATTGTCAATTGTCCATTCGGTATCCATCCACAGATGTGAAAGACCATGTCCTGGATGACTGATTGATTCATCAACGCCGAGCCGAAACCGCTGAAGCTATAATTACAAGTGCAGAGTGAAAAGTTCGATGCTGTTTAAATAAAGAATGTTGTTTTATGTATTGTTAATTTATTTTAAAAGAAAGTGTTTTGTTTAAAAAAAAAGTATCGGACTTTTCACTCTGCCCTCGTACGTGAAATTTGGACGGTAGATTTCTCTTTTGACGTAAGCATCCACTGAGAAAATATTTTATGAAATTCTTCCCCTAAGGTGGTTTAATAGGGGATGCAAGTTTGTATGAAAATTCGTTACTTCAAAAGTCAGATCCATGAAAATTACTATTTGGCCTTTCGATTGGAAATTAAGAATTATGTGTTTTAGATTTTGTTAAAATTTATCCCTCAAGGGGGTAAAATAGGCGATGAAAATTTGTATGAGAATTTCGATTTATTTCGAGATCCACGCGAACGAAATCGCGGGCGGAAAGCTAGTTTTATACATTATCTCCATAAAGTGATTTTTCGCGAGAAACACTTTTTCTCCTTTCATGCAAAATCAAAAACGACAAACAAGGTACCATTTTAAAGATAAACTTCTTCGCTTTTGACGAATTGTTAATTTACATTTTCACATTGTATTTATCTAAAAATCAAAGGTAAACATTAACTTTTGGTAAAGACAACGCATGATCTACAATCACATTTCATGTCTTTAGCATTTACATTCCCCATCTTCTGTTGTCTGCGGAATCTCCGCACGGACCCACTAGTAATTGTCAATATAAGAGTTTAATATTTCATTTCATTCTTGCGGTTAAAAATCCTATCGATGCTCTTCCCCGCGAAGCACTCGCGCCATCCTTTACACGGCAGTCGACTAAACTTTCCAAGCGAAACTTTTTCCTCGACGCGATAAAAATCGTTGAGATATGGAAGGTGAGTGTAAGTATAGCATTTCGAGGGTGCTCGTGTATCTCAAAGCTCCCCTTCGCCGCTCTTTTTTTTCTCCCCTCTCACTCTCTCTCCATCTCACGAGCGGCGGCGCTCGTCTTTTGTTACAGAGTTTAAGAACGCCAGTCGAGAATGCCAACGAGTGATCGATCGAGGCACATCCGCGGTGCCCCCGATTAAAACTACGGAATTCGTCCTCGCGCCAAACATCGCGATCGCCGAGGGAAGGAATAAACAGAATTCCACTCGTTTCCTCCCGCGGGAGATCGAGGGAAATTATTCAAGCGCTCTCCGGCCGCGGCGGGGTACAGCGTAGGTCGACGTATCGACCGCGGAGCACGTTCGAAATGCCGGTGCCGCCGCCGGTTCGCCTCCCGCCACGGAAAGACTGAATTCAAACAATTTGTAGCGCAGCGCCTCGGGCGCCCGTCAGATCTTAATTAAATTACGAACGTTTTCCGCGGACCCCGATTTTCACGATAAAATGACTCCGCAAGGAGGAGGACCGTTACGTGCGCTGTACTCGCCGCGCGAGAGAAAAGGCCGGTGCCCCCGCCGTGAATTCGAATCGCCGCGGCTGGACGATACGAGCGAATTCCGGCTGCGCGGAATTTTACGGACCGTTCTTGTTGACTCTTTCGGTCGCCGCGCGGTCATCGCGATGTGTTGGGTTTTTATATCGGATTGTTTGGAGAATTCATCGTACATCTTCGCGCCTCTCGTTTTATCGGGGAACGAATTATAAATCCCCTCGTGCGCTGATTTTAAAATAAGTTGCACTTTTCGAATCCGATCACGTTCGTAAAAATTTGATAACGGTGCAATTAAAATATTCCAAACAGTCTGTCGAGGGTTTCGGATATTTCCTTCTTTTCTTCATTTTCGTGCACATTAAAAAAGCAGTGTTAATTTTTAACACTATTTCGTCGATGTGAACCTACTATAGGTACCACATCTGGTGTCATTCAGTCTTATGTCATTGTTATATGAAATACACCAAAAGTGGTCTATATAGGTCCACACCGTAGAATTTGTAACAGTGTGGGTCACCGTAAACCCAAACTGATAATGAGAAAAATAACTTGGTTAAAATGACAAAACGCATCTGGTTAAACGATTACAGTTATTCTAACCAAGATACCAGTAAGTTGAACCAAATATTTAGTTATTCTAGCTACATGTTTAGTAATTCTAATTACATGTCTAGTTATTCTAACCAGAAAATCGTCAGTCAAACCAAACAGACGAAAGATCCACATTTCACCAAACGGTCTGGTTATGGTCTCCAGGATTTTGATTAAATTGGCCAGGTTATTTTTCTCAGTGCAATCCCTGCCAAGGATTTTAGAGGATAGGAAACTTTCCCGCAGTATTCGACGTATTCGCCGTCCAAGCAGCCCCTACTGTCCATTTTCTCGGGTCCAGCTCCCGATTAGGCGAGAACCCAAGAATTTTAAGTACGTTAATGACCCGCATTCAGTCCGGTCGGCCAAACACGCTGGATTTCCGCCAATCAGCGGCGCTACAATTAACAGAATTCAGCGGGCGCGATGGCTCAGCAGTTCGGTAAAATGATTTAACGGTTGAATGCGATCGTTAGGCACTACGTAATAATAAAAGGCACCAATTAAAACGAAGCCACACGCGAAGCGAAATGAGAGAAGTGGAATAACCGAGAGGAGGAGGAGGAGGAGGAGGAGGAGAGTGGGTGGGAGAAGGGAAATTAGAGATCTTCGCGGAGTAACTAAATGGGATGCAACAAAAATTAAAAGTCCGAAACGACGGAATGGGTAGAGTTCATTTTTTCTCCGTGCTTATCCTCAACCGGCCGGTAATGGCCATGCAAATGCGGCGGCGCGATAAATACGTCATTCCGCGTAATCCCCGCGGTAAACCCGCGGCAAATAAAATCGTGCATACGTGTGGAACTTTTTATACGCTCGAACTTTCGCCGATGTATCAACATTCTGCCAGCTAGGTGGCAAGGATTAACGATCCCAGAGGCTACATATTTTAAGAGCGACGAGCCGTGGAGCGGCTGCGAATCCAAAAAAAGGAATTTCTGAAATACAGGGACGACTGCGCTCCTTCATTCATCTTCTTCTCGGAATTCGGAACGATCCAGTTCGTTAAAATGAACCTACGGTTCCTCTCTCTCTTGGATTACACTCAGGGAAAAGGTCTAGTTGAAAACGAACCTAATAGAACGATTTATATGAGATAAATAGGAATTCATTTACGTCGAACTAAAGTCTAATTGAATTAGATAAACGTTTTGCATATCTTTTTAATCGAGTACGAATCTAGTGGAACATTTATTTAATCACTGTAGTTGAAATTGTAAACACTTTCATAAAATTGTATCACGATTAAGCTTTAAAAAATCAACCGATCATCTTTCATCTAATTATTCCCGCTCGAGATCCTCATTGTAAATATTTCCTCCGCCTCCTTCGCATCTCTCGTTTGACCGTACACGAACTTACCTCTTCTATACAGCCACCTCCCGCTCGATCTCCTTCATCCTCGAATAAAAACGAAGAGTCCACAAAGAGACGAGACCAATCTCACCTCGAAGGAGGATACGGATCGCTCGGCTTAAAAAGTTGAAAGAAAGAAAAGAACTTTCCGCGCACCCCCGACTTCAACTTATCATTCGCCGACCGATCGTTTCCCCCCCGCTATATATAGGCCGCTGCTTCCCGAGGGCTGATATAGGGCCCTCCGGCGCTGCCGCGGCAAGTTCTCCCTCCGTCTCGCGAAATAAAAACACTTAGCTCGCGCTCCCGACACCGCGACGGGAATGAAATTCGAACGGAACACCGGTTAATTTCCGTTCGACTCGCGGGGAGACCACATTTTCGCTGTAGTCGGTTCACGGGGGCACGTACGGGACGGCTATATACCTATACTTACGAGTACGTCACGCGGTAATACCTACTATAAATATCCTAGCAGCTTTCGCAAAGCACCGAGCAACGCGAGGGACACGATTTATGAAAGAGTATACGGAAGAGCAGCGGAACTCGACAGAAAACTTTTTTAATATGGTCGCGTAGTCGGTATATACCTATTTCCCTCATAAGTCGAGGCGACTACAAATTCCTATAATTTTATCGCGATATAAGTGCATTTTCTCTGTAGCAATGCCGCGGGGCGATATTGAAATAACTCTCAGTCATCTCGCGAGAGATAATTGGTGCGGGTTTAAACTTCGCGAATAGAGTTTATGAAGTTAAATAATGAGAAGCTTTATAGTTCCCAAAACGGAGATGAAATAGGTGCACTATACGTTGTCTTATATTATACTGAGAGAAAAGTGGGTGGTAAAATCAACCGTAATCGCAAAGTTGAATTTTCCTGGTGGGGGTAATACCGTATATGCACATATTATACAATTAAGTAGAGTATGAATACAGTCAAAATAACTTTTGTTACGTGGTTATAGTAACGATAAGTTTGTATAATCATTTATGATAGCTATGCACCACGGTTAAATTAATCGAAAAATTAGCAAGTTCGCTAAGAGCTTCATAACTTCTTTATTTTTTCAGTTTTCTTAATAAAGTCTACGGATGATGCACGTTTCGAAAACAATTTTTTTCCGAGGTCCGAAGAAGGTTCATATATAGTACGAATTTTAAGAAGAAGCTATTTATTCCGAGATCTGACGAGGGTCTAGTTATGATTGTAAAAAAGAAAGAAGTACAGTCAACTTCGAAATTGAAGCTTGAGTCAAGTGGACCCTTGGTGATCACAGAAGGTTAACCAGATGTTTCTCTGAGTGTAAGTCGCTCCGGTTATAAAACGTCCGTCTATAGACTCTCGAGTAAATCACACAGTAGGGGTAACACGCTCGTTAGACGCCCGTCGTACACTACACTACACCCCCGCGTTTCATACGACCTCGCCCCATTGAACCGCCGCATCGCGCCCCGATAATCGCGCTGCAAATGGCGACGCTCTGGATCATCCCGGATAAGAGACTCTCTTCGCGACGCCGTCGTCGTTCCCGTTATTGTTTATCCCGCAAATCGCCCCGCCGTAGGTATCGCTCGCGGGGGAGCTTCGACTCCCAGGCACGAAGGGCGGTCCGCGAAGATGCCGCGGGGCCTGAAAGAGAGAGAGAAAGAGAGAGAGAAAGAGAGAAAGAGAGAGAGAGAGAGAGAGAGCCCGAGTCCCAGTGGAAAATCTCGGTCGACATCGTGGCGCAGCGTTATAACGAGGTCCCGACGTACGCGGATGATACGTGGCTCCCGCGGGGGTAGGTCATAAAAAAAATGTCGAGTGAAACGACCGCTCGTCCTGAATTATCACTTGGCCGGGAATCAATCCACTTTTCTCCCCAGTGGCGCGGGGAGAGTGGATTGCGGTTCGTTTCCGCGTTACACGCGGGCAACGCGCGCGTAAAATAGGGGGTGGGGGAGGAGAAAGGACTCGGAAAATTGCGCGCGTAAAGTATGGGCACGAGGGCTAGGCGCGCGATTTCCGCGCGAAAGCTCCCTCTCGCACCTGCCCCGCGCGCGTCGACGAGACCTCCATATTATTATAAAAACCTGCACGAAGCGCGGCGCTTTCAGCATTTCGCGTTTGTCCTTCGCGCCGCGTCACAATGGGTCACATTCGCGTTTCCATAAATTGCATAATCCCGCGGCGTTTCGCTCGGTTATTTAAACGCGGCGATTCCAGTCCACGCCCTTCGCTTCCCGCGCGCCCATCCGCGCCTCTCGTTTGATTGAGGTATTCATCGCGCACGTCAAACCGGGCGTGGCGTGCGTTATCGCGTTTATCGCATCGGTTCGGATTTTCATTACGATGAGAGAAGCTGCAGGTCGACGGAAGGGAAGGGGTGGGACTGGTACTTGGGACGATCAATTTGCGGGAGAAATTATACGGAAATTGTGTAATTTTGTCGAGCTGCAAAAATGAAAAAGAATTTGAATATAACAACGTGGGTCTACGAATCGAAATTTGAGATTTACTCCTTTAGACTTACAGCAGGTCGATTTTCTACTGTATTGAAATCCTATGTTGAGCTTATACACTGAGAGTAATAATTGCTGGTGCCAAAAGATGTTTTCTTCAATCAAAAATATGATATAATTCGAGGGTCAAGCCATGGTTTTCTTTGTGCAAGGATATTTTTCATAGGCTCGAGTTTTTCTTTTTGTTCCAACAAAGATATTCTTGAATCATGAATATAAACTCGTAATTCTTCGATCAAAAATCTGAATACCTAAAAAATGTTTAGATCATATATCCTTGATTAAAGAAATATTTGTTTGATACTAGCAATTATTTTTCTTAATGTAAAATGGTCCGTTAATGAACATTTTACCAGTTTTAAGTTCAAAATAGGAGCTTGCAGGTTTAGCAGGACAATGGTAGGTAGGCCAAATGGAGTATTAAAAGCATCTGCAAATAAAGGGTAAAATTTCGACTCGGGCCTCTCTTCGATTCTATCGGGAGATCGCCGCTTCGTAAAACGCACAAATTCACCTCCCCTTTCACCGCGGAGTTCGCGAAGCGGAACTTCGCATATTTGCGTGGGGATGCGAAGCGGACAGTCGAAGAGGACCGCGCGCGGGCTGAACGACGCTTCGCGCGAAATACGGTTATCGCGCCTGCCCCGCGTTGATACTACCGCTCGCCGTCCCACCCTCGCGTCAGTCCCGACACTCGCGCCAACCACCATGCCTCATCTTCAGCCCCGTCGTGCCGCGTTCATTACTCACATGCAAATGCGACCAAGAAAATTCCGCGTTATGGATGCCCGCTGTTTGAAGATACGATTCGGCGAGGAGTCCCCTCTTTTTCTCCCGACCTCTTTTGCATGCAAGAAATGTGACGCGCCCTTGGATATAGCCGCCCTCCTTCCGCGGCCACTTTGCGAGGCCGAGGAAGTCGCGGGAAGGAGACGAGTGAATATCGCGGCGATATTTATGATCCTCGATTACGTCGGGAGCGACTTTCGCCAATCACGCGGTGCGATTAGGCGTGCACGATTTGCGCCGAGGAGTTAATCGGGTCGTAGTCGAGAATTTGGGTGCGGCGGTACACCATATCTTTTAGAGAAAGCCGTAAGTACCTATCTAATTGTAAGAAGGAAACAAATTATTTTTTAATTTTAACGAAACTAGGTTTTGCTGCGAATTTTTTTCTATCGTGACAAAAATATTATCTGTCGCAGCAAAAAATATATCTAATAATAGCAAATGTAACTGCAATAATTGCAGCGATATTTTTACTATCATTGGACATGTATCTTTTACCGCAACAGGTAATATTTTTATTATGATAGTAACAAATTTTCAGCAAAACTTAGTTTCTCAATTTATTAGACATATATCATTTGCCGCAAAAGATGATATTTTCATTACGAGAGCAAACAATTCTCGATAAAATTCAGTTTTGCCAAGACTGCAAAGTAATTTTTGCCCGTGTCTGAAAATCCTTAAATACAAGTTTTTCTCCCGATCGCCCATCAAATTTCCCCGCGCACGTGCGCCCCTCTCCCCCGAAGTAGGTATACAATCACGCGTCATCACCTTCGCGCGGATCATCAACCCCCGGGCAATTATAACGGCGGCAAAGAAATATTGACGAAGCCCAAAAGGCTTTCAGGTCCGGGCGCGGCTATTAGCCCGGGAATCGTCGCTATGCGAGTCACGTCAGGAGGGCGCAATTTGCCGTTTAGCTCGAGCGGACACACCCTGTGTATCTGTCGCTGAATAATGGAAAGGCGGGCGCGCGTGCGCACGGGGCGCTCGGCATCGTGGGTACGGCCCTGGCGAAGACCTCTGTATTCGCGCCGGGAGCCCGAACACTCAATAGTGTGCTTTAGAAAAATTCGTGACAGAACTGCTAACGCCCGCGCACAATTTACGTTATTAAATCGGCCGAACTGCTGGAAGCACCGGAGAGCCGCGAGAGTACCTCTACCTTACCCCCGCCTATATAGCCAACTACCCTTCGCCACTGCTACCACCGCCGACCCCCCGCGCCACCGCCATCACCGTCGTCGACTATCCAATACAATTCCAAGCGCAGTCTCGGCCCCGATAAGATTTTCACACCCCGGTACACCCTTCTCTCACGTGCGCGCTCTCCCTCCCCCCTGCCACTCTCTCTCTCTCTCTGCCGATCGCGATGCTTTTAAGCCTCGACAAGCGGGCGAAACCATAAATATTCAATCGCGCGCTTCGAATCGACAAGTTCGTTTTCGCGAGGACATCACGCGCCGAATCGACCGCGACCGTGTTCCCGTTCCTCGAGTGGCGCGCGGGGATATTACGTCAGTTCTCCGCGGGGAGGAAAAAGAACGGGAATGCGGAGAGAATGGGAACGGCGCGCGGAACGGAGTAAGCTTTTTTAAAGGTGCGATCGTTACGGCGAGGCTTTTCGGAGACATCGAAAGCCATGTCGAAGCGCGGTCTCTCTCGACCAACGAACCGGGGCAGGGAATATTTCCTCTTCCTCGCTCGCTGTCCACTTGTTCTTTTGCCCCGCGCTTCGCGTTTTCTTCGTCGATGGAAGAAGTCGAGATGTACTCACTTTTATCGGCACCGTTCAAGGTAAGTGTAGTTAACCAGGATGCACTTTGGGCGCGTCGCATCCTATATGTATTGTATTTTGCTCTTGCATACATATATCCGAGTCTGTAGATTAAGTTGAGGAAGAAGAGGAGACGCACGGCTTTTATACAGAAAGAAAGAGAATTAGTTGGATCTACTAAATATTACTTGCGGGGCCGCAAGTAATTATTTATTTAGATCAGTTAAATTTTTTTTCATATAATTTGATATTTTTTTCTTGCAATCCGATACTATTTCACATAATTGTGAGGAAGTGATATAAAATTGATGTATTAAACAATTTTATTCACATAAGTAAATAATTACTCGCCACCTCGCAAGTAATATTCAGTAGATTCAATTATTTCTTTTTCTCTGTGTACATACCGAGAAAATAGTTTATTTGTAATTAATGAATGTTTGTTTGAATATGGCGAAATCAACATTTTATTGGACCGAATAAATATTCATTAACCATTACAATATTTATTCGGTACAATTAAATACTTTGAGGCGATCTTTTGACTGAAATAGACATTTTAATAATTCATGTATAACAATTAACATAACATTATTTCCTTGTCCTAACGAAATATTTATTTCGCCGTATTTGAAATTATATTTATTGATCGTTAATAAACTGTTTTCTCGGTGCACGAAGAAACTGATATCAGAAAATTTTACTGAATTTATAATAATAAAAGGTACATATAAGTGTTCTCAGATGTTCCTACTGCGCCAAAAAATAGTTCCTCCTAAGGAATTAGTAAATTTCAATGTAAACTGTCACAATTTAATAGTTAAAAAAAAGATAACTGCATCGCACAGTAAAAATGCCCAAAAGCCCTCATGTGCATCTGTACTGTTGTAAATGCAGTAAAATTTATTAGTATAAGTCTTTCCGTGTATAGAAATTGGAATAAGAAAGCTCGCGAGACGTCAAATATAACGATATGTAAATATGATCCTGCAAAGTTCCCACGGAAATGAAGTTTCGTCCGTGTTATACCGCGCGCGGAATTCATTTAGAGCGCTTCGATCGCGATGACGCACCGGGAGCACTCGCAGTGCCACCGCGCAAAGGCATTCCCAGGGCAGAGCTGTACGGAACCGTTAACGTTCGCAGGAAAAAAAATGCTTATAACGCGAGGAAAGAATGTCATTCGACGGCATATATGCGTGGCTTTGATGTCTGATGGGCTTTGCCATCGCCCCCGACGGATCTCCGACGGACCGACGCACGCTTAAATATGAAATTTGACACGCATCTCGTTGTGGCAGAGACAGATTACAGCTGCCACGTTGGAGACGCACGCGAATGTCATATATCGGTATATGTTATATGTAACGCCTGCCTGATATATGGTTTCATCTGAAAATTTCGCGTAAAATAAACTTGTCGCGTTTATAATAACTTTCACACCTCGTAACGCTTCTCCCGTCGTTCGGGCTTGACTCTATTTTGTCCTGTCTTTTCGTATCCCGGCGAACGGGAATATTATTAAATTCATGCGCACAGTTGCAGACAAGTGTATAATTGATAGAGTTTGCGATTGAATATTAAAGTTGTTTATATTATAGATTGATATATTGAAATGGCCTCGATGTAAGAGGCTTAAACGCGGGGTGAGAATATTAAAACGTAAGTTGAACGATCGGAAATAAATGATTTTTTCGACTAAACTGTAAAATAAGGGATAAGTGAATTTAATCGAAGGCGGTAGCATTTTATCTTGAATATATATAAAGAATTTTCACCAAAAGAGATATGCACCTCTCCAAATCTTCCTCCTTTCCGGATGCCTCGAATGACTTAGTTGTATATTTATGTTCCCAAACTGTGCCAAGCGGCTTACGCTCCTTGTTTACGAAATATCGAGCAAGTCGATCGACAACGGCCAAACTTAAGGGACTCCTCTCCGCATACAACTCTAATCGCAGGATGATCGGCTTACGCGTTAAGTCTCACCTCATCCTATTCCACTCCAGAACGGAAGCCCATTATGCAACGGGAAAAGCATAAGGCTTAGCACGTAAAACTTGAGATATTAAACTTCAATTCGTCGGATGAGCCGAGGATTTAACTTACGAATACGTGTATTTACGCCGGGGGTGAAGTATTTTATTAGCCGCGCGGCGAAAAAGAAGAGTCGCAATTCTTCATTTTCGTGGCTATTAAAAGGAAGAGAGTATTCGCAGACTGAAAAAAAATTACGAAACGCGGTGAGTCTTTCTCCGGAAGAACAATATCTTATCGCAATCAACGGAGTGCGGCAAGAGCGCGAGTGGCGCGCGCGTGCCAAGGAGAGCGCTAAAGAACGGGAATAACTTGGATTTCCCTGAAGATTCTCCTTGGAATCGAATGTCGCGCGCATTCTTCCCGGTAAGTGCTCGCTTTAATTTAAATCCGATCCCCCGCGCGTTCCGCCTCCTTTTCCCGCAATCTCGGTTATGGTCTCGTGACGAACGCACACGCTCCTTCGGGCGGGTTCCCGCTTTTATTCCTCCCCGCGACACGACTCGCGAGCGGGGGTAAAATCATAGGGCGTGTGCCGCCCCGGGACGCGTCGTCTGTTTTCATCTCGAAAGTCGGGCCTGGAATTGTTTTCCGATATCTCCGATTTCGCATTCCTGACCATTTTATTCTAAATAACTGCTTTTTCTCTATAGACAGCGTGGCGGAACGAGAGGAACCGGCTAGAGAGAAGCGAGGGGGAGGAGTGACAATACTGAGAAAAATAATTAGGTTAAAATGACAGAATGCATCTAGTTAAATACGTCTAATTATTCTAATCAAAATACTGATCAGTTGAAACATATATTTAGTTATTCTAATCAAATGTTTAGTTATTCTAGTTTTAAAAAAGTGGTCAGTTTAACCAAACACAGATGGAGGATCTATATTTTATTAAACAATTTGGTCATCGTCTTCAATTTTGGTTAAATTGACCAAATTTTGTCTCAGTATACCGTGCACCCCTTCGGGTCCTGCAACTACACTGAGAAGAATCTCTTGGGTTAAATGATAAAACGCATCTGATTAAACAATTTTAGTTATTCTAACCAAAACATCAGTAAGTTGAATGAAATATTTAGTTATTCTAACTATATATTTAGTTATTCCAACTACACGTCCAGTTATTCTAACTAGAAAATGGTCAGTTTAACCAAAACAGATGGAGAGGATCCATATTTCACCAAATAGTTTGGCCATGCATTGAGAAAAATAATTTTTTCATTTTATAAGCGCATCTAGATAAACCCGTTTAGTTATTCTAACCAAAAAATCGTCAGTCAAACCAAACAGATGGAGGATCCCTATTTCGCCAAACGGTTCGGTCATCGTCTCCAGAATTTTGATTAAATTGACCAAGTTATTTTTCTTAATATGGTTTCCAGGATTTTGGTTAAATTGGCCAGGTTACACTTTTCTCAGTGTAAAAACCCAGAGCAGCGGATGAACGAAAAATTAACTGAGCGAGACGTAGAACTCGCATCGCTCGCGAACCGATACGCTCACACATTGCCCGGCAGGGCAGAAAATTAAGAGATCGGGTGCGCGTGAGAACGAATGGGATTCGCGCGTACCGCAGGAGAGGGCTCTGAAATTCAATTAGCTTTCCGCCACTCCTAATTAAATACTCGAACCCGTCGCTGTAGATGCGTTCGGCGAGGCGCATCGGTGGAATTTAAATCCGCGACTTTGCACTGAGAAAGTGGTAACAGACGGTCTGCCGCAGACGCGCCTAGGAGAAAGGTCGGCGGCGAACGAGAGACGAGATAAAAATCCACGAGAGGATCGTTATCATTTACGCGAGATTTACGTCGCGCGTGAGTAACGAAGGCGAGTCTACGAGAGTTTCCTCCTTCACGAGAAGTGGATGCAGGTATAGCTGGGGGTGGATCGCACGACTACTCGAGGTTATCTAGTTACTACCCGTGTATACATATATCTTTATTTACCTCATTTGATATCTTATCTTCGGTTAATTATGTACAAAAATATGAATAGAGACCGTATTATAGTTGTACGTTGAATTTACGAGGTGGTAATTTCAGGTTACTTGATTATTAAAGGCAATTTCGTAGCGGTTAGAGTCGCACATCGGTGGGGTGCTTTAACTTTCCACGGGTTTACTGAACTGGAATTAAACTCGCTGCAGAATTTCTCGTATTTCTTTCCTCCGTTCTAACGAATGTACGATACCTGTATCATATAAGACTAAATTTACCCGCCAGGAAAGAAATTTCAATCACTGTTATCTCATTATTTATGAACTTTTGGCCTACATCGATATGAGAATTTGTTATAGATAAAAATGTTATGTTCAAAGAAGTATTATATAAATATCAGCCAAAACCTTAGAGATAATGAGATAATAGAGATTGTAGTTTCTTTTCTGGTGAGTAAGTTTAACCTCATAGGGGTACATCACGTGAACTTTAACATACGTCTATACGTATCAATGGTTGTATGATTAAAGGAGTAAGTAATTAAGTATATTTTTAGTTCGTTATTCGTTTTTGTTTTGTCAAGCTGTTATAAAAGTATTCCCCTTTCAATCATGCAATCATTAACACAAGTACATAGACGTATGCTAAGGTTCACTTTGTATTACATCGATTATGGGAAAGTTGAGTGGTCCCTCATTAAATTTACGATTAATGATGATCAAGTCGCCGTTGAAGGGATCGCTACTACCCGATTTTTCCCTATCACCGGTTCAGCGAAGAATTCTCATCGAGAGTTCCAACTGAACTATTTGTTTCGTTAGCAAAAAACTTCTCAACCCCACACTCTCACGGCGTAAATTCGCGGCCCGCGCTTCTTTTCGATCCTATAACTTATCTACTTATGGAACCTGCCGCCTCTCGGATCGCCGCGAGTAGCGAGGGTCGGATGGAGGAGGCGAAGCTCCGCTAAGTAAGAGAAAGGATTTCGAGTTACGAGAACGAACTTTTCCCGCGGTCAGTGGGATATAGATACGAGCGGTGTGCACATATTTCTATCCACCTACACCCTCGTTATATCTACGCGTAACTGCAATTTACGATCGGTCGGGGCGGCTCACAATTTTATAGTTCTCGCAACCGCTTTACTTTATCGGCCGATAAGAAATATTGCGTAAACTTTTGATACCCGTGGCTGGAAGCACGATCGTATTACCATATCGTGGAGAACGGCGAACAATGAATCACATTTCTCACTGCGAGTATAGAAGAGAAATACATCCGTGCATACGTACTCGACGAATGCATCATGCGTGTATGCCACGTATGACACGTGAGTACGATCTGGAATTTCTCATTCGTTCGTGCAATTGCAATGTGATGGAATTCTATCATGTTGTACGTGTTATTGAATCTTCCGTTCAACCCTTCAGGCATTACAATTCATAATTTTCTTTTTCAAAAAATGAGTTGATTTTCACAATGATAAACTAGTATCCAGATCGCTACTCTCTGTTTGACCTCATTAAATGACCCCATGCCCTGGTACAACGAGAATCCGCCGCCCGGGGCGACGATTTCTCGTTTTTTTCGAGCTACCCCCGCGCGCGCGTCAATCTCGTCGTCGGATCGTCGCTATCGAGCGGGCCGTTATCTAATCGCTGCGAACCGCTCGATATACTCTCCGTGGCACGTATACCTCGACCACAAAACGGAATTCCTGAAGCGGAAAGGATATCTGCGCTCTTCTTTTCTCGATTTCGAGTTTCCGCGCACGTAGTTGGTATGTACCAAAAGAAAGAGAGAGAAGGGGGGGGGGGGGGGGGCTGGCCTTCGAGTGAGCTCAATTATCGAAAGCGACCGGAACGGTTCCCGTTGGCTTTCAATTTCGAACTCGCAATAAATCCGAACTCGCGAGTGTGTTTAGGAAAAAGAACAAGGTTGAGAGCATCCCAAATAAATGTCAGAAATTTGAAACATTCGTGGGAGGATGATTAGCCCTACAGTGGTCACGTTCCGTAACAAAATGTCAGTGGTTGCGCGGTAGACATTAGTCAGCCAAATTGAAATAAGAATTAAGGAACGAATAAACACACATAAAATATATTTAGCGTTTTATTGTGAAATCTTAGGAACCTCTTAATAAACGATAAAAGAACACAAATCAAATATAAACTTCTTTTTTAACAATTGGGAACTTTCAACTTATATTTACCGATTTGGTTTCAGAAATCACATCACGTATGGAGATGACCATTATCATTCGCCCGACCACTGTAGGGTTAAATTGTTTGCGGTTCATCGTTCGTTTTTGATCGAGTTCGAATTCATATCGTTAATTGCAACGCGAAGTGCAATAGCAACGAATATACCTATAGCGCCGCGTTGCTCGCGCCTACAGCGATGTAATATAATATTCTATCCGTTGTGTAATCGCTCGCGCATCTCACCGGGGACGAATGTGCAGCGAGCGAGAAATCAGCGAAGTGTTCAGGTGTATTTAATATTCTCGACGATGCGACGCCCGTTTTTTGCCCTCATTCGGCCTTCATTTGCACGCCGTCGTCGCGGCGTAGCGAAGCGGGAGAACCATCGCGCGTTTCGCCGCTGCGAATAATTTTTTTGGTAGAATTTCGTAAATTGAATGGAAAATGTCACGTCGCTTTTCGCCCCTGAACGGCATTGAAGTTTCTTTTCATTTTCCGCTGCAGGTTTTATTTCGAGCGGATGCAACTTTGGATAGTTGGCATAGGTGTACACCGTTAAAAATATTTATCTTAAACTTCAGGAAAGTATCTATCAAATTTTCATCGAACACAAATGTGTCCCGAATATCATATAGGTAACCTTCCCTTGAAATTCGAAAAAACGTCGCATGGATCATGGAGTTCTGTAAGGTTTCGCTTGAAATTTAAGAAACAATCGAAATATTACGAAATTATAACTTGGAATTAAGATAAACACGCGTTCCTTCAAATTAAAAATATTATAATTTTGTAAATTTAAGATACATTCGTATATTTTCGTATCTAAAAATTAAAGAAACTTTTTACAGTGCAGATGTACGAATTTTCGGAGGAGATCAAGCAAGCCTCGAGAGATTCTCAAGTAAAATCTGAACATTTTACCACGTACGTACACGAAGCGCTAATTGTTCCATAAAAATCCATTTATAAAAAGTCAGTAAATCGTGAACTAAAGAATATTGTAGATATCTTCTGATATCCAATGAAGAATGATTAAAAAATCCTTAGTGACCGTATATAGTCATCGATTCGTCAAGTTTCCAACTCGAAGACGCGACGAGCGAAAGCTACTCGACTTCGCAGTGACGAACGTACGAGTTCTTGCGATCTCATCGACATGGATAGGTACCATAAGTATACAGGTGTGCTATAAACGATCGAAACGATCTTAGAACAACTTTAGACAGTTTCCGCTTGTAACGAGCCAGGGAGTATCCCCTGTTCTATAATTGAAGCGACGTTGCTGGCTGTACCAATTGTGGAGAGGATCTCACTGTCCCCCTCTCTCCCCTCTCCAATCCCACCGCTTTTGTCGCTTCTACGGTGGCAAACTAAAAAGTTCGAGTGGCTGCTCGAAAGTTGTGAGTTTCGGAAGTTCGGCCGAGTCGTGCAAGTTTAAACAGTTTCGAAAAAATTTCAATCACGGACGCTTTAGAAAACTCATGCACGCTCCTCGCCTCCGGTTTCCACCGTTTCTTCTTCGAGAGATCTTCAGCGGCCTTCGAGCGGTCCACGGGACATCGCGAGCGCGCTGCACTCTACGCACCGGGCTAATCCCTGCGTCTTCCATCAAGACTTAATAGTGGCGCGCAGAAAAGGCGAATGCAAAAGAACCGAACGAATTCTAACGAAATTGGCTTGTATCCGGAATTTCGAAAGAAGAGTCGTCTCGTGTATCGCGTATATGAATAAAAATCGGTAAGAATGTCCTCCGATGATTTACTATACACACTCCAAAAAAAATTGTATTTTTAACATACTTTTACATAAAGCTTTTTGCCAGTACGTGATTATGAAAATTAATACATTTCCTTATGGAATTGCCTTTATAAATTTCATAACGGAGTATATTAATATTCATAATTGAATAAAAGCTTCATATACAATTATATTAAATTTAATAAAAATTGTTTTTACAGTGCATATATGTATAGCGTCCCTCAGCATTTCTATCTTGTCATCTCAGCCGTTAGTCTGGGATGAAACACGCGTCCGTATGAATAATCGTTTTGCAAACGGGTAAGTTTTTAGTCCAATATTACATTTTCTTTCCGAGTGTCAATTTTAGGATGCTCGGGAAAAAGAGTGCAAGTCAAAAAATGGTATTGCTCAGAAAACACCTTTATTTGTTTATATTGAAACACAAACTGTTGAAAAAATGTATAAAATGAAAATAACACTTCTCATAAGAAGCGTTAAATGCATGTAGCACACAAATATCTCTAGGAAAGTAGAAGAAAATTGTAGAAGTGTTTTGGTAGGCGACTTTGACTTATACTCTTTTTCTCTCCCGGGCATCCTAGAATTGGTCCTGGCGAGGGTGAATTCGAGTATTAGATCGTCTCGATTGGTTCTATACGTATAGGCCAGGATATATTATGCACCAGCATATAAATGTGCATTAAAAACGGCTGTCAATTATTCATCATTGACCGCATCACCCTTAAGAGTTGAGATTGAATTCAGGCCGCAAATCGATAAAAACGCTACTACTTGAGAACCCTTACTTCAGCTCGGACATCCTCTACTATTACGAAACACTTACTCCACTCGAGGCAGCGCTCTTCTGTGGCGGATCGTATACTTTTTTACTACCGAAGATACGTGTCGTTCGAGAAGGCATGCGCAGGTACTTCGCGAGTATACGGTAATGAGGGCTTTCATCTCGCGATACAAAAAGCTGCCTGCCGAATGACCGCTCGGCTTCCATATGCAAAATAAGGACTCTCTCTCTCTCTCCGGGGAACGACTCGAGGCCTTCGCGATTCCGTACTAATCCTATTTCGTATAAATACAGGCATGTATACATATGTAGTTGGATATAGCGACGCGAGAATTTAGGCAAGCTCTTAATCCACGCACGGACAAATATTCGTGTCGACTATATCGAGTGAACCTTAGCATACGTTTATGTAGCAATGGTTGCAAGATTGAAAAGGCAATCCATGTAGAAATTGTCTTAGGGCTGTAATAAGGGCCTGATTATTTGGCCCTACTTAATTTCTACGCGGGAAGTAAATAAATACGTTTTTGAACCGCTATTAATTTTTTCTTGTAAATGTTGTGTAAAAGTATTGCTCCTTCAATAATGCGACCATTAATTCACAGACGTATGCTAAGGCTCACTCTGTATAGTCATTTTATTATCATTTTATCATCCAAGCCGGTTATCGCAAATGACTGCTACCCTTCTCTCGCTTTTGATACGCACATCGACACGATGCTTTTTGTCAATCGGAGCATGGAATTCAAATAAAAAATATTGTTCCATCGGCTCGGCCGAAAATTGGCAGAGATAACGAGGTAATCGCTCTGTTGACGCGGGCACGCCTATTATTCGGACGCCGGACGAGCTACGTACAGCTATACAGGTGCCGAATGTACGCGCGCGTGACCACATTCGCGCGGACATAGGCGAGCGTGACGAGGGACGTTACGCTTGGAAATATCGATCGGATAATTATTCCGGAGTGAGTTACGGCGGACAACAATCGTGAATTAGATTGAACCGGCGGTGACCGAGCGCGCGCGTTACGGCGGGATCACGTAAGCGGCGCTGGAAACTGAAGCGTGCGGGGAGATACGTAGTGTGCGCCCGGGTTGGGATACGTACGCTTTCTGTGCAAGAGCGGAAGCGAGCAGCTGAGCGCTTGCCCAACTCGACTTGGATTTACCTCAACGTCGAGTTTGTTAAGCGGATACGGCAATTCGGTATTTGCATATAAAAGATATAGTCATTCTTTAAATTCTATTCGTAATTCATACATAATATGAAGGGCTTATTGGAAAAACATGACAAGCCACAAAATCATTTTATTGAGAAGACGAGCATTGAAGATTCAAAGAAATCTGTAAAATGCATATTTGATTAATATAACCCCTCAGTGTTTTTAACAGATGTACTCTAGCTCATATATTAACGTCTACAATCTTGAAATATGAAACAAAAATGCAGGGGACTACTACAAAGTAAACTGTTTATTTTTGAACAGAGTGTGGCTTGTCACGTTTTTCCAATAAGCCCCTCATATATTCGATATCACGCGGAAAGTAAAATGTCCGAAAAAATAACTATATTCGTAGTTTTATAAGCGCGTTTCCCTCTACAGGATTGTGATGCCATGAAAAGCCTGAGAGACGCCCTTATGCCGAGCAATGAGTGCGAAAGAGATAGTCTTACAAGACAATGACGTATGCCAAGAGAAATAATTGCTAGTGTCAGAAAAATATGTATTTCTTAAATCACGAACCCGTGTGCTTAATAATTTGTAAGAATACAGATTCTCGGTCGAAAAATATATATTTTCGATTGAAGAATACCTTCGTTTGCATAAAAGAACCTTCCCGCGCAAAAAAAAAAACTAATTACTCAAGCTTGTCAAATATTGTTGCACGAAAAGAACCATGGCTTGATTCTGGAATGACAATGTTACTATAATTATGTTTATGATCGAGGAAAAAATTCTTTCCGTACCAGCAATTATTCCTCTCAGTGTAGTTGCATTTCAAAATGTCGTTTTTTTCAGCACATTAAGTCCGAAAATAAAAAAATACACTGTAAATATAATAATTTTGTCTAAATTTTCGAGTCTGCTATAAAAAAAATGAGTAAGCAGACCGAATGGTCTCGCTGCGCGTAGAAAAATCCGACTACCATACGGCGTCATCTCGCGGAAGGAAAACGCAGCGGAGGAAGTCACGTGGGCGACAGAGTTCGGTTAAAAGCAACACTGCACAGCCTTGAAAAAGCTCGCGCGATGTACGCCGTAAAAAGCGAGTCCTTCCGCTCTAACGATCCTCGGAGAAAAAAGAAATATTTATGTATCCGAGTCTCCTCTTATGCTACGTTGTAACAGCTCCTTCATCCCCTCGTCTCTATAGCTCGCGTTCCATTATTTCCGCACGGGTCTGCATGCCGCGCGCTCCTCGAAATGAACTGTCGGAGGAGACCACTCGCGGGATGTAATAAAAAGAGCGCGGCTTATATCCAGACGCGTAGTTATATCCGACGTAACGAAATTGTCAGAAACAGGTGAACCGACGGATGAACGGTGAAATCCGAGGGAAAAAGAGGAGGGGGCGGCGCACTATCGCTCGGAGCCCATTTCCTTACAGAGTACGCCGCACATTCCGCGGCCGTCGAGTGCGAACGATTCCCCTGGAAATCACGGCGAAATGAAACTTTCCCGCGACGCGGCTTCGCAATGGGAGCCGCGCGAGATGAAAAGCTAACTTTTTTTTACCGGCAGCGCTGCGCGTTCGCAATATACGAGCGCCGACGAGAGATCGTCTGTAATTGGCCTAACTTTCACGGCGAGATAACGCGAGAACGCGGGGAACTTCGCTCTTTTCACCTCTATATCAATTACTTCGCTATTCGCGGTGGTTGCGCGAGGTAGCGGCGCGGAGGACCTCGACGTAAGTCAAAGGTCGCCTGCCGAATTGCTCCACGTGGTCGACGCGACGACCCCCGGCGTATAATTTACGCGGTTGACTCCTTGCAACGCCGTCTCGCCGCGCGCGCGAGCGAGGGGACGCATCCCTCTCCTTTCTCTCGCGCGGTTCCTTGAGGAGGCTTCGAAATTCGTCCCGTCACTCCTATCGGTGCCCCGCGCTGTCGCCCCTCGTCCGGGTTATTCGTCCGCGGGGTTATCGACACCTGCATACCTATACCGAACCCGAGTGAGTCATTATCGGAGGGGGACCGTCGCGCGCGAGGGACGAGGGATCGGCGCCTCCGGGGCGTCGATAACACGGACGAAGTTTCCATTTTACGTAAGTCCCTTCGAATAGGTTAATCAACCCCCTCGAATAGCGTGGCAATCGATATTTTCCTCCGTCGTGAGGCGGACGGGGGTAGGTGGGTATACCTAGTTAGTCTCGGCTCCCTGTGTTTCCCCCTTTCTTTCTTTTCAAAGAGGGAAAGAGATTGGCGACCTTTGGCTGCGTGGCGGCCGATAAGGATATTCGAAAGGCAACGTTTAATCGGAAAGTTATACGGTGGGGGCGTCGGATTTGATCTGGTGTAGGTACTTATATGTACGCGCCGCAGGGGTGGTTCGCTTTTCATCGCACGGCGCGGGGCGTGATAACGAGGTTACAGTAATGTGTGATGTGGACAGGATGAAATTTAGTTAAATATAATCTTCGAAAAAGTGTCATCCAAAGATGAACCAAAGACATGATCTCGTAGATAATGAGATAATAGTGATTCAAGGTTCTTTCCTGGCGAGTAAGTTTAGCCTCAATATGTGATAAATGTATTTATCCTTACAGTCTTATGATATTGAAACGACCATATCATGAGGTTCACTTCATTCAACGTCATCGTGATTTGATAAAACAAATTTTCGTATGTTCACTTGGACTTTCGTCTCATGGGACATCGATTTACCCAATACGGATACCATTATTCATTAAAAGCAGATATCACAAAATACGTAAATAAGTGTAGAAGCGAAGCAAGTCATTTATCCATGTAGCGGTACTGGGTGAATAATAGACCGGTACCGGTATTTGCTATATTACTCTACCAACGTCTGTTTAGAATTAATTAGAGGCGCGTGGATAGACAGCGAAGCAACTTGGAATCCACCTCTGCGTATTCTGTCGAGACGTCGATCGCGTGCACGTACTCCTTTACAGCGTGGGTTTGTTGGTACGGCATTGGTGAACGACGTCACGCAATTCCGGTACTGGTAGAGCGAGGATGAACCAAAATTTGTGCGATAAAGCCACCCTCTGTATGAAATATACACGACTTTGCACTCTACAAAATTTGAGGGTTATCCTAAGAAACTAAATATTAACCAATTTCGTAGTAATAATTATCCCCATATTTCTGAAATTCCTACATCGATTTCCTTATAAAGAGACTTAATCGATACCGCGGTTGTAGATCCATACGCTGATGCTCACACATAACATCACAGCGCTCTATTCTTTGAGAAATTGAACATGCTTTACACGTACGAATTATACACCCAGGAAAAAAGCTTAGTTGAATACGAAACTAATAGAAAAATGTATTTGAGATGAATAGGAATTTATTCACGTCGAACAAAAATCTGTTTAAATTTGATAAATGTTCTACTCAGTTCGTACTCGATTAAAATATATATACAAAAAACAATTTATCTAATTCAAATAGACTTTTCTTCGATGTCAATGAATTCCTATGTATCTCAAATAAATTGTTCTATTAGGTTTGTGTTCAACTGGACCTTTTCCCTCAGTGTAAGCAGAATAATGATCCCCCCAAGGTGTAACGCTTTTAGTCCTTGACGTGAGACTCTGCCAAGTCTCTTGATAAGATATTCAAAATATTCAATAAAAATATCTCCAAAGGATATCTTCGTCTATCGATTACCGCAGCAGTCTGTACCTCGTCGACGCTCCGTTGTTCCAACTGCCAGGCGTACAAACGCCGACGGACTCGGCGCAGCTTCCGCTCTCGAATCAGCGACTGCCGAGCTTCGATCGACGATTCGTCGGGTACCGAAACTAGACGCGAGGCGTCGAGATACCGTCGCGGAGGGTAAATAAACTTATCGCGCGCGACTCGGCTAATTCAATGAACGCGACTGGAGGAGATGCGCGGAGCTCGTTCTCTCTCTCTCTCTCTCCCTTTCTCTCACGGAGTTTCCTCGCGTCCCGAACAACGCGCCGTATCGTAACTTACTTCGAGCGACAAACTGACATCGAAACTGGTTCGCTTCCACGGCAGGTGACGGCGCGTCATCCGGGACGAACGCGACGGCTGCGCGTGGGCGACGCGACGGGGGCGATAAAAGTGACGTAAAAGTGATCGAATGCCGGGCGTCTCTCCCGACGAAAAACGTCAATGACGTCCGATTCGATTCGTCCCTCGAAAGTGTGTAGTTGTCTACCTTCCGGAGCGTCCGCTCCGGAAAGAAGTTAGCCGACTGCGACCCGAGAGCGGCTCCCGCCCCTTAACGGTACCCGCCTCGATTCTTCGAAGGGTCTAATTCGGCCCGTTTCTCCCCGGCGAAAGTGTACAGGGAAGGGAATTTGGTCACGGTTAGGAAAACTTGGTCACGCCGAGAAACTTTCCTCGTACAATTACAACTAAACGTGATAGCGTTATCATTGCGGCGGTTGAATGGAGTTTTGTCGGGCCCTAACCCCTCTCGCTATACATGGCCTACGCATTCTCGTACTTAGGTTTCTATGTAATAGATATATAGGTTTCTATATATACGCGTCGAGCTTTCATGTGCCGTGCACTCTCGAAACGATATTTCTCGTTTCCCCTTCGATATCGATTTGCGGAGTACGTTCGATTGGGTTGCGGTAAGAAACTGTCTTCAAATTTGTACGTACACGGATGAAAAAAATTAGTTAGATCTACTGAAAATTACTTGCGGGGTCGCAAGCAATTATTTATTTATATCAATGAAATTTTGTAAAATGTATCAATTTGATATCTCTTTCTTACAATCACGTGGAATAGTATGTGATAGCAAGGAAGAAATATCGAATTAATATGACAAAAGATCTACTTGATGGTACCTATCTATTATAAATAAATAATGACTTACGATCCCGCAAGTAATTTTTAGTCGATCCAACTAATTCTTTTTCTCTGTGTGTTAGGATTAGGATTTCTGCACAATGAAAGAACGGAACTGCTTTGCTCTAACGTTCGGGTCTTTTTTAACCCGTCAGCACTCGCGCTATGAGCATTTCTCTCACGCAAATTTTCACGATATAAGAACAACATTTTTCTTTCGAATTTGACTGAATCCTTTTGTTTTTAATTTAGACTGAAAGAAAGAGGAATAGTTGTTTAAGGATAAGAAACATTTTCGAAACATTTGGATGATTTTTGTAAAAGTTTCTTATACCGTGAAAATTTGCGTGAGAGAAATGCTCATAGCGCGAGTGCTGCTGGGTTAAAGTAATTAATGTTATAATGAAACATATTACAAATTTAATTAAAACTATTATTATTAATGTAATTGTTGTTATTATCATCCTTATTATCATATTAATATTATCATCATCATCATCATCATCATCATCATCATCATTATTATTATAACAAAGAATACTTGCTGTAAATTGTAGTTATTCGTGACCACTGTATTTCCCCTCGCTGCCTATGGCGTTTACAATAGGCTACGCGACAGCGCCAACAACGGGATACTCGATTAAATTTTGCAAAGCGCGGAGATTACGTCCCTCCCTCCTTAAATGCGGCCCATTTAATTTCCACGAATTCGGCGGGAAACAAACGAAATTGAATAATCTCATTTCCCGGGATTTTCCAACGGAGCCCACGGGCGAAATCTCCAGCGGCTCTCCCCGCTTTTGGAATCCTCGTGCGCTACGCGAAGTTGCCGCAGCTTTGTGTAACTCCGGGCGCGGACGCGCGAGCGCGTCGGGGATTCTCGGGCGAATTTTCAGTTTCGCACCGCGCGCGCCAGACGCGAATTCGAGTTTCGGCCCGGCGCAGTCGTTAAACTGCCGTCGTTTTCGGTCGTCCGTGGAGGATGGGGGTTGGCGACGGCGTCACCCTCGAGGATGGCTATCCGGAGAGAAACATCTAATCGCCGACGTAATTAATGTCGTTCGCGATCGTAAGAGAAGTTCGTTCTCCGAGTTAATTTCCCCCGATGTAAGCTTCGCGGCGGGGACTACTCTCGAATTTGTTAAACGCGCCCCGTACAGTCGACCGACCCTTTAAAACTTTTCACTCGTGTCTTCGCGAGGTGTGGCCGGGGCGGTTTGAAATTCCACGCGCGAAGTGTACCTACCGGGAAAATTGCATTTCGTCTTTTCCGAGGCGATGACGACTACGGGCGTCCTCTCACGCGCGCGAGAAGAGGAGGGACTCCTCGGTATCACATCCGGGCTCTACTTCCAATTTACATTCTCGGAAAGGGTTTGAGTTTCTTTTTTCTTAAGAAAGAGGAGGGGAAAGAGAAAAAGAGAGAGAGGGAAAGAGAGGGAGGAGGAAAAAGTTGGTAGCGTAGGAGGTACGAAATTAGGGCAAGAGTCGAATGTTTCAAAGGAGGAAATCGGTTGAAAGGATCGTTAGGAGAATGACGGAAGGTAATTTCGCGAGACCATTCGGCTATTCATACCATATGAGGCTAAATTTACTTCTCAGGAAAGAAACTTCAATCACTATTATCTCATTATTTATGAACTTTAGGCCCACATCGATAAAAGACTATGTTATAAATAAAAATGTAATCTTCTAAGAAGTATTATATAAATGCGAGCCAAAAGCCCGTAGAAAATAAAATAATAATGATTGAAGTTTCATTTTTGGCCTTATACGATATATATAGAGTAAGATTAGCCTCATGCGATACAGAGACCGTGCGCACCAATCCATTTACGTGCATTGTATGTACTTCGATAAGCATGTACAACAGTATATTTGCAAAGCAAATGACAATTCAAAAGTACTAGTATGCCAAAAAAAATGACACGGACGAAATGCAGGTGTAGCGTCACAGTCGATTACAGATTTCACGGAGATGAGTCACTTGATATCTTATATTTCCTTAAAAATATCGATTTAATAATTGTGATTTTTTCGAAGTTGGCGTAGGACAAAAATGAATCGGATAGAGTAGTCGAGAGTTTGATTCCGAAAACCTCCATTTTGTACGAATAATTGAAAAAATATCAACATTTTGTTAAAAATCGAGATCTCTTGAATCGCTCGCTCGACACAATCCTATTTTATATATTTTTTCTCGCTTATTACGAAAAGTATGGTTATCAGGTCCATATATCGAAGAAAATATAAAATATCGATGATTTTATGTATCTATATAAAAAATATATTTATCGCGGAAAAATCACCGATACCCCGGCGTACATCACCAGAACTCGGCGATCCTTTGAGATTTCCCCAACAAATGTGTAATTTTCAGAATCAGCATGAAAGCTGATGGATACCAGTTCCCTCTCTGCGCGCTCTCCGCATCTCCACCTTCCACCCGCTCGTCATTCGAGTGTCCCGCGTACCTACACCGTCCCACTCGCCAGCCCGCCGCTGCTTATGAATAACGGACTACCTCGTCAACCCCCGGTGTAATCAACGGTCGTTGCAACACGCCCCTGGGTACATGCAAATGTCATATAGCCATATACGAGCGTAGCTTTAAAATCAATGTTCTTATAACGCATGACTCACGCAGTGCCGTGAGTTGCGTGTTACCTCGAAGCCCGTCCCAGCTAGAGTAGTTACGATACATCAAAGTAACTGCTGCGAAGTGGAGGGTGGCGCGTGGTGTCGAAGCGATGTGTCGTGTGATGAGGGTGGAAAAAGAAACTATATCGAATAAAAAATCGATCGCAGGGACTTGGTTCTTATGGAATAAATATCCTGCAAACATTCCATTCCCAAAATATGTCTGACGCTACGTCGATAAACGTTACTCACGGCACAGAGAAGCAACGCAAAATAGAATTTCTTCTCATCGCGTCGTCCGACGCAAGTGTTTGTACATCTATGTATCACAATCGATCGTACGGAACACTCGCGATAGCAGCACTGCAAACCCTGACCAAGTTACCAAGCCTGAAGTGTATTCAGGTGCTCGCCTTATCCGGAGATATGGTGAGTCCATTAGTGTGCGTCCGTGTGTACGACTCTATCGCGTTGCGTGTTGAGAGGGCGTGAGTAGGAGATCCTCCGCGCGGGCAATTAGATGACGTCTTTATCGCGCTTCATTTACCGCACCGCGACCTGACCACGGTTCGCGTTCATCAATTAGTTCGCACGAGCGTCGAACGTTACTTTCGATCTGCGGATAATACGATTCGATGTCTCGATTAACCCCGCCTTCGCGACCGCCCATGTAAAATAGATTTGGAGTTTCCAAATCGGTAGTACGACTAGGTCTGCTCGAGAATACGTTCGGGATTAATTGTGTAAAAGTTGGCGAATCTTAGCACCTCGAAAACACACTGAGATCGATTTCTATTCATGGTATTTTTTATGGGGCGCGCCTCTCGTACATAAAAAAAAATCTCATGACGATATAATAAACATGTAATCTTCTGAATACGTTAAGTCGATATTATTTATTCATCTCTGTAGCTGCAAGTTAGCCGAGCAGTGTATTTACGTACACCGAGAGAAAAATCTGGTCGAAAGAATTATAATTTAATTAGAAATCATGGTTGATTTTGGCACCAACCCCATGATTCTATAATTATTTTTCTCAGTGTAGCTACCAGGAAAATTAAACCTTGTCATTATGATTGAGTTTCCTATCAACTTTTCTCTCAATACAAATACGAAGAAGCACTCCATATTGAAATGAACGATAAATTTTGTACGTCCGCGTCCCGATAAACCATCTCCGAATAGATTTTTAAACCGGATATACGCCCGGTGTAATGAAACGCGATAAAAATAACGACCGATCTGGCGCTTCCTCCGTCGCGCGGAATAATAACGACGCGTTGGAAACGGGGACGGGAAGCCAGCTGATGGCATTTCCCCGTTCTTCGGGGCAGTCCACACGGCTATGTGAAAAGCGTGTGCTAATTGAGCTCGGCGGGGATCGCGGAACGCGTTTGATTTATCCATAATTTACGTCCAGTCAGACGGGTACTAATGACCGCGAGTCTTAATATTCAGATCGTTCCGGGATTTGGACCGGAGATATGGAAAGCGGTCCGAACGCCACTCGACGCGGTTAATCGACGACAAGACCGCACCGAGCCCGATTGCCGTGGCGAGAGAGCACCGCGCCTGTCACCCTCTCTCGATCCTCTCTCGTTTCCACGCCGCGGTGAATAATTACCTTCCCCTGCACTAGAGAGAACGAGCAGGCGACGTGGAGAAGCGGGAGTGCGGGGGGAGCGAAAGATAGGCTCGTAGGAGCGAAGCTACAATTTTCGTTACAGCCTGTTTGCAAACGTAACGAGCGTGAAACGGCCACTCGTGAATACGAGATGTCATTAATATCAGACGTCGCGCCAATAGAGCCGAAGTCGAGTTTCTGTAGTCGGATTACGACGTGGAGGAGCAGGTGGAAGGAAATGAGAGGAAGGAGAGAAGAAGGTAGAGTTTACTGCACACTGAGAAAAATAACTTGATAAGAATGACAAAGTGCATCTGGTTAAACGAGTTTAGTTATTCTAATTAACCCTTAATTTGGCAGTGTATCTCATAAGATACATTGTTTTTTCTTAACTCAAAACATACTAAAAATCCTTAACCTCGTACATTTTCTAGTCTAGGGGATACTTAAATAGCTTAATAGATATACCCACAAATAGTTCGTTGCTCCATTTAGTGTTAATCGCTGTAACTACACGTCAGTGAACAAACATGGACGCTAGTTGCAGCGGGTGGTGCACGCCACAGGTAAGTTTTGGTGGTACACGCCATAGGTAAGTTTTGGATATCTAACACGTGAATTAAACAATTGATTCATGAACTTTGTAGTTTTACTTCAAACTAAGCAATCTATTCAATAATATACAATATATAGTCAAATTATTTTTTTGCAACTAATAAATTTATTCCTATACATACCTACAATTAATAAATTTACTCCTATCGGTTTAAATTTTAATTTTTTATCATAAATGTGTTTAATAAGCCCCAATTGATAAAAAAATATAACTATCCCACTAAAAAATGTTTTAATAACATTTGCCAAATTAAGGGTTAAAATGCTAGTAAGTTGAAACAAATATTTTGTAATTTTAACTACAAGTTCAGTTAGTCTGCACTGAGAAAAAATTTTGCTTCGTCGAAATAAACGTATTTTTGGATGTGATTTCATGTACCAGAAAATTATTTTTTTTCACGGTAAATCATCGATATTTCGGTCTTCCTTTGAGATATCCTCGATATATCTATAATTTTCGTAATCAGCGCGGAAAAATACATAAAATAGGATGGTCGAGGTTTCAATTTTTCGCGAAAATTGAAATCTCTTGAATCGATCTCTCGACCACCCTATCCGATGTATTTTTCACGCTGATTCCGAAAATGGCAGATATATTGACGATATCTCAAAGGAAATATAAGATATCGGTGATTTCATGTTCCAGAAAATTACTTTTTTCACGAAAAATCATCGATATTTCGGTCTTCCTTTGGGATATCCTCGATATATCTATAATTTTCGTAATCAGCACGAAAAAATACATAAGATAGGATGGTCGTGAGTTCGATTCCAGAGATTTCGATTTTTGTCAAAATCTTAAGGCATATACTCAACATTTTTTGAATTTTTCGCGAAAATTGAAATCTCTAAAATCGATCTCTCGACGACCCTATCCGATGTATTTTTTCACGCTGATTCCGAAAATGGCAGATATATTGACGATATCTCAAAGGAAATATAAGATATCGGTGATTTCATGTACCAGAAAATTACTTTTTTCACGAAAAATCATCGATATTTCGGTCTTCCTTTGGGATATCCTCGATATATCTATAATTTTCGTAATCAGCGCGAAAAAATACATAAGATAGGATGGTCGTGAGTTCGATTCCAGAGATTTCGATTTTTGTCAAAATCTTAAGGCATATACTCAACATTTTTTCAATTCTTCGCGAAAATTGAAATCTCTGAAATCAATCTCTCGACCACCCTATCCGATGTATTTTTTCACGCTGATTCCGAAAATTATGGTTATCGGGTCCACATCTCAAAGGAAATGTGAGATATCAGCGATTTTATCTTCGGAAAAATTATTTTTTCATAAAAGAGTTATGGATATCTCGGTGTTCCTTTGAGATTTCCTCAATATATTGGTGATTTTCATAATCAGCGCGAAAAAATACACAATATAGGATGGTCGAGAGTTCGATTCCAGAGACTTCGATTTTTGTCAAAATCTTATGCGCTGATTCCAAAAATCATGCACTTATTGAAGAAATCTTAAAGGATCGTCGAGATATCGATGATTTTCCATGAAAAAAGAATGTTCTCGTACATAAAATCGTTAATATTTGATATTTTCTTTGAGATGTAGTCAATATATAGGGTATATATGTTAATAAGTGCATGCTTTTTGGAATCAGCGCTTAAGATTTTGGCAAAAATCGAAATCTCTAGTGACTTGGAAATGCTCATTTACTTAAAATAGCCAGGAGGTTCCATTTAGGTACTGCTTCAATATAGGTAACTCTCACCTATATGGTATAGTCCGAGTTGCGCGCGTTGGCTCGCTAATTTTTGGTCCAACACTTCGCGGAGCGTACGCGAGCGAAGTGGCAATAAAAGCGGGCGCGATATTCGGTCCTACAAAACCGCGTAGAGGCGTGACGAGGAGCCGGCCGCGGAGAGAGCCGACGAGCACGGTCGAAGGTGGTCGCGGCGGCGGTCGGGGGTGGTCGGGGATCGGGATGCGTGACGACTACAGGGACCACGCGACCTCCTTCCCAAGGTTCGTTATTGATTTCAGTCTCGCGATAGAATCGGCTATGATATATCGCGTCTACTTAAATGATAGGCAATTTACCTGCGGTGTAATTATTGTTCATAAATTACTGGAGACCATATTATCAGAGGAGAGCGAAAGGAGGAAGGAGAGAGAGAGAGAGAAAATGGATAAATATATTTAGACCACCGAGCGTCCTCGCTGAACTTGGCGCGTAACTCTCCTTGCAAACTTTCTCGGCGAGAAGTCGTCTACACTCGAACTTCCCACCTGTCGCAGACCTGCGACCTGGCGAACGAGAAACGGGGTGTCCTACATTTCCCGAGCGAGCTCGCTTAACCTTCGCCGAGGTGACGTACTTTAATTCCCCTTGCAAAAGTCTTATCGAGGGTCGCGCGATCCAGAAGGGCGCAATAATGTTTATTACCCGTGCGGAGGCGAAGTCATTTCGCTCTTATTTACGCACGCTTTTCGTTCACGAAGGGGAAATACTTTTTTAAGATTAAATATTGATCTACGAAACTTTTTTACGCCGTCGTCGCCACAATATACCACGCTAGGGGTTAGCAACGATAAATTATTTCGCGACCGTCTCAGCGGATGCAACTCAAAGGACAAAATACGATGCGATGTAGTCTAATTTTTTTCAACATAACCGTACTTCAACAATGGATGCCCCTCTATGAGATACACCCTTCCACGCCACGCGACGCCCTCGTGCCACCTCGTATACCAAGTCGACTCGACGCGCATCGGGGCGAAAAGCACTCTCCGCGCGCCGTGAGAGGGAAACCAGGTGCGGCACGCGTAACGGCGAGAAAGCACGGTAAAATCCGCCTCCACCCGCGCGCACGCAGATCAGCGCGACGAAATTCTCAACGCGTGATCTCTCCGGGGGAAAGAGCGCGCGCTCGCGCGCGAGAGAGAGAGAGAAGAAAGGATCTTCCGCGAATCGCCCCCGAGCGGCGAAATTATTAAGACAGTCCCTTTCGTCCGCGTCCCACGGCGCACAAAGGGGCGACCTACGCCGTAGGGCAACGGGGTGGAGAATGGCTCGCGAGGCGTTACGTCGACGGCAAGGTGCGTAATTTATTTGCTCGGGCCGCGATACACAATAATTAAAGAGGCACGACTAGAATAATTAGCTTTAAAAACCCGATTCGCTAGATGGCCGGCGATAAAGCCGCGCCACGCGATATTAAAGTCCCTCGCTCTCTCTCCCTCTCGCTCGCATCCCTTGCACGCGCCCCTCTCCGCGTCGCTTTACTCCCCCGCTATCTGGGTCGGCGCTGTAATTTCGCCGTCGATCTTAAGCGACTGATATTTTCGAGCGGGCCGATAAGTAATAACGGCATACGTCAGCGACGCGAGATACATAATAATTAGAAGCCGCGTTTGACGAGCATAGCGGAGGGTCGTAAATCGACAGCCAGTCGGCGGATGGGGGATGAAAATAGCGGAAGGGTGGCATCGAGGGACGCGAAACTTTTGAACATTCTTACGCGTTTTACTAGGGCGCGAGATTGAGATTCCACGACGAATCTGGCTGAATGAATTATCGAGTGTTATGTGTAACACGCAAATAGTGACTTTATAATGTGAATTCGTAACGCAAGGCATTTGACCTAAATTGTTTTATCGGGGGAAGTATTTCGACCGAATCGTAGAAACTTTTATAGAAAGTTCCGTATCAAATACGTTGTAAATACACAGAGAGAAAAAAGTAGTTGGATCTACTAAAAAATCTTACGGGGTCGCAAATAATTATTTATTTATACAAATGAAAATTTTTAGTTAAATATCTCTTCTTTGTAATCACGTGGAATAGTACCTATGTGATTGCAAGGAAGAAATATCAAATTAATATGAGAAAAGCTTTAATCTATGTAAATATATAATTACTTGCGACCCCGCAAGGTATTTTTAGTCGATCCAATTAATTTTTTGTCTCTTTGTAACTGAATACATTTCGTTATAAAAAGAAAAATATTCTTTTTCCGTTATTCAATTTAATCATGGTAAAAAATAATTTCATTTATGTCTTCCACGAACGAGGCTTCCTTCAAAAAGGAGTTCATTCAAAATCGACTCGATCCCTGCTCGACTATTTCCGGTAGTCCTAATCAAAGAGAATAATCTAGTTTCGAATTAGGCCCTTTCGTAAATCAATTACCCAAGCGCGAGCGGCGTAGACGAACAAAGAGATAAGATTACATAGATTGGCTGCTGATTGCATTGGCTGTCAACGGTTACGAAGGGCAAATTACCGTACTTCCTTTGTCCACCCCCCTCTGCATCCCTCTCGTTTCAGTTTAGGAGAGGAGACAAGGTTGAGGAGGAGCTAAAGGGTTCCACGACCGTGTCGCAAACGTGTGTACAAAGTTTACCGTTAAATTGAGCGCGCGCACCGATAAGGTTGCAGGCATCGTGCACGGTAGCGCTATCACCCTGAGCCAATAACCCCAAAGGAACTTACCACCCGACTTGACGCTATATCGCGCTCCCATCCCGAATTCGGCTTAACTAACCTAACCCAACCTAACTCAATTTGTTGGCCGAGTGGGTCATATCGATAAATCCGAGTTGCTCGTCTTTCCAGCGCCGCCGAGCGCGCGAGCTGGCGCTTCAATTAGACGATTCTCAAGCCCCGCGATCCCGCGCGTTCTCTCGTTACCGTATACCTCACCGCTCCGCCGAAGATCCGCCACGGGGAATTCGCAATGAGTCCCATGAATATTTTCCAAGCCTCGCGTGTACCGTATACCTATTTGACGCGAGCGAAATATCCGCCGTACCTGAAGAGCGATTTTCGCGGATTTTCTAGAATTAATGGAATCCATTATTCGAGGTAATGGGCGCGCTCGCGTCGAACGGGGAAATTAGATTGCGCATGGTTCGCGGCGATGGTGGGCTATACGATTCTTCGTGGGTTCGATTGGTCCGGGGCTCAGTTATTCATCCGGTAGTCGTATGCAGTAGAGTCTGAGTATTGGCGCGATTTTCAGCAGGATTAAGCCGTTATTTATGTAGCTCACGGAGACTATTGCCTGAACGGTTGAGCATACGAGAGTGCCCCAATATGCGTCGATAAGTCAGAATTATGTACAGTATCACCTTGCATTGAGGTCATGCCGGGGGCGGATGTCTCATTCTCTCACGTCGGATCTGATCATCACGCATATGTGTTGCGTCTGTGTGAACATGTCTCCTACCAACCTATGTGATCGCTACGGTTTCGCATGCTCTCACAATCGTAGAGAGATTTTTCAGTGGGGAAAGTTTCCACGCTCAGTGAAGCGTGACAAAGGGGAAACGGTGTTTAGGTGCCATAATGCCATAATGCCAGATTGTACTGTAGTAACTTATCAACGACAATCACATGCCCGCGCGCCTTAACGCATGCATATGACATACATTGTATGCTGACATGAGGCTAAACTTGCTCGCCAGGAAAGAGACTTCGATCGCTATTATCTCATCATCTATACTATTTTTACTCACATTTGTATGATACTTTTTTAAAGATTACATATTTATTTACAACAAAGTCTTAAATCTATGTAGGTCAAGAGTTCATAAAAAATAAGATGACAGCGATTGTATTTTCTTTTACATCAACGTAGTCAACGTCCACTCGCAATCCCCTTCGTTGAAGAGTAACAATGAGGGTAGAAAATTCGCAGAGCGAGCCATTGTTCAGGTGCGCCGATATACAGATTCCATTGCATACGTCTAAAAAATGTTCAAGATAACGTCGATAAAAAAGAATTATCTTTAACGATCAGACGCGTCTCTTCGAAGATTTCACGTAGGAGTGGCCCAGGAGTGTCGGAGAACAGGATTCGGTCGATTTCTCGACACCCTTCAACGAAGGAGCATCGCGCGGGCGACACTAGCGTTTTCGTCGTCGCAAAGTCAAATAACCGTCCCGAGTGACTCGCTCCGGTCCTTTGTGTGCCGCCCGAGTAACGCGGGCAAGAGTACACACTTCGGCGCGTTGTAGAAAACTCGCGCGAATAAAACTTTATAAAACTTTCCTTACTCCGCGGCGGCGAGGCGACATTTTCGCCGATTCCGCGGAAGCGGAGCGTCCTGGGGCGGCGACTGCGCGCAGGGATATATGTATAAGTAGGTAAAGCTGCAGCTCGCGTTTTAATTACGAGTTACTACTCGCGGGCGCGAGGCGAGGCTCGGATTTTTCAATTTTCACACCGAGGAAAATGTATATAGGGATGGAAGAGTCTGCAAAATTTGTTATCCGCGCGCCGCGCGAAGGACGGACGACGAAGAGGCGGCGGTCTAAAAGCGTCGTTCGTCCGGAGTGGTAGGCGTCGCGGTGCCCTAATTAGCTCAAGCTCTAAACGACTTCGGACTTACTTACGATGATAAGAGGAAAGACGAGAGCGAGCGCTTTGTGGATCGTTCTAAAGACTATAAAAAATCCCGAAGTCTCGCACTGAGAAAAATAACCTGGTTAATGTAATCAAAATCCTGGAAATCATAGCTAAACTGTTTGGTGAAATATTTATTTTTTATCCATTTAGTTAAATTGATCATTTTTTGGTTAGGATAACTAGATATATAATTAGAACAACTAAACATATACAGGGAATAACTAAAAATTTGTCCAACTTACAACACTGAAAGAAGTCTTGGTTGGGCTGACAAAATATTTCGAATGAATACCAACCAACAAAACGTTTTTTTTTTTTCGAATCGCAAAATTCTTTGGTTGATTTCACGAAAACTTTGGTGGCAGAGCGAAACATTTGAATAACTCAAGAAATATTTTTTCAGGTTATCAAATTGACTCAATAAAATTATTTTCCGGCCGCTTTTTTCAGTGCAGTATTTTGTTTAGAATAACTAAACTCGTTTCACCAGATGTGTTTTGTTATTTCAACAAAGTTATTTTTCTTAATGCACGAGAGCACGAGGATTTGATGCATCGCGCGGCGGCTGTGACCGTCACATCGTGCACTGTACCTACGATGCTCTGACTGCAGCGAACGTTTAAGGGTGTCGAAGTCGTAACGACGCAAGCGTAGAGAGGAGGGGATTATCGCGTTGTGGTGGTCGCGTCTCTAAGCGATAGTATTAAATTCCAAAACCGGATCGCGTACGGGTTTCCGCTCACGGCGAAGATACCGTTTGTCGGGTTACTCTATGAAATTGCTCCCAGCGAAAAGTTCGTAGACAAGCGAGAGGACCCGCGGAATGGTGCGAGAAAATTGCGAGCTACGGGCGGGATGCTTGGAGAGGGAGAAGAGGAGAAGGAGAAGAAGAAGAAGAAGAAGAAAAAGTAGAGAGAAATATAGAGGGACTGTCGAGTTGGTTTACTCGGCGGGAGTTTGGAGGCTGCTTGATTCATTACATCCGCAACTTCTTCGTCTCCTTCGTCGTTTATAATTAGAGTTACTTTAAACGAGGCCTCGAGTCAATTTAGCCACCACGCCCAGCAATCAATTGCATCTACGGCGGTATATCGCCTACCGACGTGTAAATTCGCCCTCGTTGCAGGTGTTATGCATGTATGCATAAAACTTGTTTCGCTAATAAGAATAATGCGAGCGTCGAGTAGAACGTTCAACGTTGAACACCCGTGTGTGTACCGCGCGAGTGACTAATAAATATTCTTAATTGAATTCTTTGCGATGGCTACTTTGCATTTGCGCCATCGTCCTTTTCAAGGGAGATATTTTTTACGGGTGATCATTAGTAGCAGAGAGAGATGGCTTCGTTGATAAGGCGCTTCTCGAATGCCGCGAGCGAAATGGAGAGGCTATAAGGCTGTTCCGCACGAAACAATCGGAAGATCTCTAATTAGCTTTCGAATGCTTTACAGACTCTACTTAATTTTCGAGAACGTTAAAGTGCTTTACAGTCTGTATTGAGGAACATAATTAGGTTAAAATGACAAATCATATTTAGTTAAACGCGCTTAGTTGGTCTAACCAAAATACTTGTCAGTGGAACCAAATTTTTAGTTATTCTAACCAAACGTTTAGTTATTTTAACGAAAAAGAGTAGTCAATTTAATTCTTCAGAATTTTGGTAAAATGAACCAAATTATTTTTCCCACAATATATGTAGGTATAATAAATAAACACACTTTTCATTGTGCAACAGAAACTCCTACGCTAAAATAATTTAAATCGCGTTCACTTCATAAAATACTCTCCTGTACATTTTATCGCAATACCTAAACGAAAATGCATTCAGAGACTTCGGACTTTCCTACAGTCCTTCGCGCGAACGCGACGCTGTACCGCGTCTGGCGAAATTTGAAAGTAAAATAGCGCGCACCCGCTACGGCTATTTAATTTCAAATCCACACGCGCGTGCGAAATGCAGAGGCGACTGACTATTCGCACGGCGAGAGCCGGAGACTTTCGAACGTACC
Source organism: Xiphydria camelus (assembly GCA_963678675.1). Classification (NCBI taxonomy): domain Eukaryota; kingdom Metazoa; phylum Arthropoda; class Insecta; order Hymenoptera; family Xiphydriidae; genus Xiphydria; species Xiphydria camelus. The sequence goes on from OY783201.1 coordinate 7,709,722, forward strand.
CACATAGCTATATCTACGATTTGAGCTCGATATTACCTCGCTGTATAGAAACCTTAACGGAAAAGCTCGAGATAGCTATATTTCCGTCCGTATTCCGCGCTCGGCCGGCGAAGCTCGGCGCGCGCGAAAAGCCCGAGGTCGATATGGAGTCGACGCGAATCGAGGAGAGCTCTCGAAACGACTTAATCTCTTTCCACCGCTTAACCTTCCGATTTCGTAATGGGCCGCGTCTTTATCGGGTCGACGCGCTCGCGAGGGGCGAGCGTGCGAGGGTCCTCCTCGCCGCGCGTGAATGGAGCGCGGGTTTTCCGCGCGTTTCACGGAATATAAAACCACCCCGTCGCACAGCGCGCGCTCGGATAATACGGCGGTGGAAACTGCCCACGTGCCATCGTCGGGGACGTAGGCACCCCGGAAACGGCCTAATAATCGGCCCAGGATGTCAAGCCGGCGCGCGAGGTCAATTGAGATGGCGTCCGAGAGAGGGGCAGGATTTTACCCCAGAGGGGAGTCGTTGGAAGGAATCAGCACGATCTCGGTGAACGACCCCACGGTGTACAATGGCCGCGGTGATGCGACGGTCACCGCGCGGATTACTCGCTCGCGTGATCGCAACTTCGGTCTTCGCGATTCTCCTCCGCGGTGGCGAGATACGGGGGTGGTAGGTACGTCGTATAGGTGGGAATGTACACTGGTATTGGCCAGGACGAAGGAAGTACCTCGGGATATACGTCCGCGTGAGAATCTCGCTCGGACTCTCGCCCCGGATCATTTCCCACCCTTCTCTTCGATGGAGACGGGGGGTGGCGCGGGAGCAGGGCGCTTCGCTACCGCGGGAAACACTTCGGGCGGAATTTCTCTGTGATTCGGAAACTAGTGGCAAGATTTTGTGGTGGGTGGGAAAAGGGATCGATGGGGCCGGTGGATGTCTGACCTTAGGCAGTTTTTTCTACTTAATCTCGTAGCGATGTTTAAGCATGGTATAAAGGCTGTCGTAGGTTTTAAGTGTACACTGAGAGAAAAATTAAAGAGAATAAATTAAACATTTATTTGTATATTACTATAATAACTGAATATTTTATTCGAATCATATTTATTTGTCCCAACAAAACGTTAGCTCAAGTTTACATAGTTTATTGAGAAAAATATTTTGCTGTGACAAATAAATATTACTTGAGCCGATAAAATGTTAAGTTGGTAATATATAAATAAACGTTTAGTTGATTTTACTAAAGTTTTCTTTCAACAAAAAAAGGTTTTATTGGCTCAAGTTGACATAGTTTATTGAGAAAAATATTATGTCGGGACAATTAAATATTACTTGAACCGATAAAATATTGAGTTGGTAATATACGAATAAACATTTAATTGATTCTATTAAATTTTTCTCTCGTTGCATACATTAAGAGACAGTGATGTTTATTAGAATTGGAATACCCGGACCACTTGAAAATGAGAGAGACAAGCCTTGGAAAAGTTTTGAACTCTTATTTGTATGTTCATTTCCCGAACCAATATTTGAAATATATTCAAAAATTCCATGCTTATCTGGGATATCTATATATTTTTTCTAGCCATTTTCACAGAATGAAAAGGTGGTGGTGGTGGCAGGGATGGAAGGTGGCACGAAAGAACAGCGCATTCTACTACCACTGGGGCCGCTACAGCGGAGATTACTCTGCCTTTCCGAGATTATTGGTTGTAAGAAGCTGTGCCGAGAGGGAACGAAAGGAAGTCTCTTGAACGGCTGCGAAGTGTCGAGGGGAAATCGATGAAAGAATAGCAGAGACATGGAAGAGGCAGAAATAAGAGCGAGACAGCCCCGTCTGGAATCGCGAAACATTCCTTCCCAACGAACCACCGATTATCCACCTCGCAATATCTCGACCTATATACAGGTACAAATATTCCGAATTCCCGGATAGACCGAGAAATGAAGGCGACGCGGGAACGGAATAGCGCTCGCTCTGGCATTCGAAACGGAGCGATCGTCCGCTCGTCGTCCTCGCGGCGATCTACAGGTGCAGGAATATCGGGTCCCGCGATCAGGAACGACGGCAACGCGGGGTGCGCTTTACTGCCAATGAAAGCACTTCCGACGGGATTTCTCCTCGGCCGAGATTATCGGTGAGAAAATGCCGTGCCAGGAGAAAGACGGAGGAATCTCCCTGAACGACCGCAAAAGAGAGATCAACCACGCCGTGCGAGTCGAGGGTAAGAATGGCGGAGAGACAGAAGTCGGACGCAGCATCCTTCGTCACACCGGTCCACCTGCTATCGACGTATGAGTTACAGGTAGTTCAGCGCCGTCCGGATAGGAAATGTGATGACGAGACGGGCGAATGAAAGCCGTACGCGTTTCGCGCCGGGATCTCATTACTCCTCGCGTCGATCTTATCGCGGTAATCGCCTCCGATACCGGGACGAGAAAGAAAGAGCGCGGGCGATCGATGGGAGACGATGTCCCCGGAATTGGCGCGCGTTCATCGACGTGGAATTATTGGCCGGTGTCGCCGGTGAGCGTCGGAGCGAAGGGGAAATTCGGTGGATGTAAATGAGACTCTCCTCCAACTCGACTCGCTCTTCACTGTCTCTCTCCCTCTCGAATTTGCATTATCCCCGCGCGGGGAGAGACGACGAACGACGCGACTCCGATCGAACGCGAGGAAGGCGGAAGACGAGAAGAGTATCGTCGATAGAAGGAGCATTACGTTTGACACGACTCTCTCTCTCTCTCTCTCTCTCTCTCTCTCTCTCTCGTCAAGGAGAGCAGCGCGCTTTTAATCTGCGAATTTCAGCCGCTTACCGGCTTATAACTATGTAGTTGGTAAGCCCGAGACAATGGCTCCAGGTCGTATCCCCCGGCTGAGCCGTATTCGGAGAGCAAGCGAGGACGCCTGCCAGGGTACGAGGGAGAGATTTAACACGGAATAAGACGATTACGCCTTAGCTTAGCGCCCGTTGCGTCTCTCTCGCCTGTATCGCGCACCGTCTTGGCTACCGGGGGCTCTCTCTGCGCGCGCGGGCTTTAAGATGTAACCTCTTTCGCGGAAACGTGTGTTCGCGGCGTAACACTCGGTAGCGGCGTTGCCTCACGCGATAACCCGCGGGTATTACACGGCCGGGGAGGGCGAGGTGAGCGCGGAGATTAACGGCGGGTGCGAGCGCTGTATATGGTTTGCGTCGAGATTATGCCTGGCAGTGTCTACGTGCGCGCGACAGGAAGGAAGGGATGGCAAATTGACGCGGCGTTTCGGGCGTCGAGTTTTGCTGTCTATTTGGGGAAAGCGCGTCTGGAAAGTGTATACATCTTGGCATACATATGTGTATTAATGGTTGCAAGATCGAAGGGGTGGATATCCTTACGGGGCGGGTTTACGAAACAGTAATGAATAGTGGAGCAAAAAAGTGGGGTTCATTTTTAATATCATTCTTCACCGGTGTAGATCTATACCATATGAAACTAAACTTACTCATCAGGAAAAAAATCTAAATTACTGTTATCTCATTATTTATGAACTTTTGGCCCACATTGATATGACTTTGTTGTAGATGAAAATATAATTTTCGAAAAAGTTGTACAAATACGAGCCAAAAGCTCATAGATAATGAGATAATAGTGATTCGAGTTTCTCTCCCGGCGAGTAAGCTTAGCCTCCTATGACATGTATCATATCTGGTGTCATTTAGTCTTACGGCATCGCAGAATTTTGTATAATGTTCTTATTTACTTGCCCCTTTAATTGTGTGCAACCATTAATACATAGACGTTACGCTAAGATTCGCACGATATAAAGGGATGCCAAAATCGGGCGTAATTGGACGTGATACATCTTGGTAGTCGATATGAAATCTTAAAGAGACTCAAGACTCAGTGGCTCAATTATCTAATTGGCGATATTAATGTTGGAAGAGGTCCGTGAGATTAAAGTAAGTAGTATAAGTAAGTACCTAAGTAGTAAGTCGACGGGTTAAAGCGTTGCGTGTGACCTATTAATATGCTCGCGAATGAAATTGTTCCGCCGTCTTGTGAGAATTTCTGATGGCTCACCAGGCGCCCGTAGAGAGCATCGTCGACGGGCGGAAACAGTTATCGTGCTCGCGCGTTCTCTCTTGTTTCAGCTGAAGTCTTTCGTGAAATAGTATGCGTATGACTTATGGCCGGGGTACGATAAAGCGCAGTCGGAGGACGGGAAAATGTTATCACAACATTGCAATGATACGTATGGAGGTCTCATCTTTTATGTTAAACCCATCCAAGCCTTCGTTAAGCCGTTGCTATTGTAGATAACTACTGGGCGTCTCTCAACGCGGAAACGAATGCTAAGCATCCAATTCAGACTTCTTATAAAAAATATTCACATTCGAAAGTTCAATTTACAATCCGTGTACATATTTAATGTCATACGAAAAGAAATTGTCTAAATAAATAATTATTCACTGAATTATAATACGCGATTTTTCTCTACAACGTTGTGACTTCGTCAAAACGCAAGAGAGACGCACTTATGCTGGGCAACGAGTGCGAGAGAGATAGGCTTACAAGACGATGACGTAGCTGCATTCTTAAATGTAATTTCCCAGTTCAATTAAGACCGAAAATAAAAAAAATACGATGTAAATAATCTATTCCGAATTTTTCGAACCTACAATAAAAAAAAGTTATGAGAAAACCGAATCTTTAGATCACGAACGGGCTAACTATGAATACCAGATAACGAACAATTCTTTTCAGCCGACCAGTTACCAGTTACCAGTTATCGTAATATAAAATTAATAAATACACAGATATATATAATAAAGAAAAGAAAGAATAACGGCCAAACTTTCGACGCCTCGAGTATAATTCCCTCTTCTCCTCGGTTTCGCTACGTCAGCCGCGCTCCGGTCCCATTCATTCGCGCCTCTCAAGAAAAGCGAATTATTCTCGACTCCCGCGCGCGCGTCGCGCTCCTCCGTTTCATTTCAGCCGCGACCGAGCCCTCTTCTCTCGCGAAGAAAAGCGCGAGATGTGAGCACCGCGGTCACGCGGAGAATTCTCGGGAAGGGATGTATCCCTCCCCCCTCCTCGCGCCGTTAATCGGCATCCGGCTAACCCCGACGATCACGCGATACAAATGCATTTATTTTACGGTCGCCCGCCGGGGCCGCTGCTTCCTCGCCGTTTCCCCCGCGCGCTTTATCACTATTTTAGTACATTTTTATATAATGGACCTCGCGCTCTCTTTCTCTCTCCCGCGAAAAAGAACCGCCTATTCCCCGGGCGACCGGCGCGCGGCGGCAGCTTCTCCGCCGGCGGCGGCCCGGAGTCGAATATCGTTCGGGCATTAAACGAACGGGGATCACTTCGGGGAATACGGGAGGCCGGCACCGGGATCTTCGCGTTCTCCTCCCACGGATTTTATCCGCGATCGAATTTACGAGGTTTTTCACGAGTCTCGGCTGCTCCGCTTCCGTCGTGTGTTCCTCGGCGCTTAGCTGTTCGCTGTTCTCGCGCGCCCGGGGAGTGGAGTATCTCGTTTCCCTCGTTCGCGCGCCGTATCTCGCTCCCAGCCTCTTCCAGCGTCTCGCGCTCTGGGCTTTCGCGCTCTATATACGACGCGCGGCTTTGAGGAAAGTATTTCTCCCTCCGCGGCAAAAAATCACGACTAACAGACCTGCTCGAGCGTCCGCCCTGCGTGGCTCGCCGATGAGCCGGTAGCGCGACACTTATCGCGTCGTATGAATGATTCAGCGCGCGTGTGGAGGCAAAACAGAGGGTCGTTATTGTCATAACGCGGGGAATGAATTTTGCGCGGAGTGATAACGGAGAGGGAGAGGAAGATTGGCGAGAGGAAGATGGAAATTTGTTTACCGTTTGCTTCGAACGTAACGTTCTCGTTAAAAGGGAATACGTAAAACGGTTTACGGAGCAGTAAAAACTGCAGGTTCGAAAAATATCGGAGAACGACGAAGAGGTCGATTGCACGGGGTGCAAAAATGTTATTCGAGCTCGGAATGGGAAAGCGGCACAGTCGCACTTTAATCTCGATACATTTTCGCGTAAGGCAAATGCGATTGAAATCTAAAATTCCGGCGATGGCCCGTTTTCCGCATCGAGCGGGATACGTCGCGGCGCGGAATCCCGAAAATGAATACCACTGTGTGTACCTAATAACGAGGAGAAATTGCGCGCGAGGGAAGCGGCACCCGACCTGCTCTTATACGCCTCGTCTATCGCCCGTAACGCGTTACTTCCATCCCTCTCCACGCTCTTCTATTTCTCTCCAGATCATTTCACCTCTTCCGAAGTACGCAGTTACCCGCGACAAGCCCCTAACTCGCGAGGACCGATTACCGAGTGTCGCTTGATATTACCGGAATAAGATATCCCACTACTATTGTGGAGATTGTGGCTTTCAAAGTGTATCTATAGGCGGCGGTTGCCCTGGGAGGATCGTTACTATTATACTTACAGCGCGATGATCGGTTGCATCGCGTACTGCACCATCTACACTGAGAAAAATAATGTGGTCAATGTAACAAAAATCCTGGAGACTATGAGCAAACCATTTGGTAAAATATGGATCCTCCATTTGTGTGTTTGGTTAGACTATCTTCTGGTTAGAATAACTACACTGAGAAAAATAACTCGGTTAAAATGACAAAACGTATCTGGTTAAACAAATTTAGTTATTCTAACCGAAATACTAGTAAATTGAACCGATTATTTAGTTATTCCAACTACATGTCTAATTATTCTAACCAAAAAATGGTCAGTCAAACCAAACAGATGGAGAGGATCCATATTTCACCAAACGGTTTGATTATGGTTTCCAGAATTTTTGTTAAATTGGCCAGGTTATTGTTCTCAGTATAGATACGTAGTTAGAATAACTAAACACGTAGTCAGAATAATAAAATATTTGGTTCAACTTACTAGTATTTTGATTAGAATAACTAAACTCGTTGAACTAGGCGTATTTTGTTATTTCAACCAAGTTTTTTTAGAGTGCAGGAATTGAAATAGAGAAGGATTCGTCACGCTTGTCGAAGTAATCCACTTCGACGCGTGTCGGATATCAATTCGATTTTAAAGAGGAGTAGGCGATATAAGCGGATAAGTAGTAACGGAGGAAGAGAGGCGGACAGAGAGGAAAAGAGAAAAGGAGAGGCAGCAGCGGGGGATCGATTTTCGATAAAGTGTATATCCGGCGCCACCTCCATATGTATTTTTATATTTCACGCCAGTTGTGTCAGTGATATCCTTCTTTATCATTTTTATGGCCGAGTTAGAGCTCGTGAAATGAGCCTTCATTTATCCCCAGGCCAATAAAACACACGCCGCGCATCTTCTATTGCCGTCGCTCTCGCCTCCCATCGCCCTCCGTGGTGGGCTACTCTCCCTATATACGTCGTCACATATCTTATTCCCAATTTACTCGGTAAGGTCTATCCGATCGGAAGGGAGGCACGGGGGTGGAACCGCGCCGCGATAACTCCCGAAAACGTCGGCGTCTCTCGACTCGCCACCGCGATCCCCGGGTACGTTTCCTTCCGGGTGACTCGCGGGACGAGGCTGTATGGAACTCTCCCGGTTCCGTGACCTATCGTTCGTCTCTTCACGCGCGCAAATCCTTCCAAGGTAAACCCTCGAGAATTCTCACGGACTCCCTCACTTCTTCTCCTCCCTCCCGCGCTCCATCCACCTCTCCACTGCATCAACTCGCTCGGAGGAACTGGCCGCGATGCCAGCTAAGTCGAAAGCTCTCTCGGAAAGGTTAATTCGACTTTCTCGAGTCGATATGCGGAATGGAGGAACGAATGTATGTATACCTATATATATACGAGTATATATATATATATATATATACCCTTCAAAACATCGACGATGTATGATAGCACGAATTAATAAAATAGCTCCCTTTCCAAAGTAATCATGTTACAACTTACGAATCACCAAAGATAATAAAAAAATTATGATAAAAAAGTAATGAAATCATTACCGCCAAATTAATGAAAGCAAGTGTGTTGTCAAGGTATGTTGCGTTAATGAGAGAAATAGTACATAATTCCATACATAGTCCAGTGCATTTAGGAATTGACCCAAAAATTTCGGGTACATTTTTTCTTTTGTTGCTCATTCGAAAGGGTCATCGATGGAGACCTTAACCCTGAATTTGCGCATTTCTCAAATTGCCCCGTCCGCCGCCATCTTGGATTCTTTTTTTTTTTTTTCAACTACTCATATCTCGCGTTCTAATAATCCCACAGCAGTCGCTTTGGGGTCGTTGGATTCGTCAGAATTTACTCTTTAATTGAGTTTATATCAAGTAAAACTCTCCAACGTACTGGAAAAAAGTTATTAGCGTTCAAAGTTGAAAGTTGTTTGCCAAAAGTTCTTGCGCCCGGGTTTTCCGCGCGTAGTTCTTTTCCAGTGCATCAGAGACCCCTATCGATGCTTAACTATTTAAACTAGACTCAATTTGCAGTATTTTAAAAAAAGAATCATCCCGATCGGTTGATTCCTCGCCCGGCAATCCACGCTCGAAGTTGCGCTGTTTATTATCGTGCTATTTTGAAGCCTCTAATACTCGCGCGTCGCGCTTTGGCGAGTTCGCGGTTCGCGCTGCATTTCTCGCTTTTGTAACTAATATAACTCAAATTACTTAAGATCAACGACATATTCGTTAAATCTATGCTAAGAACACGCGTTTTACTTTAATTTTAAGGTGTTCAGTTATATTTTAAAGGTGTGTTTGGGTAGAAAAGAATGACTTAAGAACGTTCTCGGTTAAGATGTTTTTATTTTGCTTAACTTTCTCTCAACTCGTTTCCACACCACCTTTGAGGTATAGTTGATGGCGCGTTTTTTTTAACGTGGTTTCCCCGAGAGGCATAATCCACGGTTTTTTCATCCTGTTTTTCATGTATCTTGAAATTTGCATTCGGATTTCAGCCGTCTCGTTCTTCAGTTTCATGGTCGATATAATTGTTGTCGTTGTCAATGTCGTCGTCGTCGGTTGTCGGGGTCAATTCCCTTACCTTCCTTTTCATTGATTTCGTCGCTCTGGGTAAAGATACCATCGTTGGGAGGTCGTCGCAATCTTCTTCGTCGTCATCATTCGAGTCCTCTGCGTCTTCGTTCACGTTCGTGCAGGTATCGCCACAGCAAATCTTGCATAGGTTTGAACATTTCAATCCTGCCTTTCGACATCCACAAGCGTTACCGCATTTTTTTGTGCAGCCACAGGATATGATGTCCAATAGAACTCGTGGAATTGGTTCCTGCTCGCTAGTCACTGGCTCCAAACCCCGGTTACTTTTTTTCCAGCCCCAGTCAAGCGCATTTTTCTCTTCTCCAAGCCACTTCTGAACCTGGTAATATGTCCGCAGGGAATGTTGGCGTGCTGCTGAGCTCGTTGGAGGCAATCGTGATAAGTCGGTCTTCGTTTTGAGGCCTGAACGTGCAAACATTTTATATCTGAATTGATCAATAGAAGCATCGGATTCTTTTCCTCCGTACAGTGCAATCAACACACTCTCCCCAGCTGCAGCGATGTTATTTTGTCCGGGAGTGGTTTTCTGAAATAATTTTATTCCTTCTCGAAGGTGAACATTTTTTCTAATGACGTCAATTATTATTTTTTTCCCCATTCCACAGATCGCAGACACGGTGTCGCATCCCGAAAATGCGTGCATGAAAAGTATGTGCTCTATCATATTTTTATGCTTGAAGCTACTCGTAGAATACATTTTCGATGCGGTTGCTCCCCTTCCGACTTTACGAAAATAGATATTTTTGAGATGTTTTCCAAGTGCGCACATCAATACGAGTAGATCCACGTCCTCTCCTACGACTATGGCGGAATCAAATCTTGAAGCTACTTCAATTGCCGTTCTAACGATGTCCACGTCCGCATCCTCCCATGCTTGTCTCACTTCGAATCCATGATTGATCAGGTGCTTCTTTAACATCTCAATGAAATTCTTTTTACTGCGTTCATTAGCGAGAAACTCTTTTTGTGATGTTTTAAAAAATGTCGTGGACTCGTTGAAAAGAATATCGATTGCGCGTCCACCTCTTGCCCGCCTGTATCTTTCGGAGATTTTTGTGCTCGAGTTCGAACCATCTTCAGGATAACCGTCGAAAACGATGATCGGATTTTTTCCATAGTTGTTTGAAATGTAAGTGACGTAACTCGTACAAATATCTTCAAAGGGTGCGTCGTGTTGCCATGTCACTCTATGGAGCAAGAATCCCCCGTCGATTACCTCGCATATTGCGTTCCCCAAGGAAATTTTTGGCAAGAGTGAATCGAATTCTTTGAACAACGCTGACTTTTGTGTTTTCCTCATGCCACAATCATCGAATAAAGATAATGGATATGGTGAGAGTTCATATTTTAGACAATCGGCTAACTCCTCGCTCGTCCTTTGCTCGTCGAGATTGACCCTAGATTAACGAGTTAAATATATCACGGTAACACTAATTACTTAGGACCGATAATCAGAATTCCGACCAACGTTTGTCGGAACAGTAGGCAAGGCATCTGGCAGCCAACTGTGTCTCGAGGAAAGCAGAGAACAAGGAAAAAAGATATTGTAAAACTTTCCCTGGGTTTTTCGCGGGACCGGCCGTATTTTTCTTTTTATTCTTTAAACACGCACACGCACACATACACACGTTCCTGCAGAGAAAGATAGAGCATATATTACCGAATGTCTCAAATCATATTTGATCTGAGTTATAAATTTAAGTAAAAAATTAATGTAAAACGCGTGTTCTTAGCATAGATTTAACGAATATGTCGTTGATCTTAAGTAATTTGAGTTATATTAGTTACAAAAGCGAGAAATGCAGCGCGAACCGCGAACTCGCCAAAGCGCGACGCGCGAGTATTAGAGGCTTCAAAATAGCACGATAATAAACAGCGCAACTTCGAGCGTGGATTGCCGGGCGAGGAATCAACCGATCGGGATGATTCTTTTTTTAAAATACTGCAAATTGAGTCTAGTTTAAATAGTTAAGCATCGATAGGGGTCTCTGATGCACTGGAAAAGAACTACGCGCGGAAAACCCGGGCGCAAGAACTTTTGGCAAACAACTTTCAACTTTGAACGCTAATAACTTTTTTCCAGTACGTTGGAGAGTTTTACTTGATATAAACTCAATTAAAGAGTAAATTCTGACGAATCCAACGACCCCAAAGCGACTGCTGTGGGATTATTAGAACGCGAGATATGAGTAGTTGAAAAAAAAAAAAAGAATTCAAGATGGCGGCGGACGGGGCAATTTGAGAAATGCGCAAATTCAGGGTTAAGGTCTCCATCGATGACCCTTTCGAATGAGCAACAAAAGAAAAAATGTACCCGAAATTTTTGGGTCACACCTATAAAATATTCCTAAATGCACTGGACTAACAATGGTAAACTTTGCTACAGACTAAAAATAATATAGAGGGAAAAAAACCAAGAGTTCCACTGAAAATGAGAATATATCCTCAGTTAACCATTGTTGTCAGTTGTATGGAATTATGTACTATTTCTCTCATTAACGCAACATACCTTGACAACACACTTGTTTTCATTAATTGGGCGGTAATGATTTCATTACTTTTTCATCATAATTTTTTCATTATCTTTGGTGATTTGTAAGTTGTTACATGATTACTTTGGAAAGGGAGCTATTTTATTAATTCGTGCTATCATACATCGTCGATGTTTTGAAGGGGGAAGGGGTTATATTATACTCTCGCGAGAGAGAGAGACCGGCATGCTCAAGTGGACGATACTCGCGTCGCCGAGACTGTTCCGTCGCACAATTTTACAACGATTTATTTTGTTGTTTGACAATATGTTTATATGTACTCGAAAGAGCTCTTTCTGCTCTACAAAACTGTTATAATTGTTATTTTGAATAATTAAATTTTTTATTATTTTTCTGACTTAGAAATGGAATATCCAGGGGGCAAAAATCAGCAGTTTCGACATCTGCTTTTCTTCGCTTTTCATCGAGGTCAAAAAACTGCCGTATACGGAGAAGGTATTATAGGCGAGTCTTTGCCAAATTCATATTCATGCCAAATCGGTCCTAATCAACATTTTTTCATTAAGTTCTGCGTGAAATCCATGGCAATCGTGAAGTATGATAGTATTAGCTAAGTGTACGCTAAGAAAAATAACTTGGTCAATTTGACGAAAATCCTGCAGAAGATGACAAAACCGTTTGGTGAAATATGGATACTCCATCTTTTTGGTTAAACGGGCCAATTTTTGATTAGTATAACTAACCGCTTTGTTGGAATAACTTAACATTTCAATAGAATAACTAAATATTTAGCTCAACTGACCAATATTTTGGTTAGAATAACGAAACACGTTTAACTAGAGTCGTTTAATCATTTTAACCTAATTATTTTTCTCATTGTATCAATGTGAATAAAAATAGCTTGCAATACAAATGCGAGTAGCTTAAAATGCAAAACTAATTTTCGTAACGCTACGATAAATAAACGTGCAAATCGAACGGGGTATATCGTCCAGGTGTAGGCATGTAGTGCGAATATGTAGGATAATACGGGACCACGTGCGGCGACGCATTATTAACGCATCAGCCCGCCGAGCGGGGCATCGAGTTCTCACCATTATTGTCGTTTCAAATCCCTACAGAGATCAGACGCTAGAGCCTCTCCACGCGCGAGTAAACCCACTTGCGACGTGTGTAAAGTAACGCGCGGGCGGCGATGTATACGGCAACTCGTTGTACGGTAACGCCTGTATTTGGGCGATAAAGAATCTCCCGAAAGAGAAACACGTAATTCTTCGGGGCTCTACACTTCTTTTCTCCGATAGCCACCTGCGGCAAACGCTTGCCCATCGCGACACCCTCGACCGTAGATACATCGTCGTGAATTGTCAAGACCCCTTTGTTAGCATTGGCATCGTTCTCAATAATGATGCCCGATGACTCCGAGAGGCCGAGCCGAGAGGCTTTTCTAGCGGCGCCTGACATATCATCTTTGCTGCCTAATACGACGAAAGCGAAATCGGGAAAGGGAATTGGTTCTACATGACGATCGAATTGATCTGCACCCTCGTGTTTCTTCTCGGCGGTCATTTTACTCAGCACCGTTGTAGGAGTGGCAAGTGGCGTTCGACTGAGAGTCTGCTTGGCCGGTGAATCACTGGACTCGAAGCCCTCTGCTGCTGCTGCTGCTGCTGCTGCTGCTGCTGGGCTGTGGCTGGGCTGAGGCCGGGGCCGGGCCGGGCCGGGGCCGGGGTTGAGCTGGACCGGGCCGGGCTGGGTCTGGGACGGGCCGGGCCGGGGCCGGGGTCGAGCTGGGCCGTGCCAGGGCCGTGCCAGGGCCGGGGTCGAGCTGGGCCGGGCCGGGGCCGGGGTCGAGCTGGGCCGGGCCGGGGCCGGGGTCGAGCTGGGCCGTGCCAGGGCCGTGCCCGGGCCGTGCCCGGGCCGTGCCAGGGCCGTGCCCGGGCCGTGCCAGGGCCGTGCCAGGGCCGGGCCCGGGCCGTGCCAGGGCCGTGCCAGGGCCGTGCCCGGGCCGTGCCAGGGCCGTGCCAGGGCCGTGCCAGGGCCGTGCCAGGGCCGTGCCCGGGCCGTGCCCGGGCCGTGCCAGGGCCGTGCCCGGGCCGTGCCAGGGCCGTGCCAGGGCCGTGCCCGGGCCGTGCCAGGGCCGTGCCCGGGCCGTGCCAGGGCCGGGCCCGGGCCGTGCCCGGGCCGTGCCAGGGCCGTGCCCGGGCCGTGCCAGGGCCGTGCCAGGGCCGTGCCCGGGCCGTGCCAGGGCCGTGCCCGGGCCGTGCCCGGGCCGTGCCAGGGCCGTGCCCGGGCCGTGCCCGGGCCGTGCCAGGGCCGTGCCCGGGCCGTGCCCGGGCCGTGCCAGGGCCGTGCCCGGGCCGTGCCAGGGCCGTGCCCGGGCCGTGCCAGGGCCGTGCCAGGGCCGTGCCCGGGCCGTGCCAGGGCCGTGCCAGGGCCGTGCCCGGGCCGTGCCAGGGCCGTGCCCGGGCCGTGCCCGGGCCGTGCCCGGGCCGGGCCCGGGCCGTGCCAGGGCCGTGCCCGGGCCGTGCCAGGGCCGTGCCAGGGCCGTGCCAGGGCCGTGCCCGGGCCGTGCCAGGGCCGTGCCAGGGCCGTGCCCGGGCCGTGCCAGGGCCGTGCCAGGGCCGTGCCAAGGCCGGGCCCGGGCCGTGCCCGGGCCGTGCCAGGGCCGTGCCCGGGCCGTGCCAGGGCCGTGCCCGGGCCGTGCCCGGGCCGTGCCAGGGCCGTGCCAGGGCCGGGCCCGGGCCGTGCCAGGGCCGGGCCCGGGCCGTGCCAGGGCCGTGCCCGGGCCGTGCCAGGGCCGGGCCCGGGCCGTGCCAGGGCCGTGCCCGGGCCGTGCCAGGGCCGTGCCGGGCCGTGCCAGGGCCGGGCCCGGGCCGTGCCCGGGCCGTGCCAGGGCCGTGCCAGGGCCGTGTCAGGGCCGTGCTAGGGCCGGGCCGGGCCGGGGCCGAAGCCGGGCTGGACCGGGCCGGGGTCGAGGCTGGGTTGGGCTGGACCGGGCCGGGGCCGGGCTGGGTGGGGGGTAGTTGATGGTGGTGCATGCATGACGAGTTCGCACGGCGAGGGTGCTCGATGGGGTATCACTGTTTAAAGCATAAAATTGGCAGGTTGAACTGACAACGCCTTTTTGAAGGAATACAAGTTCTTCCTGCCTTTTAATGCTTTGCGATGAAATTCATATACAGTACGTGCATGGTCTCCTTGGTAGATCTTTTACATTTCAGTTACCACGACCCCCCACAATGTGGGGTTAACTGAAGATATATTCTCAGTTTCAGTGGAACTCTCTTGGTTTCTTTTCCCTCTATATTATTTTTAGTCTCTGTAGCAAAGTTTACCATTTTATGGAATTATGTACTATTTCTCTCATTAACGCAACATACCTTGACAACACACTTGCTTTCATTAATTTGGCGGTAATGATTTCATTCCTTTTTTTATCATAGTTTTTTCATTATCTTTGGTGATTCGTAGGTTGTTAAATGGTTACTTTTTGGAAACATTTTTTTAAATGATTGAATGTGGTCAGTTATTATTATTGCCGAGTTCGGTTGTGTATTGAACTGAAGCGTGATATGAAGCTTATTAATATTATACATTTATTGTATGGTTTGTTATCTACTTACTTTCGTGGATAGAAAAAAAAATACGCAACTGTATGCATCTGAAGCTCAAGACCAACTGCGTTTCCGGCGAAATTCCGTACACCGTGAGACAAAGGTTCGACGAGGTACCGACATATGTACCTCGGGGTACGAAACACTGCGATAAAGCTGGCAACCGTAAGGGCCTTTGCACACGACGTTTTTTAACCTAGCTGACGATGCGCCTTTTTGATGAGCGCGTTCGCTGCACGTCATCAGCGCGTATTAGCAGGTTGTATTAGCAAGGATCGTGTGTAAAAGTCACAACTTGCAGACTGCCTTGCGTTTGCTGAGCGTCCTAATCGCGTATAACGCGCGTTGTCAGCTAGTTTAAAAACATCGTGTGCAAAGGCCCTTAGTTGTGACGTAGGCAAGGTTCTCAGGTAAGGAGACCCCTGGGGCCCCTTTCTCTAACTCACTCGCAAGAGAAACGTAAACGTTTCTTAGCGAGTAGACCAATCAGGACTCCCTCCACAACGGAATACTTGATCCTGATTGGTCTATTGGCTAAGATGCGTATACGCAACTTTGCGAGTGAGTTAGAGAAAGGGGCCCCTGATCGCTTTATCGCGTAGTTTCCGACAAGGCGGAGAAAAGAGCGGCGTGGCGCGTCACTACACATTCATTGTTGTCAGCCGACGTATTGCGTGTTAACAGTTTGAAAACAATTGAACATCGAATTTCGCAACTAGAGCGCACTCAATGATAAACGGAAAATCGGTAAAAGTGTTTTCAGCCTAGATGACTGATTTAAAAATTATGAATGATAAATAAAATCATCAACATGTAATGATTTTATAATTAATGTTTCGATAATATTTACATTTTCCCCAGAACAATTCGTTCGTGAAAGAAGTCATAAAAATCGTAAATAAACAAACTATGCGGTTTATTCACCGTTTCAGTAATTTTAACGAATCGGTGCAAACCGGATATTATGTTCATAACATAGCATTCGATTTGCACCGATTTGTTAAAATTATCGAAACAGTGAATAAACTGCACAGTGTTTACTGGCTGTAAGCCAACTCTAACTACCGACTCGATCTCTGCCGGTATAAATGAAAAATGTATTCTGGTCTTTATCAATCTATCATTAGAGAATAATCAATTTATATGGTGTAACTAAGCATAATTTTGTTTATAACCATACATATATTTATTGAGAAAATTCGATGTAAAAATTGAGGGGTGGAGGGGGCAGACATAAAGATACACGGGTTCTCGCTGCTCGCTTTACGCCGAGATGAACGAACATACCTACTGTATTGGTGTACGAAGCAGTACGGAGCGTTCTTTAAAGCCTTGTACGGACAGCGCGTTCCACTGTGCGAGCCTTCGTACACACGTACATGATGTTCCGACTCGAGCAGAACCGCACAGTTACAGGGACCTTGAAATTTACCGTCGGCTGGGCTTTATAGAAATACCGACTGGTCACGGGTCGTCGCCACAAAGGGAAGTGTACGTGAATATGAAGGCTGGACGGTGGCGACGCCAGCAGACCAGTGGCGAAAGCACGAAATGCCAAAATCTCGTATTGACTATTGACTATTGAACGCAAAGGCGTTCCAATTCCTGTATAGATACTCTCGGTTGAAGGGTCGGTCGGACGGTCGGACGGTTTTATTAATTCGATAATCTCGACCGAGATTATTGATCATGTGAGGTTAAATTTACTGGTCATCTATGAGCTTTTGGCTCATATTTATATAATATTTTTTTAAAGATTAAATTTTGATCTAAAACAAAATCTTATATCGATGTAAGCTAAAAGCTCATAAATAATGAGATAATAGTGATTGAAGTTTCTTTCCCGACTTTGGATTATATTTTAGTTGCTGCGGCAATTAAAAGATGTTATTATAACGGAGGCTGTTATTATGTTTCTCAGTCGCCATAATAACTATATCCAATAATGTACAAAGCGGAAAATAGTGTCATACACTAAAATGTATGATTACTGCATCGCGCAAGAAATCGTAGTTAATATTACACAGTTGCTATAACCTAAAAATAATGTTTCTCTTAATAAGAAACAATACATAATTTCGATACCTCTTAGTTACAGTAACAAAAACAAGTTCAAAAATAACGAAATTGAATTACACCCGACACCACTGAATAATAGCGGTTGGTTATCCACTCCATCATGATAGGAGAGATCGACACGATTATCTACGAACCGCCAAGTCTAATGCCATTAAACTCCCCGCAATGACGTCACGATGGGGAGGCCGATTGATAAAACTTTTTATTCCCCGTGACATCTGTTCGCAGGCAACGCGAAGGGGTCGTTATTTATTCAAGATGGCACTTGATGAAGTCAGCATGGAAGCCGACGTCTTAACCCCGGGGAGCGGGGACCGAGCGTGGTGCCGGGGGTGGTTAGAATTCGGACGTCCCCTTTAGGCAGTGTGAGTCGACGGTGACCGCGCGATGACCACGCACTCTCCGACCACCGCACACGTTGGACGGTTCTTTTTTTCGGACCACGAATCGCTTTGCCGGGGATATATCTGAGCTCCGAGGGTCGATCGAAGGGGTTGAAGATGTTGCATGCATTAGCGAAATGGCAGTCGCTCCGGATTCCTGGAAACGACATAGCGAATCGACTCGAACCCCGCAGCGGGCTATCCGGGCCGTTTTCCTGCGGAGATCGATGCGTCGATATAAAAAGCGGGGGCAACTGCATCGACTCTACTTTGGGATATCGTCGCGCCGGTCTTTTGATGCGCGATAGGCAAGCCACAACGGGCGAGTAGCCGTATAGAAATGCTGCGATAGATACGTTCAAAGTACCATATATATATATATATACGCGCTCGAGAGGACTTTTATTTAATTTCGATGAATCACGCTCTGCTATCACTGGAGTACGTATCAGACTCGATTCGTACTCTTGCGGTCGAGAGGGTAAATATTTTTGAACCTCGCTCTACACTACGCGTATATAAATGGGATGGGATACTTGTCGATATTGAGACGTAGAAGATACGATAAATCGCATGTCTTCCTATTTTTTACAGCTGTGCGTACGTATATTCTCTCTCTTTAGAAATATTTTTTTTCTATATACCGAGAAAAGGTTTTTTTGTAGTTAATAAATAATTGATCGAATATGGCGAAATAAATATTTTATTGAATCACACTGAGAAAAAAAAAGTTTAAAAATTATTCTGTTAGAAGGATAATCTGAGTACGAATGGTAAAATAGATCAAAAATTATCCTTCCAGGGTTTAAAATTTAACTTTCTTTAGGATAATTTCTGATCTATTTTACCTTTCGTACACAGATTATCCTTCTAACAGAATAATTTTTAATCTTTTTTTTTCTCGGTGCAAGTCAATATTCGTTAACTACTACGATATTTATTTGGCACAACTAAATCCTCAGAGGCAATCATTTGAATGAAATAAACATTTCAATAGTTAACATATTACACATTTTCTCATCTTAACGAAATATTTATTTCGCTGTATTTAAAATTATATTCATTAACTGTTAACGAACGGTTCCCTCGGTGCACGTAACTCAAATAACGTAAGTGCGCGACGGGTTTCCCACCCACGTAAGAATTCACTTCGGCAACTCCGTGCCTCCACCGACGATATAAATTTCAGAAAAAGATGAAACGTCCCGCGAGTTATAAATTCGCGGAAGTTCTCGGGAAGCACGCCGCAGAATTTTCCGCGGCTGTACGTTTCAATGTAAATCAAGCTTTACGCCGCCGGCATAGATCACTTCGAAACGCAGCTATATAACCGCCGACTTCCTCTAGTTTCGGTTTGGTGGTTCGATTCCGCGAGATTCCATCCCCTGCTTCAACTCACTCCTCGAGCAAAATACAGTTCTCGCTGTATACCGCCTCTATACACCAACGAGAGAGACAGAGAGGGGAGAGAGAGAGGGAGAAAGGAAGAACGGCCGACTCGTCATCCTCTAATCCCAGGCTCGTGTTGCTTTCTGGGTCGACGGCGACGGGGATTGCGGTTCGAGCCGGCGCCTCGGCAGGTGCATTGTCTTCCGGTTTCATCCGCGTAGGAATGAAAATTATACCGCCCCGAAATGTTCCACTTCCTTTACGAGTCGGGTGTCGCGCGCGATGCGTCGGCCGGGGGTTGGAGAGAGGGACGGGTTATTTGCCCCTGTGTCAGCCGCAAGGGCGAGGGAGCTCGGGAGCTTAACACCGCGTCCTCGTCCTGAAGCGTGGCGGCGGGGTGGGAGGGATGCGTGGGCGGGCACCACCGGGGGTGGGAGCGGGAAAACGCGAACGCAAGGGCGAGCGCCCAGGCGAAGCCATTTGGGCAAGACGCAGGAAGTCGCGTGCCATACGACCCCCGGAGAGACCGCCGCTCATTCCCGATCCCAGGCACGCGTGTCCCTCTCGCCACACTAAATATACATTCTCCCCCGCTCGTTCTTCGTCACCCCGTCGCGCTCTAATATAACCGACTCTCCGTTTCTCGCTTTTCCTCCTCCCTCCCTCGCACTCGCTCTCGTCGCTCGCGGTCTCTTTTTCTCCGGTTCGTTCCACTCGCGCGCCACGGTACGGCGTTTTAAGCGGGGGACAGGATCTCGTCGTGCGGTTCGAGCGCGAGGTAGCCGCGAAACGTGTAAGAGGCTTATCGATCACGATCTCTTTCATCGAGAAACTCCGCCGGAAGAAGATGGTACGGCGAGAAGGGGGTGGGTGCGAGGAGAAAAGTTCCGCCGCGAAGAAAGGAGGCGAAGCGATTCGCGCGATGGATTGGCGCGTTATCGATCGCGCGATCGGGAAGAGGCTGAATTTACCTCGACGATGTGTAACGAGGATTGGAATTTCTTCTCATCGACTGCGAGGAAGGCAAGATGGGAAAGGGTGGTGGAAAAGGGCCGGAGCTTCTGTTCACCTTCGTGACCTCGATTCTCGGCCGCTAATTCAGGTGTGAAGCGTCTTACGGCATATAGGTACCTCGCGAAGGGGGGGGGGGGGCATTGAACTATTTATTAGGTGCATTTCGAGAGACCACCTTATCGAGATGAGCTCGCCGGGGTCGAATTGGTCTCGGCTTTGTTGAAACTCGTGGTGAATTCTAATCCGGTTTTCTTTCTAGTAGGAAATTTGCTCCCGTGGTGTGTAATGTAGAAAAAGACTTACTATCTTTACTTTTTACTGTGTTGCTTAGTCGACCAAATGTTTCCAGTTAACCGAAATGACGTTTTTAATGAATCGACGAAACTCAATAATTGAGTGATCTGATAACCGTGGTTTTCGTAATCAGCGCAAAAGATTACAAATGATAGAGTGGCCGAGCAATCGGTTCCAGTGATTTAATTTTTCGCGAAAAATTACGAAAAATAGCCTCGATATTTTCGCAAAAATCAAAACCTCTGGATCTGAACTCGCAACCACTCTATCCGATGTATTTTTTCGCGCTGATTACGAAAATCGTAGATTTATTTAAACAGCTCGAAGGAATACCGAAATATTGATAATTTCCCGAAGAAAAGAAATGTTTCATTTAAAAAAATTCCTGATATCTTATGTTTCTCTTAAGAAAGCGACCTAATACGTTAAAGAAATACACAAAATAGGATGGCCCAGAATTCAATTCCGAAAATCTCAATTTTTGGCAAAATTTCAAGGCGACCTCTCGATACATTTTCAATTTTCTTCAAAAATTAGAATCCTTTAAATCGAACGTTCAACCACCCTATCCGATATATTTTTCGCACTGATAACGAAAATGATGGATTTACAAAGGAAGTCTCAAAGAAACATTGAAATATCGTTGATTTTCGGTACAAAAATCTGTGTTGCACATAAAACTGTCCATATCTTACATTTCCTTTGAAATACATCTCCTAATAACCGTCAGAAAATTCCCCCTTAATCCCGACATACGTATGCATGCGCACAGTTCCCCGCCAATTCGCGGTATAAATTAACCCCTAGGAGATAAATTATTTCTACTATACCAATTCCGATACGAGCTGGTATCTCCTGACGCAAAGTTATTAGAGCGATGCGATTATACACAGAGAGAGTCTCGCTTTGCGGGATGAGCAAACATCCGCGCGAAGTGTGCAAGTGTAGCGTAGCACCGCGCGACGCTCATCACTTACGTATGCAATCTACGCGCGTAATCATTTGCGCTCGCCGACGTGAGCGTGCGCGATGCCTCGCGCACCCTGAAATTGAAATACGGTGTATTTTGATGGCCGATAACAGGTCGGCGCGCCATATGGCAACGGCGGCGCTCTCCTCGGGCAATCGGAGTCGCCGCAGCCAGAGGCGAGAGACTCTCAGAACTATTTCGCCGACGAGATAAGATAGTTTGCGGAAGTAAGTTTCTCGGCGTGAAAAGTAAGTTTTCGCCGAGCAATAGCTTCTGCTTTGCCGCCCCCGTCGCCCCCGCCACCGCCGCCGCTATTTGATTCGAATGTATTGCGGTATATGTACCGTATCTTCGGTCCTCCGCGGTACGAGCATCTGGTCTTTCTTAGATTTTTCTCGGTAATATCTGATAAGAAAAAATGAAAAACTAGGAGGGTTATGGCGCTATGGAGGCTTGGTGATATAATCTGCTGTATTTTTGATGTTAAAATGACAGTTGAACTTTTCTCTCCGCATTTTAAACTCAAGAAAAGAATTCTTTGTTCGGTCGGAAGTTTGAAATTCGAAGCGATAAGAATTTCACATCACTCCTAATGTTTTCTGCGTTAATCCTGAATTTGACGATTTATCTTGCTATTAAAACTCTTTCAAACCCTCTATGAATTTTCTTTGAACGAAATTTGTCTCAGCCGAATCATAAGTATTTTCGATTCATATAAATATTTTAACAAAAGTATTCTAAATCACATATAGAAATCATAAAGGTACATCCTTTTCGGTGCCGTATTAATAGGCCCCGGCTCCGTATTAAGTCTCAATGGTCTCGAGTGGAAACCGTCGCTTGATGCAACTACACATATAATAGCTACGATATAATACATTATATGAACTCACTCGTACGAGTTATTTCTGCGGAACATCGCTAAAAATTATGAAAATAAAAACGGTAAAAGCAATGAATTCGAAAAATTCGTCGATTAATTTATTCATAATTTTAGGTTCTTGAAATTATTAGAAAGAGAGAAAAATATAATAAAGAAAATTGTTATACGAAAAAGCTTTGAATCCTCGCCAAAATAAAAATAGACGCTCCGCGAAATAAACTCACGTCTCGCGGCGAACCGGGAGAGAAATCTACGTCGATCTCTCTCTCTAGACCAACCCGATACTCGCTCCCATTACCGTAAATTATCGACGAGGATAATAGGAGAGACGCGGGGCTGAGACATATATAGCGAGAGAAAAAGCGGAAGGAGAAAGGCGATCGAGTAATATTCGTTTTTCTCGTACCACTCCAAATCCTACCATGTATCCACTACCATTCGCATTACGTTTCCATTACGGTAAAATCGAAACTCAACCTATAAAATTCTCCCCGCCTCTCGTTTCCGCTGCTCGCATTTTTTTCTCCCTGTGTTCCGCCATTAGGAAAAATGTTATAGCTTGCGGTGAGGGCGGTCCCGAAATTTCAACATTAAACTGTGAAAAAAAATTTGGTCAATTTAAACAAAATCTTGGGGACGATGACCAAACTGTTTGGTAAAATATGAATCGTTCATTTCTTTAGTCAAACTGATAATTTTTTGGTTAGAATAATGAAACATTTGATTAGAATAACTAAATATTTAAATTAACTATCCGGTATTTCGGTTATAATAACTATAACCACGTTTAACTAGATGCATCTTATCATTTTAACGTAATTATTTTTAACCAACTTCAAAAAAGGAGGAAGTTATCAATTTGACGCCCTTTTTTTTGCTTTTGGGTACACTACTTCATATTTCCGTCAAATCTGAATCGATTTCGATAATTTCGTTTTTATTTAAAAGGATGTACCATCAGGGTGGTTCCATATAAATTTGGTTAACATCTAATAAAGTCCTTCAGAGATGGAGAATGGAACTCCTCAACGGACAACAGCAAATCACTCGCAACAATCAGCGCGATAGTTTATTAAACAGTATACATTTAAACCAGAGACCGACAGACAAACAAGTCAATAACGCTAATGACATGTTAGCGGTCACCCATCCAGCTTTTGACCTTGGCGAATGATATACGTCATATTACTTCATATTTCCGTCATATCTGGACCAATTTAGATGACTCCTTTTCTCAGTATATACATAAGACTATTTCGATATCGCATCGTGATATCAACATTTATCAAGGCGCACAGTACACCCCGAATATTGAAACGCGGTTTGTACCCCTCGAGTTGGAATATCTGTACCATACGTTTCACTCTTCACCCCCCTCTTAAAAACGCACATTCGCAGAGGATGAACCTTCTATAAATAGACGCACTCGAATTCTTTTTGTCACTCTTCGCCAAATTGTATACCGCCTCGCCCGTCCGAGTGGCGATGCCCGTGATTATAAAGTTAGCGCCGAGAAGAAAGGGAGGAAGACGGTATTTACGCCGGTAATGGGTTGACGCACGAGCAGAAATTGTAAATTAGAAAGAGCGCCGCGCGCCACCACGCGCTGGTTCCGTTTGAACGTTTTCGGAGCGCGCGTGCATCCGCTGGCGCAAAGAGCGCGTGGCGCGGTGAGTCATTTCGCACATGGCGCACATATATATCCAGCGGCGGTAATTGGGCAGCGAGTATAAAGAGAGAAAGAGCCGGAGGTCGGCCAGACACGCTGGAGCGCTGTAAAGCATAATTTTCGACGTAATATGACGGCATGGTATCCGCCTTTTCCCCTTATACACGTCGCTTCGCTCATCTCTGCGTTTTCCCCCTTCCAGTCGAGTTTTTTTTCCAGTCGTTTCCCCCGTTCCGTGTAATTACACCTTTACCGTTCGGTTCATCCAAAATGACATCCACTTTAATAAAGGATCCCGGAGAGAAACTACGCGGAAATATCTGTAGCCGTTAAATATGCTGGAAATAGTCGTGGAAATGTGCGAATGACTGTATAACAATTTATTATTCTCTCGTGGGGTAAGAGATAGTCGATTATTTGAACACTGAAAATAAAAGTATGGTAGGTTTGACTAAATTAGCAATCACGAGCGGGGGAACGCAGATCAAGTTACTCGAACTAATAATTTGCTAGACTTGACTGCAGCTTGTTTTCGTTAAACAATTTCAAATCATTACAACCAAATTATTCAATTCGAGTAACTTGATCAGCGTTCCTCCGCCCGTGACCGTCAATTTAGTCAAATCTACTATTTTTTTTCTCCGTGAACGTGCCAGCGTTTTCGTAATTTTCAAAATATATAATTACCGAAAGCGAATTAATTAGAACTAGAGTTACTGGGTCAATTGTATATATGCGGAACGTTCGATGGCAGATCGAGCAGGTGCATTCCTAATTAATTTTCTCTTATTCGATTCCGGCGGCGTCTGGGGCGATACTAGAAGCTCCAGAGTTCGAGTAGACACTAATTTCCCATAATGGCTTCTCGATTTAGAATCTCGAGCGCCGCGCGCAAATATCGTTACGGTCAAATTGATGAGAGGGAACCCTGTACGATGCCCCTTGGCGATTTGGAATCGGTCAGTTGATATAGGATAATAATCACGGTTATATATGTATATTCGTTTCTATAAATTTGAGTAAACAGCTGCGATAGCTACGTACGATACTTCAGAGATACATTCGAATTTGCAATAATTCGGTTGGTGGTGCGTACAAAACGACCGACATTCCGTCAGAAGCGGCCTGACTCTTTCGACGCGGCAAACCGATTCATCGAACGCGAATTAGCGTGAGATAATTGGCAGTGATCATTCGTGTATTAGAGCGGCCTATCGCATCGACGTTCCAATTAATCGATACAGGTATTTCGGTATAGAATGTTCAACGCGCTCGCAGCAGCGCCACTAGTGGCTAGATCGATCTTTTAACGAATCGAAGGCTTTCGATCAATCGCGGGCAGACTTGATTGGCGAATTCCGGCTACGCGCGATATGTGCACGCGTCGAGGTTATATTCGCGATCGAATTGGGCCGATTTTAACCAGGATTACGTTAACTCGAAATAACCGATACACCGAACCTCGTACCGCTGTTAACACACACGCAACTTCATCCCCCGCTTGCAGGCCGACGCGTCGTCGCTCCTTCCGTGAATCGACGTAATGTACGTACCTATATAGCAGCCCTCGTTTCGGAAATTCGAGGAAGCAGCCGAAGCGGATGAGTCAGTGAATATATCCGAGATGAGTCATTGGTTGCGGCAACGCGACGGTCGTTTCACGCACGGCAGAGAAAAATATACCTATAAATCGAGAAAAAGAAAGTGGTTTAGTTCAAGGTAAACCTACTTCAATGAATTATTAATTCAAGTAATTAAATCGTGGTTGCTGTGTTTATCGGAAGACAAATATTTAGTCGAATTAATCAAATTAAAACTATAATATTTCGAAATAAGGTAAAAGCTGAAACTAAAGCGCGAAGCATGCAATTGAAAGAAAAAAAACGATTCCGATCGTCACGCCTATGTCGCGCGATAAGACGAGAAACTACGGTGATAAGGAGGCGTCACGAGAGGAACCGGCGCGTTTTCCGCTTAGGATTTGTACGGGGATAACTCGCGCGGCTCCGTGCAGATAGAAGATAACGCCCCACCGAAAGTAGCGCGAAGGGAGAAGGCGTAAAAACGCAAGGGATCCTCGAAGGGGCGCATCGCGGAAATCTGATGCGAACGGGCGCGATGTTGAGGTTGAGTTTCGGACGCGCGCGGGCCTCTCGTCCGCCGCGGTATGTTACGACGCAATAAACCTCCATCCGGGAATCATGCCAGACATCCTCGAGATTAACCCTACCCCTGTATCCATTCTAGCACCCCCGATGCCGCGTTACTGGCTGGCTGGCTGGTTGGCTGACGCGGTAGACCCCGGGCACGCGGAATATTCCTGGCAAGGAATACATTCCGGCACACGGAGAGAAACTAAACGGCGCGTCTCTTTGGGAGCGCCCCTCGGAAATTGAAGTTATACTCGCGGCGCAACGCGATGTGCCGCTTGTTGCGCGCGGGATGAACGTATGCGGATGTTTAATTGGGAGATCGACACGATGTCGAGGAGGGAGATGGGTGTTTTTGTAAAATTAAATCTATATGGAAAGATGAAGGGAAATGACGAATATCTTTAACCGGAATATGTGCATATACTGAGAAAAATAATAGGTATACAACTTTGCTTCCGCCGTTTTCTGCTATCTATTACGTAAAGAAAACGGCGGAAGTGAAGTTGTAGACATAATAAATAGGTTAAAATGACTAAACGTATCTAGTTAAACACGTTTACTTATTCTAACCAAAATACTGGATAATTTAATGAAATATTTAGTTATTCTAATCAAATTTTTAGTTATTCTAACCAAATAACAGATGGAGGATCCATATTTCACCAAACGGTTTGATCATCTTCTCCAGGAGTTTAGTTGAAATGACAAAACGCATCTGGTTAAACGAGCTTAGTTATTCTAACCAGAAAATGGTCAGTTACAACCAATTGGAGGATCCATATTTCTTCAAACGATTTGGTTACGGTTTACAGGATTCTGGTTAAATTGACCAGGTTAATTTTCTCAGTGCAATGTAAGAAGTATGATATCGACGATGAAATATCTCGTACCATTTGTCGACGTGAAAGATAGAATCGTGTAAAAGAACTCCAACAAAGGATTACTCCTCTCCGCCAGTACCAAAGAGTTCGCGATAAAAATAAGTTCCGCAAATTTCGAATCGACCGGCCGAGAAAGTTTCAGCCGAAGTCCCCCGATCGCGAAATTTTCCCAATCCCGCAGTAATCCATAATTTCTACACGTGTCGTCTCGCCTTTCGCGAAACTTTTCATGTCGTCCGGTTAAATTATACGTTCCTCTTCCGCGTATATCAGGAAATTTATTTCCCTCCGACTCGGCGTTCGCGCGCGCGCATGGCAGACTGGCGCGCGAGAGAGGGAGAGGGAGAGAGATTCGAAACGAAATTCCAGGAGCCATCGTCGCTCAAGCTGAGAAATTCTTTTTCGAGAAATCTCTCCCGCGCGAGTGCGACGATACGCCGCGTTTCGACGTTAAATATTTCCTCCCCCGAAAAAAGCAATTCCATGTACATACGCATCTACTTAAATAATAAGAAACGGATATACGAATTTTCGCGAATAATCTCGAGGAAGAGAAACCGGTCCCGGGGAATACCGAGCGACGGAGAGGGGGGGCGAAAAAATGAGAGTGGAGAGGGTGGAGCGAGCTCATCGCGCATAAATCCAGCGCGGAGGTTGAAGGCCGTAAATTACTCTTTTAACAAAAATCTTTGTTGTAATTTATGCGGCGGGGTGGTAAATCATTTTACAAACCGAAGGGGCAATTTATAACAATTACGCGGAGAAAGCTGAGGGTGGCCGAAGAGTCGGGGGGTGGCGGAGGGTGCAAGGGGCCGCTTCGTCAGGCGGACGGATGGTAGCCGGGAGGAGGGCGGGGGGCGAGAGAAAGAGAGAGCAGGAAGGAGTGGCAAGGCGGTCGACTCCGGGAGCAGTAATAAGTCTTAATAAGCACGGTGTTACTGCCGTGGCAAGGCACGGCGGTGCTTTGAAAAGCTTCGCCGTAGCTTGTTCGGCTTCGAGACTCGCTCGCCCTGTCCGACCGACTTCGCTCGTGCCGCGTCTGTGACTCACGACTCCGACCTTGCCTTCGAGTCTCGCTTCCGGGGGTACCTACCGAGGCATTACCACCGGATGCCGTCTTATATTAAAAGCGCCCCGCCTCCCGGTCTCCCGCGGCCCCTTCTCTTTCCTCCACCCACGACCGCCATGCAGCCTCAACCCCTTCCCGCCTCGACGAACCACCCCGCGGCTATATCACCGCTAACGCGCCGGGCGTAATTTGTTCTAAAACGTTAGCGCGCCCAAATGAATAATATATCCTTTGTTCCGAGTATTGTTTAAGGAAGTTGGGCTTCAGCCGCGGCAAAGCCAGATTTATCGGGTCGGGTCGAGGCACGCGGTTAATGGAAATGTAAATTGCCATACTAACTCATTTGCATTAGGTGCAAAACGCGAAACGCGCCGCGCTCGGGAGAAAGTGCTCCGGGGTTTTAAAGCCCGGCAGAGCGACGGCGTTGGCATCCCTTCGGGGTCGATATGGCGGCGGAGAGTGAAGTTTGTACGCGGGGACTATTATCGCGGGAAAGGTGAGAAGTGGGGGACAGGGACGGAGGAGAGAAGTTGCTTTTATTTATTGCAATTTCCCTTTTACCGAATGCGGGTCAATGTTCGAATATGATGGATTGCCGCGGCTGTGCAGCTGGGGTGTGTAGGTGGGTTCGCGGTTGGGTACTCTGCGAATTACGAGTGGCGATTGATTGTAACTGTGGGGGGCACTTGCGTCCTTTAATGTCACTCCTCAAATTACTCGGGTGATTTTTCGAGTCTGAAAGTGTAATACATTTGTCGTTTTCCCGCGAGTCAGAGTGGCGCGAGAGATGCGTGAAAATGAATGGAACGTAGGCAAATCCGTTTAATTGCCACTTGAATTTCAATCGGGGTTTTATCGAATAAGTGTCTTTATTGCTGCGTAAATGTAGAAAAGCGGTAGCCAAGTAAATATATTTGGACCGACGCCGTTAATACACTCTTGGCGAGAGAGCTAACACGGATGAAGCGATTAAATTAATTATAACTTTCTTGCGAAGGACGTCAAACTGACGGGAAAATTTTACAGCCTCTGGGGACGTATTGAGAAAAGATGTTTCAAAATATATCACGTTGCTTCTTCGAGCAATATTCTCTTTATCTCTGAATCAATACAATTGACTGTATAGTGATTTAATATAAGGGAAACAAGACGACTATACATTTACAAAAAATCGAATTCTTTGAAACTGAACTCTAAACCACCCTGTCTGATGTATTTCTTCATACTGATTCCAAAAATAATGCATTCATTGAGGAAATCTCGAAAGAATACTGATGTATCGATTCTTTTTTGTGAAAAAATAATTTTCCCGAAAATAAAATCACCGATATCTTATATTTCTTGTGAAATCTCAGCTGAATAACTATGTCTTTCGTAATCAGCGCGAAGAAATACGTAAGATAGGATGGTTAAGCGATCGATTCCAGAGCTTTTGATTTTTGGCAAAATGTCAAGGAGTCAATTTTTTCGTTCTGATTCCGAAAATCATATATTTATTATGGAAATCTTAAGGGAATACCGAGATATCGATGATTTTTTGTGAAAACAATTCATTTATACATAAAATAACCAACATTTCATATTTCCTTCGACATTTGAACTTTGACATTCATCTATGAATTTTACATCCCAATCCGCACATTTCCTCGCGCGCCGCACTTCAGCTGTAACGAAAGCTAAGGAGCTAACTCAAATGCGGTTTCCCACTCCAAGTTACCCTACTTACACATAACTTGCTTTGGAAACAGAAACGCGTTGTGCCTATCACAAGACCCGAGTAGATATACCTATACGTTGTTCTGCTAAACTTGAGAATACTTCGTTAAACCGCAGGTATACACCGTAGATGGGTAGGTATTTATGATAGTCGACTGGTGATCTCCTTGCTGAAAGGAAGGAAGGAAGGAGATGGGTAGATGAAGGTAACGCAGGGGAGGAATACTTATTACCGTCTAGTATGAAAATTCACGTAAAGTTCCTAACAGAACCGGTTGGTTTAACCAAATCGGAAGTTCGGATGCTCTTCATCTCCGAGCTAACGTGCGATCGAATGCTTCCGTTTGCACATTAGCTTTGTACGTGCATGTGTGTGTGTTCCCGGTTATCGCACTATACGAGGTCGACTCGACGTGGTATATGGGATCAAATTCGCGGTAACGGCTCGACTAGAATTGAAAGAGCTGCACTCTGAAAACCATCTCCAACCACTGCCAAATACACGCATCCAATCTGCAGCCACTGATGTGGCTTCCGATAGTTCGCTTAGTTTCTTTGGTAAATAGAAGGAGTCGATGCGTAATAGCAACGTATTCATTGTAATTAAGTTTGATCAAAATTAGAAGTATACGTAATTCGAAATAAAAATATAAGTACTCCCACAAGTTAACCCTCAGAAATATGCGTGAAAAAATTATATTTCTCTGCATGAGTCGTGTCTCCCTGGCCTGAATACAAATTATAATATAAATTATATTTTGTTTATAAAATGTAATGTTCTTTTAGCGAAGAAAATAATGTTAGATATTATACGTGCTTTTTCGTATTGCACTAAACATGTTTATCACCGGATAATTATAATAAACATAAACCGGTCATTTAATTAGCAATCGACCATTAATTACACTGAGAAAAATATCTCGGTGAATTTAACCAAAATTCTGGAGAAGATGATCAAACTGTTTGGCGGAATATGGATCTTCCATCTGTTTAGTTTGATTGACCAATTTTTAGTTAGAATAGTTATTTAATATAGTTAAACGTTTGATTGGAATAACTAAACATTTAGTTAGAATAACTGAATATTTGGTTCAACTGACCATTATTTTGATTAGAATAATTAAGCATGTCAAACTAGATGCGTTTTGTCATTTGAACCTAATTATTTTTCTCATTGTAGTATTTTGACCGCCGGGTTCTGCAGACCCGACCTATACGTCTAAGATGTAAAAGCAAATCCTGAAAAATATCCGCAGGAATACGACCAGAGCCCTTCCAATATCCTCCGATTAGAGATATTTAGAAGCGCAACTCGGGCCGAACGATAAACTGAAAGCAATAAACCAAGCCCATCCATATTTCGAACACGGGAGAGGGGTTCGAAGCGAGCCACCGCACTCCTGGGGAGAGATGTGGGCGGAGATCGCTACTTCGTCTGCTTTTCTTTTTTACGAATGGTCCAAGTTACGACGACGTTTTAACGTAAGTCGCAAATTGCGAGGAACGGAACGCGAGACAGAGACGGTCGGTCCGCTCGCCTCGGCGTAACATAAAGTTCAAGAGCATCGAGGTGGAATAAAGTAATAACTGTAATTGATCTGATAAGTTATTACCGGCGGACGAGCGCGACCCGTGCTACCGTGCGCGCCAGCCGCCGCCACCGCGTTACCGTGTGTCCCGAGTAATCTTGTTCCGGCAAAACGGGGTACGATGATACACGGCCCGAGGTTCTTGCTGTTATTATTGTGCAACGCCGAGCCCCGTTCGGGCACGCACGTTGTCCGGCTCGCATTAGCCCGTAAAAGTGTTAACTAGCTCTTCTCCTGCTTTTTTTGTTCACCACATACAACGGCACGCTCACCCACACGCGCGTATTTTCGGCCCGGCGTAAATCTTTGCCGTTCCGAGTAACGAGCTTACAATTGGCCCCGCCGTCGAATCCATCCTTCTTCGGGGCTGTCCGGGTGAAAAAAAGGTTCAATCGAACGCGGGATATACTGGCTTTTTGCAAAGAGAAAAAAGGGGTTGCACCGTAACTGCAGTTAGAGGGAGAGGGCTCTTATACATATATGCATATCGGAGTGCGGCAAAAGAGGCGGAGAGAGCGTATACGTGCAGCTTTTAAGGCTCGACCCTTTTACGCGGCATATTTCTTCGCACGTGGGACAAAGAGTCCCACGGAATGTGAAGACCGAACGGAACCGAGTCTGAAAGCATTTTCATATTTCTCGAAAAAATTCCTTCGCTTCGGTTCTCGACGGTGGGTGCTTAAAAGAGACGCCGGGAAAGGGAAATCGTAAAGCGCGGCTTACTAGAAATGCACGGATGCACTGAGAAAAATGATTAGCAATGTTAACCAGACTTTGGTTGATATGGGAGACACGAAATATTTTATCGGGGAAACAAAACATTTTGTTGCGACAAATAAATGTTGGTTTTAACAATGTAATATATTTTTATTTTCACATCCAAACACACACACCACATTTGTTGCCGCAATACAAATATTTCTTTGTTCCCATATCAACCAAAGACTGGTTAACATTACTAATAATTTTTTCTCAGTGTGATTCTCGACTCTACATGCATTCCTGTAGCGAGAAAGAATTTTCACGGCAAATTTGGTCCTAATAAAGTTGCCAGAGTCATTTGCAATATTTAGAATCGCGAAGCTTGTTTTATTTATCGAAATTCATATCATAGAATTAATAACAATTTCGAGTTCGCAATATCAGGCGTACAACTCCTCCTTGGGTATAGTCAGGGGTTGCACTTAATAATGGAGTGTAACAAGGGACGTAATTTACGAGCTCCCGTAATAATCTGCGTCTGCGAAAGGTATAGCCGTAGAACGACCGCCAGTAGAAACGCCCTTAGCTGGAACGGCCGCCGGTCAATATAGAACTAAGTATATGCATAGACGTGGGCTATCTACGGCACCCTCTACGCGCGGGTCTCGAACTCGTACCCCTGTGAATATTAAATCATAGTTCTCTGATCCTAATGAATCGAGAATGGTTGGACCAGATTTCCCGTGAAATTGTGTGACGCGAGGCGGATAGAAACTTTCCGGCGTTCCACGGAAAATATTGATATTACGCGGCTCTCAACTCTCTATACTCTCTTGCGACAATCCCCGTCTAAAGAACCAATTCACGATTATCGATCCCTTGAGAAGTCACTTCCGCAGCTACCTACACTCTTGTATAATTTATATATATACAAAGATACACACGGAAAGACTGATGCCAGTAAATTTTCCTGTATTTACAATAAAAGGGTTACATATAAGGGTTTTCGGATGTTTTTACAGTGCAGTACAATCATTCTTCTTTCAACAAAATTGAGCCATGATAGTTTAAATTCCTTATTCCAAAGATCTTGCCACGAATGTTTTAATTAATAACGCGCGCTAATGTTAAACGCTGACGGCTTCTTAAGGTTTCTCGAGCGTTATACTAAAAACAGTGAGAAATGCTTGATAATGATTGCATTCGGTAGATTGAAGTAAAAGAAAAATCAGTTAAATATGGACTATATGTGGATTATATAAATATTAACGAATCAAAATATAGTTCTTATATATGATTAATACAGAAATCGTATGTAATTCATATATGATCAAATCCACGTATGGATCATATACGAAATATACAGAACTTTTTAGCCTGGGCTGATCTCGACCATCAGTTTCATGACGGACTGAGCAACGGATTTGCAACCCTCTCAGAGATCGATGACGCGGTCGAACGATATTTCGAGTCTCCCCGCACAGCGCAGCCTCGCCTAGCGCAAATGCAGAGGTTGCTCGCGACCGGCGGGCCCCCAAAGGGACGACATTATTCTCCCGTCTCAATGGACGAAAGGAGGTTAAATTTTCAGGCAAGGTCGAGGGAAACATCGGCATTATTAATGACCCCGAAGCCGTTATCGCGGTTGCCTGCAATGGCGGTCGGTGGCTGGCAGCGCCAGGGAAGGGTTAATACGAAGAAACGCGGCGCGAGGCATCGAGCGAGCGAGCTCTGGGAACTTTCTGAATCGCGACTACTTATTCATGTCCAGAACGAGATGGAATGCCCTTCCAAAGACAGCGGGTCGAAGGGAGGAAGGCTCGGCAAGCGGGAAGGGGCGGCGAGGACGACACCATTCCGGGGGGGGGGGGTGCAGGGGGCTCTGGCCCGAACTTCGACCAAGTTTGAGAGCGTTCGTCCCTCGTGATTCCGCGGGTCCTGGGCGCGGCGTATATCAAACCGCCGTCCCTGGGCTCTCCACGCCTGACAAACTTATGTCTCCAATAGCCGCTCTATAAATAAATCCCCGCGCCCCCGAGAGACCCGGCGCGGCCGCGCGCAGCTACAGTCGGGGAAAAATTGAGAAAAATCGCCCCGCGTTCGTCCGCATCAATAAAGCAATTACTCCGGTGAAACTTTCATTAGCACAGTTAGCCCTCTCTCGCGCGATTGGCGTAAGGAGGCGGTGGGAGGGGAAGAAAAACGGACGGAGAACCGATACATCCACTTTCCCCGGCCGCGTAATTCCTCCCCGGGATTTCTTCCCTGCGGAGAACATCTCGAAGGATCCCGAGGCCGGCGTTTCCACGTCGAAATATCTATACATCCCCCGAAAACTCGAGATCCTCCTCCGCGGCGTCTTCCATCGATCTCGCCCTTTCGAGAAATTCCTCCAGCGACCCTCTCTCCGGGGGAAAGGAGCTTCACCGCCCCGAGAGTAGAGTCTGCGTTAGCGAGAAACGCATCTGGATCACGTGAGATGGTTATAACCCCGGTAGGTGGATGGTACCTGTTACCGGTACGCGCGCGGTCGGAGCTCGGTGCGATAAAGTGGCTCGTCTTACTCGTTAACTCGAGCGTGCAGCGTGCACCGGGCGGCGCGCGGCAGTTGGTGGAGCGCGCGCGACGAATACGCGCCCGGCCCGCGCTCCGCGCGGAGAGCGGACTGCCTGTAAACGCGGGGACGTAAAGCGGTTTCTTCTCGCTCTGATCCAGTCTGAAGTTACGAGCCGGGATTGCCGCGGGTATACGGAACGACGGAGTTTGCGCGAGCGGTTCCCAGGATAGAAGTTCATAATGTATCTAATGACGTTATTAAGGTCGTTTCTAGGAGTGGACCGTTTCCGGCGAGCCCGGGGGTGGGGGGAGAGAGCCCGACGGGATCCCAAGGCAGTAGTAAATTTCTGGTCCATAATGGAGGCTAACCGAAGTGCGCGCGAGCGGTGGAAGAAGGTTATTATATCTCGTGTCCTCCGTGTGCAATTTTCTCTCTCTCTCCTCCTCCCACTCCCCCCCCCCTCTCTCTCTCTCTCTCTCTCACTCTACCTCGCATTATCTTTCCGTCTCGCTCCAACATATTATTCCCAAGATGTAAGTAAACCCCGACAGCGTGTCCTCGTTACACTCGCCAACGAGCTCCACAATGACACGGGGCATGCACCTCGTGCGTTTTGCATCGCAGAAGGCATCGCAATGAAGAGGAGCCTGGCGTACATTGAGAGAAATTGTATAGGTTGCACGGCAATGCTAGTAGTTTATTAAAAAATATAAGAATAAGTTCTAGTTACATTGCTAGAAGTTATTAACCCAGATAGACCTGAAACTATTTTTTTCTAAAACTAAGGAATATTTTTAGAATTTTAGATTGTATTGATGCTCTTGTAGAACGTTGTTTTTTGAATGTTCCTTTTATGGAACGGTAGGTCTAAATGGGTTTAAAGTTTCCAACACACATTCGTGAGTTAAATTTACAAAAATAATTGTGAACTTACGATACTTTGTTGTGACTCTACAATATTCATCGTGAATTTTCTATATATTTCTTATGGAATTTACGTTTTCGCATTAAATTGTTAATAATTTTACCACACTTTTATGTTGGTTAAAAGCTTCCAACACAATTTGTAAATTCAAAAGAGAAATTTTTAATGATATACCTCAGCAATACGTATTTCTATTTCAGCTTATATGTATAGTTATTTGAGCTATACGTACAATTATTTCAGCAATATGTACTTTTCTTGCTGCTATTTGGTAGTGCTATATTATTTATACTGTCTAGTTAACCTTATTTAGCCTTAAAGAATAGCTATTATAGCTATACTTATTGCTGTGCGACCTACAAATTTCTCTCAGTATATGTAGCGAGACCGGATGTAGAATATATGCACTCATAATATATATACGCGTCTTCAATGTCAATTAAGATTTCCGGTGAGGGTGCCGTTTCATCGGTGATAAAATCAAGGGAAGATCGATTGGTGCGTTCAGCATCAGGTGCATGGGCAACTCCATTGATTATCGGAACTCCGTTGTTAATGACTTCGATATAATCAGTCGGCTTAATCACAGTTCGAGAGGAACAGTCTCACGAATAGAGAGAAAGAAAGAAAGAGAGAAAGAAGGTTGAGAGAGGAATCGCGAGAGGGAAGAGTATCGGAGAGTCTTAACGGCGAAGAGAGCACCGACAGACTTTTTCCCCGCTGATCTACTTTCAGCTCGGAAGTAAGCCCCTCTTCCTCCCCGTCCGGATCGAACCATTTTGAAAATTGAGTTACAGCGACGGCGAACTCGTCGCGGGACGCGCGGCCTGTTAAATAAAAACTTTTGGAGTAACCGAGTGACTCGCTTCGGAATCGTATATATAGCTCACGCGAATCTTGCTCCAGTTGGACTTGCGGGGGAGGGGGAGGAAATGGAAGAGGAGAGTCGGATTCGCGTACGCGCGTTCCGCTACGGTGCCAGGTGTGCTCGAATAAACTCCGCGGTAAGGTGGGCTACCCTCTGGTATAAGGGCGGCTTGTTCGCCAATCCTGGCAGCCTCGCGGAGGGACTTCGACTATCGGGATTGGCGCACAGCCGCCGCCTGCGAGCAGTTAACCTACCTTACTCTGTATTATATTCTGGGAAATCTTTTATATGGTCGCGCTATAGGTATAGGGGAAGTTTGCGTTTAAACCGAGCGGAGAATTTAAGCAAACTGGCGATCGTATTTTCCCGAATTTCCTTTCGAGATCGGCGAATGAAGCTGAGTATGTACTTTCGATCTAGGGTAAAGAAAGAGAATCAGGGGACTTAATTATTTCGAATGCAAAGATTGGAGCACTTGATATCGAACGTTTGTAAGTATGTATGCAGATAGATATACCTGCGGGAGTATGGGAGTGAATTAACAGTAAAATTGGTTCATTTTCAGATCGCCGGATTAAAACGCGGGGATCAGTGATAAAAGCGACATTGAGAAAAAGAACTTGGTCGATTTAATCAAAATCCTGGCGACGATGACCAAACCGTCTGGTGAAATATGGATCCTCCATTTGTGTTTGAGTAAATTGACCACTTTTTGGTTAAAATAACTAAGCGTTTGGTTAGGAAGACTAAACATTTGGTTAGAATAACTAAATATTTGGTTCAACTGACCAGCATTTTAGTTAGAATAACTAAACGTGTTTAACTAGATGTGTTTGGATATTTTAACCTAATTGTTTTTCTCACTGTACCAGCGTTGAAGATCACGATGGTTACGCTTATGGAATTTCTTGTGTAGAAAGAGGAATCGTCTCTTCTTCAGTCCGGAATTTTTACATTTCCTAAATTTTATTCACTATAAATATAATTATAAGCAATCTGTATTTATTATATTTTATTTTCAATAAAAAAATTTATTTAATTCCCAATGACGTGTACTTCGACCATCATTACATTTTATCTCCTAACCCACGAATTTGAAAGCCCTCTAACATCACGACCTCCAAAAGAAGTCTTATCTCGATATCGCAGCGAAGAGAGTTCATGAGAGGGAAAATTATCCCTATCAAGGTAACGGCAACCGCGTGGGCGAAACCACCCCAATTTACGTCCTCCTTCGTCGTTCCTCTCACGCCGCAGCCGCCCCTCTTTCGTTTCAATTTATTCCTCTTCCGCGCAAGGCTTTGACCTTAACCAGGAATAAGATTGTCGACTTTATTGCGCTTGTTGCTCGAACGATTTGCGGCGCGAGCGTAAGGCGAATTAACCGTGTAAAATTGTCCCCCTTTAAGCTGGTGGAATATCGCCACCGAGTGGCGGTGGTGAAGCTCGTTCAGCTCTGAAAGTATCATTTTTCAATACACGGTCTTAACGAGAGACACGGTTGCCGCACTCGCGACGCGACATATCCATCCCTGTTTCCACCCCGAACCGTTCGGGAAACCATGGCGGAGCTTCCTTTCGCAGGCTTTCCCAACGAGATTTCTCGATGTATACCGACTTATTTCCACGCGCTCTCCTCGAGACGCGTGAAAGGGGAAATACGGTTGAATTTTTTTGCAATAAGATTCCCGTATACGCGGTGCGTGCGCGTGTGCGATATATGTATACGTGGGAGGGGTGAAACGGCGACAAAGGAAGGAGACACTCTTCACCGGAGAAAAGCGCGCGACGTTTTGCTCCCTTGACGCGTGTATGGATTTTAACAGAGCTCGCGCGGGAATCGAAAGGGCGCGTGGATATATAGGATTCGAAAAATAAATATTATACTTTGGAGAATTCCGCCGGAGAAATATAATAACCGGTCCGGATTCGTAGTCACGTTTGTCGAGGTGCGTTCGTGAGCCCGTGTAGAAATATGTTAGGGGTAGTATTTCATTGAGAGAAATAATTGCTAGTGTCAACAAAACATTTCTTGAGCCAAGAATATATGATTTTTTAAATTCTTTAAGAATACGGATTCTTGGTCGAAGAATACATAATTATATATTTTCGATATTCAAGTATACCTTCGAAGAAGAGTAATTTAATCTCTGTTATACTGGACAATAGATTTGACACTTTGGGGAAGGTATTACGTTCATTGCGTTATTGTATGATAACAGTTGACATACATCTAGAGAACTTCGCTAAACGTACGTCAACTGTTGTCATACAGTAAAGCAATGAACGCAATACTTTTCCCAAAATATCAAATTTATTGTCTAGTATATAAGAGTAATTAATAATATAATCGATTATACCATTAATTTCGATATAGCGCTCAATTTTCTACTTTCCTGATTAACGTTCCATCGCATTCGCTCGTTTCATATATAATTTCCGCCTCGATTTAATTTGAAGGTCTCTCAGCCTCGATGCGAATTAATAAATCCTATACATTTTCTACAGTCCCATATTCCATTCTCGCGCATGAAACCCAACGATATTCCTCGCCCGCAGCGGCAGTGGGACACCACAGCGAGAATAAACGAAACGGGCATATCAAACGCAACATGTACACCGAACAAAACGCGAAACTGAATTTTTGAATCGACCGCCAGGAGAGTCGCCGCTGTGTATTCATCGAACGAGTTTCGTCCGCGGGTGCATGATAGTCCGTCGGTTTTTGAATAATAAAAACCCTTCAGCCGTCCGAGTGCGAGGCGGTTTTAATCGGGCCGCCGCGCGGTTATCGATCGTCTCGTCCCGCGTCCTTTTGAAACTTCGCTACGCAAACACAGACGCGGGTACGACGACTGTAATGGCAGCGCCGGCAGCGGCTCCGCGCGCTGGATGTCTGTCCCGAAGGCTGACTTTCCAAAAGCTCGCGCAAACGCGTCAGTCGGAACCGAAGGCGATGGTATTGACCGATCAATAAATCATGAGAGGTGCGCTAACAGCGTTACCTTAAACAATTGAAACACTAAAATTTGTCTTCACTTTAGAAAGCCCAACAAAAGCAGCATGCCACCATTCCGCCTTCTCCTCTGTCCTCAAAAACGTATCTTCGAAAATGTATCCACTCCAAATTGTGTCGATGATAACCCCGACAAAAATTGAACGCCGTGTTTCGCCCCGCTTCCCCCAAAAAGTATCGATATCCGAATGCAGTGCCAAGTACCTATCTGTGAAATGTTTCTCAGGATGGGTGAGATAAGAGATGCGAGAGTACGGGCGAAAATCACTGGATATAATCAAGCGCCACAAAAGTGAGTGAGATCGGAATGACAAATGACTATACCAAAGCAGAGAGAGGCCACCAATATTCAAACTGGTACTGGGGAAATTATTATAACTTATAAGAGTATTTGAAGTCAAGTGAGCGTATTTATAAACGTTTCGAATGAGTTTTCTAGCACTTCCGGTACGAAATGGAACTTCTTCTCCGTAGCACAAAGCAGCTCAAAACTAATACGCAAACTTCCACAGGATCCAGCTTATCTTAGCGCATTAATAACTGTGGGTAGAGCATACCGAATGATCTTTATACCGGCTTATAGAATCCTGGTCCTACAATGATGTCATGAAAGTATCTGCTTATCGATAGGCCGTATTTTCTGAGAAATTAATACCTCTTGTACAGGTACAAACTATCCGTGGAGTATATATAGTCTCTCTCGTCTCGCTGTTGGACGAGCACTTCGCTTTAGTCCTTGACGCCGAACCCGAGGCTCGTGAGACACCAGCCGAAGAGTCTGCGCGATGAACTGTACGGCCCGGCGCGATGCATCAAACGTCGCATCGCGGAGAGCGGCTCATCGGCGATCGAGCGTCGTAGCTCATCCTCTCCCAGCCGTCGTCGCTCCGACGTCATCGCCGATATCCGCATAAAAGCCGCCTTTCATCGTCGGAATTTATTAAATTACGATACATTTTTATTCGCCTCCGCCTCTCGTGTACCGCGAGACTCGCGGGAGAAGGAAGCCGGGAAGTATTGCCGCTCCGAGAAGCTGCGGGGGCTTTTCTCGGATAATTATCCTCGGAAGATCGAACAATGGACCGGTCGGAAGCAATTTTCCAGTGTAAAATTTTGAATTCGTTACTGGTTTTCTCCACGGGCCCGATCAAAGATTTCCCCCCCAGGCAGAAAAGTTCTACATATTTTGTATATGATCATCCATATGTGGATTTAGTCATACATAGATTATATATGATTTCTATGTTAACCATATACGGGCTATATATTGATTATACAAATATTCAACAATCTAAATATTGTACTTACCTATGTGGTTAATATAACGTAAACAAGAGAATATGTACTTAATTCACATATCATGACGAAATCCACATATGGATGATCACATACAAAATACATAGAACTTTTCCACCTGGGCCACAAAGGTGACTCGATTACTATTTCTTAAACGGTAACCATACAAAAATAAAAGGAATCGATATTTTTAAAATTCGAAAAACTCGTGGAAAGAGCTGCGTGCGGATTTTTTAAGAAATTCGATCGACCGCATCCGCATCTTTTCGCACAGACGTTAACGTATCGCAACGGTGTCGGCTCTGATAAGAACAACGAGATAACGAGCGACCGGGGAAATTTCCCCCCGACCACTTCGAATCGCCGTAGACCCTTCGGGGGGTCGTTATTCATCGGAATTATCATTAGCGAGAACGCGCGAACTCCGAACGGGAGAGTCATTATCGCGAGAGGCTCGTTTCGCGACACTACGTTCGATCGCGCTATCGGCCGATATTATCTTAATTCTCGGGCAACCGCGCGCGGACGTCGCGTCGCCGCTGAGCGGGAAGAAATATTTAACGGATCGAGGGCGCGAGCGAAACTATTATCGGGGACGCGGCGAGGAGGTGGGGGGTTAAGGTTTTGACGCGCGGGCGAACACAGCCAGCCTTAAACTGCGTACAGCCGCGGCGAACAAACGCGAACTCTGATAACTAGGATAACAGCGGGTACAAAAATAGCCGGTGAAATCGATAAAGGTGCTGGTTGGTCCGTGGAGCGGAGTTGGGCAAACAAAGATGTTAGCCTGCTTCTTTCTCCCTCCGTCGCTGTCTTCCCTCTCCTTCTCTCCCGTTTCCTCAGCCCCTCTTGCTCTCGATTTTTCTCCGTCTTTCTTTCTTTCTCATACTTTGGCAGCTCGAACGTGACGTCTGACTTATAGTTCGTTTTTTTTCCCCCCCTCACGACATAAACTGAGTTACGAATCAATATCCCCTGGCCTCGTAAATCACATCCCGCGATCACGTATAGCTAGCGACGCTCCGATTAACTTTTAATTTCACTCGTCCGACGAGGCTATGCTTTCATGGAAATGGAATTTGATTTTGGAGTGGAACGCAAATTTGGGCGGAACGAAAACACGTCGATTTTCGGCGGTAAAATATTCGTATATCGAACGAATCGCCATATGTTTACACGTGTTTCCAGGGGAAATCATATTCCGCGTATTTACCGGAAGACGATTACGCGAATTGCGTTACGCCT
Source organism: Xiphydria camelus (assembly GCA_963678675.1). Taxonomy (NCBI): domain Eukaryota; kingdom Metazoa; phylum Arthropoda; class Insecta; order Hymenoptera; family Xiphydriidae; genus Xiphydria; species Xiphydria camelus. The sequence continues at coordinate 7,751,567 of OY783201.1, forward strand.
TACGTTGAATTACTCGTGACGTTCACGACGTGACGTGAAGTCACGTTGATAATGCATATTGTGAGCTGTAACTCGCTACACATACAATATGTAAGCTACTCCATTACTGCCACTTTACTCGCAGCGCAGACAGTGCGACGCGACATGTCGCGACGTATCGATAAGCAGAACATTCCATGACCTAAAAGCATCGTAAGGGAGAGAGTGCAGTCGGTTGCGATAACTTCCTCCCCGTTTAAGTTTCATACGTGACGTTTCCAGTTCGGTCGTCGGAGAGATCCGATCTTTACAGCCGACCATTTTCTGTAATCAAATTTTCGTCTTTTACGCGAACTGCGAAGGCAAGGAAACGTTTTAGAAATAACGCAGCTGCATTATAAGCGTTAAAGTCAATAACTTCCAGCGGAAAATTGCTACCGTGGACCATATTGCGTTTGTACAAAGAGTGAAAAAGAAAATTATTGGGACGTAAAAAAAAGGTCTAGAATCGATTGGTTGCATAGGTGCAATATTTTCGAATAAATATACGCCGAGAAAAAAATGTAGTTATTCCAACCAAATTGTTTGGGTTGAAGGTTAAATTTCATTAAACTAACCATTGTATGTTTGGTTGGACTGTACATAGTTGGAATAACTAAGTTTTTCTCGTTTCATTCAATAAAATTTGTTTTGATGGTAGACTGAGATTAATTCAACTTCACTGATTTATTAAATCAATCCGAGTTGGTTTGTTTCAACAAAAGCTTTGTCGAACGAACGGTGAAAGTATTGCATTAGCTACATTGAGAGAAAAATCGTTTGGTTCAACTACATTATTAAACAAATTATTTTTAATTACCCATACGTGATTTACCCCGTAATTATAAAAATTGATATATTCCCTCTTACAATTGCCCTTATAAATTTCATAACGGAGTATATTAATTTTCGTAATCACGTATTGGATAAGAGCTTTATATACAATTGTATTAAGTTTAATACAAATTTTGTTCACAGTGTAAATTTTGTGTTTACGGGCGTTCAGCTAAATCTGTATATAGAACTATAGTTACATGAACAAATATTTAGTTGAAGCAGCTAAGTATCTAATTACCTCAGCTAAATCTTAGTTATTCTAACTACATATTTATCGAGATAATTGTATATTTAGTTGACCGCCCGAAAGGTTTTCGTTTGGAAATTTTGTTTTCACTGTAACTGCCCAGTCCATGATACTAATTCCCCTTTAAACAGGCCGTTCAATGGCACGGATAAACCATTCGAGCGTAACTCTTGCAACCGCAGATTGAATTGGGAAATGTTGCTGCGAGCTTTCCATCCAAGTACGCTTATCTAACCTGACCCAACTATCGATACCTTCAGTACCGATCCACCGCGGACCCATCCCATCTCGTAACCCGATAACGCCACTTCCCGTGCAATAATTTTCGCAAGAATGCATGATGCCGCGCGTAAAGCTGCACGCGGGAATGCGAAATTCCCGAGAGCGACTCCGAATAATTTTGCCCCCGGAAAGAGGAACGGAGAGTGGAAAGGGGATACAGCCGCGGCAGGGCGGCAGGGCGGCAGAGGACGACGAAGGACCGTCGCCGAAGAGACGCTCCGTTCTTCGCGGCTTCGCGGTTCCACGCGCGGACGCGGGAAAAGTAAATTTCCGAAAGTTTGACGGAAGCGCGGAGGGGACGGAAGGAATTTATTTGAATAACGTTCATTACGGCGCTGGAGCTCCAGCTGACCGTGCGCCTTCGACTAAACCGCACGGACCCCGCAACCTAATCCAATATAAATCTCCGGGTATAAAGCTGTTCCGATTAATGGCTCGACAAACCAATGTGGTAGAGCTGGCTATACTGCATACCCCCTCCACCATTCCGCTCGCGCGCCCCTCCTCTCCGCAATCCCCGGGCACCTCAACCTCCCTCTTCTCCGCGGCGACGCGGAACCATAGCGCGCGCATCCTCTCCCCCGACACATATAGCGCAGGGCGAACTATGCGGGGGTGGCGGCGGTGCCTTACCACGTCGAACGCGCGGGAGAGAGATCCTCTCCCTTCGTCCCACGTTCGTCGCGGCCCGCCGCCGACCGCGGGCCCAACTTTCTTCCGAACTGAAGAAATGGCAGAGCTAATGAGCTTTTAAATTATTCCCCGCGCGAGGAAAGAGGCGCGGCTCCGGCCGGGCACCGAATTTCGTAGGTTGCCGGCGAACGGACGCGCGGGAAAGATATATATAGAGGGTATATATGAGAAGAGCGGCCGCGAGACGGCGGCGGCGGACGGGGGATGGAACTGAAAGAGGTCGAGACCGAGATGCTCGCGCGATAAACCACCGGTTTTATGGGAGCTGGAAGTTAGCCGACCCTTTCGACGAATCAGTCTGATAATTGCGAAAGATGGGCGGATGGAGAAGAAGGGGAGGAGCTTGTTTTCCACTCGGCGCGCGGAGTGACCTTAACCGAGTGAAGAAGAGACGGGAGACGAATTGTGCGGAGGGAGAGAGAGGGAAGACCGGTCCTTTAAGCCGAGTTTACCTGAAAGGGATTACCGGAGCGGAGGAATAAACTCGAGTTAGGTCGGGCGCGTCACAGTAGCGCCCCCGAGGAGGGAGTGGGGAAGGGAGAGGTAAAGAGGAATTGAGCGCGCGCGAGAGAAGAGAAGAGGCTCGGGGCGAGCGAACGTATCAGGATAAAGGAGAATCATGTTGGTGGAAAATAATATCGTGCCACTTAAGTATACGTATGGATCCCACCGGGAAACATCCATTCGTATCTCTCCGGAGTAGGGACAATGAAAACGTCCTGAGAGACTCTTTCGAAGGAAAAAACGTGGAAGGGGTTGGGGGAGGCTCTCTGTCCCTGCCTTCTCCCTCCGCGCAATTTCGCGGTAGGCTCTCGGGGTTTCTTCGACATTGGATGGAAGGTCGCGAGAGTGCTTATCTATATGGTATAATGTAAGATGTCCATATATAATTATTCAAACAATTGCACCTTGATCTGCTGCATTTAAAATTTACCAACTGCTCTGTCCGGCATTGCCCAAGTACTGGTCAATTTTGTAAGGTAATAAAATAACTAATAAGTATCCGATGGGAACCGGTCTAACACCATTCGACAGGATATTTTATCACTTTTCAGAATATCACCATCTACTTTGGATTTCCTCGTAGTTTTTGAGATATTTGCGAAAAACTGAAAAGTTGCACGCGTAAATTTGGCTGAAGAGGGTTCAAAAGGGTAGTGAGAGTGGGTTTTTGTAAATCAAATGTAGACGGAATTTTCTGTCTTATTTTAAATCATACATGTGCAACATTTCATCGAGATCAGATAAAAACAGTGGATTTGTATTTATAAAGAAGATACAAATATACAAACACACATCCATGATTAATTTTTTAAAATGATAATTCAGCAGATTTGGTAAAGCTACGCACTCTCGTTTTACGATGTTTTCAATATTTCAGTATCATATCCGCGAATAAATAAAGCGAAAGAGAAGTGGATGTACCCTTTCCGAGTTCACTGAGATGTGCACCGAGAAAAATAATTTGGTCAATTTAACGAAAATCCTGGAAACGATAACCAAACCTTTTGGCTAAATATGGATCCTCTCCACTTATTTGGTTAAACTGACCACCTTTTGGTTAGAATAACTAAATATTTGATTCAACTCACCAGTATTTTGGTTAAAATATCTAAACGCGTTTGACTAGATGCATTTTCTCATTTTAATCTAATTATTGCACTCAGTGTGGCATTCCCCGATCGCATACCCATCTCGAGCGCGGTAACTCCCAAAATGACGAACGGACACCCCTTTGCCACCCGCTGAATATTGGAATAACTCGAATGCTGCTCGAGTTTCGGTATCCACTTGTTACGAACCACTCGCCGGATCTTGCGCGCGTGATTGCCGACGACAAGGCATTCCTCGCGCGCGGACCCTTTTTCTTCTCCGCGGCAATCTATCGTGTCGCTGCGAGCGATCGAGCGCGAAAATGAGAACGCGCGTCAGAGACCAAAAAATTTCCCGGAACGCGCGCGCTCTGGGTGAAAATCGAACCCGACGCGGGTCGCCGTCTCACCGCTATGTGCACTCGACGGATTCTTCGCTCGATCGCGGTTCCCGATGTGGGTCAATCGGTTCGCGACGGAGAAACACGCGCGAATCCAGCCGCCCCTTTGTCTCCTCTCGCTTTCCGGTTCCGCAAACGACTCCGATTAAGCGAGCGGAGCGGAAATTACGCGCACTTTTTCGAGCTTTAAGATCGACGTGGCACGATTTACGAGGATGACGATTTTCCAGGTAAACGCTAGTAAAGACGTACATGGGTAATCATACATCGAATAGAGTAGTCGAGAATTCGATTCCAAATATTTCGGTAAAGATGTTTGATAAATTCAATTAGCACTAGATTTACGGACGGTTTCGACGTTCTAAAATGGTCATTTTGCTGGATAATTATCTTGGTGACTACGAAATTTTAGTCTGTGCTACTATACCTATCTTGTGTACAGCGAAATCTAATGTACAAAATAGTATTTCACCAATTTAGTCTAAAACCTCATAGGTTACTGGATAATCGAAATTGAATGGCACTCTGAATAAGTCACCCGTCAAATTGACGGGTTTCCGTATAAATCTAGTGTTAATGTCTCATTTTATTCGAGTACATGCCCCAATTATATCTGTTTGGGATGAACGAAAATTTCAACAAATTAAACTTACATCACCAACCGTATCGATTGATTGAATTATCGCAACATCGATCTAATGAAAATATCATTTGTGTCAGCTACCCGAGTGACAAGATTTCTCGGCCAATAAAGATTCTATGTAGGCACGATATTGGTTTTGTACCGGCCAGCCTATGTAGGTTTTCCATTATGAGGGCAATGTTGGTTTGGGAACGGTCAACCTACATATACGTCACCTACATACAAGCGATATTGGTCCTATGACGGACAGCCTATAAAGGTCACTTCCTACGTAGGGGCGATATTGGTTTAGCAATATCTGGCCTACATAGGCCATTCTATATAAGGGCAATCTTAGTTTTGCGAAAGTCATCCTATGAAGGCCAAATCCTACATAGGAGCGATATTGATTTTACAATATCCGGCTGTTATAGGTTATCCTTTATAGGGGCAATGTTGGTTTTGCGATTGTCAACCTATATGGGCCACACTACATGCGAGCGATGTTAGGCCTGTGACGGTCAGCCTATATAGGCCATATCCTATGTAGGGGCGGTATTGGTTTCACAATATCCGGCTTTTATAGGTTATCCTGTATAGGGGCGATGTCGGTGTTGCGATTGTCAACCTATATGGGCCACACTACATGCGAGCGATGTTAGGCCTGTGACGGTCAGCCTATATAGGCCACATCCTATGTAGGGGCGGTATTGGTTTCACAATATCCGGCTTTTATAGGTTATCCTGTATAGGGGCGATGTCGGTGTTGCGATTGTCAATCTATATAGGCCACACTACATGTAGGCGATGTTAGGCCTGTGACGGTCAGCCTATATAGGCCACATCCTATGTAGGGAAGATATTGGTTCCACAATATCCGGCTTTTATAGGTTATTCTTTATACGAACGATGTTGGTTTTGCGATTGTCGACCTATATAGGCCACACTACATGTGAGCGATGTCAGTTCTGTGACGGCCAGCCTATATAGAAGGGCATTCACCACAAAATATATATACAAAAGATGTCGCGTCGGTCATATATACTATAATATAAGATCGAGGGGACAATTCTTGCACCCAGTACCTACTCTCGTGGGCTTCGGCATTGAACTCTAAAGTTTACTATGGATCGGAAACGGACATTGATCCGAGAACGTGTTCAAAAGCATCGATGTAAAAAGCGTGCTCTGAAAAAGTGGGAACAAGTACGGAATGCTGCAGTGTTGGAAGAAGAAGGGGACTCTGGTTAGTATTACATAAAAATCGTACGTAATTTAACATTTTATAATCATTTTAGTACGCGTTTTATTGAAGTACTTTAACTTTTTATGAAGAAATGATTGTTCCTCATTTGATTGAATTTTGTATACTTTCTAATGGATATTATAGTTGATTGAATATTGGAAACCTAACCTAAATCTCGAAAACGAGAAATATCATAATTTTTTATAAGAAGATCGCGCGCGCGCGTTAATTCTATAGTAATATTTCCAAAAATTAACAATAGTAATCCATGAAATTATCATTTCTCCCATGAAAATTTCCCTCGACTTGAGAGTTAACACTTAACTTGAGGGAGATTTATGCGATGATATTGATTTATTATCAACTTTTCACCATTACGTCACAATTTTCGATTTAAACGGAAATTTTACTAGACTATTAGGAGTGGACGCGCCAAGCAAGGGCGATCCACGATGCCAGGTTGAAGCGGGCAGTTTCCCCCACAGTGACGTCAAGGCAACGGGGCTTTCCAACGCAGGCCCAGGACAAAGGAGCAAGGAGGACTCATGCTCCTCGAAGCAATCGAAGGAAGGCATTCGATCGACAACCGGCGAGGATCTCGGACCGTGGTTAAAGTCTTCGAGGATTGCTCATCGTGCGGCCGTCGAGTCTACCGCGCCGACCGTACCTTACACTTATTCATCATCATCAAGGTAATTCGTAACTGTTCGTTACATTCACTACAGGTAAGCCACAGATATAAGTACGAGGTTTTCTCAGTATTTTAGGGAAGGAGTTTTTTGGTTTTGGGGATTTTAAGAGTTTTAAAAAGATATATTTGCGATTTCTAGCGGAAATGTAAAGTGATTTTGAAATTTTCCTGATAATTTTTCTTGTTTTTGCAGAAAGAAATTTGAAGATACATTTTTGATGATGGGGAAAAATTGAAGAAAAACATCAAAACCGTTTTGATGAGTGTGATGACTCGGGAAATTGCCATGAAGTTCACCGCGGTCAAGCCTAAGGAGAACAAAGACACATTTACTCATACCAACACGTTCCGGTTGATAGAAGGTAAAATCATAAAGAAATTAGTAATATTATTAATAATAATAATTATGATAATAATTAATATTATTATTATTGAAATTACAGTTACTTTGAAAGATTTCTTGTCTTCGATGAGGCCCGAACAGAAGATGACGAAGAAAGAGTATGAGACAGCCCTGGGCTACGTTTTGACCAACGCGTACGACTGGGGTGATGGTCGAGTACAACGACGACGAGAAAAAGCGGCCAAAGCGAAACAGAGTCCAACGGGGAAAAATCAAGTTTCGGAAAATTAATCATACAACAACTATAACGACATATTTTAACAACAATAACAAAATTTTAACACTGAAAAATGGATTCAAAGCACGTATATTCATTAGTATCGAATCCAATCAACATGTTTTTTTTTCGGTTCAGTTGTTAATTAATCATAATAAGTGATTCATGAATTTTAATATAATTATGCTGTTCTCTATATGGAAATTCGATATTTCTCTGTGCAATAAAAATTGATGTTCTATGCATTTGATTGATTTTATCTTAATTATTCTTACCATTTGACTTTAATTGTTTCGGCAATGTTTGGCCTGTGATATAGTCCGTGAATTACTTGGTCTGTATAATCTCTGAATCACTCAATTGGCTTATGTAGGTGGTACATCATACGGCGTGAATAGCCTCCATTGCGAGTGTTGTACTCTTGCTACGTAGGCCTATACAGACTCTAGCTTGCTGGTCTAGGTAGCCTGAATATCATGAGGCCTATATCGTTTGCAAATTAAATACCCTATATAGCCTGAATATCACGTGGCCTATATAGTCTGCAAATGGTAAGGCTTATATAGGCTGTACATTGCATGGCCTACATAGTCTGTAAATCGTGTGGCCCATATAGTCTGCAAAGCGTACGGCCTATATAGGCTGTACATTGCATGGCCTATATAGTCTGTAAATAGTGTGACCTACATAGGCTGTATATCGCACGGCCTACATAGGCTGTACGTTGCATGGCCTATATAGTCTGTAAATAGTGTGACCTACATAGGCTCTACATTGCATGGCCTATATAGCCACTTTATAGACGAGCGTTACACTTCCTATATAGGCACTATGCAGGCTGCAGCTCGGTCGGCCTATATTGCCACCTCGGAAGGCCGATGTTGCCCCTACATAGAGCCGATGAATTTTGTCAGTCGGGTAGAGGAAAGTCGACCAACGACACTTGGTTGAACTATATTTTTTTTATCGGTGTAGTTATTCTTTTACCGCGTCCATTGCGAGTTTTCTTTTATCGACTGCACCAGGTGCTCCCGCAATTTTACTCGGAGAGTATTTCAAAGAGCGCGCTAGATAGCTATCGCTTTTGTTATTATCGTAAATCGTCTTTTGATAAGAGAATTCCACTTTTATTTGGTGCTTTCCTTTTCCGCGGGTCTCTCCTCGCACGCGCTGTCTATTTCCACGTCTATTCCTCTCCTTCTCTCTCTCCGCGACTACTCAATCCGTTATTCGACTTGCGTGCCATGACCCATTGCTAATTAGATAATAATCGATACATCATGCGCTACCGACCATCGCACAGTTGCATAGCACGTTCCGTGAAATCGCGGACAGCATTTCGACGAAAGCCGCAATGGGAAAACATTTTGCCGGGATAGACATGCATATGGTACTGTCCGTGATATGGCATTGATATTATCATTATATCGTATGTCAGTCAGTCAGTTTGATGGTCCCATTATAAACGAGTTAATTATCTCTCGATGTACGTACAATTTACACATTTCCCCTGCAATATTGTTACTCTTACTCGCGATATTGTATCAATATTATTATGGTTAGCAGAATGAAAAAAAAAATTGCCAACCACAATCTCTTGGGGCGGTTGACTAAATATATAGTAGTTATCTCAATTATTTAGCTAAAGTAAAATACAATTTAGTTGAGGTAGCTAAATATTTAGCTGTTTCAACTAAATATTCGTTCGAATAACTGTATATTTAGTTGGCTGCCTGTGACCTCAAAATTTAGTTGAATCAAATGTTTTTTTTTTCAATGTTTTTTTCCACTATACTTCCATTGTTCGTCAGACAGAAACTTTTATTGAAACAGGCCAACTCGGATTAATTTAAAAAAGCAATAAAGTTGAATCGTTATGCCTTTCCAAGTTATAACGATTGCGGAGAGCATGGTTATTTTAGTTACTGGCGAGGCTACAGTAGGTGTATTAAACAACTGTCGATAGAGATACGAAGCTTTAATTTAGAGGTTTCAGGTTTTTCTCTTATCGATGAAATTAAAACCCACCAAAATCCGTGTAACGGGAAAATCTCCCGTAGTCCTCCAATTACGACACTTCCACATCCCCTACGGCTATAGCTATCTCACTCCTCTCGCGCCAATATTATCGCGAACTGTAATTCGGTGGCCATTGTTCGACGAGGTCGCGTACGCCGCGGTTTAAGTATTATATACACCTGTATATGAGACCGGATATCGTTACAGCGTTCTTCGTGGGTACCTGCACTCGGTATATACAAGCTACAATGGCCATTCGATAGATGATTATTGCGGAGGGCGGCGTGCTAGGATGCTGAGCAGGTTAGCGGCGGAGAATCGTGCGAAGCGATTACAATTATCAGATAATTTCGTTGTTAGCCATTCCTGATAACTGCTCGCTAGTACATCGAGCTGTCGGAATACAGAATACCGCAATCGTATACCAGAATTACCCTTCAAAGGTTTTCGGAGAGACTGATTTTTAAATTTATGCAGACATGTTTTAATCTCTGCATACGAAAGATAGTAAAAAAAATACACTGAGAAAAATAATTAGGTTAAAATGACGAAATGCATCTGGTGAAACGAGTTTTGTTATTCTAACCAAAATGCGGCTCAGTTAAACCGAGTACTTAATTATTCTAATCGAATGTCTAGTTATTCCAACCAAACGTTTGGTCAATCTAACCGAAAGCTGTCAGTTTAACAAAGCAGATGGAGGATTCATATTTCATGAAAAGATTTAGTCATCGTCTCCAGGATTTTGGTTAAGTTCACTTAGTTTTTTTTCTCCGTGTAATTTCAATTCATATGTGAAAATCAGATCGGGAAATAAGCCAGTCAAAGGGACAGCCCTAAAATGATACCCCATATAACCGACATGCAAAACCAGCACCTTCGAAACACACCCTTAAAAAACGCTGCATGCAAAACCCCGAAGATTAACAGCGCTCGGCTTTCTCACCGACTGTGCACGTTGTGGAATTGAGAACATGACAGGTTCGATCGGTGGAGGGCGGATAGTCGGAGGAGAACAGACGTTTCGGAATAAAGATATATTTTCCCCGACACACACAACTACAGTCGGTACGACATTTATTGAGCCAGAATTCCTAGAAGACTGTTGCGTCACTTTCTTGGAATTATCCCCATTCGGCACCCGAGTTGGAGACATTGGCATTAGCAGATTGCAGTTAGCATTATTTGCATACCGTGCTTTGCAGTCGATTTATACGTACGTAGCATGTTTCTTTGTAAGTGTATCATCCAGTGAAAAAATTTGCAGTTTAATTTCTTCATAAAAGAAATCAATGGAGGCGAAAAAGAAAAGGATAAGGAATTTAATAACACCGAAAATTTGAAGGTATACGCCACTCTTTGCAAAGCGAAGACCGTTGCGTTCCGAGAATACCGCCTTATCGTTTCTGGACATTTTGGCTCAACAAATATCGTACCGACGCAACTGTACGTACGTACGCATCCATCGAACCAACTACGTACTCGAATGCACTTCGCGCCCGCGTACCTATAGTCTGCAGCGCGCTCGGCACGATATAGATATGAAGAAGGTTAGACGCGCCCGTCGTCGGGGGTTAGCGGTAACACGCATCACGCGGTAAACAATTTCATCTCCGCGGGGCGGTGGCGGATCGGGGCTGTAGCCGACGGCGCGAGCGAAGGTTGAAGGGGCGGAGGCTGTGATTAGCGTAGCGAGGTTCGCGATGCGAGGGATCGGGCTTGCTAAGTAGCGTTTAATTGAACGCTCCATTTGAGTTCGTTAGTGCCGGGCGCAATTATAACGTTGTACTCGGGCTATCTGTTAGTAAGAGTTCAATTATAATTATCGATGGCTGCGCGATATCGCTGCTTATCTGCGAACGGCATGATTCGATGGCGCGTACAAACATGGGGGGGGGGTCGCGGGTGTAATCGCTGTACGAGTGTCATGGGGCGCGAATCGCGATAGAGAAGGGGAGCGGCGGTGTCGATCGGTCGCGAAAAAACGGTAGTTTCAATTTCAAAGAGTTCCAATTGCGATTAACCGGCGACGCGATATCGGTGCTTATCGGTGACGATGCGATCGTCGGCAAATATTTACCTCGTGAAACGTATCTACACGTACCCACATATTCGCTTATCGGGTTTCTCTCCCATGCCGCGTGTGCTAGGACGGAAGCGCGTGTACACATGTGCCCGTGCGTGTAAACGTCGTCCCTCTCGACGTCGATTCGTCCTGGGCTGGCGACGAACATTTCTGTGCATTATTAACTGGATTTCGCTCGACTTTATCGTCCGGTTTCGTTCGCGAATTTATTTAAACGGGGTATATAGAGAATGGCAATTTTGGAACTGAATTCGCTATTGATCACGTGGAAGTTTGCTCGCTTTGATTCGACATATTATGTACCGATGATGTAGGGATCATTCGTTATTAATTCTCCCGTCGTATAAAAGCGAGAAAGAGAAGTCGCTAAAGTGTTGAACTCGATATATCGTAAAATAGTATTATATTCCTATACACACACACACACTGTAAAGAAAATGTTGTATTTTTAATATACTTGTTTATAAAGCTTTTTTCCAATACGTGATTATGAAAATTAATATACTCCGTAGTTTTATGAAAATTAATATATTTCATTATGAAATTGTGTGTCCTTATAAGTTTTATAGCGGAATAGAGGGAGTTTCCCTCTATTAATTTTCATAATTACGTATTGGATAAAAGCTTTACATACGATCGTATTCGTCAAACTGTTAAACTCAATATATCGTAAAATATTATTACTATACATATACTATTAAAAAATGTACTTTTAATACAGTTTTATACAGGATGTTTCAAAATTCAGTACAAATATTTGAAGGGCGTATTTTTGAGATCATAATAAGACTTTTTTTTCCTATAAACATGTGCATTAAAATACACCCCCTCCGAGTTACAGCCATTTTAATTTTCATTAAACAAATCGATTATTTTCATTCTAACTCCAATTATTCATCAAATTTCTTAAAAATTCGCAAGTCACTGCTGTTTCGAACGGTCTATTGATTTCTTATTCCTAAATTTGATAACACAGTTTAAAATAATCCATCTTTTCCTGTAACTTTTACCAGGTGATTGTAAACGTTTCCCCCTTTGTTCATCCGCGATTATCTCGAAAACGGTAAGTTGTATCAAAAAAATGCAAAAGAACAAAATTTTAGATTTTTGTCTGTCCGAACAGATGGTCGTACTCATTTTTAAAATTTCTAAACGGAAACATAAAATTTCGGTCATTAAATGTGCATACCCCCCTCAATTCCCCACCCTCCAAATTATAATACGTTTATGCCATTTTAGGGGTAAGAAATCAGTAAACCGTTCGAAACAGCAGTGGCTTGCAAATTTGATGAATAATTGGTCTGAATTGAAAATAATCGATTTTTTAAATGATAATTAGGATAGCTGTAGCTTGGAGGGGGTGTATTTTAGGACACATGTTTATAGGGAAAAAAGGTCTTATATGGATCTCAAAAATACGCCCTTCAAATATTTGTATTGAATTTTGAAACACCCTAAATAAAGCTTCTTCCAATATACGTAATTATGAAACATAATATATTTCCTCATGAAATAGTCCTTATAAATTTCATAACGGAGTATATTAATTTTCATAATCACGTATTGAATAAAAACTTTATAAACAATTGCATTAAATTTAATAGACATTTTTAACAGTATAATATAAGACAGATTCTCCTCATATATCGATCCACTTATTGCTCTCACCGCTACCTTCGCTTTTACCAAAAATCTACGACGCATTTTTAGGGACGAAGTATACGACCGAACGTCGAAATTAGTTAAGAGACTGCCCGTCAAAGTCGGGCTCCCCCGAGTCCGCACTCCGCCCCGACTTTCGATCCAACCCCGAAACGCGAGCGAAGCCTGCAAAAATGAATCCGTCGTCTGAAACGTCGATAAAATTATCAACCCGTAATATCGTCAGCCGCCTTTCTTAACGTCACGTGCCCCGCAGAATTACCCCGGCGGCGTAATAGAAAGAGAGTAAACCGTCCTTGAAAAAGAAATGAAAGGAAAAACGTCGATATAAACGCGGGTATCGGAGTAGCCATAATAACCTTACTAAATAAAAAGGAGCTGTGAGGAAAATCGTGATTGGGAAAACGAACGGAGAGAGGGGGTGGTTTCCATCACGCATGGAGACTGCCCGCAGCTACAGTGGCTCTTTTAAATCGCGATTTTTCCCGTCACTCGCTCCGACCCGCCGCGCTATACGCTTGGTTCGTTTCGCGAATGTTAACGCGATGCTCGGCATGGATCGTTTACGATGGAAGCCCGTGACAATTATTACGAGCGTATCGATCGGACGCTCCGCATACAGCGCGGTCTGGTCGCGGCGCGGTCAAAGCCAAATGACCCCTCTCTCTTTCTCCTTCTCGTCCGCCCCGACGTTTAACCTCCCCTCCCCGTCTTCACCCCGTCCCTCTTTCGCGGGAAGGAAATTAGAGGTTTACGAACCCCGCGACTAAAATAAGCCGCTCGCGCTGCAAAAAGCTAAGAGATTCCGAGAAACGTTGAGCTAGTCTAGCGGGCGTGGTATTAACTACATAAATAACGCGCAAGCGAGCGAAGCGAGGCGATTGGAGGCGCGCGGAGAAAAAGAGGAAAGGAGTGGGACCACCCTCCGTTACCACTTCGTTCTGTCGTCGTCGTCGTCGTCACCGTCGTAGCTGTCTTCGTCGTGCTCTTATTGGTGCATCGCGAGGCACTCGCGCGTCAGCGATCGACTCGGTATTCGTTTGGCAATCGTTGGATGCAGGCGTGAAAAATTGCACTCGTGTGCACTGTAAAAAAGATTTGTATTAAATTTAATATAATTGTATGTGAAGTTGTTATCCAATACTCCGTTATGAAAATAATATTATAGAGAAATTAATAATAGATCAATTGTAGGAGAAATTTCATAAGTAAATATATTAATTTCCATAACTAAGGAATATATTAATTTTTATAACTGCCTATTGAAAAAAAGCTTTATATGAAAGCATATTAAAAATACAAATTTTGTTTTACGGTTTGCACAAATCGAGCTTCATAGACCAGCTACAAATTATAATATAAACTATATTTTGGTCATGAGATGTAACGTTTTTTTAGCGAAGTAAATAATGTTAGATATTGTGCACGCTTTTCCATATTGCGCTAAACATATTTATCATCAGAAAATTCATATAAACGTAAATTAATCGACCATCAATTACGAGTTATAGTATTTCAACTTACTGTCAAGTTCCGCAGACCCGACCTATACGCCTAAGGGCCGGTTTTACCAACAGGTATAAACGCGGTATAGCGCTATACTGAGAATAACCATAAGGCTTATTGCTGGTTATTCTCAGTATAGCGCTATACCGCGTTTATACCGTGTTGGTAAAACCGGCCCTAAGGGTCAACCTTGGACACCCCCGCGGTACCAACCACCGCGCCACGCCCGTTCGGTGATCGAGCGCGGAGGAATCAATTTGCGTAGAAAGATGTATACATAGGACATAACAAAACGATGGGTTTCAATTTACCGTGGATCCGTCGGCGAACCGAAGAAATAGAAGACGCGATATATGGAGATGTAAGTTCTGAGAGGGATATCGCTCGGTTATGCTGCTCGCGGATGCGATGGGTATCGTTCGTATATATGGATCGTCGGAGAACAAATTGAAAGACAATGGACTTCCATACGTGTACATATGCAGATATTTTTACGCGGTTGCTGTATATACCTTCCGATACAGCCCCGCCGCCATGGGAATTCAAATTCGATAAAATTCCTCGCTCGACCGCACCGCTCGATCGAACGATTTAATTCGCCGGCGCGTATGAAATATTCGAGCGCGCCGATTCCCACCGATCGCGAGTTCGGCGCAAAAAATAGCACCGCAAAATTTCAGAGACTCCGACATCCGGCGGCGCGGGCAAACTCGACGCGGCGAATCATCGTCGGGATCACCGCGCCCAGCCGGTGCTTAGCTCGGTTTACCGCGAATCGATATCCCGTTTAGCGCGCGCGGAAGCTCGCCCGGCCCGCGGGGTCGCTTTTGGAAAAAGGCGAATAAATCGACGTCGCGGTCGCGCTTCCGCGAGTCCTGCGCGGGGTTCCGGGGTGTTCGAACGACCGGCTTCCCCCTCCCACTCCTCCTCGATCCCTGGCGATGCTACGAAATATCCGGAGTAGCCAGGATATTATTTAATTTCGCTCCGAGGCTCTGCTGCAGCTTTCCAGCTAAATCAGCAGAGGCACCGCGGCGTGCTCTTGAAATAATTCCGTGAGAAAAAAAAAATATCCGGGCTGGAGACTCGAGACGAGGTAAACCGTAGTGGACCATCCCCCCTCTTCGCCTTCGACAGTAGATATGACCCGTGCGAGTGCACCGTCATCCCACCCCTTTCGCTGATCCACTATCTACATATGTATGCAGGTAATACAGATATCCATCTATAGACGATATCCGCGGCGCGGTCGAACTCTCATATAGCCGCGTCTGTAAAGTAGCCAGATCGTATTCAGAAGTCTTCCAAGAGCCTCGGGCACTTTGGAATCTTTCGCAACCCCGTTCATATCTTTTCTGGGTAGCCCAGCTCAGACAAAGAAAAAGTGTAGCTCTAGGTACAAAAGGGGTGAGGGTGAAAGGGGAACCGGGGAGTCGAAAGTCGATCGTCCGATAGAGCGCGTCCCAGTTTATCCCCAATGTCTTTTCCGGGATGGTACTTATTGAAGGGTGGACGAGGGGGAGGGGGAGGGGCGATTGAAATCTCGGATGACAAAAGTACAGTAGAGTCGACCTCCGCGTTCGACGAGGCTCCGGTTTGCCCCTTTCGAGAGGGAAGGAACTGGTTCAATTAATTTGGAGAGGTAAATTGCGAGCGTTTGCGAAACAATTGTTTTCGTTCGGTGCGATTGGGCGCGCGCGCGCGCGCGCTGCGCGATCTTTTGTGGCGAAACGAGAAATCGGACGGAGCTCGTCCTTCGAGAGAAATCCCATTCGCTCGTAATGTCCAGAAGCGGGAGGCGGGGGGGGGGGGGGGGGGGAATAATACGGAACTTATGTTTTATGTAGTATTGTTATTTTTGGTAGGGAAGCTATTCTACTTCGAACGCGCGCGGCTGTCTCCTTGACTTCTTGACCCATATATCGATTTAAGCTGCTAGCGGGAGGGAAACGTATGTTTCGAAAAAGCTTGTATCAATATGGGTCGAAAAGTCAAGAAAGTGCCTCCGCGCTACTCCGCGCGTATAGAAGTATTACGTTCGTTTAACGGAAACTCTTAACCCTCTAAGGACGACGACTACATTTTCTCGTTACGTTTCAATCTATTTACAATTACGACGGTGATTGGAGATTTTTGGCCCGGCGCTGGTTGTAATTTATTCGCTATGCTTAGTTTCCAAATTTATGAAAAAAATCTTCTTCTCCTGATAAAACGTCACTTACATAATGTTAACACTACCAAAATAATCTGATAATAACTTCTTTCCACAAATTGTATGCTGTGGGAAACTTCGTCCTTAGAAGGTTAAGCACTGCAGCGCATTCGAGTGGGAGACTTCCGTCGTGGGAACTCCTACTGTACCAATCTCCGTAAAGCGGGAAATTCGGAGGAAAGCCCCGCTCTCCTAAATATCGCCAAGGAGACGGGAAAGCCGCGCGCGGATGCTGTACGATGCGTGGTGATAAAAATACCTGGCCTTCCCTCCGGTTCAATATTTCCTTTGCTCCCGTTTCATAAATTTTGAATCGACTGTGCCCTCCCTCCTGCACTTTCCCATCGAGCTACCTGCTTTCCTACGGTGTATATTGAAGTTATCGATACTCGCGTGAGGTCGTATCGTAAAAAATAATAAAATCGAGGACGAGACGCCGGTTGTAATTCTTCACTGCATTGAAAAGAGATCGATCGACGGTCCGACGTTTATACAGATGCACGTCGAGCGCGCGCGTCTATTTCATCGAGGGCCGATCACTATTCATGAGAATTCTGCAGTACCCGGCCCCTCTCGCCCTCCGTTCTCGTCCTTTTCCCCATTTCAGTTGGTCTAGCTGATCCCTGGACGGTCGTGCGCTGCACGTGGGACGCGCAGCTGCAGCCGGGTGCAAGGTGTAAGTAAGAGTGCATTCGATTCGAGCCACTTCCACTTTGACATTCGCCGGATAAATAGTGTCAGTTAAACCCACAAAAACAGATCCTCTGTGAAAAAAAGGTGGCATGTTCATTCAATGCAAACAAAAATTTATACGTAAAATAATCTCCAAAAAAGATTTGAAATCAATTAAGATCGCCATGTTCAAGATTTATATATAAAAAGTAAAAGGCATCATTTGAAAGGAAAATTATTGTAAATCAGGTTACTAAAAAATTCGACTAAAAAATTTATAAAAAAATTTACAGAATTCGCCACCAAGCAAAGTTCAGATACATTGGAAATGAACATAGTTATTGTTTTCATATTTTCTCCTGGACTATAATCTTCTCTCTCAGTTACAGCGAAGTCCGCCGTGTGGCACGGTACATGAGAAAACGAAGGAACTGTATAATTGACTAAAAACAACAAAGTAGCTCATAAGTGTATTGACACGAAAAAATACATATAAGAAACACATATTATATTATATGAATAGAAACATGAACATACAGTATGATATAAGAAAAAGGAATTTTTATATTTCTAAAAGAAATGAAACCTGACTTTGCAGATACCCTCGTACTAACACTTTGAAACAGAATGAAGACCCTGAAAAGTTATGACATAATAAATACGCACCTTCGCATGAGAAATACGAATATTTTGAAACAGAAATAAAACTGAAAAATTAACACTACATACATTATCATTAATCATCTGTACGAATCAAAGTACCGTGAACATATTGCGATGACAAAGGTTGTTCATCATCTTGTCATGCGACATTTTAGCGTTAATATAATTAGTTTTAGCCCTAGAATTAGTAATAGCATAGACGCGCTCGGCCAGCGGGCCGACGCGCATAAGTAGTAGCGCAGCTAACCCCACCGTGCGTCCCGCTGCACCGGTCCCCCACCCGACCGCGGTCCACCAATCGAGGGGAAGCGCAGAGGTAGCTGTAGCGTAGGAGGCTAGATATAAGGAGGCCCCGAGCCCGGGGCCAGGCAGTTCTTTTCAGAGCTCCACAACTCGCGCATTAAAGACTCGAGTTCGCAGCACCCAGGACTAGCTCTCTCGCCGTTCTCCCATCCCGACGCAGCCTTCAGACGCTCGCCGTGAGGCTCGAGCTCGCCAGCAGGGTCCGTGGGCAGGCTCCCCCACCGCTCGCTTCCCCCGACGCGGACAGTCTTTTTCAAGACTTCGGCGCTCGCCGTGAGGCTCGAGTTCGCCAGCGGAGTCCGTGGGCTAGCCCTCCCCCCGACGCGGGCAGTCTTTTTCAAGACTTCGGACGCCCGCTTCGGGGCCCGAGTTCCCCGGCGGAGCTCGCCAGACGGGCCTTCCCGCCGCGCTTCTTCTGTGGCGTGTGTCAATTTGGCGCCCAACGTGGGGCACTCTTCAAAAGGACAACGAAGAGTCGAGTGGCAGTAGCAACTCACCAAACAGACGACCGAGATGCCGAATCTCAATCGCACTCCCGACACTAGACGGGCACTAGGACGATCCTGCAAGAAGACCACTTCCGGGAGTGGGAATAAACACCCGGTGGCGCCCAGGTCACGCTCGGCACCCGGTCCGAGCGACAACTCCGACAACGAGGCCATGGAAACCAGGGAGCTGACTGGACAGCTGGCAGACCTTCCGGCCGAGGAAGGCAGCCCCCGCGGACCAACGGCCCAGCACGTACCATCGAGGGACATCGTGACGTCTGGTATAACTCCGACTACCGGAGGAAACCTCCAGGCGCCCCCTTTAACGGAGCCCGATACTACAGCCTTGGTTGCGGAATGGCGTAAATTAATGCGCATCATGTCCGCACCCAGCGTTCCGATACCCGAATTCACGGGGACCGACTACGAGGATCCCGAGGTATTCCTGGAGGAATGCGAAGAATACTTCGAGCGGCACCACATGGAGGAGACCTTGTGGACCCGCAAGGCCGGACAGGCCTTGAAAGGAGACGCAGAGAAATGGTGGGCCTGCTACAAGGGCCTACGTTTCTCATGGCCAAAGTTCAAAGGACTACTACGCTCGCGGTACGCGAGTAACGACGTGATCCTCCGCTTAAAGGCCCAACTGTACTCCAGGAAGCAAGGGGAACAAGAGGACGTTGGACCGTTCCTCCAACAAAAGTACCTTCTGTTCCAGAGGGTACAACCGGAGGCCAGCGATCAAGAGATAGTGGCGACCCTGCTGGAGACTATGAAAGTCTCCATGCGACGGGCTGTCCGCCCCACACGACCGCGTGACTTCGAGGAGCTACTACAGCGCGCCATCGAGGCCGAGACTGACGAACCCGAAAAGCCGGTCAAAGCCCCTAGGAAAGAGGAGGCGGCCACACGCAACTTCCCCAGCAACGGCGGCAATAGCGCAGGTACCAACGCCAAGGGGGAGAAACGAGACACGGCTATACCACAATGCTGGCATTGTCCCGAGCGACACTTGCATAAGGATTGTCCAGTGCTCGCAGGAAGGAAGCGGGCCGAGGAAAGAAGCGGGCCGGAAAACTGGCGGAGCTCGGCGGAAACCCCTACGGCCGCCGACGCCCCGACAGGATCCAACAACTCACAGTAGGGAACGCTCGTCTGCCATCACAGGACTTGCCCTACCTCCAGACTGAGATACGGGGAGTACCTGCGGTGGCACTGCTGGACTCAGGAGCCAGCCAAAACTTTCTGCACTTCCGACTGCTGGACGCGGGCCAAAGGGGACACCTACGACCTTGTCCCCCTACGGCACGCCTGGCGAGTAACTCCGGAGAGTTGCCACTACTGGGAAGCATCGACATTCCGGTGGTGATAGAAGGCAGAGCATACCCCGGCGAGTTCCTAGTCAGCGACACCCTCAACGAGGATCTCATCCTCGGATACTCTTGGCTACGTCATCATGCTGTAGTCCAAGACTACGACCAGAAATTCATATTCCTGGGACGCACTCAACGAAATCGAGTCTACTTGGAACAACGAGACGAAACTCCTGTGGACCAACAAAGGACTGTAGATTGGAATGCGGTCAAGCAGGACTTTCCACCCCCCTACGACGCGGAGTTCCGATCTCTCCTGGATGAGCACGCCGAGTGCTTCTTCAGAGGCGGACGCCTACGGCAAACCCGAACAATCTGCCACGAAATCAGGCTCCGCGACAACCGCCCGATCCGATTAGGCAACTATCGATATTCGGATCAGAAGAAGAGGCTCATTCAGGAGCAGATCGAAGAAATGCTGGCAGATCACATCATCGAGCGAACCTCCTCGCCATACAACTCTCCGATAGTTCTCGCCCCCAAGAAGGATGGCACAGTGCGCTTCTGCATAGACTATCGGAGACTTAACGATGCCACGGAAGGGGCCACCCAGGAGCTACCGATCATCCAGGAAGCCTTGAAGGATCTCGGCGATGCGAAAGTCTTCAGCACCCTGGATTTGAAGAGCGGGTACTGGCAAGTACCCATGGCCGAAAGCTCTAAACCGCTCACGGCTTTCTCTTCACCGGACGGAGGCCAGTACAGGTTCCGGGTCATGCCGTTCGGCCTTAAAGGAGCGCCTGGCACCTTCCAACGACTTATGAGTCAGGAGGTATTGACTGGTCACTTCCGGCGTTTCTGCCTGGCCTACCTCGACGACATCATCATCTACTCCAGGAACTGGAAGGAGCACCTGGATCATCTCCGCGCAGTCTTCGAACGCCTCACCCTACATGGTCTCACCTGTACCCTGGCGAAGTGTCACTTCGGGGCAGCGGAGCTGAAGTACCTCGGACATACAATTGGTCCCAATGGCAACCGGGCCCAAGACGACCATGTGAAGGCCATCACGGAGGCCGAGACCCCCAAGAACCGCAAAGAGCTGCAACAATTTATCGGGACGTGCAACTGGCTCCGGGAGTACGTTCCCGACTTCGCGGGAACCGCAGCCCCCCTCACCGCCCTCATAAGTGACAAGGTCAAGTGGACTTGGACACGGGAGACAGAGGAGGCCTTTAGAAGAACAAAGAAACTGTTTACGGGAGAACTGGCCCTTGGCAGGCCAGACCCTAGACTCCCGTACGTGTTGCAGACCGACGCCAGCGCACTTGGAATGGGTGCAGTACTCTACCAGGAGAAACCCGAAGGCGGTAGGCGGGTAATAAGTTACGCCAGCGCAAAGTTCAGCCCCGTGGAGAGCCGTTACCATTGTAACGAGCAGGAGTGTCTGGCAATTATCTGGGCCATCAAGAAGTACCGACCCTTCCTGGAGGACCGGGAATTTACACTCCGGACGGACAATCGGGCGCTTCTCTGGCTCAGAAGCATGAAGGACCACCGGGCCAAGCTCACTCGTTGGGCATTGTTGCTACAAGAGTTCGCCTTCAGGCTCGAGCACTGCCCAGGCCGCCTCAACGAGCTGCCAGACGCGCTATCCCGCCAGCCTACGGGTACGGAAGTGCTAGACGAGGCGGGCGACACCGAGCGCATGCTGCCGCCGGGTCCCCATCTCAACAACCTCGGCCTCCCCAACCTACGAGAAGAAATTGAGGCCGAGCAACAACTGGATAAGGAGACCAACCGACTCGCCCAGTCATGCCTCCGGGGAGGAAACGCACCGAACGCTGGATTCCACGTAAATGACCAGGCTTTACTACGGGTTACGCCTGAAGGTGTGAACCAGCTCGTGGTGCCCGCCGCAACCAGGCAACGGGTGCTCTTCGAGTATCACGACCTGGCCGACCACCCCGGAGAAGCAGAGACAACCAGAAGCATCCAGAAGTACTTTCACTGGAAAGGCTTGCGCCAAGATGTACGAGGATACATCAGGGGATGCCACCTCTGCGCATGCTGCAAGTCTACCCGCGGGAACGAAGGGGATCCCCAGCGACCTCGGCAACCACAAGAACCCTGGAAAACCGTCGCCCTGGATCTCATGGGTCCATACCCACGTACTAGTCGAGGTAAACGTTTTATTCTCGTCGTTACGGATCTCTTCTCCAGGTATCCCGAGGCTTATCCCATGGGATCGGCGGACGTTCAGCGGATCATCGACATTCTCGAGCGGGAAGTCTGGCCCCGGTGGGGATACCCGCAGGAAATCCTCTCCGACAACGGGCCGCAATTCACCAGCCGAGAATGGGCCACTAGCTGTCAGCGTTGGGGCGCGGACGTGTGGACCACCCCGGTGTATCACCCTCGCGCCAATCCGACAGAGCGGCGAAACCAAGAAATAAAGAAGGGGCTACGCATCCATTTGGCAGCTGGACGCCACTCCACCTGGGACCATCACCTTCCAAGGATCCTATTTAACTTGCGCAGACGGCGCAATGCGGCTACGGGGCAAACTCCGGCAGAACTCCTTCTCGGGCGAAACCTTACTCGCCCTGGGGAGTGGGGACTACTCGCGCTACAGGAACAACCCCGAACTCCTCGCACTGAGCGAGTCGAGGCAGCCAGAGCTCACCAGAGGCTCTACACCAAGGACCAACCATCCGAGGACGGAGGAAGTCATCAGTACCAACCTGGGGATTGGGTTTATTCAAAGACACACCCTCTCTCCAATGCTAGCCAAGCATTTCACGCAGGTTTTTCACCTCGCTGGGAAGGGCCTTTCGACGTCACTACGTCCCTGGGCAGTGGCGTTTTCCTCATCAATCGTAACGGGGTTGCGGTCAAGGTGCACCAATCCCAACTTAAGCCGGCATACCCAGGCCCGCAGATGGAAAACAATCCACCCCGAGGCGTTCTTGCAAATGCGGACGCACCTCAGTCACCACCTCCCCGGAGAGGACGCGGTAGGCCACGGAAGGAAACGCAGCCTCATTCGATGGACCTCCCCGTAGTTGAGCACAACTACAATCTTCGTCCCCGTGGGAACGGGGAAACTACCTCCGGCCCGTAGAGAGGAGGACCGGAGGAACTAGCCACAGTGGTGGACAAACTTGATTACGTATACTGTGATTTATTTTCTTTTAAGTGTAAATATGCTGATGGACAAATTTGATTACATATAATTTGATGTATTTTTTGTATTTTATTTGCTCTAAGTGTAAATATGCTGGTGGACAAATTTGATTACGTATAATTTGATTTATTTTTTTGTATTTAATTTATTTTAAGTGTAAATATGCGTTTCATTCCAAGTGTGGAAAATTTGTAATTCTGAGTGCAAGTGTGCGCTTCATTCCGAGTGTGGGAAATTTGCAATTCCGAGTGCGAGTGGGCGCTTCATTCCAAGCATGGACAAATTGTAAATTTGAGCGTAAGTGTACGCTCCATTCCAAGTGTGGAAAAATTGTACTTTTCAGTGCGAGGGTGCGCTCCATTCCAAGTGTGGAAAAATTGTACTTGTGAGTTAAGTGAATTAGTCTGTAACTTAGGAATAGGCTAAGATTAACTTTGTTAAACGTAGGTTTTAACCGACGGCTCGACTCCCCAGGGGACCCGCGCCTTTGGAAGGGGGAGAGTTGTCATGCGACATTTTAGCGTTAATATAATTAGTTTTAGCCCTAGAATTAGTAATAGCATAGACGCGCTCGGCCAGCGGGCCGACGCGCATAAGTAGTAGCGCAGCTAACCCCACCGTGCGTCCCGCTGCACCGGTCCCCCACCCGACCGCGGTCCACCAATCGAGGGGAAGCGCAGAGGTAGCTGTAGCGTAGGAGGCTAGATATAAGGAGGCCCCGAGCCCGGGGCCAGGCAGTTCTTTTCAGAGCTCCACAACTCGCGCATTAAAGACTCGAGTTCGCAGCACCCAGGACTAGCTCTCTCGCCGTTCTCCCATCCCGACGCAGCCTTCAGACGCTCGCCGTGAGGCTCGAGCTCGCCAGCAGGGTCCGTGGGCAGGCTCCCCCACCGCTCGCTTCCCCCGACGCGGACAGTCTTTTTCAAGACTTCGGCGCTCGCCGTGAGGCTCGAGTTCGCCAGCGGAGTCCGTGGGCTAGCCCTCCCCCCGACGCGGGCAGTCTTTTTCAAGACTTCGGACGCCCGCTTCGGGGCCCGAGTTCCCCGGCGGAGCTCGCCAGACGGGCCTTCCCGCCGCGCTTCTTCTGTGGCGTGTGTCAATCTGAAGAAGATGAATCCTTGGACATCTTAAATAGTTTACATTTGTGTGACATCGCCATTGCAAAATCTTGACCGGGGTCGACTCGTGGAAATTCTAATGGCATATAAGCCATCGAGATTCCACTGTCATATCTAGAGAAATACCACT
This sequence comes from Xiphydria camelus, assembly GCA_963678675.1. Classification (NCBI taxonomy): domain Eukaryota; kingdom Metazoa; phylum Arthropoda; class Insecta; order Hymenoptera; family Xiphydriidae; genus Xiphydria; species Xiphydria camelus. The sequence goes on from OY783201.1 coordinate 7,776,175, forward strand.
TCGAGTAATTTAAACCACGAATTTTTGCAAGAGCATCATTGTGTGCATATAAGTCGGTTTGATCAATTGTTGCCACTTAACAATTTTCATTTCTCGACTGGTTTTCTCGAAGAGAAATAAGAGAGAATTAATGCAACTAGGTATATCATTGTTATTAAAAACTTTGAATCCAAAAATGCCTAGACTATCTTTACCCGCAGAGGAACGAGAAGGCGCTTTGGCGGTTAACAATTTCTTGCGCAAGTTTGCAAACATTTGTTTCATGTTATCTAGAATACTGAACCGTTTACACGCTTCCACGAACACCGGAACACTTGCCAACACTTTAACATCTGTTACAAAACGTTCGACAAATTCTTGCATTAATTGTCTACTCTCTTCGTGCCACCAGTGACTTACTATGGGCACTAGCAGTTGTACTCTATATTTCGGCTCTAATTGATTAAGACGTCTTATAATCATGCGATGTAGAAAATCTTCCGAATGAGTAATTGTCAGACCGTACGCGTTAGTGACGAGAAACAATGTCGGTGTCTTTTTGTACACAAATTGGCAGAAATGGGTTTTAGCAACGGGTCTTTTTAAAAATTTTAATATGACTTCAATACACACACGACACAACAAACACCCGGGAGATATTCGTTTCCGCACCGCGAAGAATCGTTATATATAGGTGCGAATTTTATTTCTCGTACTTTTTGGAATGGATGAAGTGACTAGCGATATTATGAAAAGAAAATGACAGTAAAAAGGATTTTACTATTATATACCGTATATGTATGTATAAATAATTCCTTTATGATTGAAAGGAGCTACTTTGTTCATCAAAATTGTCCCCTATCAACTCACCGTACAATGCTACGTATCGATATGTAATGCAAGACAATTTTTCCAACGACAATTTAACCCATGGTCTATTCTAATTGTCAAGAAAAAAAAAGTATTAATGGAAAAAAACGCGTACCCCTCAAATATGTACACATTACCCCCACAAAAACAGATTCTCTGTAAAAAAAAGGCAGCATGTTCATTCAGTGCCAACAAAAATTGATACGTAAAATACTCTCCAAAAAAAATTTGAAATCAATTAAAATCGCCATGTTCAAGATTTATATATAAAAAGTAAACGGCATCATTTGAAAGGAAAATTATTGTAAATCAAGTCACTAAAAAATTCGACTAAAAAAATTTATAAACAAATTTTAATAAAAAGAACTTGCCGCGTTTAAGTTTTCATATTTTGCCCTACCTAGATTGACTTTGATTGTTGATAGTGAATAAAAATCAAATTTATTGGCTGATCCATCCACTATCAACAATCAAAGTCGTGGCAGAAAAATAAGGGATAGAATGGAATTGGATTACAATAATGGAGTAACTACTTTATTATTATTTTTTCTTTATTTATATATTTCCTCTTTCATATTATACTATCACAAGTTCCAATTTATATACCGACCTGTCAAACGTGAAGTGTACATGTGCCTCACTTTTATTTAATCTCTTCTTCGCCTCTGGTATAATCATTTACACCCCACAAAGCACGTTTTTGCAAGTAACTTTTCTGTAACATTCCTGCGATATTTTGCAATATTCGTGAATACTACCGTATATATATATATATATATATGTTAGAAATATATATTTCTCGATAAATTCGCGAATGTTGCAAAATATCATAGAAACATTTCGGAAGCATTACATAGAGAGATCTCCTCGAGGATAAGGTACAGCTCGATAAGACTGTACTTGTCAGGGCTGAATTATATGGGGCTTTAATAATTATTTTAGGAAGTCCCAGAAAAATACAGGTGCAGTATAATATAGATCTGTGCTAGAAAGAATAAGAAATAACCTTCGACGAGCATTCGGGCTGTGGCAACAGAGGTTAGAATCAGCAAGACCGTGGTAGGGAGGATATTGAAGGATGAACGCACGTCCATGTACTCGAGGCAGCAGATCTAACCCGCCGAATGAACTAATGCAGCTGGTTCTTGGAACAACAAGTGGACGATCCCTCGTTCGAAAGAAACCCCCTCGGGTTCGCACATGATTTGGTGTCCTTCTGGGTGGAATTGAATAGCAGCACGTTTATTTCTGTAACAAATTATAAATAACAAAATTATATCCAGCATTTCACTATTTAAAATATGTATAGTACGAAGGGGAGGAAATATATCAATAGAGAAAAAATAATGTTAAAGCAATTACTTGATTATTGTGATCCAATTCCACACATTGCATCTGTTATTCTTCTGCTACGGCTTTGATGGAGAAGAAATATCAAATTTATTTGTTAATCCGTCGATTCGCCCCGTGCTCGCATGACGCTGGAAACAAAAAATAGAATTACCCCACAAAGATATTTGTCCTTCCATCGAAAGTGAGGTTAAAGCTGTCAGATGTCAATTAAACGTATCTGTTGACAATTTTTCTGAGATACTGCCGTCTCCTTTCCTGCTTTTCATGCACAGGCAACCAGAGAAACATAGCACTGCATCCGTTCACTATCTCGATATTCGAAAAAAATACAAACGATTATTAAACTATACGGAGCGTCTGTCACATTCACCACTATTGAGATTCATAACTCCAATTACACTGAATTTTTACTTTTTATTAACAAGCGCGTCCGAGGATCGAAATAAACGCGAGGGAAATCGTTTCGTGAATGGAAATATTTTATTAGCTTTGTGAAAACCGTAACCAAATATTCAAGGAATATATTCTCTCACACACTCTCACATACATTTTTGATGGCGTATGCGTGTGGCCGCATCTGTGTAGACATTTCCGATCATGGCCGACTATCGCCGAAGATAGGCGGAATTTTTCGGACATTTAGACACATATACATTGCCCGAGAAATCGGATTCTCGACTTTTAGGCGCGAGGGGCGTGGTTTCGCGTTGCTAAGGAAGAACCTCTGTTAATATGTAACTTATAACATTTATTCTGGTCTCTATCAATAGAGAATAGTCGATTTAAAAGGCGTAACTAAGCATAGTTTTGGTTATAACCATATATTTATTGAGAAAATTCGATGTAAAAATTGAGGGGTGAAGGGGCAGACATTTTTCCTGTAAAGATACACGGGTGCCCACGGCGACAGCGCTGTCGGCGTCGTTCTGACGAACTACTTGAATGAACATGCCGCGAGACACTGCCGTGTCTCTTGATTGAACGTGTTTAAGAGGGCGCGCCGGCTGCATCCGGTTTGACTTTATATATTATCATTCGCGGATAAATGCGGTATCACGAATGAAACGGTGCTAGATGGAGATCGTCGATAGGAACGATTATACTCCTGAATGGCGTTTATTCGTGCGTACCGCGAATCTACATATCGCTCATTTGCAGCAAGAGTAACATAACTCAAAAAATGCGATTTATGAGAAACTTGCTTTTAAAATATTGGAAATATTCAAAGGCTAATATATTATATTTTTATTAGCCTTTGAATATTTCCAATATTTTAAAAGCCAATTTCTCATAAATCGCATTTTTTGAGTTATGTCACTCTTGCTGCAAATGAGCGATATGTCTCTACCCGCATCTACTATTGCGGGAACTACCGCACATATCTGACTGGTGCTGTTAGAGCGAGGGGTTACATACAGGGGATTCTGCAGGTTCATAGGGTGGAAGGTATACAGAGGACGTAATGATGCCGTAGACTCTAGACGGTGCATTGTATTGGCTGGTAGGCTTGAGTTCGTCGAAGGTATGGTAGCACGTAGCAATTACCGCAGGAAAGATCTTTAGAAACGTCTGGGAGGGGTGAAAAAATTATATAATAAGGCATACGCTGCGTAGGTGGTGTCTCTAGGAATTTTCCCTCGGAATGATGGCCTGGCTCTGACATTCGTTGGAACCAATTATGCGACGAAGTCGGAATTATGGCCTATACTGTATAATCTAGAATCTACTATTACAGTGTATACGTCGTACCTTTACCTCCGCAGTCCACATGACCTGGTATAAATAATTTCTATGGTTTTGTAGGTGTGCGCGAATAATTGTAATGCTACTGAATTGGTTTTCCAATATTTTCTATTGCCATGATTTATTTCCGAAATTATTATAGGCTCTATGGAAAACGTAAGTAGTAGTTTTATAGAACGACAGCAATATATTCCAGATTGCAAAATTACCACATTTCGTACCACTGGCGCATTATGTATCGTATCTACCAATACTTTCATGAATTTGTTTCGAGTAGTTTAACACGTTCGCTGCTTACTTTTTTCAGGAAGACTTACCCAGGAGCGGCAATGAAAGATGAGAACATATTTGTGTCACGGATCCGTGCCACGCGCACTGCTTAAAGGCTCGGTGTGTCACGGATCCGTGCCATGCGCAGCGAACATGTTAATAAAAAAGTTGCATTCGGCGAATATGTTTATAAGATATTTTAAATCGTTGGCTATCGCTTAGCGCAGTTATTTAGTTAGAATAAAATAAACGAATTATCTGTCGATCGATCGGTTACTCCCGACGCTTCTGACTACTTGTTAGCTCCGTTTGTCAACAAATGGTTCTTGGACGATACACTCGCGAGTCACCGACTACCGCCTAACAATGTGTATGCCGCGCGTACACGTGACTGTTACTACTTGCTAGATGCATCTGGACCGCAGGCAGTATTTCTGACTAACTAAACTACTCTTCCACGATTAAATTTCGTGCTCATGATTACATTTCCTCCCCATACCAGCGCGGTACTGATTACAATTTACAATTATTATTCCGAAGCGTGCTCGTGCAATTATGCACGCGTCCGAGACTATTTCCACGTAACGTCCGTCCACTTATTCATGAGCACTCCCTGGCGCATTTGTGAGTACCCCTACTGAAGCACGAATAATGTTCCATTTCGGGTTAACATTTTATTACAACCGTGGTAAATTTTATAATAGGTATATTTTTCCATGCGAGATAAATTGCGAAGTAAATGTTTCACGGCAACGAATGTGGGTGAGATAATTTATGTCAACTGCGATTCGGCGCGATTCCTATCACTGAGAAAAAAAATTGAATAGATCCATGAACGAATTATTTACTCGATAAAATGCCGTTAAATAAATGTTCGGTATATTGAAGTTTTTTTTATAATTGAAGGGCTTATTGGAAAAACGTGACAAGCCACAAAATCATTTTATTGAGAAGACGAGCTTTGAAGTTCTAAAAAAATCTGTAAAATGCATATTTGATTAATATGACCCCTCAGTGTTCTTATATAACAGATGTATTCTAGTTCATATATTAACGTCTACAATCTCAAAGTATTAAAAGAAAATGCAGGGGACTACTACAAAGTAAACTGTTTATTTTTGAACAGGATGTGGCTTGTCACGTTTTTCCAATGAGCCCTTCAATTGATGTAGTTGAAAGATACAAATTGGAAACAGTCGATTGAAAAACACATTAAATTTAATGAAATAACTACTCAGTTGAGAGGTAACCGTTAGGTATTTGACTTAATATATATCCTTCGATATTTAGTCAAAAATTGAAATCTCTGGAATCGAATTCTGCACAACCTTAACCAATGTATCTTTTCATGCTGATTCCGAAATCACCGATTTATTGAGGAAATCTCTAATAAAAATGAAGTCATCGATGATGATGATTTTTTACGAAAAAAAAAATGTTCACATACCAAAAAAGACCGACATCTTATATTTCCTTTGAGATATAGATCTAATAACCATACTTTTCGTAATCAGCACGAAAAAATACACAAGATAAAGTGATCCAGAATTCGATTCCAGAGATTTCACTTTCTGCGAAATTATATTTGATATTTTTTAAATTTTTTACAAAAATCGAAATCTCTGGAATCGAATTTTCAACTATTCCATCCGATGTATTTTTCCATGCGAATTACGAAAAGCATAGTTACTAGGCCGATATCTCAAAGGAAATATAAGATGCTACAAGCGATTATCAGATTTCCCGTCACGTCCATACGATTTGATACAGCAACCAACAGCGTCACACGACATTACATTCCGCAAGTTTGGGAGCATATCAATTTCTGAAACGCGAGACGGCTTTTCGCGGAAATTCCGAAGATCCTTCGCAAAGCACCTGATTTCTCCGGGTCCGTTGAGTACAGCGGGAGAAGAAAGGGAGGAGGATAGTTGCACACGTCACATGGTCGCCGGCGTATCGAAATACCGGCGACGCGTGCTTACCTACGGTATATACGTACGTACATACGAACCACCCCAGCTCGCACGTCTCGACGCCGTTCAGCAGTCGACGACGACGACGCGCGTCGTTATACGATTACCGCGTCGACGTCGCGCGTCGCTGTTCCGCACATGCACGAAGATTTTCAATAGCGCGACGGCATCGATCGCGCGATATCGAATGAAAAAATTGGTGGCGGTCGGCGCCAGGGCGTTGCGACGCGCAACGTGCATGCTCTACTCCGCTCTCTGTACGCGGCTTGCGTATCTACCTGCTGCATGCAGAGTGCACCTACCTACATGCACTTGCCGTCGCGTATTTACATGCCGTGGACGCGTTGGAACATATAACGCGTTTTAGTAATAAAGAGAAGCTTGCTTGGGCGACGCGCATATCTACGTACACGTGTACGGATACTGTAAAACAGTATTTCTAATGTGTCGCGAACTAAACAGGGTTAATTAAATTCGTCACGCACTCGTCATTACGCACGCCCCGGATAAGTATTCGCTCGAGTATGCGTGAAATATTCATACGTGGAGGAGAAAAAGATGTCGGAGTACGTACCTACGCCAGGGGTAGACCAAGGGAAAAGTAAGGGGTGAAATCAACATAATCACTGGGTCGTAATTTCCTGATTACTGCCATCATGTAAATGTACATTTACGACTAGATAGAGCGTGAATGTAAGCGTATATAATAAAGTTTTGTTATTATACTGAGCAAATTAATCATACCAGGAGCAACTGTAGCACATATTTTCTTGCATAACGGTTAATAAAAAAGAAAATACTCGGCTGCTTGATACAATCGACTATAGTCGTAACAACCACAATTTGCATTCCCCGTAAAAAAGAATCGTACATCTTGCAATGGATAAATAAAAAATAAAATATCACAGCCATATATACATAATTCACCATGACTTCCCGTTAAACTATACGCCCTCTTTTTCTCCACGCCGTAAAGGAAATACATATGTAACCCCCAGCAAGCGCACAGCCAATCGATATCTGCATACATCCCTGCGCTCAACTGACCCCCGCAATTGCACGTAGTCCCGTGAACGCGTCCATCGTGGCAAACGACGACCCCTTTCGAATGTCGATCCGGAGTTCCTCCGATACTTCCTGACTGCCGCTCGAGTATTCCACCCCGTACCGCAGTACACAACGGAGTAATCGCGACGGAGCCGCAGTGAAATGGAAATCTTAAGTGCACCCGGTGCTAAAATGTATATGGACAATCGTGCGAGCTGGCGAACGGGCGCGCCCGGTCGGCAGGGAGGGCCCCGCGAGTGTGAAACGAGGTACTGCAAACACGTCGAGTGTGGATACGTAGGCCGGCGTACGTACCACGCGTGTGCACCTTTCCGCGGATACGTGTGGGTGTATGCACGCGAAACGCGTTCGCGTTGGCCGGAGAAGATTTTGTTTTCCCAGCGTTAACACGTCGAGCGAGCGCACTGTACTTGCACGGCAGTCCCCTGTAATACCCGCGAGGCGGAAAGGGCAGGGGCCAATTAGAGCCATCGTCACGGCCGAGCGTGACCCCGGTGGGTTAACACGCTGCGCGTATATTGTACGAAACTGCATTATTTATGCGGTTGGGGGATATGTTGTTTCCCCAGCGTTAACCCTCCGTGAGCATACTGTATTTATGCGGTAGTCCCCCGTAATACGCGCAGAGCCAGAGGAGCAGGTGCCAATTTGGGGTGCCGCCGCACTCCGGCGTGACCCCGGGTTAACGTACTTCATGTATGTTGTATCGAGGCACGCTGTGCATACGTAGTTGGAAGGTATGCGCTCTAGCGTGTACACCGTCTACGTGTCGCTGCTAGGGGCAAATTAATAATGCTAAAGTATAGCTGGAGAGTGAGGGAGGGAGGAAGGAAAAGGGCGAGGGAGAAGGGGAGATTCGTGACTCTACACTGCGGCCGGTATATCTTTGCCGAACCGCTGTCATTAATTTTCCGAAAGACTGGTTGATTTAAAGTCGATAATCGGGATCGATTTGTCACCGGGCCACCAGTGGGCCGCGTGACGAACGTAAGCGGGCACTGCATTGACACGGTGTGAATTTTGTAAATTTTGTTTATACGACCGTCGGATGCTCGCTACTACAACACGTGGTTAGAGAGATGATTCACTGCGTTCAGTGAATATTTCGCGCGAGAGTTTAAGCGCACGCGTATTTATCCACGACGAAGCTTGCGGTTTTTCTTTCCTCGTTTTTTTAAGCTTCTCGCGAGAAGTCGAGGAAAACGTGGAAGCGTCACCGCAGTGCCCCGCGGTATACGTTTCCCTCGCGTGAAGTGTTTTCAATTGGAAGGCTCTCTGTATAGACATATTTAAACGGAAAACATTTTTATACTCCTCGCGAGGTCGCTGTAGGTCGAATACGGGAATAAAAATGAGATATTTTTACGAGTAGCGTCATACCGAAGCAATCCCGCAGGGTATTACGAAAAAACGAATTATTAGAGTGAGCGAGTGCTTCTGCTTTTAAAATAAGGATTTTGTTTTTTCGAAAATAAAATGAGAGGACCGAGCGAGGCTAGATAGAAATATCTCCTGCTCCTCTAAAATCTTATAAATTATTTCTAGAAGGTGATTTTTGGCAACAAACCCTTTTTCTCCCTTCATATGAAACCAAAAAAGATAAATAAGGGATCATTTTGAAGATCAAGTTCTCCGCTTTTGACAAATTGTTAATTTAAAATTGTGCACATTGTATTATTTCTTTAAAAATCGAGGGTAAAAATTGACTCTTGGCAAAGATAACGCATAATCTACAATAATTGTTCTGTATCCTTTGCATCCACGTTCCCCATCTTCTGTCGTCTGCGGAATTTCCGTACACCAAACAAAATATTTCGGTTACAATTACAAAATGCATCTGGTTAAGCGAGTTTAGTTATTCCAACCAAAATATTAATATGTCGAACCAAATATTCAGTTATTCTAACTACATGTTTAGTTATTGTAACTAGGTACATGTTTAGTCATCATAATTACATGTCTAGTTATTCCGACCAAAAAGTGGTCATTTTAACCAAACACAAATGCAAGATCCATATTTCACTAAACGACTTGGTTACAGTCTCCAGGATTTTGATTAAATTGACCAGGTCATTTTGTTAAAGTACGGCCCCATTATGTATCTATGAATTCGGACGACAAGGGAACAAAAATATAAGGAAATCAAAGTAGTTCGCGTCCGAGGATGTTGTCATTTATTATTTTCCACCGACTTTGTCGCCAGTCACCGTCCACTTTTGGCGCTATCTCAACCCTTTATCCTCGATCCCCCTGAGAACCGGCAAGAAAAGAATCAATCTCCCGTGCGCATCCCTCGCGCACCTATATACACTTTATCGAGGAGAGTTTCGCTTTACTTATTTCCCCACCGCAGCCACCGACGCGCGCTATCGACGAGAGGGAAAGAGCGACGCGCAAATCTCGCGGCATGATGCGAACGCGCGACCGAGGCTTGAAAGCTTTTCAGTTTTCCGTTCCACCCCATGGAACGTCGAAGAGTCGAGAGGAATCCGGGGAATACGGCTAGACGGGCGCGCACGCGGCGCTCTTTCTTATCGGGAATTTTTCAATCCAGAATCACTTGTGGGCCGCGGGACGCGATGCACGATAGCGGAAAATGAATGTCCCGTGCACACATAAGTGCATTTTCACGCGGGTCGAGGTGAGGGCAGCTAAGTGTAAGCTCTCGTGACTTTATGCCCGCGCTCGCGTTACGTGACGCTCTCACCTATCTCGAATCTTTCAATTCCTTTCATTTTCTTGCGGTGTGTGCCGTTCGTAGTCGGTGGATACTTTGCGGTAAGCGAGAAAAATAAACTAGTAAATTTAGCCAAAATCTTAGGGGCCGTGATCAAACCGTTTCGTGAAATATGGAGCCTCCATCTGTCTGGTTTGACTAACCGTTTCTGGTTAAAATAACTAGATATGTAGTTAGAATTCAACCATAATCTTGGAGGCAATCACCGAACCGTTTCGTGAAATATAAATCCTCCATCTGTGTGTGTTTGGTTTGACTCATCATTTTTTGGTTAGAATAATTAGATATGTAGTTAGAATAATAAAATATGTGGTTAAATTTACTAGTATTTTGGTTGGAATAACTAATATATTTAGTCAGATTCATTTTGCATTTTAACCAAGTTCTTTTTCTCAATGTATACTGAGAGAAATAATTGCTAGGACCAGAAAAATGTTTTCTTCGACCAAAAACATGATATAATTTCAGGATCAAGCCATGGTTTGCTTCACGCAAGAAAATATTTGACAGGCCCGAGTAATTATTTCTTTTTGCGCAGAAAGAATTTCTTCTTCCCACGACGGTATTCTGGAATCAAGAATATATATTCTTTCATAAAGAATCTGCATTCTAAAAAATGTTCTCGATTCAAGAAACATTTTTTTGACACTACAGTGAGGAGAATAATTTGGTCAATTTAACCAAAATCGATCCTTCGTCACAGAGTCGAAACAGTTTTACATAGCGCCGCATTCGCAACGCATCGCGCTATTCGTCGGTCGGCTGTTATGAAAATATGTATTTCCTCGCAACGCGCTCTCCGCGTAGTCGAGCGAGCGGGCGGCGCCCTTCTATTGGGCCGTTAATTATAAAAAAGCGCTCGTGCGTGCATCGTGTAGCGAAGAGAAAAGGAAAATCACCCATTTAATTAAGGGTTCAGAGATCGGTTCCGACGATGCGGAATAAAAAACGGAGTCTTACATCGCTCGCACCTTATCCATTTCCATCGCGCAGTTCAGTCACGCAAAGTCCCTCATTTTTTACCAAATCGCGACGTGCGCGAAGTTCCAGATAAAACCGGCTCCTCTGATATTACGACGCGCGGAAAAAACTTTCGTAAGCCATCAAAGCCAACGGCGGCCCGAGCATTTGAATTTCGTTGCGCGCCGAAAGTTTCGAGAGGATAGACGTTTGCGAGAAATTGGCGTTTCGTCGTCGCGAGATTTAAGCGCGGTCGAGTCTGACTCGATTAATTCTAAATGCGCGGTCCGCGTGCCAGCCGCGAGCGCCTCTCGAGTTCGACTCTCGTCAAACTCGGGTGGCTGTACGTTTTTATATGCGGAGGGAGGAAAATGATCCCCCCCTCCCCCCCCCCCCCCCCCTCGTCGTAAAGTAAATTCCTCATAATTGGAAGGTCGGCGGGTACCTTACCACGCTGTATAAGACGGGAGAGTCCTCAACTTTGATTTACTGCACGACCGTAATCATTGTTCGTACGACGGCGCCGCGAATCACGGCGCTCTGATTAGACGTCGAACTCTCGGCACGGCGGCGAAACACGTGCGAATAATCCCAATTGCAGCTTCACGAGGGACCTTGTAAATTAAGGACCTTTCGCGTGGCAACGTCGATACGCCGATGACGGTTTCATTGAGCGTAAAAGTGTGATAAAAGCAGTCTCCGTGAACGGCGTAAATCGGTGACTTATTGCGAACGCGATCGAACAGTCGACATCTCGACCGCGTGTCCATCAACGCAATGATACCTTCTCTTTATGTGCTCTTTATTTTTTTATATGTGCTATCCCACACGCCAGTTCGTTAACGCGCGCTTGACACGAAATCCCGCAGCGAAACAATACCGCAAAGCCGATGACAGTGTAACGTTACGAAGGCGATACGAAGAAAAATTCATGCCGAGTTTTATTCATCAACTTTCTGCTGTTAATTCGAGGCGCTCCGGATTCGGAGTTCCGAAAGAAATCCTTCATAATTCCCCTGCGACTCACCGATACAACAAAGTCGCTGATACTGTAACCTTTCGAAGGCGATACGAAAAAAAAATTCTCGCCGAGTTTCATTCATCAACTCTCCGCTCTTAATCCGAGGCGCTCGAGATTCGGAGTTCCGAAAGAAACGCTTCTTAATTCCCGTACGACTCACCGAAAGCACCGATCTGTAGTAGCAGTCGCTCCTTTGCACAGCGAATCAGACGTGGAGGGGATCGAAGAGAAAAACACCGCACACACTCGCGCAGTTCCTGAACTTCTCACCGGAGAAAATTCTGCGTTGTGGGTCAGGTTAGGTTGTGAACGAGGTTACGACGCGCAAGGTTAGAATCGCCGGCGACAGACGGCGGGACGACGCTCGCACTGCTTCCAGAACGCGACGCGGGGACCCGTCACGCCGGCTTTCGCGACGGAAAGACGCGATGCGACGAACGCGACGCGACGCGAGGAAAAGACGCGTGGTTGCTCGCTTCGAAACGCGGCGCTCTACACACCTCCGCGAACGAGATGTGCCCCGACGCGCTGTTCGAGTACGACTGAGGTGAGCCCCTCGCGACCCGCAACCCACGCTGGGAGACCCATGGGTCGGACCAATCGGCGCTGTCCTCTGCGCACTAAACCGAGTATAGAACGAGCAATTGACCACATGCTCACTCTTTCTCTCTCTCTCTCTCTCTCTCTCTCTCTCTCTCTCTCTCTCTCTCTCTCTCTCTCTCTCTCTCTCTCTCTCTCTCTCTCTCTCTCTCTCTTTCGCGTTGTACGAAGAGCGGAAGAAGAGTTAAGAAACTGATTCCTCTCTCTCGTGATTCGTTTCACTCGCACGTTTCGCGACGTGCGGAACGTGGCGCGACGTTGAGACAGAGGGAAAGAAAGAGGCTGCGGGACAGACGCATCTAGGTTGGAGAGGGTTTATTGACTGTCGCGCGAGGGGGGAGGGAGATGAGGGGCTCGGTTGCCGTTGGCAGCCGCCTCGTCGAATTCGAAGACGGAAAATCGAAAGCGTCGGGCGTCGAAAAGAGAAGTTTTTCCATCAGGAATATATTATACTATCGGGGCACGTTTTCCTACGTGCCGAACGACGGCGGCGCCGATCGTCGGCGAACCGCGCTCGTTTCGGCGGGGCGTTTCTCCCTCCTTTTTTTTCTTTTTGATGTGGGGGAATGAGGCGTGTATGTATCTAGGCTGACTTCGGCGGAAGATATTTGTATTTTCCTCCGGCTATCCTCGCTGAGATGTTAATCCTGCGCGCGGTATTACCGTAAGCCGGTTTCGATTTGATTGCATCGAAAAAGCGCGGCTCGTTAGAATTTGAGCGGGATCGAATTTCTGCGTTGTTGAGATGTTCTTTCTATTTACATACTTCATGTAAAAGCGATAGCAGTTTTTCATCTCAAGGCTGAAATACAGTTATGATGTACTTGAACGAAAATTAAATTTTCAATGCCTCCAGGAAAAGCTGGTCCGCAATTCAGGGCGGAAATGTAAAGTGACCGATGCAATGTGCTCGACCGAAATTCAATATAATTGTGCAATTTCCATAAAAATTGGTTTCCATGTTGGGGACGCCGATTTTTTTTTTCGAATCACAACCTAAAATTGTAAAACACATCCAATATCGGTGCGATCCTTGTTACCCCGAGCCATTCTAGCGATATCCTGATCTACCATATCTATATGATACATACATGGGTACATTTGCATATGCGTACCGAGCGCGCGACACTTTGAATTTCGTTGCCGACCGAGGCGTTAACTTCGGGCGGGAGGTTGATTTTATTTTTATCATCTCATCGTCTGGAGGGTGTCTGAGCTCTTATATTGAGCGGCGCGTTGACATCCAGACGCCCAAACGAATTTATATTTCCAGCCAGCGGTGCCGGCTGGTATTTTGAAATTGGCTTTTGAAGCGTGAAAGTTTTACGAGCGCGTAATTACTTATGCCTATACTCTCCAGATTGTTGCTTAATTTTTCGATGAAAGTAATGACTCGATATCCCGCACTCGGAGAAAAGTTTTTTTCAGTGGGAACTTATTAAAAAGTTTATTAGTCACAAATAGGAATTCTCTCTTGTCATATCGAATAAAGATCTATTTGAATTAAACAAATGTTTACGTACATCGTGGATCGTTTATTTAATTCAAAGTTTTGAAAGCTTCTTGCACTGAAAAAAATAACTTAATTAAAATGATAAAGCACATAATATGATTAAATGAATTTGGTTATTCTAACTGAAATACTAGTAAGTTGAACTAAATATCTAGTCATTCTAATCAGAAAATGGTCAATTTAACCAGACACACACAAATGGAGGATCTATATTTCACCGAACGGTTTGATTATGGTCACCAAGATTTTGGTTACATTAACCAGATTATTTTTCTCAATGTGTAAATAAATCCCTTATTCGTCGCAAATAAATGTTTCTATTAGGTTCATATTGTGGTAATTTTTTTTTGCTGCACCGAACCGTCGAATTACTTAGAAAAATATTACACCTCGAATGACGCATCATGACATCCAAAAATCAACCCCGAACTTCCAACTCGGTTTTCGCAGGCTACAGTGACGTAATCCGCGAAACCTTTCGGAAAAGTCGACGCCGGAGATACTGTATGATCGACGTGAAATCTGCGGGGCAAGGCTGGGTTAAGTTAGATTCGAATCCGGCTATTCCAACGCGTGTCTAAAAAAAAATCCCGCGCGTTTGACGGAAATCTCGCTCTCTCAAAAAAGGAAGTAGATAATATATAAGAAGGCAGAAAAGAAAATGAGAGCAGCGCGGCGCGGTTCAGCCAATTGGAAGACAATCGGAACGACGTACTCTCTCTTCCATACCCCTTCAGTCCGAACCATAGATTCCCGCCGCTGATTTTATTTGCGTTTCGGTAATGGACTCGTTCGCAAACAAATGTCGCCGAATCGCTCTTTGCGAGGGCGGCAAGAGAAGCGAGTCATGACAGACAGGGAAACGAGGCGACGACGTTTGTGGATCCGACGCAGCGGATACGAATGGTTTAGGCGGGCACACCGAAGCGGGAAATGGATGACGCGTATGTGTAAACGCGATATATTCCGAAGCGCGAGTCAAGGAATAACGGGAAGAAGAGAAGAAGTATTTATTAAATTGCCCCGAGACATAGTCTCCTAAGAGCAAAGATACATAGATGCACAAATGTTTAAATTAATTCATCACAGGGAGAAGAGAAAATAATAATGGTAATAAAGTAGTTGACTGATTTTTTATATTGATGATTCGACAAAATCATATACCCCATATTTCTTCATTTTTTCATCTTCGGCCTTATTTAAGTTGGAAAACGACATTTAAAAATGCAATAGGTACGTCATTGCCTTGTAAGACTATCTTCCTCGCACTCGTTGCTTGGCACAAAAGCATCTCTCATGGCTTTTCGATAATGTCGAATAACTCAGTAAAGAGACACGCGCTTATAACTCTGCGAATAATTATTATTTTTTGGACATTTTCTTTTTCGTGTGATAATGAATATGTATACAAATTACAAATGTAAACTTAAGAATACGACATTTTTGTAGTCAAATACCGAATTGAATTAAATTAAAAAACAAAAGCAAGAGAATGACTGTGCTCTAACGAAAACAATATAATAATAATAGTAATATAGTAATAATAGTAATAGCCCAGATAATTCAGTCGTGTCATAAGCTTCTCGCAATAACGTAATTGAGTGAAATAAACAAACAGAAAAAGCAGAGCGCTCGGCAGTAGTCGACCGTTCGCGAAAGAGCGTGACGCGCGTGCAGCAGGTATCGATGCACCGAGGTGCGCCTACTATACAGCGTACGCGCAGAAATGCACATATCGAGTCACGGAGGAATCGCCGTCACGGTAAATACAGGAAGGGAGCACCGTTGATTAGCTGCTCGCTTGTATGGCAATGCCTGTTGGCTTGCGCTCCAACTAAATCCAATATAGATGGACTACCTCAATTAATTCCGCGGGCGTATATAAACAGCGGGCCTGGCATGGAAATATCATAGGATTCCGTCTGCCGGGCGAACGTCGTTGATCGATCGCGCGGACAAACACGCGCCTTCGTTCGTTACGGAGGCAGTTCGCGTGGGAGGGTCCGAGAATCGATGGGTTGGATTCTTCGATGAGGATCTGATGGGGATGATTGTAAGTACTGTCGGGGGAAGTGGACGTTCGGCGATTCCGAGACTGATTTCGCGCGGAAACGAGGTTTCGCGTAAAGTTTTATGATTGGCCTTTTGTTCAAGGGGCGCGATCTCGATACTTGGTGCTATTATAGTTGTGTAATTCGGTTTTCTCACTATTTTTTGTTTCACTGCACATTCGAAAATTGTGGAAAACATTATTTATTTCGTACTTTTACATTTTTCATTTTCGATCTTATTTAAGCTGGAAAACGACATTTAAAAATGCAGTTCCGTCATCGTCTTGTAAGACTCTCTCTCGCACTCGTTGCTTCGATGACATCACAATCTTGTAGAGAGAAACGCATTTATAACTCTTTGCTAATAATATTTTTTTCCGGCATTTCCCTTCCCGCGTGATATTGAATCTGTATAGAGATTACAAACTGTATTTTTTTAGAAATATGAATATTTCTTTACGCAAAGACCGAATTAGGGTGGAGTGGATATTTTTGGTTTTGGGAGAGAAAGAGAGATTTTCTCTTTAATCATCTGATCGGGTGATTACTTATACACATATGACTTATAATTATAATTCGCGAGGCGTGCGCTTAAACCTCAAAAGCATTTCCATGTGCACGTCGCACGTGTTACCGTGTAGATACACGTAAACCGCCGCACATTCGCGCGAGCGACCGTAAGCACTTACATACGTGGCCGCAACGGTGGTGGGCGACATCGGGGGCGTTTCGCGGTTATCCGCGCGCAGACATCAAGGGCTATGTACGAGGAGCGCCTTTCGCGGAGTGAGGTGAGTAGAAAATAAGGGAGAGGTAGGTGCGCGTAAGGAGAAATAACCGCGATTATATATATACTCGACGCTGTAACGAAGGTCTCGGCGGGGAGCGGCGAGATTTCGTACACATCTTTTCTCGTGGATAATCGGAACAAATTGGATGAGGATCCGCTGCGCACTCGGGCGGCATAAATTGCGAGGAATGATTGCGTAATTGGCGCACCGAACAGGTATGGGTAACAACTCTTGAAAGGATTGCCGTAAAAATATAATTACGTAACCGTTCAATTACGGGCATCGGGTACCTATATTTGGCTTTTTTAAAAATATTCTTCAAAGGCTTCAAATTTGGCGTCATCAGTCCCCATTTATCTTACATAAAAATATAGCTGTTATACAAGGAAAATAATTATAGATACACTGAAAAAAAGTTATTAGCAATATTAACTAAAGATTTTAGAAATATTATGTCGCCAGAACAAACATCTATTCGTCATAACCAAAAGTTTATCGCCCGAATAAAAATAGTTGGTTTTTCCCATATCAACCAACCGTTTGGTTAATATTACTAATAATTGTTCTCATTGTACGAGTTCCTTGTCTTCGATAAATTTCACTCGCGAACAATTTCGCACTGAAAAAAATAGTTGAGTTAAAATGACCAAATGTCTCTTGTTAAACACGTTTAGTTATTTGAATCGAATGTTTAGTTATTCTTACTAAAAAGTAGTCAGTCTAATCAAACAGATGGAAGCTCCATATTTAACTAAACGATTTGGTCATCGTCTCCAGGATTTTGGTTCAATTGATCAAGATTTCTTTTCAGCGCATCGAAAGGAGGTTTGTCCCAGAAATATACCCCATTCGAATTCCACGGCTAATACATACTGGGGCTACGCGCGTAACGCACACCCAGATGAAGGATCCACAAAGTGGCGCGGCGGGCGTTACGCCGCGTCCATTCGCGCGTGGCCCGATTAAAAAGCGCCTTTTCGAGGGACAAACGGAAAACTCGCGACTGAAACGCGAACGAAATGGCGTCTCACCCTCCGCACGGGCGAGAGCACCGCGATGACATTCCCCGTATCGCTTCGCCCGAATAATCGGCATTCCGGAAGCGAGAGGACCGCGCATCACAGGAGCGGTGTATACGCGGAATATAGTAATTATGATCCTCCGACACATCGCATTCAGAGGGAAATGAACTTGGAGCTCACCGACACGCGACTTCATTAACGAATGGACGCGATGAATAGACCTAAACATCTCCCTTCGTAGCTCTCGCTCCCCTTTCCTCCTTTGACGCCCCCTTCCTCGTCCGCTCTCGCGCGTGTACAGCCGCGCGCACACGCGTAAACGCGCGCGTGCGTACACGCCTGACCCCCTCCCCGCCCGGAACACCCGGACGGCGCGGGTCAAGTGATGATTAATTGCTCTTTGCCTAATTACTAATTAGGCCGACGGTGATGCGTCCGAAGCCGAGTCGTCCGTAAGCGCCGGGCTTTTTACCGAATCTATTAGTTTAATTGTCGCGCTTCGAATCCACGCGTTAATTAGTGCGCGCCTATATAACGGAACCGGTATACGCGTAAGCGCGCGCGCGATAGCGTTACACGTCGCTCCGGTGTACCGAGCGATGTTACCCCGCAGCTGCGATATTGCTGCGATATAGCGCACAGTGTGTACATACGCGCGAGTATACGTGTAACGCTGTATGTAGTTATGTGCAGGACAATCCGACCCTTAGGTATGTGCATGTACGGAGAGTATCCCCTGCGCCCCCTGGACTCCTTATCTGAGGAAGTATATAGTCGTATATGTAGTTATATGTATGTGTTTCTCGTCGTGTACATATGTACGGGATGCGAGAGAGTCACCATTACGCGACATACACGTCGAGTCTCGTGTATTTGGTCGCGTGGTGCGAGTGTGTGAGCGCGGATGTAATAAATACACCTCGAGAGGCGTTTATCGAGTTTTGGAGCAGTCGTGCTTTTTATCGCACATTGTTTCACCTCGTACTTGTTAAGTCGCACGTTTAAAATGAAATTCTACTTTCGTTTCCTTACACTGTAAACAATTCTGCGATGTGGACCTATATAGACCACTTTTGGTGTTAAATAATAGTGGCATAAGACTGGATGACGACAGATGTGGTACATATAGGTTCGCATCGGTGAAATGGTGTTAAAGATGAATACCAATTTGTTGCTATGTGTAGTCATCATTTTTCTCGTTTCATTATGTTGGAGATACATTCATCCACACTGATATCATAATTGCGGAAGTGAGTTTGTCTGTATGTTTGTTACGTCTTCATGGCTAAACTACATAGTAAAGAAGTGGTGTTAATTTTTTAAACCATTTCACCGGCGTAACACATCTAGCGTTATTCAGTCATAATTCCATTGTTATCTAATACCAAACGTGGTTTCTTTTAGTCCAAACCCAGGAAATGTTTTATTGTATACCGAACCGATTTTACAATGAAATTTGGCTGAGAGGTAACTTTAAGTCCGAAGATGGATATTGTGGGCGTGTGAACTTATTATAAAGTTAATATAACGAATGCTATAGGACTGCGGATTTCAAGGTAACCCAGCAGACGATATCAACGGGGGTGCACATCCCCCATTGATATCCGCCAATTAAAAAAAATCCTCTAATAAAAATTCCAAGCGGACGAAATTACAGATAACAGCTAGCCTGTCATTATATTTTCATCAGGTACATCACCTAAAAGTGCCAGGAAAATCGAAAAAAAAAATGAGAACGACCGAAAATAACGCGATTGCACTGAGAAAAATAATTAGGTTAAAATGACAAAACACATCTACCTACTTCGCGTTTACTTATTCAAATCAAAATACTGGGTCAGCTGAACCAAATATTCAATTATTTTAACCAAACGTTTAATTATTTCAACGAAACATTTAGTTATTCTAACCAAATATTGGTCAATTTAATCAAACAGATGAAGGATCCATATTTCACTAAACTCTTTGGTCATCATCTCCAGAATTTTAGTTAAATCGGATCAAATTATTTTTCCCAGTGTTCCTGGACGCCGGAAGACGTACCGCGGATCACATCCGAGATACGATATCTTACGGAGGACCGAAGCGAGAGGGTCGGCGCGCGATCCTCGGGCGAGGTGTCGGAAATCTCGCGTTCACCTGGCGTAGTCGGACGCGGGAAGCGCGAAGGGGGTGCGAGAAGAGCGAGAAGGAGAGTGGCAGGCGGTGGGCGCCGAGGGCAAAGGGCTGTTCGGCTTGAAATATTTATGTGTTTCTCTCCCGTGAAGGCGTAAATATTGAATGGGCTCACCGGCACGGCGCGAGAGTGTAGAGGGAGAAAGGCGGAAAGGATCCGCGCGCGCGGAGGTGAATCTACCGCGTATAAGGACAGATGCCGATATCGACACCCTTTTGGCCGAATCAATTTTCGTTATTTATCGGGGGCGCTATTGTTTTTCGATACACACGGCCGAACCCACCCGCGTCGCGCGCTCTCCGCTTCATTATGTGCGAGAACGAAACCGCAAAACTGCCGTTACGCGCTCGTGACCACGTACATATATGTATGTATATATACCCGCGCTTATATGCACGCCAACGAATATATGCAGAGCGATGCACGGCGTGCCCGTATCGCACGCCGGTTCGCGTTACCCAAATACCATCGCGGGGGATGGATGGCCACCTCGTTGGCAAAATAATTCGTTCCGCGTCGACCTCGAAAAAAAAAAACCACCCCCGCCATTCTCGCCGCGAGCGATTGTACGCGACACTGGCTATAGCTATATGCGCACATACACGGCGGACGCTACAGTCGCGTTAGTATCCGGTGGATGCGACGTTCGCAGCGGCGGTGCCTCCAGGTATAATGCGTGTGACGGAGACGAGGCACCCTTGGAAATTACCGGGGTAAGGTTAGCCGGTGAACTTTGGGCGGTGTCGCCGAGGGAGGTCACGAGGCTGACCTTCGTTTCCCGTCTCGGTTCCCGAGTCGACGGCGTATATATACGGCGCTCCGGACGCGAAGAGATGTGTCCTCGCGCCGTGTACTTAACGCACGAATTAGGGGGAGGGTGGACGACGACGAGGCGCGATGTGGGATTCGTCGGAACGAGAGACGACGCTGCGCGGCGTCTGAACGAGGCTGATCCTCGGGGACGCCGCGCTTGTCAACCCTTGTACAGGGCTCTCGGCCATATTTCGCGTAAATGTGGGCGTTTGTAAATCCCTCGCGGTGGAAAAACCGGCGGGACTCCATTAAGTAAAACGTCGAACAAATAAGGATTTTTTTTCGGCGGCCGCTCGCGAGGGGTGCACCGCGAGGTGTGGCGCAGCGGGTGTATAGGGGTGACGGGCGAGTCGGAGGAGAAGAATCCTTCCGGAGCGTGCGTACACGGAAAAAAGGACCTTCGCGAATTATAGTTTGACTATACTGAGAAGAAGAATTAAATTAAATAAGGTCAAAATGACAAAACGCATTTAGTTAAACATATTTAGTTATTCTAAACAAATTACTGGTCAGTTGAACCAAATATCGAGATATTCTAACCAAAAAGAGTAGTTAACTTAACCAAACAGTTTGGTCGTCGTCTCCAGGATTTTGATTAAATTGACTAAGATATTTTTTTTCAGTCTATTGAACTACGATCCCGCCCAGGAAGCTTTATAGGATTACACAATAAATTAAATGTTTTTCCCGGGAAACCGATAGAAATTCCCGTGCAAATAGATATTATATCTAGTTAAATTAGTATTTAGTACAATTGTAAAGAGTAAATAAAACAAGCGCCCTCTATACAAATTCTCGAAAATGAGCTCGAATCACAGCGCTACTGTCTGAAGCAGTAAAAATGACTAGTTTCTTTTTTCGCGTGTACCTATTGAAACGGTTGGTATGCACCCTTGTAACTCTTTATCATTCCGCCTCCCCGCGCCCCCGTATAGCTCGATTACCGGGGGGCGTGGCGGTACCGTCTCGCTCCTTCGATTCTTCACGCGGGACGACACACCGTCTTCCGCGCGAAGGATCGAGGAAATCCGAGCGGTATTTCACCAGGACGCGCGACCTCTTGACGTCGAAAAACGGGTCCGCGAGAGATCCAGCGAAATTGGAATATCCCCGGGGCTGAAGGTTAAAGTTTAATTTCCAGCGCAGGAGCGTACAGAGTGGAAATTTAAAAAATATACGGAAATTCGCTTCTGGCATTTATGTATTTCAGATTTTTCTCGATACTCGATACAATTTCGTTCTCCGGAGCCAATAATCGTCCGCGTTACTTTTTCTCTCCTCTCGAAATAATTCAGTACGCTGTGCACGCGATCCGCTATTTTATTTACTTCGCAAATAGTTGGGCGGAAACAGTAGATATGGCTCGCGCGCGGCACATATTTCGCTAATGGCGAGGGGTAAATATGAATTCGGTCGGCTATATTGAATCATGGCCGACCTTTGGCACGCAACTATCCATTCGCTCTTATAACCATAACCGTTTGTCATTATTATTCCGCGACGCGAGGAGTAAAGCGACGCTCTTTGCTTTATTTACGTGACGAGTAAAAAAATCTTCACGGAGGAGCCTTTGTGACTGAAATGCGCTATTGGACTGAGAAAAATAACCAGGTCAATTTAACCAAAATCCTGGAGATGATAACCAAACCGTTTGGTGAAATATGGATTCTCTCCATCTGTTTGGTTAAACTGACCATTTTACGGTTAGAATAACTAGACATGTACGATAGTTATAATAACTAAACATGTAGTTAGAATAACTGAATATTGGATTCCAATTGATATTTTGATTTGAATAATTAAACTTGTTCAATCAGACGTGTTTTGTCATTTTAACCAAGTTATTTTTCTCAGTACACAGAAAAAAATAATTAGTTAGATCTATTAAAAATTACTTGTGATGTCGCGCAAGTAATTATTTATCTACATCAATTGAAACTTATTTCATATTAATTAAATATTATATTTCTTCCTGACTATCAAATACTATTCCACGTGATTGTAAGGAAAAGACATTTAACTGATATATATTAACAAATTTCATTAATGTAAATCGGTAATTATTTGCGACCCCGCAAGTAATTTTAAGTAGATCCAACTAATTTTGTCTATTTGTATATAACACGAAAAAAGAGGTGAATATATCAAAAAAACATTAGAGTCGAATACACCAAATCCCCTTGATTCGACTGTCCCAAATAAATCGTCGTTTACCTCGATTCTCAACTCGTCACTCCGACTCGAATTTTTTCCCTCCCACGCCGTTCCCTCCCGCAGGACGATCGACAACCGTGGAGCGCACGTAGTACACGGCGGAGGATAAACTCGCGCGCGAAAAGCCGAGGCGCGCATCGACGCCATATTTCACGAGGACGCGCCTTCCGTCGTCGGGAAAGGGACACGCGACCCTCTTCGCGTACCGGAGTACCTATATACGTATACAACCAGCGGAGCGAGCGACACACTTTTTTTTTCTCTCCTTTTCGGCGCTCCCGCATCCTTCCGAGACCGTTAGAGACGCGCGCGCGCACGAGAGAAAGAGAGAGACGGATAGACGCGGCAAGAGGGAGTAGGAATTCCCGCGAGTCGTTCGTTTATATAAAATGATGAAATTCATGTACACAACGTTAGTATGTATATTTATGCATGGGGCGCCTGTCGCTCGTGACGAAGAAGGAGGGAGCGTCGCGACGTCTTGTATGCCTTATACGACGTTCCGCGGTCCTCCTCTCTCTCTCCCCCTCTCTTTTCTTCGCCCCCTCCCCGCCCGACCCTCCGCCGCTCATCCGCGCTCACCTCTTTCCTTCGCTGCTCATACCCAACTTGGATGTCGCCTCGCTAACAAGTTGGCTCCCGAGTTACGGCTGACTTGATTAATGGAACACTTGTAACTTGTTTCATGGTTACGTAATGACCCTCTAAGCCCTCCGTCGCTCCCGTAGACGCGCGACGGCCACCTCTCGTCGGCGCCGGCGCCTTAGATTGTCAATAAAACTCATACGAAAGTTTTCAAGTTAAATCGAAATCCGCAAAAATCGCACTCGTCACTTTGGGCTCGGCCGAGCGCGGCTCGATGCGTCTCTCGCGCACACACACTCTCTTTCTCTCTCTCTCTCTCTCTCTCTCTCTCTCTCTCTCTCTCTCTCTCTCTCTCTCTCTCTCTTTCTCGCTTTACTTCTTTTCCCAGCGTCTTGGAAATTCATCGAGGTGGAAGCATCCGAACCTCGGCCCGACGTCGAGGGGTTCGGTCGTCGGATTGGATGGAGTTTCTCGCGTCCCACCGGACGAATTTTTCTTCTCGATAGACGCGATTTCCCGTCGACGATCTTTCGTTGCGTCTCGGTAGCCGCGGGTGTCCTCGTTCGCCTCGCCTCCCGCCTCTTGAATATTGGAAAAGCAACTCGACAGGGCAACGTGCGCGAGCCACCGAATATATTGGTACCTCGGAGCTTTCTCTCTCTCTTTCTCTCTCTCTCTCGCGGCGCGCAGCTTACGGATCTCTTTGTGCTTTATATCGGCCGTGTTGTTCGCGAAAAATGGAGCGGTGTAACGGGGATTACTTTATTTTTCATTCAGCTAGTACCGTTCGAAAAGGAATGTACGACAGAACTGTTACGAAAATAAGTCTCTAACGTTTCTACGTATTTTTTTGGGTAATTAAATATAAATAACTGAACGCACATATTTAAAGAGAAGCCCGAGTCGAAATTCTCGCTCTCCTATTAGCCTCCAGAGCCTGTGTTCTTTTGTTAAGCCTACAGTGGTCGTGCTCCGTAACAAAACGCTAGTAGTCGCGCTCCGTAATGAAACGCCAGTAGTCGCGCTCCGTAACGAAACGCCAGTGGTCGCGCGATAGACACTAGTCGCCCACGTTGAAATGAGTATCGTATTAAAGAATGAATAAACGTGTAAACTATATTTAAAGTTTTATTATTAAACGTTAATAGAACATGAATCAAATATAGGTAAGCTTCTTTTCATTTAACAATTAGGAACTCTCAATTTATATTTCCTCATTTGGAAAGAGTAGGTTGGCGAACGTATTCCGGTCTAACATCTTTTAGCCTTTTTTGACGCTCCTCGGCCTAAGTTTTATACACTGAGAAGAAAATATGGTAGATTTGATTAAATTAGCGGTCACGGGTAGGGGAACGCAGATTTAGTAACTTGAACCTTAATAATTTACTAAAATTGACTACAGCTTGTTTCTCTCACAGTTTTTAATCATCATAAGAAAATTATTTAATTCAAGTAACTGGATTGACGTTTCCCTGCCCGTTACCGCAAATTTAGGAAAACCTAAAATTGTTTTTTTTTCTCGGCGTAACACCGAAAAGAAGCTGAACAGGGGCCGAGAATTTCGACTCGGGAGAACACAATCTTCCTGCTATACTTTTCCAGACTTTTCATTGCGAGGATCAGACACCGAATAATAACGACCCCCGCGTGGTACGACGTAAGTACGACGTACTAACCTATGTACCTATCGTATTACTCGCTTAAAACCTCCCCCCCTCTCTTGCTCACACTAATACCGCCCCGACGTAGGCAACAAAAAATGTGAAATACACAATCCCCCGCGGTACGTAAAATCCAGAAAATATTTCCCAAATTTACGAGGCTGGCGTAAAGCGCTCCCTACTCCCGCGAAAGCTCTCGTTTTACACACCGCTATCCTCCATCTTACACGCATCTCGCGCTTTCAATTGCCGCGGGGACACCGCCGCGCGCGGACTCCTATCCGTTTTCGCCGCTCCGCGGGTGGAGGGAGAGCTGTCTCTCCCTCCTCTCCTATATCAATACGGAGCGTAGAAAATTCCTCGTTAAATTTAAATTCAGATAAATTAAGGGAACCTGCCGCGGCGCGGCGGTTGAAAGCGGCGCGAAGAGGGGCGGGAGAGAGGTTAAGGCGCGGGGGCTGGAGACGCCGAAGTAGAAGGTGAAGCGGCAGGAGGGAAGGAGCGTATATGGGAAGACGCTCGGCGGCGGGCGCTGGGAAAAATAAGATTGGAGCCGCTGTGCTCGGTTCCTCGGTACGGGTGGCGGTGGGTAGGTAAGTCTACTGGGAGGCGGCGAAATGGGCAGAGGAAAAGAAAGAAAGAAAGAGGGTGCAGATACAAGAGGTATTTTTAACAGAGTTGAAATAAGGATTTGCATAGACAATAAGGGGTGCGATATATTGCGAGAACTTTGAACGTAACTTAGACGGTTTTACATTGAGGAATGAATAAACCATAAATAATTCCATTTCGCTTTCCCTCTCGTCCTCGCCATCTCGAGAGGAGGCGCGCGCGACGGAATCCTCGCGCGCTCGGAGCGGAGAACGCGCGACGCGAGGTCGAGGCGGAACCCCCCCCCCCCCCCTTCCGGCCGAATTTATTTCGCCGGTCCTTCGAGAGTCTAAGGAAAAAAGCCGCGACGATCCACCTTGATTCCTCTCTCAGCCGCCATTCTCGCATTTCTCTCCTCTCTCTCTCGGCCGTAACGAGGTATCGATCCATCACGGTCGCGGGACGCGAGGATCAGCGGCTATCTACCGCGCGGAATTATTAGTGGAAAAACTTTCCCACTCGACGGACTCGAGAGGAGCTCGTGCTTTTTTGCTCCGCGAGAAGCGTAGGTAGGATATATACCCGGATAGAGTTTACGATAGTTCGCGCAGGGGTAAAGTGGAGAGTGGCTGGAACCGCGGAGGGTGCCGACGGGGAGAGTTCGACGGCTTGGCCCGTTTCCTTCCAGGTGACGCCACCATGCAGAGGTCACGAACAGCCTCCACACGATGTATCGTACGGCTGAGCGCGGATTGCTGAACGGTAAGGGTTGTCTTGCCACGCAGCTCCTGTGGAGGCTCGGACGGGGTGGTCTGATCGGTAAAGGGTTATCCGGGGGTGTCTCGGACGAAGGAGAGCGACGCTGCGCGCGAAAGAGAGGGTACTCTCGGTGAAGAAGAACGCGTAAGACCGTCTTTTCGCATCGCTGATTTATCGCGCTCGTCCGAATCCCCGGGACAAAGTAAGCCGCCCAGCGGCGAAAGATTTAGGACCGCATTATAATACTGATGCATATTTAAGCCTTACTTGCGAGCTTCGGTAGAATGTATATATGGGTTGAGCGCGGATATATAGATGTATGGATTGACGAGGGATGAAGGGATCCATAATCGTTAGCCGAGGGATGGAGAAATTGGCGGGGCTCGCGACAAAAACAACCCTTGTTGGGGAATGAAGAATTTCTGATTTTTTGGGGATTCTCGTGGCCCCTTCAGATGGCGAGAGAGAGAGCGAGTGTATTCGTCATCGTGTGTACGTTATTCGGTCTAAAATTCAGAGACATTCAATAAGAACGTGCATTCACGACGGATAAACGAGAAAAAAATTAGCGCCTTTTTTAATTACATGAAACAGAATAAAGCGGAGAGTGTATTTATTATTCTTGAACATAAGGGCAGAAAGAGCGAGAGAGGGAGAGAGAGAGAGAGAAAACTAAGAACATTCAAAATTTTCTAAGCCGTCGTTTAATTAGGCGATTTAATTCACGCCCTTTCCTCGAGTTTCGCGTTCGTCTCGCCTCGAATAACAGGTGTTTCCCTTAATAAGAAGAAAAAATAGCTCCGCTCTCCGACGACGCACATTTGCGCCCACGCGAAAACAGTCGAATTCGTGCGACGCGCGTCGGTCTCGCAGGACGAAAGACGCCTCGGTAGTCATTACTCAAATTCTCATTAGTACGCTCGAACTAAACCGGCAGCGAGTTTACTAATTAACGAAAGCAGGGTGGGCTCTTAATATTGCGTCGTGTGCTCAGGGGTAGATGTGACAGTGCAATATATTGTTGCTGGATTTAATTAGCAGGGAAATGAATGCCGGATCGATGTGGGCGATCGAGCCTCTCGCCGAGAACCGCGCGCTACCAAGTCTCCCTCTTCTTCATCCTCGTCTTTTGGTCCTCATTTTTATTTTCCCTCTTTTACTAATTATACAAGTACCTACACTAAGAAAAATAATGAGGTTAAAATGACAAAACGCATCTAGTTAAACGCGTTTAGTCATTCTAACCAAAGTACTGGTCAATTTATCCAACCAGATTGACCAAATTATTTTTCTCACTGTATTATACAATTATTTGCAATAAAATTTATTATTCCTGCTAAACCTTGGTCACCGCGTTTTAAATTGCATCCTCTGCATTTCCGTGTTTTAAAATTATGCGACGTTCGAAGGACGTACAAAAAATAATGCACGAAGGTCATAAAGCCTCGTTAGCAGTCCACACAGTTACTCATTTTGTATCGCGCGAGTTTCTCGCGTTCACGCAAACCCGTCATCGCAGCTGTTCCGAAATGAGTTTCGACGTCGAAATGAGATTATTTTTATTTTGGCACCGAAGAAAATATGAACGGAGTGATGTACCGGTGTGTTCATTAAAATTTGCCTCGAATCTCCTCCGGTATGTGTAAAAAAGAGCGATACGAGCGTCGTACATGTGTGCAGTATGATTTTGCCTCGTGGAAATACATTCGCGTGGAACCGCCTGAGCAGAGCGTACTGCTAATTGCCATTACAAATGACGCACGCTTGCCTCTTGAGATAATTATGCCACTGTACTGGTTGCGGATGTCCCGATTTCCTCGCGAAAAATTCTAACTCGTCTCCCTCTCTCTCTCTCTCTCTCTCTCTCTCTCTCTCTCTCTCTCTCTCGCTTGCGTATGCTCGCGCCTAATTAACATTCCAATGAATATTATCCCTTCCAATGAATTCTGAAACTTTTCAAAAAAATTTTAATCTATCCGATAAAAATGTTTTCCGACGAACATTTTTCGAGCTCTTCGACTTCACCCCGACTTAACCCTAATTTTCCCATAACGCGTAAAATTCCCCAACGGACTTTCAGGTTCTCCAAAACTCGCCGCTCGCTAGACACCGTCACGGCATCGGCCGTATCGATCCACCGTCCCCACGACACGTTAACCCTTACGCACGATCGTCGGTCGCCGACGTCGCGGGCACCCTACCTGCGACTAACTCTCCCCCCGAGGGGTGCGCGTCCAGTTTTTCAGTTCGGCCAAATCGGATTTCTTCTGAATAACACCGCGAACCCTCAACGATTCTCGGCGTGACGCGGCATCCGGCCGAGAAATTTGCTTCAGCTCCGCGGTCTTGCGGATGATTAACGATCGCGGGTCGAAACGAAATATAAGAATAAGAACGCGGATATACAGCTTGGTGCCGGTGCACGGGGATTTTCTTTTCGCATGCTCCTGACGTGTTTCCGCTGTGTTTGCTTAACAATTAATGTTCGGCAAGTGAAATAATAACGAAATAAATCATTCGCTCGCAAATAGACGATCAATTATCGTAGCATCGGAATTGACAGTGTCGCATCGGCCGACGGTTAACGCGCTCTGGCGAATATTTTGTTATCGGTCGTCGCTTGCGGATTGGGGGGGGGGGGGGGGGGGGTTGATTTCCAGTCGAGATTGAAGCTCGCCATTGCGAAGAAAAATGATTTAATACGTATTTTTCTCTATATTGCTGGTACTCAGAGAAAATAGTTTATTTATGTTTGACAAAAGTACATTTGAATACAGCGAAATTAATATTAGTTTCGCCCAGACCAAATATTTGCTTCGTCATATTGAAGTAAAATAAGAATAGAAGTGACTCTTTAATCATTAATGGAGCGAGGAAAAGATCTCTTTTCCGGAAAGAGAATAGCCATTCCAATCTGTCCCCCGAAGCACCACACGGAAAAGAGGAAACTTTTTATCTCGTCCACGCTAAAGTCGTCGGGGTGAAAGAATCATAGCGAAATCGAATGTTCGAGCGGTGTAGACAGGTCCATTCCGTCGAAACGGGGGATGTAACTTTCGCCACGCCGCGTTCGCTAAAGAGTCAATTTAAAGTAAACTCATCTCGGTTTTGTTAATTAAAAAAGAACTATTACTTCGACACGAGCGACAGGGTCATTTCTTTGTCCTGTTTCTCACCACTCTGTCTCTACTTTTTTAATTACCTCGACTTCTTCTTTCGTGCGATTCGCGTCTCATCTCGTGCTTTCTTTAACATGGGGTACTATGTACGTACACTGAGACAAATAACCTGGTTAATTTAACCAAAATCCTAAAGACCATAACCAAACCGTTTGGTGAAATGTTGATCTTCCATCTAAAAAATCCTCCTTCCAGTTGTTTGGTTAAATAGACCAATTTTTTGTTAGAATAATTTAACGTTTGGTTGGAATAACTAAATATTTGGTTAGAATAACTTGAGTCGTTCAATTAGATCGATGCGTTTTGTCATTTTAACTTAATTATTTTTCTCAATGTAGACATGTAGATAAAATTACTAAATATGTAGTTAGAGTAACTAAATATTTGGTTCTATTTACCAATATTTTGGCTGGAATAACTAATCTCGTTTAAACGCATTGAGAACAAATTGATTGAATCAATTTATTTGTTTTGAATTATCTCAAACAATTAAATATTCTCTTTATTCTGATAATTTTGTTGAATCCAATACCCGTTCATTAACAACTAATATATGTTTAATAACTAAAAGTAGATATTTAGTTGTTAAAACTTTAAATATTCAGTCCGTCACGTATGACTATTTATGTACAGTTGGATCAAATAAGTATTTTTTTTAGCGTGATTGATATTTACTCACATTGATTATGCTTATACGTACTGTGAATAAACGAGTATTGAATTAAACATGGATTCCTTAACTTAAATGAATGCATTTTGTCTTTTTGATTAATTTAAACTAACTAAATTTTTCTCCCAATGCAGATACGTTTAGTCATTTTATCCAAGTATTTTTTCTCGACGTACATATACACATGAGCGAGACGCAGTCCGTTGCACGACGCGATGCGAGAAGAATGGAACACGTGGAAATGTCAGCACGTATTGGCGATCTACGTACCATCAACCCGGAACATGTTTCGCTCCAGTTCCGGCCGGCCAGGTCGTCCATGGTGGCACTCGGCTGGGTGTAGATTGATGCCCCCCGGGGTAACATGATCACGCGGACCGAGCCATTAATCATTTCGGCGGTGTTAACTTCACCCTCAAAACACACTCGACTCTGCAGTTCATGACCTAGGTACACGCTCCTAGATTTATCTCCACCGAAAGGGGAAACGACGCGCGAGAGAGAGAGTGTCTGCGTTTAGCTTCAATGGTCAGTGATATTATGTAATAGTTACGCCTCATTTAACTTTTATGTGAATATTATACCCATTAGACCCCTGAGTATCAGACAGGGTGTTTCAGACCTGCCGGATCTTCCATTCATGGGGCGTCGCTTATGAAAAATCTGAGACGAAAATGCTAATTCAAACATTTATAACTTTTCGTACATCTATAATTCTTTTATTCTGATTTTCATCTTAGAATTTTACAAGAAACATCCCATCAACGGAGAGTCCAGTGACTTTGAAACATCCTGTATATTTGGAAAATGTTAGAACCGAACGAAACATATTCCAACTGCATTTTCTGGATGTACCGTTTAACGAACGAAAATCTACGATTCTACAATCTGCACTCGTTAGGCAGAAACGCTCGAGTGGAGTTCAAAGTACTTTGAATGTTAAGGTGCCGGTAAACACGCGGGGTTCGGCGAGTCCCGAGCAATGCTCGCCGATGTCAACGAGGCTTTAAGGTCGAGCCCGAACATTCGGATTTTGGCGAATACCGAGCGACCGCTCGGTGACCACCGAGGGACAGCTCTACCCGGCGAAGACCGAGTAGTCTGAACTCGGAAGGTCGGTTCTTACCTGAGGCTTATAAATAAATGCAAACTTCTTCAATGTTCTTAAAATGCATGTGAGTTTGGGAGTTATTTGCAAAAGTCGAGAGAGCATCCTGAACGAATACTTCGGATGCAGCGTTTACACAGTGCTTCTTTAGTTATAACTGAACGTTATTCCCATACGCATCGATGTAATATTACAAGTACATTTTTTCAACTTTTATAATAGCAGTGTTCCATCGCACCTTAAGCGGACGTCTATATCGGTTCTTACCGTTCATTATTATCGCCATAATTAAATTTAGAGTTAATCCCGCCATCCGTCGCAATGGCGAGACGAGTGGTATGTTTCGATGAATCTAGGCTGTTATTGAGCTTGCAGCCCCGTCAATCTTTCCTTGAAGAGGATTATAATTATCAAACTGGTTGTCGGCTGAGAATAATCTTCTGGGTACTAAAAGTGAAAGAGTTGAAAAATCAGAGAAAAATTGCATCGATCAAAAAAAAACTTTTTTAAATAATTTTATTTGCAATTGATTTAAACAAATGACGTATTTTCATAGCTGGCCACTTTTTAAAAATCTGAAAAAAAAGCAAGCATATACTTTGATATCCTCTCTTTAACGACAAATAAACAAAAATAACGACACTTTAAAATTGACGACACAAAAATTAATTGAAGTTGACGCCGCGTCGGCCTCGCCGCGTCGGCCCCACCGCTAGTGTGTCGCCAAGCCAGTCGAACCCACCGACCGTTGGCTGGTGGCG
Source organism: Xiphydria camelus (assembly GCA_963678675.1). Lineage (NCBI taxonomy): Eukaryota > Metazoa > Arthropoda > Insecta > Hymenoptera > Xiphydriidae > Xiphydria > Xiphydria camelus. The sequence goes on from OY783201.1 coordinate 7,808,646, forward strand.
GGGCCGACGTGCCAATTCCGACGCGGCGTCAACTTCAATTAATTTTTGTGTCGTCAATTTTAAAGTGTCGTTATTTTTGTTTGTTTGTCGTTAAGGAGAGGATATCAAAGTATATGCTTGCTTTTTTTCAGATTTTTAAAAAGTGGCCAGCTATGAAAATACGTCATTTGTTTAAATCAAGTGCAAATAAAATTATTAAAAAATTTTTTTTTTTGATCGATGCAATTTTTCTCTGGTTTTTCAACTCTTTCACTTTTAGTACCCAAAAGATTATTCTCAGCCGACAACCGGTTTGATAATTATAATTTAATGAAAAAAAAGCAGCGTTATTTTTCAAGTGGCTGTAAAACCAACAATTTTCAAAATTTTGAAAAATTCTTCGAGATACGGTTAAACATCGACAAAGACTACAATATATCCAAATTTGAGCAAAATCCGAAATGTTACTCCAAAAAGTGTCCGATTTGGTATGGAATGACCCGCACTGCATATGATCGAAAGGAACGAAACTGAAGAAAATTGTTATATCAAGTCCTTCAACCAAAATCCCGGCCGACTGCAAAGATTTTTTTTCTTCTCAAAACAAACTGCAACCTGTTCAATTTCTCTGCACGTATGCTCCAACTTTTTAAAAAATCAATGCTGTATCATCAATAGCAGTATCTATTTGAATGGGCATTGCGAGAAACGGTTCATTACCATTCGTCCGACTCGGGAAAGGTGGGGGACTGCGAACTCATTAGTAGTCTAGATTCGCGGATACAGACCGCCTGCCTTGTTATTGTGACCGACGGTGGGATTAACTCTAGATTGGCGATTATAATGAAGTGGTGTGTGTTTACGACTGCTCGTCTCCTTTGATGTGCCACGAAAGACCGACAAACTACGGGAACGGCGAATACTTGGACGAGCACGACATTCGGCCATCGGCGAGTAGCGAGCAACCCGTGTACACACTCGGGATTCGCCGAGCAGTCGCTCGGTGTTCGCCGAGTACCGAGTGTCTACCCACCCTGTTTCATAACGGGAACCAAGCGAACAATACATTTGGCCATCGGCAAACAGCGAGCAACCCGTGTACACACGCGGCATTCGCCGAGCTTTCGCTTAAAGCCTCGTTGACATCGGCGAGCATTGCTCGGGACTCGCCGAACCCCGCGTGTTTACCGGCACCTTTACACGCATACTATCTGGAATACGACGCGACCACCCCGGTCGGAGTTCGCTGGCTAAATGGTCGAAAATCATTAGGCAGGTCTCGGCAGCTGATAACGGTCCCCGGTTACAACCCGGGCGTGGGTATTGCGGAAGAAAGATAGTGGCGCGCGGCGCGGTTCGCGCGGAAAGGGCTGCGGTGTATAAAACCCTTCATTTCCCAGATAAAACGTGCATCGCGTATCGCTGTAACCTGGCTTTTTACGACTCGTTTTCTTTCAACGTTTCACCGTTTAAATCGGGACATATGTATGCGCGTGCACCTTCTGGCACGACAATTTGCCGAAGTGGTGTACATTACCGACGGACATTTGCAAAATGTTGCACCGCTATTGTTTCGTTATATTTTTTCATTTTCGAAATATAGCGTTTGCGTGTTTGTGACATTTAATCGATCGTTCGGACATGAAGAGACATTAAAAAATGTATCGATTTCGAAGACCAGAGGTAAGTAGGTATGTATTTCTGGTCTTCGTTTTTTAAAATAATAAAGTACATATCTAATAATGGATTTTTTAACTTGGAGATGGGAAGAATGAATTAATTCTTAGGAACTTTTATAAAATTATAGTTTAATTAAAGATATAGTTTTTCCATTGAATGTTTTGGATACCCTTCATTACTATGACTCATAACGGAAAAAAGTATCGATTATTTTATCGAAACTCCCTACATCCAGAACATTAATTAAATTAAAATGACAAAACTTATCTAGTTAAACGCGTTTAATTATTCTAATCGAAATACTGGTCAGTCATTCTATATAAAAAGTGGTCGGTTTAACCAAACAGAGAGAATCCATATTTCACTAAACGGTTTAATCATCGTCTCCGAGACTTTAGTTATATTGACCAAGTTATTTTTCTCAGTGTAAAATCATGTCAAGTTTCATCAGAATGAGAAGATTTCACATTTAAACATCAATTTATTATTAATATATACTCATGAAATGTAGATAATACCGATTCTAGAAAATTTACGTCACCTGAAATTTACAGTAGTTAATACAGAATTCCCATGACAATCTATAAATTGCTTTCAGACACGTAAACCCACCCCTGTACATAATTCATCTTCATCCCTACGTTACATATCCATACGCGAATATCGCGCAGGTATGCGAGGTGAGGAAGAATAGGGTTCCGGGGGTCTGATCAAAAGTTTCAGACATGCGCGTATGAAAATTCAATTGTACGGATTGGGCGGAGGTAGTGAATTTGTTACACATCCGCTATTGCACGGGGGTCCCATTGGACCGATGGAAAGAGAAAACGGGAACGAGAGGGAGAGTGATGGAGAATTCAGCCAGACCGGTAGAGGGTGCTAGCAGCCAATAGGGGAGAGTTGCATAATTCATGGCCTCGGCAACACCCGTACCGGAATTACGCTCTGTTCGGGGTGTGTTTGCATGGCGTCAAAACAATATCGCATCGGTGAACTTCCGAAGTAGGTGGAGTACCGCGAGAGTACCAACGATTTATACTACGGGACATTTCTGAGGATTCGTCGAAGTTACCGATTAACGATAATCGGTATTGTCAAAACGTTGGGGTCGTCGATTAATCGTTGTACAATCGATTGTGGATATAACTGAAATACACTGAGAGAAAAGGTCTAATTGAAAACCAACCTGATAAAAAAATGTTTTTGAGATATTTAGGAATTTACTCATGTTCAACAAAAGTCTATTTGAATTAAATAAATGTTTGACATATTTTAATCGAGTACGAACCTAGTAGAACATCTATTTGATTCAAGTAGACTTTTGTTCGATGTGAATACATTCATATTCATGTCAAATAAATATTTCTATTAGGTTCATATTTAACTAGAATTTTTTCCTGGGTGTAATCATTGGAAATAATAAAAAAACTTGCATTAGAAGGTATCGATATTTTTCAAAGATTTCTTGATCAGGAACTTTAAGAAATTCCAAGCTACGTTGGAGTTGCGTGGAATAATTTTTTTTTCCTACATACGGGAGAACTCGAGGAGCTAAATATTTCTACGGGATGTCATCGCGTTTTCCGGTGAGGGAACGTTCGTCGTTCGGTAGAAAGCGAGAGATAAAACTCTCCCTCTATCAGCAGGAACCGTAGGATCTATTGCAGTAGGCAGGTGTGCGACATCGGGTACGCCAGTTCTTTATCTGTTTTTTATGGAGGCTCGAGGTACTCCGGTAGTACCACGGATAGTGATTACGTGACACGCAGCGAGTAGGTACGTCTCCCCCTCTTATCGCGCGAGCTGTAAAACAACCGTAATTCCGTGGCGTAAAGTTGAGGTTCAGGAAAGTTTACTCTAGAGAAATTGTTATCGAGAGGGAAAGGTAAGGTACGGAGAAGCGAAGCGATTAACATCTTTCCTCCCATTTGTATATCCTAGAACTTTCGATACCTCGATAAGTTTCGCATACTGTTACAAAAATGGAGCTCAATCAATCAAAAAGGCTGTTAGTTGACTTCCCTCTACTTTATTCGAATGATATTCTTATCGAATCGATGAAGCGATATCAAACTCAATCGAATGATTCAGAAGGTAATGGATTTGTTAAATAAAATTGTTGATATTTCATATTTCCTTTGAGATATCGGTTTAATAGCTATGATTGTCATAATCAGCGTGAAAAAATAATACGATGATCTAGCTATCGATTCCAGATATTTCGATATTTTCGAAAAAAATTCAAAAAATGTCAAGGGACATTTTTGCAAAAATTTAAATCTCTGGAATCGAAGTCTTGATCACTCCACTCGGTGTGTTTTTTCACGCTGATTTAAAAAATAAAGGATTTCTCGAAGAAATCTTGATAGAACACCGAGATATCGACGATTTTTAGTAAACAAATAATTGTTTCGTTAATAAAATCGTTGTTTTCTTATATTTTCTTTGAGATATCGACCAAATAATCACGCTTTTCGTAATCAGCGCGAAAAAAAATACGTAAGATAGGGTGATCGGGCGATCAATTACAAAAACTTCAATTTTTGGCAAAATATCAAGGTACCTATGTGTATTGATATGTGCAGAGAATGGTTCTCTCTCCACCCGATTAGATCTTCCATCAAATGAAACATTTCTCCCGACCGACTCTTTCCAGTTCGTATTACTTTCGCTCCCCTGATATCTATAAACCTTCTAATACAATGATCGCAAAAATATCCGTGAAAGCCATAAATGCGATAGACCGCATCGCGTGCACTATCGACTTCTCGGACGAGCCGACGAGTTCTTCGGTTGTTGCACGATCGGCGACATCGGGCCTCTAGATGACTCCGAGTATGTGCGACCTTACACGTGCACCGTGAAAAGGAAACAGGACCTCCTCCCCCTCCCACTCCACAAACTCCTTCGATACCAACGAGCTGTGGGTGTAGTAGGTAAGTTATGAGGTAATACCAACGTAAATTGACATTAGCCGTGTGTGTGGTCCTGGCGTGCGGAGCGAGGACGACGAAGGGCGAGCGGGGGGAAGGGTGGAGGACGCTTTACGTCCCGTACATAAACTGCGGTCCTTATACCGTACAACCGTACCAACTGTCAGCCGGCATCGTAATGGCTAACTTACCTCTACAGGGTGTCTCGGGGGTTCACGACCTGTCATCGCTGCATTTCCGATTCTTGTTCGCCGAACGTCGAACGCGTCTCGTACGCCGCGAGACCAGGTGTTCGGGATGGTGTATTTTGCCCGAACGAAAATAATGTACGTCGCGACGGGAAGTACCTGTTAAATTGCTTTAAAATGTTGCGCGGCCTTTAGAGTCAAACGTATATGGTGGCTGGTATTGTGTTAAAATATAAAAACGATATTGTGTTGGGGTTATTATTATTAAATCTGTACTCGACTTTAAAGTTTTCAGACTACACGTACACAGAAAAAAAAAATAGTAGATTTATGGTCACATGCGGGGGAGTGCCGATTTAGTTGCTCGAATTAAATTAATTTGGTTATAATGATTCGAAATTGTTCGACGAAAACAAGCTGTAGTCAAGCATAGTAAATTATTAATTTAAGTAACTAGATTTACCTTCCCCCGACCGTGACTAATAATTTAGTCAAATCTATCACGTGTTTTTTTTTCAGTGCATGTAATAAACAACATACGAGGCTAAACTTACTCGACAAGAAATATACTTCAATTACTATTATCTCATTATCTATGGGCTTTTGGCTCTCATATCAATATAATACTTTTTTGAAGATTACATTTTTATCTATAACAAAGTCTTACATCGATATGGGCCAAAAGCTCATAAGTAATAGTGACATTAATAAGATAATAGCGATTGAAGTTTCTTTCATGGCAAATAAGCCTAGCCTCATAGGTATCTGTAACGAAATCAAATAGATAAGCGTCGAAATAGCCGAATCGACTCGTCACGATATAAATAAGCCTCGTTCCACATTGCAACGACTAAATCGACGGTGCATTTTCCATCGCAGAGGTTCTTCAAAACCGTTTCCTCCGCAGAAGTGAAAGTCCCGCCGTACAAAACGCGCCTTTCAAAGGAACAGTCGACGCGGACACATCCGTTACGTCGCGGAAACGCGTTTAGCGCGAATACGGGGGCGTGCGCTTCCCGGGGATAAATCCATTTCGCGGTCAGGTTTCGCTTTCATCTGAACGTTGAGAGGATAATGGCGGTATTCCCAAACGACGCGTTGCAGGGAGCATAAGAGAGCGCGTTAAAAAGGGAGGAGGAAACGTGGAAGCTCGTATACCGGCGCGGCTCACCGCAGGAAAGTCACACTCGACGCGCGTACGATTTTTATATGCGAAGCGAAGATGATCCGAGATCAAAGGACGACGCCCCGCCGCGCGCGACACAAAGCGAAACCGAATAGAATTCCTTCGGTTCTCCCCGCCGCTCGCGAAACTAAACATTACGCGGCGCATCGTGACGTTATACTGGTGTAGAGCACCTCTTTTCCGCGAGGGCGTCAAAGGAAGTCCTTTTTCCGTTCTCCTCTCCATCCGTTGTCGCCCCGACGACCCGCGCGGCAGTCGGTCACTGGCACTTGAAGAAACAACACGCTAACGCAAACGCAGGTTTCGCGGCACATCGAACGGTTTTCGGACTTCCTTGTTTTCCTTCGACCGAGAGATGCGAGTCGAGATCTCCACCCTCCAGCCAACCACCAGCTCCGGCTCGCCTTTGAAACCGGCACGTTTGCACGCGCGCTCCTTACTTGTAAAAACATTCGCCGCTCGACACTCGTGGGAAACCGCGTCGCGGTGGCGGTACCACCGCGCGAAGAGACGACGCGTTGCTTCGGGAAATTTATACGGTTGAACCGGGGGCTTCTCTTCGGGAATCTTCGCGTCGCGCTTCCGAGTGAAATATGGAAGGGCTGTCCCTGCGTCGTTTTCTATTTTCCATTTCTGAGTTTTTTTTGGTTTTATATTAGCGCGTCAATTAGGGTTTTCACACAAGTATGAAATATTCAAGGTGGATAATAAGATCTCCTTTATTCTTGGTATCAAATCAAACATACACTGTTAGAAGTTTTTACAGTAAACTTCATATTATTTTTACGATGTTTTCATTATACGAGTTTACCCATCAAAATTACTATGCGCGATTGAAACAATTAAGTTTACTACAAATTTGATTTCAATTTACCACAAAACCACTTTAAATGTACTAAAATTTAAGCATCTTTCCAGCAAATACTGTAGAATTCGAAGCTCTTTTCGAAAATGGCAAGTAATTTATAGCGATTCACACAAAAAAACTATTGACAATTTGATGCGAAAACACAAATTGCACATGAGGAGAATGTATAGGAAAATTACGACGAATATTGTAGAGTTACAATAACATATAAATTCACAACTAGTTTTGTAAATTTTATTCACAAACATGTTGGAAGCGTTTTACACTTCTAACTGTGTAAACTGCCAATAAGAATTTCACACTCGCGGCCCTGCATTTTTCTTACAACATCCTCCGGTCCATCCAACCCCGAGAATCGATCCAATAAAAATCAACTCCACTCGCTGCGTCACACTTTCCCAAATATAGAAACAAAAAAGCCCTGGACTAGCCTTTCTCTTACGATAGGTGTCAATCTCTCTCTCTCTCTCTCTGTCTCTCCTTCTCTCCCCCTCCCACCCGCCCACTCTCTCCCTCTCACGCTCTCCTAAAATAGTCCCCGCACCAACGCGAAAGGCGCCTAAGCCTCGCGCCGCGTCGCGTCTCGAACGACTTATTGATTTTTGGCGGGGATCGACCCCCGCGGCGTCGCGACGACACGTCTCTCTCCCATAATATGTAGGACGTCGCGAATAAGCCCCGTAAGACACCGGCGGCCCTCCGAGGTTATCTCCCCGCCGCACGGGCTTACCGCGAACGACAAACGAAGTAATACAAAGAAATCGTCAAAGGAACCGGACCAGATGGCGGCGGCTGACTCGGCCGACGAGGGACGCTGCAGCAGCGACGGAATGGAACGATGGAAGGGGGGTGCCGGGACGGGATAATCCCAAGGGCGTTGACGGCGGCTCGACGGATAGAACCGCGCGTCACCGTCTCTTACGCGGGACGTATTTGTTTTTGGCTAACAAGTCCGCGCGCCTTGTATCCGGCCAAGATCCTCGCTGATGTATCGGCTGTTTACACGCTTCTTCCGCGCCACGAAGCCACGGGCGTAACGGCGAGAGGCCGGTGTGTCGTCGAGAGGGGCGAAGTAACTCATCGCGGGCAGGGTTCGGACTTGCTCGTGCGAAGGATCCGCGCCAGAACCGCGCCTTGTATTCGACTTGACTCTATTAATCGTTGTTGGTCTGACAAATTTAGGGTTCATATGTAGGTATTCGCTCCGTGAGTACGGACACTGTTATACTTCGGTGGGCATGTATGTAGGATCGGGGAAAAGGAAAGAAGAGTGCGAGTGTGTAAGTGTGAATGAGTAAGTGCGATAATGACGTTTCGAGTGCTATTCATGACTGGGGGAAATGGATGCGAGTGTCAGGTAGCGAGGCGGTCGACGGGCGGGCCTGAGACCAGGGAGCTAGGGTTGCTCGGGTCCGAAGACGGTTGGCGTGGATGCGTAATGTTCGAGGAATGCATGGGGATGGAATGAACGAAACAAGAGAAAATGCGTAGAAAGAAAGAGTAAGTAAATGGGAGTAAGAGAAGGAGAGAAAGAGCGGGCTTGACGGGAAGGCCAAGGGCGAGAATGAGGCAGTTCGGAGTGAAGCGTCGAGGAGTAAAGACGATGTACCTTTTTTATGTCAATTAAGCTATTCTTTTATGTCTGTTAAAATAAAGACAACGTTTCAAAATAATTCGACTGGTGAATCTGATCCTACATGTATGGCAGTATACGTGCAAAGCAGATGTCGTAGAAAAAGTAGCGGTTCGTTCGTTCGTTCGCTCGTTTGTTTGTTCGTTCATTCCATTCGTTCGTTCGTTCATTCGATCGTTCGTGCGTTCGTTCGTTCGTTCATTCGTTCGTGCGTGCGTTCGTTCATTCGTTCGTTCGTTCATTCGTTTGGGGTGTATCCTCAGAGATACATCTGGTGAGCATCCTCAGAGATACATCTGGGGTGTATCCTCAGAGATACATATTGGGTGTATCGTCAGAGATACATCTTGGGTGTGTCCTCAGAGATACACCTGGGGTGTATCCTCAGAGATACTTCTTAAAATTTTGATTTAAATCCAGGGTATAACAGAAGAATCAATCTATATAAATGTGCAACTTATAGTTCTCGCACCAATCATGACCGAACTGCGATTCAACCAACAGTCCACGAGACTGCCCGTGATGAACTTTGACGAGCTCGCGCAACCGAGTGCCGAGAAGAAGAAGAAGCAGCACGGTGACTTGCTGCCAAATAGCGTGCGGGCGGTGTTTTGCGGGCCATCCAACTGCGGCAAGACGAACGCGCTGCTCACCCTCGTGACACACCCCGATGGACTGAGATTCCAGAACGTGTACGTCTACTCGAAATCACCCAATCAACCCAAGTACAGGTTCCTGGAAAAAGTGCTCGATTCGGTGGACGGTGTCGAGTACCATCCCTTCAACGAGCACGAGCAGGTGGTGTCACCGGAAGAGATACGTCCAAACTCGATAATGATCTTCGACGACGTCGCTTGCGAGAAGCAGGACAGCATCAGAGCCTTTTTCTGCATGGGTCGAGGTAGGGACGTCGACTGCTTCTACCTCTGTTAGACGTATACTCGAATTCCCAAGCACCTGGTGTGCGATAATGCCAACCTGCTGGTGCTCTTCCGGCAGGATGACACGAATCTCCGACACGTTTACGACGATCATGTGGACACGGACATATCTTACACGAAGTTCAAAGACATATGCTCTGCTTGCTGGAATGCCGACAAGTACGGATTCGTTGTTATCGACAAGGGTCGGGAGCTCAATGAGGGCAGATACAGAAGGGGTTTCGACTGCTTCGTGAACCTGATAAATGCGATCGAACCAAGACCCGAAAATGACTGCAGTCTTAATAAGCTAGACCATTTTCCCATATATGGACAAAAAGGTAGATGTAAAAACTGCAAATCAGGTCAGACACAAGTATTTTGCAGAAAATGTAATGTAAGAGTATGTTTTGCACCTAACAGAAACTGTTTTGCGGATTTTCGTTCATAAAAATTATAGTGTTTATTAAGACTAATCAGATAAAATGCCCACTCGTTGAACGGCTTTTGAGATATATCCGCTCAAAGTACAAGAGTAAATTTGGTTGGGTGCTGGGAACGAGTCGATGAAATCGGGGGCTGGTAGACATGCGTCTGGAGATCGAAGCGAATGTAAATTCCCCACACCCGAGACAGACTGGTTGCGAGAGTACACCGAGTGCACCATTGTCAATTTGGATGAGCTGGGTTGTCCCTCGCTGAGGAAACTTAACAGCGAGCCAACATTCAGATGCCAGCGCCACTACGCCGATGGCCATTTCTGTGCCGTTGAGAATGTGAAACGCTTGGAAACCTGGCTGAAGTACAAGAACGATCCTCCGTCTTTGGAACGTTCCCTGAGGATTTTCTTCGAGACGGAGAATCTCACCTCGATGACCGCTGAAGATATTGTCCAGCTCCCTAAAGAGATTCTCACCGTCTTTGCCGCCAACACGATCGAAGATGCATGGAACAGGCGCGCTGCCGGCTAAATATACCGAGGACAAGGATATCACCGATTGTCGGCGATGCCGCATACATCACCGGGTACCGAGAGGCAACGACGATTATGATGGTCCGCAGCCCATGATCAAGAATTGTGTTTATTGCCAAGAAGGCTAACTTTTTTTTTTGTATAAATATTTTTACGAATAAAGGTAAAAGAAAAGGAACAAAATGTTGTCTTTACGACCACCTGATGATAGAATAGTTAGCGGACGATATACCTTATTGTACAATCATTGAGGGAAATAGTTTCTTTTAATGGAGGTATTAAAACTACAAATGAGTAAAACATATATTATTATAATATGAGCGAAACATAATTTTTTTTATTCATAAATTCAGTATGCTTCATGTTACTTCATAACAAATTCGAACAAATTATATTTTCCACCAAGGTTCTTCAAATGCAGCTTGTCACTGCACGCCTTCACCAGTTTATTGAACTCCTCATCGTTGCCATCGCCATCCTCGAAGAATTTGTTGACTCGTGATGGCAGGAAGACCGCAAAGCTGTTTTCAAGATCGACCACGATCTTCAGTCCATACTTCGTGTTGACTTTCCTCACTTTTGTTATGTGGAACTCCTTTCCGATTTGCAGCTCGGAGAGCTTCTTCGTTTCCAGAAATCCAGCGGTTCTGCTCAGCTCGTTCAATTTTGAAAAGTCCATTTTCTTGGCTGCTTCTGACTATGACTGATAGTGATACCTCAAAGACTTCTGACTGTGACTGATAGTGATACCCCAAAAACTTGAGGTTCTTATAATCGCACACTGCTCAGTGGTAGGGAAATTGCGGTGACGTGCATGCATGCAGGTTTCGAGTTGCTTCGGGATAATTTTGTAGCACTCAGCGGTACCTGTAACATGGATCTTTCCGCACGATAAGGAGAAAATTGTTTACCACGATGATGCTTTGGAGAAAATGCGATGACGTGCACGCATGTAGGTTTCGAGTGGCTTCGGGATAATCTTGTAGCACTCATCGGTATCTATAACATGGATCTTTCCGCACGCGATAAGGAGAAAACTGTTTACCACGATAAGGAGCAAATGCGGTAACGTGCACGTATGCAGGTTCCGACTTGCTCCGAGCCATCTTGCAACACTCATCGGTGACTGTAGCACGGATTCAAATCCCCCACCACGACGCATGCGCGCGGCGCGATATGCAATCGAAGATCACGAATTTGATACCTATGAGGTGATTACCGTGCCGGGGATGGTGACGGACGAGGCTTGCCGGCACGCATGCAGTTTCCAAAAATTATCATCGTCGCGGGCGAAGTCGGAAAATGGGAACACGCGAGACGTGGGGGTGTCGAAAGCGAGATTGTCCGAGTCAAGCCTAACCTGCATGCGTGACGTCAGCTATCGAAAGCTAGATTGCTCGGGGTGAGGTTAGGGAGGGGGTATCAAAAAGGGGTATCGAACGCAATCAAGCCTAACCTGCATGCGTGATGTCACCTATCAAAAGCGAAATTAATCGGGGTGAGGTTAGGGAGGGGGAGGTCGAGTCCCCGGTCGCGTAGGCAACTGCGCTCGAACCCGCCTAGCCTATCTACTGAAGTATTTAAAGAAATATTAAATACATTTTAGCCTGCTTATTTTTTCAGTGCAGAATCACACATGCCCACTAAAGTATAATATAACAATGTTCGTGCGCACGAAGCGAATGCATTTACAGACGCGCGGTATTACTTGCCATTTTCGTCGATGGCTCATAAATTTCCAAAAGCGAGGACACGTCTCGAATGAGCAACGGCGAAATCAAATACAAGGATTCCGAGAAACGAGGATTTCTCAAACTTTCGACGAAGGATCTCCGACGACCGAGATCATCCCGCGAGCGGACTCACGCGTAGGATTTCGGGATTCGATTAAAGTGGCGGCCACGCGAGTAATCGCGCGGGGGCGCGGTTGCGGGGATGATGACGAAACGGCCGGCGGCGCTCGGAGAGTATACGGAACGCCGCGCTGGTCCGAAAGAGTGGGCGTACCCGATACACGCTACACACTACAGCGGCGGTGTCGATTCGAGTCGGGCAAAGTTAAAACGGTTCGATCGTCCCGAACAAGTTTCCCCGAAGTTTCGAGATACGATCGAAGGGTAGAGCGCTTCTCGACTTCGAGAGAGTCGATTGGTCATCCGTTCTCCGGAGGAAAAGCGCGTCCCGCGCGGAAGGGATGACCCGGTCTCGTCGTCTTCGCCCCCACCGTATCGCTCCTCCGCCGCCGCGACCTCGCGAAAAACTCCGGGCGGCTCTTCGCATAACTTCGTACGCTCTCTCTCTCTCTCTCTCCGCTCGTCCACCCCCTCACCCGTCGTTCCGCCTCGCGCGCTCTCTTTGTTTGCGGAGTTTCTCCGAAGCAATAAAACCTTACCCAGTTGGAATTTTAATGCCGAAATAAGGCGTAAGAGGTGGACGCGCGGAGCGTGAGCCGAGTCGGTGAATGAGCGAACGGGCGAGTCGGGGTGAACCGGCGTGATCGATGGGGACATACATCAACGGGGCAGGACGCGGACGTCGTCGGCGCGCGGGCACAAGCCGTGAGTCGGGACAAGACGAGCGAGCGAAAGGGAGTCGCGTCGAGGATGGGGTGGGGAGAGGCTGCCAGGTGGCGAGACAACACCTAATGTGAATACAAATTACTCGCTCTCTCTCCGTCGCTCCGCGCACATACGCTCGGGCTGTACGGTGAGGTGTCGGCGGCGGCGGCGCGCGCGCGAGACCGCGCGACGCTGCCAATCACGCGACTCCTCATAGATTTCGAACGACGTGCCACTACCGCGAGGTAATTGCGATAAATTATGCACCGCGTCAAATTCGAGGTGAAGCGTCGCCGGCAATAACCGTCCCGAGCGACGGGACGGTCGCGGGTGTCTGACATTCGTCAGTCGTACCGTCCTGGATGGACGCGTGACCTCGTGGCAATGTATGTGTATGTACCTACACTGAGAAAAATAATCTTGTCAATTTAATCGAACTCCTGGAGACCGTATTACCAAACCGTTTGGTGAAATATGGATCCTCCATCTGTTTGGTTAGACAGACCGTTTTTTTGGTTGGAATAACTACATTGAGAAAAATAACTAGGTCAATCTAACCAAAATCCTGAAGATGATGACCATACCATTCGGTGAAATATGGATTCTCCATCTGTTTAGTTTGATTGACCAATTTTTGGCTGGAATAACTAAACGTTTGATTGGAATAACTGAATATTTGGTTCAAGTGACCAGTATTTTGAATGGAATAACTAAACGCATTTAACTAGATTCGTTCTGTCATTCTAACCTAAATATTTTTCTCAGTGTAGGCATATAGATAAAATTACCATACATGTAGTTGAAACAACTAAATATTTAATTCAATTTACTAGTATTTTAGTTAGAATACTAAACTCGTTCAGCCAGATGCATTTTGTCATTTAAACCAAATTATTTTTCTCAGTGTATAGACTAATAGAGAACTACAATATGAAAATTAATAAGAAAAAGACAAAAATTCTGGTATGTAGTAAGAAAAAACGTAAGAGTAAAACTAGAATAAATATAGGCGACGAAAGCGTAGAAGAAGTACAGCAGTTTTGCTATCTAGGTAGCCAAATAACGACAGATGGAAAGAGCCTAAAAGACGTCAAACAAAGAATAGCGCAGGGAAAACAGGCTTTTAATCTGAAAAAGAAGCTACTATGCTCAAAAAACGTCAGCCTCGAGAGTAGGAAAAAATTTCTCAAAACATACGTGTGGAGTACAGCTTTGTATGGGTGCGAATCTTGGACGATAGGAATGGTAGAAAGGAAAAAATTAGACAGCTTCGAAATGTGGTGCTATAGAAGAATGCTAAAAGTAAAATGGACCGAGAAAATCACAAATGAAGAAGTCTTGAGGAAAATAGAGGAAAACCGGCGGCTCTGGAAAAATATAAAGAAAAGAAGGGATCAGCTGATAGGCCATATAGTGAGACATGAGGGACTGCTAAGAGACATCTTAGAAGCAGAAACGGGGAAAAAGAGAGAGGTAGGTAGGCCGCGGTTAGACTACATTTCGCAAATCATTAAGGACGTAGGTTGTTCGAAATACAGGGAAATGAAAAGACTAGCGGAGGACAGGAAAAGATAGAGAATGGTATCAAACCAGTCTTAGGACTGATAACTTTATGATGATGATGATGAGTGTATAGACACGTAAATAAAATTACTAAACATGTTTTTAGAATAACTGAATATTTGGCCCAATTTATTAGCATTTTGGTTAGAACAACTAAACACGTTTAACAACACTGAGAAAAAAAATTAGTTGTGTCGATTTATTTGATTTGAATTATATCAAGCAATTAAATAACTCTGTGTACAAGAAAGGTTCGATTCGCCGCACAATAGGCGGGAAACACGCTGTCGGACGTGACTTCGAGTCGGAAAAGTCGCTGAATTAACGATCGACCGGCGTCATCGATCAGTTTCTAATCCGACAAATCCCGCGTTAATAATGCGTCACGGAGCGACGGGGCGTGCGCCGTGCGGTCCACACTGCACCGGGCTTCTATTCGGACGTTGCTCGCGCGCGGATTTCACGCGCCGCGACGTCCATACGCGCGCCTCTCTCTCTTCCTCACGTGCGCGCGAGGGGCGCGCATCATCGTCGCGCGCGATGGTGTCGCGCATTGTTCGCCCTCGCGTCAATCGGCACCCGGCCAATATATGACTCGTGTCAAATGTCGCGCTATTGGCCCGCATTGTAATGGTTTGTTTAATACGGCATTATAAATTTGTTTCCGCCGACAGCTGCGAAGGTTAACCATTGTGTGGGGATAATAGGAACGCCTCGAATTCCCCGCACCAGTGTCCAGAGGCCGAAAAAGGGAGGACGCGGGGATACGGTAGGTACCGGAGGATAAATGTTCCGTTCCGCCCTCCACGAAACCAATCCCGCAACTGGGTTCTCCGCCATGGATCGAGAGGCGCGCGCGTGTATACCTATCGTTTCCGCTCCCCTCCGGATCTCTGTTACATCCGCACCAAATCCGCCTACGTTTGAAATTGATAAGATTCACACCCCCGCTGTCCCTCCCCGGCTGCGTTGCTTTATAAATATCGTTCGATGATTCCGAGCGAACGTTGGAACTCACGTTTCGGGGGTTGGAATTCGCTGGTTCGGTGAATTGTTGACTCCTTTGTGTATTTGTTTCGCTATTTCTCTTTCGGGGGATGAATTCGAACCGTAAATTGTGGACGATTCGAAATTGATATCTGTGATCGACTTCCGATCAGTGGAACACGATAGTGTTCGGTCTTCAGAGTGTGAAGGTGCGACGGAAATATCGCGGTTCTCCAACCCACGAATTTATTTTTACACCCGTACTTTTCGTTCGCAAAGCTTTCTCGAGCGAGCAGCGCAATTCGCACGCATCTCGCGACCTTTAAACCTACGAGCTTCCGTGTCCGTCGGCCGTTAATTCGTTCGTTTAATACGCGCCATCAAACATTCGTTTCCGTTGACAGAGAGTTACGCGGGTCGGTATACCACCGAAATACCTCCCCGGAGATTCGCATGGACTTCGACGACTTCGTACGTGCGCCTTGTACATTTTCGGGTTTATCGACTCCACGGGGGACGTTCGGAGGGGTGCGCAGTGTATCGAGCGATCGCTCTAATTAGCGTATATCTTATCGTTCCGACTGACCATTCCCGTTTGGTCCTCATTATATGTAGGGCAGAGTAGGATTAAAATGCTGGAGGTAGAGAGTACCATTCGATAGATTTTGATAAATAAGCAGTTTCGTTTATTCACAATCAGGATTCGGTGGCAGCTGTCCTATATGGAGGCTATTTCTACGTAACGCAATTGTCAAATGGTCAATTATTTTTTAAGATTAGTCGAATGGTACCTATTTCTTATTCCGCGGCACTTTTAACCCCGCTCAACCCTACACGTAAGGGCTTTGGGATGTTCCTATTGTGCTGAAGAACAATTTTTCCTTAGAAACTAGTAAATTGCAATGTAAACTATCACTAGTTAATGTTTTGAAAAGACAAATTATCGTATCGCATGGGGAGACTATTTCTACGTAACGCTATTATCAAATATTCAATTATTTTTTAAGACTAGCCGAATGGTACTTTTTACCCCGCGACACTCTATACTCACTCCACTCTACACACACTGAGAAAAATAATTAGGTTAAAATGACAAAATGCTTAAACGTGTTTCCTTATTTTAATCAAAATACTGGTCAGTTGAACCAAATATTTAGTTATTTCAACTAAACGTTTAATTATTCTGACCAAAAATTGGTCAGTCAAGCCAAACAGATGGAGGATCCATACGTCACCAGACGGTTTGGTCATCATCTCCAAGATTTTAGTTAGATCGACCGAGTTATTTTGTTCAGTGCACGAACGGAGATTCGTGACAGGCACGCTGCATCAGACTCTGACGAAGATATTTCCGAGTTTTCAATTAGGCCCGATTGTCGCGGCGGCGACATCGTACATATGAGGGGCTCTGCATGCGTGGCGTGAGCGGGAAGAAAAATAATGCGACACAGCGCGCGGGCCAGCGAAAGGTCGTCCATCAATAAACACAGCCTCCGCGGAGCTGTAGCGACGAGATAAAGAAATATGTACACAAAGCGGCCACACACACCGTCGCCGTCGGGACGCCGCGCACTACACGGGGCTACGGGCATCGTCGCACCGACGCGAGAGAGCGAGCAAAACGGGAGAGAGCGTTGAAAATTTGAGCATCTCTCAACGAGCCTCGCGCGCTGTAAACCGGGAAATTAAATCAGGAGGGAAACACATTTTTCTTCTCGGGTTTATCGAGGCGTGCTCGCGTGACGCGCGCGCGACTCGCACGGGGCTTACGGCGTGGAAGTGTTTCGATATCGAGGGGTTCGTATATAACGCGAGGGCGTATAGGTACGTTTTTGAATCTAGAGGAAAAGCGGGGCGGGGGGAAGTAAATTCGAGGCTGAAAGACTGACACCGGTAAATTTTACTATATTTACAATACAATAACAGAGGTAGGATAGAGTGGGGCTCAAAGTGCCGGAGGTAAAAAGAGCCTTCTGATAGAGATTTTCATTAAAAAATCTTTTCGATTATTCGCAATCATCGTTCTACAGCAGCTGTCCCATACGGAGACTAGTTTTACGTAATGCAATTATCGAATAGTCATTTATTTACTTTTTTTAAGACTTACCGACTGATACTTTTTATCCGGCGGCATCTTTAGCGTCAAAGCACCCTGCATTCAAGAGTTTGCAGATGTTCCTACTGTGCTGAAGGACAATTTTTCTTTAGAAACTAGTAAATTGATTTAATGTTTCGAAGGAAAAATTACTGTATCACACTCAAATCACCTGAAAACCCTTATGTGTATCTCTTCTATTGCAAATACAGTAAACTTTACTGGTATCAGTCTGTTTATGTGGCGTGACAATCGGAAGTCAATATGCGGCGTTCTATTTCGCTTCGATTTCGCCCACTCTCTGGAGAGAGAGAAGATCTTTATCAACCCGTATAACCAACTTTTATTAATATTTGATCCCATACTCACTTGACATTAAGAAAAGTAATAATCGCCCGTGATAACACAGTACAGAAGCTCGATACATACATATACCCGAATATCCCCTTTCCCCTCCAACCTTCGAGCCACTCGCCCCCTTATATCGGATCAGCCAAAGGCGAACTTCCAGGAAGTCTTCCCGAAACCCTCGCACGCACTTTATACGCTCTAAAACAAGTTCTCCGAAGACATTTCCCACGAAACCAGGACGAATCGAGTACTCGGCGACGATCGGGAGCGATTCGAGCTCCGAAATGTCGTATTCGACATCGCCCCGCCGGAGGAGACTCGCGGGTAAACGATTTCGAAACCCGATCGGTTAGCGGCGGCCTCTTTTATTGGTGTCGATAGCACAGGCGACTATTTATTCGATGACGTGCGCCGTTGTACCGAACGGCGTATCGCGTAACTTAGCGCTGCCGTGCGCTGCACGAGGGTGTATCGCGCGCGAGAAGGCCAAAGAGAAGGGCGAGGGGGTTCGAAAGGGGCGGGAGGGCGAGTCGAGAGGTAGGTATGCCGAAGAGATCAGAGCCGGATTCCGGAGGAATGTTTATCGCGGAAGGAATCTTGATTTAGAACCGTCCGCGTTCAAATGGGATACATTAGCCTATCGCCCTAATGAATTGTCAATGAATTAATTGATTTATGTAAATAACGCCCTAAACCCGCGGACCGTGAGTTACGGCCGGATCGGCCAACAATGTTGCCCGCCCGGCAAAGTGGTTAATCTTAATACAATCGGCCGAGCGTTATCGATGGCAGGCCAGCCTGGACACCGTCAATGAGGCGGTAAGTCCCATAACGAGGAGCGAGCGAGACGCAAGCTCTCGCGTTTCACGAGTCGGATGAGTCCTTCCTCTCTCTCTCTCTCTCTCTCTCTCTCTTTCTTTCTCACATGGTTCGTCTAATTTATTTTTATTTTTCGTCTCGTTCCCTTTTTCTCGCCCCGCCAGATAAGCAGATACGCATCGTAGATACGGAGTGGGGCGAAGGAACAACCCTAAACTTCCAGTCAGTTTATAATTTCGATATCCTCGACCCGGCTCCTCTTCTTCTTCCTGCAACGCGATAGTCGAAAGTTTCACATCTGCCCTCACACGTGATACGTATCGCCTTTACGGTCCTTTGCGGCTGTGAACGATGTGTTCCTGTAATCGTACGCGGCAGTGGCCGATGCTGCGCGGGATTTAAGGGCGATTACGCGCGGCACGAGACGTCGCCTTCTTTTGGAATCCGTTGCGCTTGTCACGAAGGAGATTCTTCGGGGATTCTGGATGTTTCGGATTTGTCCAACGTGAGCGCGTATTCGCTTTTATGTAAGTTGTGAGTCGCGTGATGGGAAAGATTAGTTAAGAATTATTTCGATCCGAAATATTTCGATGCGTGATTCGAAAGAAATTCTCGGCATTTTTTTCGATTCCTTTCTTTTATTTACCGAGCGACTTAGGTAATATTTTTTATAATTCATATACTCTGATAAAAGAATTGAGATATCGGCAATTTTACATGCCTGAGAAATCTTTCTTCCTCTGAAAATCGTCGATATCTCAGTGTTCCTTCGAGATTTCAAAAAAAAAACATGATTTTCGAAATGAGCGTGAAAAAATACATCGGGTGGAGTGATCGAGACTCCAATTCCGAAGATTTTAATCTTTGCGAAAAAGCGAAATTTCTGGAATCGATCCTATCTTATATATTTTTCGCGCTGATTATGAAGATAATTATTATGCCGATATCTCAAGGGAAATACAAGGTATCGACGATTTCATGTATGGGAAAATTATTTTCTTCACAAAAAATCATCGATATTTCGTTCTTCATTCGCGAGTTCCGAAATACATACACTATACTATAGGGTCGTTCCCCGTACCCCGTTCCAAAATAAAGCTACGCGAGATCATTCTCCCATACGCCCATTCACCCAGATCTTGATGCACAGCCATAGCGGTTATAACGGAGGGCAAGTTTACCTAACGCGACAACGTATTTACGTTGCCATTATTACACTGCACCGTGAGATTTCCCGCGGAGACAATGAATTCAAGATCACGCCCTTCGTACGCCACGGTATATAGGTGCGAAACTTAAACGGGAGATACGAAATTAAGTAATTTATATTTATGTATTCACCGATTATAACGAGATAGGTCCGCGGTCCTGGTCGCGTCGTTTGTAAAACAGGAAAGTACGCGTGTTCCTCCGAGGGACACGAAGACGAGGAGTTTCGTTCGCGGTGTTCTTCGGAACCAGGCGATACGGTGGTAGGGAAAGGGCAATTACGGTGCGAACCCTTCGTAACCGACGGGAGTTGGCAAGCTCCTTTGATTTTATACCGTATTGATATACATATACGAATTTATTCGACACTCTAACGAGAAAATCCTGAATACCTAACATTTTCTTGGAAAATATGTGGGCTGCATCCAGAGAAAAGTTTATTCGAATACGAACCTAGTAAAAATATTTATTCGCAATGAATGATGAATTTATTTACGAGGAGTGAATAGAAGATTGAAGTAAATAAACGTTCTACGCGATGTGCACAAACATTTGTTCAATTCAAAAATATCTTTGTTGAATAGAAAATAAAATCCTCCTTGAGACTAATACATTTTCTAATATGTATAGGTTCGTATTCAAATAAACTTTTCTCTGAGTACGGTAGATTAACGAAAAAAGAACTATTCATATTGTGGCGACCCGTCACGCTACGGGGGCCTGCAATCAGATGGCGCCGACCCTCTCGGCCCTCGACTCGCGGCTCCTGGCCCACGGCTCTCGGCTCTCGTTAGTGGTCCGACGACAGGCAGTCACTAGATAGCGACCCAGCACACCGTCGCTACAATAATATTAATCATAGCAAATGTAATCGCGCCTCCGCTTCAATATTTCGAAGTGAAACGAAAGTAATTAGAACGTTCCAAGCAGTTGTTTTTTTTTCTTAAAGAATTTGTAAGTAAGCCCAAGCAAAAATCCCATGGGTGACCCATTCATCCGCTGATGTGGGAAATTCACCCTCGTTTCGTCACACCGCAATATCCCCTCGAACCACGCGCCGCCGAAAGGACCATCGACGCCCCCAGGGAAACGCAGAAATACCCTGTCATCTCCTCGTTTTCCTATTTCCTGAGGAGCAGGAGACGCTGGCCGTACCACTCGCCTCTCGGAGAACGATACGACGGAAGTGGTATTCCGCCGGGCGTATAATTGCTGTACCAATATACCGAGTGATCCGATGATATAAATGAACGTACAATCAAACAATTATGTTACAATAGTGGTTTAATTAAAATAAATAATTAGAATAGAAAGTATTTATCCCTCGGGAGTTTTTTCTATCTCGACTTTTCCCATTTCCTCCAACCGGAAGAATGCACCCGCGCGGCAGCATAATTTTCTCAGCACAAAGTAGGTAAATTTAAATTCGCCATTTCATTCGGACAACCACGGATTAATTCGAGCGAAATCCGCGCGGTTTGGCGTCCCCCCCGGTGTGGCAAAATCGATGCAGTCCTCGGAGCTTGAAGCACCCCTCGCTCGGTGGCGCCAGTTTACGGACCCCTTTCCTGCAAGCTCAAGCTCAGTTTGCGCAGCGCTTTCTTCAATTTTACCCTTATACAATTTCGGAGAAAAGGGAAACCACCCTTTAGAGGAATAATTTTCCGAATAATTCTTCGTACATTTAATTGCACCTTTTATTAAAATAAGAAATAATTTATTTTTCCTATACTAATGCACCTGCAAGCGGTAAAGGCTACGCGGATACTACGCGCTCCACTCGTACGTGCTTTTCTAGGCACCGTCCGCACCGACGTTCTCCACTACGATGAATATAGATCGATTTACACATATTCGATCGGGCTCAGACCCGACGTCGTCCGGCGAACTGACAGAGAAAGTAATTCATAAAATTTGTATGGATTACCTGAGCCCGATCGAATGGCACGGAAACGGAAAGTTGTAAACGCTTAAATGCAAATTTATTGAACCATTTTTTTCCTGTCAGTTCGCTGGACAGTGTATATGATAACTACGATTTTAGTAAAAATTATAATAAAACTTGTAAGAATTGCAATCGTTGCTGTAATTTTTACTGTGTAGAAAAAAAGAATTAATTAGATCTACTAAACATTACTTGCAAGGTCGCAAGTAATTATTTATTTACATCAATTAGATCTTTTTTTAACATCAACTTGATATCTTTTCCTTGCAATCACATATTATTCCATATAATTGTATGAATGAGATATTTAATTGCTCTATTAAAGAATTGCATTGATCTAAATAAATAATTACAATACTTGCGATCCCTCAAGTAATTTTCAATAGATCCAACAAATTCTTTTTCACTGTGTAAAATTGCAATTATCGTAACGATAAGTTAGCCTTGTCCCGAAATTTACCACAAACTTTGTAAACGCTACGATTTATTTTTTTTTTCCATGTAAGCCGCACGATTTTCTCCGCTTCGTCTCGTGACTCGATACCGTCGCATACCGTGGACTGTACCCGTGCAAAATACTTATCCCCCCCCCCAACGTGTATAATCGCGTCCCGGCTCGTTGCACATTATGCACCCAGAGTTCGCAGATACCCCACGCCACGCGATACGACCTCCGAGCGTCCCCGTACATTCTTTTCCATTCAATTAGGACCTTGTATCCGAAGGGGGAGAACGTATCTCGTTCTCCGGTTAGAATTATTTACACAACATTGTGTGTGTCCAGCGGCGACGCTCGCCGTGGAGCGTATACACAGCGAGAGAGGAGAACACCGGTGGGCGTACGCGCGCGCCCGTTCCCGGCTCACGTATGCAAAGCATGGGCGGACCTGCACACTCGTTCGACAATCTGCACTGTCATCAACATACGGCGATACGCGCTGAACCCCGTAACGCATCGCATGCGTGGCCGAGTGGGATATTCGTACGGGTCTACCGCGCGGTCCCCGCCGTCACCCCACCGAAGAAAACAACCTTATCTCGCGCCAGTTACCCAGCGCCGCGTTTAGTCTGTCGACGACAAGTTTGGAGCGTCACATTTACACCCAGGTAGAAGGTCTAGCTGAATATGAACCTGATAGAAAAATTTATTTGAGATGAATAGGAATCTATTCACATCGAACAAGAGTCTATTTGAATGAAATAAATGTTCTACTAGATTCGTACTCGATTTATATAAAAAGATGTGCAAAATGTTTATCAAATTCATATAGTCTTTTGTTCAATGCGAATAAATTCCTATTCATTTCAAATACATTTTTCTACTAGCTTCGTATTCAATTAGACCTTTTCTCTCAGTATAGTACAGACGAATGAGATATTCGCGGTTCGTGTATATGTACCTACTAGACTGATTCAAAAAAAAGCTTTTTTAATTAGTTCTTTTGGCGGGCACTTAAAACGTTAGTATTTAATGTAACTTTGAATATGTCGCCAGGTGCACGTTCTCACTCAATGTTTAGAGGTGTGTCAATCGCTTTTTCTGATTTCCATTTGAATAACACGATGAAATTGTTGAATCATTGGTTTAGTGCTAATTCCTTCTACAATAAAAAAATGTCCCCTTGAAAAATTATAAAAATTGAGAGTTTTAGGTGTAATTGACGTAAAGAAATATTATTTTTAATTATTAAATAGAATTAAATGATAATTAAAAATAATATTTCTTTACGTCAATTACACCTAAAACTCTCAATTTTTATAATTTTTCAAGGGGACATTTTTTTACCGTAGAAGGAATTAGCGAGAACGCGGATTAACACTGGTGAACCCATAAGAGTTTCTCTGTCGCACATTCTCCGTCCTTCTCGAACTTGTCCAGTTGGAGTGTGCGACAGAGAAACTCTTATGGGTTCACCAGTGTTAATCCGCGTTCTCACTCGCACTCGCACGATTCCTATGTCAACAACTTACGTGAAGACCGGGTATATCGTGTGAACCTTAGTATACGTCTGCAATGTATCAATGGTTGCATGATTGAAGGGGTAAGTAGATAAGCACGTTTTAAATAGAATCAATTATTATTGTGTAAATAATTATTTTTATTTATCTTCTATTTATCTCCCACTATTTTTTTCTTCACTCCTTGTCCTTCGAGCATCTCGATAACGAAAATATTCAGCGGGACGCGTTAAAAGTACAGTGCGGTCACTCGCCAACCGTGTGCGCGGTAAAAAACGTCGATACACCGCGCTCTCGACTCTCGGCGCTCCGATGTACGCCGAGAGGGTAGCGAGTTATCGGAGACATTTAATTTAGGCGTCCAGCGAATTTCTCCAGAAGACACCTCCGCCGAGCTGACCCTTACACTCCGCGCCCTTTGCGGTGGAACCAACCGTCAGGCGTAGTTCAACGCTCGTGATCGCACCTAAGGACGACGACGACGTACGGTGTCGCCGGACCACGGACACGTCCGCGTCCATCGTCCGCACCTTGTTAGCGAGGCTCCACGGCGAAGAGGAGCCCGCGGGTCGAGATGGCATCGACCGATACGCGGTGAGCTATGCCGCGGCCTGCGGCTCGTTCAGGAGGAACGGGAGCTTTTGCTCTCCATTTATCAAAGGGGAGAGAGAAAGAGAGGAAGATGACGAGGCCGAGGGCCGGACGCGGTGCGAACTCATCCGATCCCGGAATAGCGAGTCGTTATTTATCCGATGCCGTTAACAGATTCGGCCACAAAAAGTCGCATTTCGTCGATAATTGGGGAAGAAACGAAATTCGCGCGACGCGCTGGGAAATTGGCGAGCGGGTGATGAAGATAAGGAAGGGGGCTGCGAGATCGGAGGTGAACTTTGGTCAGTTAAGCCTTCCCTGAAATTGAATTATGGATAGTGAAAAAAAAATTGTTTCATTCAACCGTCGATGAGATTGAATACGGCAAACCTTACGGTGTAAATATTTCAAATGCGAGGAGGTAAGTAATTATTTATTTAGATCAATTAAATTTTGTTTTCATATTAATTTGATATTTCTTCATTGCAATCACATACTATTTCACATGATTATAAGGAAGAGATATTTAATTGATGTAATAAAAAATGTTCAGTAAACCCAATTAATTCTTTTTCTCTGTGTATGTGTGACGTTCACACATTAAAACGCGAGGGGATGAATATTCGCTCGTACGTCGATCTGTCGTGGATTGTACATAATATCGAGCGTCCAGTCGAGTAGACGAATCGCGAACGGGGAGAAAACGAGGGCGAGAGGGAGATGAGTCGTTTCGAGGGAAGTGAAATATGCCAAAGGAATGCAGACCACTATAATCTAAGCCTTCACACTTCTGGTTCATCGCATAATTTGGTGTAATAATTTATTAAACTGTGCTTCATGTTTCATCGCTTCATGTAGAATATACAGTGTTATGTACTAATTATTATTACAAACGGCGGGCGAACTAGGTTTTCAAATTCAGAATCTGCACGTGGCAATTACGAATCATTCTATTCAGTAGAAATATAAATCCGAATTCAATGAATAGCTTTTGTAGGGAAACGCAACGGTGCGTATCGAAAATATTGTACACGACATAACAGCCTATTGGTATAATTCCGTGGAGCACCCCGAGGCATGCTTTTAGCCAATAAGCGGACTTCGACGGGAACCACCGCGCAGCGCATGCACCGCGTGCACATTCGGTGCCATGAATTCTGTCCGCTAGGGAATACAAGCGAGGAACCGTATTATCGAAGCGAGCATAGTTGCGGGGTGTATGGGAATTTTAGAGAAATTGAATTCACGCCGACTAAACCGTGAAAATGTGGTGCACCGCAGGTAAAATGAGTCGAGCGAAATTTCGTGAGTGAGATTCCGTGTCAAAATGAACGAGAAAATACGATCATTGAGAAATAAAACTAGACTTGCAATTTGAGAGACGCGTTTATACTGTTATATTTTAATTACTATTTAAACTCGATCGCAAGTCAAGCCGCGTAACACGTGTGATTTTATTAAATCCTCTCGATCTTTCGAATAATATATTATTATTATTGACATTGAAATCGAATATTGCTCTGTTTTAATTTAATAAAAAAGACGCTCAGAGGAGATATACTTTACCACTTTGATTGGGGTCAATTCAGTTCATATATCGCTCAGCTACGCTATCCAGATAGACTTGTATGATCGTCACGCCGTTCATACAAATGATAATAATTGAGTGTCCTAAAATTTATATTCATTTTGCCGCAAAAGTTTAGAAAAGTAATTGTTCCTCAAAAAATTGTTAAATCTACATTATAATATTTACGAAAAATGTACGATATATTCAATAAATGTTTAGCATTTTATTATGTTATTTTGAAACCATTTACAGCCAGAGAAAGGATCTAGTTGAATACGAACCTAATAGAAAAATGTATTTGAGATAAATAAGAATTTATTCACATCGAATAAAAGTTTATTTAAATTTGACAAATGTTCTATTCGGTTCGTACTCGATTAAATAGACATGCAAAACATTTCTTTAATTCAAACAGACTTTTGTTCGATGCGAATAAATTCCTATTTATCTCAAATAAATTTTCCTATTCTCGGTTCGTATTTAACTAGACCTCTTCCCTCGGTCTAATACCACAAACACGCTTGCTTAATGATGACCCATAAAGCGCACAATCTTGATGCATCAGATGAGCTAATACCATCTAAACTTGCTGTACAATTTACGTACATTCATCTATCTGGCTAGCCTCGTTCAATTTCCTCTTCCACGTATTCCCAACGGACGAAATTCGCGGCGCCGAATGTACGTAAACCTCGATCGAAAATTCGAACGGAAATGAGCCCGGGACAATGGAGCTCCGGCTACACTCGAACCGGAGGCGCCACGTACGCCTCTTATACCTCTTCGAATTATAACTCTCTCATTCCAAGATTTGACCCGCTTCTCCGAGCGTGAACCTTCTCTCGAGGAAATTTCCGCCTCCGCGCTCTCGCGGATCGAGTGCTGGGAATTACCTACTTTACCGCTATTCGATTGGCACGGTCGCTCTCTAACTCCGTATAGTAGTTACGTGTCCAATCGCACGCGGCGGACGCGACTCGGGGGCGAGTGGCGCGTGCACTCGATGCCTCTGCACCGTCTGTCGAGGGACGAGCGCAGTTCCGGTGTGTCTTCACCCTTACCTCGGTACCTATACGCGATCCCCGCCGTCGCGCGTTTAAACGCCGCTCTGCTCGCCCTGCCACGAAACGTCGAATCAGCTATTCGCGAATTATCCCCCTCCACCCCCACGTCTCAGCCATCCAGCTCTACTTCACGAACTCTCCCGGACACTTGGAACCTACCGTCGATCTCCCCGTCATTCCTCGCCCGGTTTCAACCCCCCCGACGCCACTTCTCGCGAGCCATTGATTTCGTTGTTTTTCGCTGATCTCTCGCCCTCCCTCCCACCCTAACGCCGCGGACTAATTGTTAATTTACTTCGGAAAGACACGGCGCGCGTGGCGCCGGGGGAGTGAGCGAGTAAGAGACATTACTCAAATACTCATTAGCGCGATCCAAATAAACCTACGGAGTCTGTTCGCCAATTAACGCACGAGGCGGAGAACGGCGTCGACGACGACAGGGACGACGACGACGACGACGTCGTCGGGGTGGCGCGAGACGCGGGTTTCTCGAGATATTGTGTCGCGTGCGCGTGACAAGGCGGTATATTATCTGTTTTAATTAGCTTTGAGAAACGAATGCGACATCGACATGGACGAGATGGAATTTCGAGGGAGGGTGATGAGGTAAGGGGCGGATGAGGATGAGACACGTGGAGGGAAAATGTACGTAGACAATGTATCATGCTTACTAATTCGAGAAGGCAATCTGTGAGATGACATTATAGGATAAACCTGACTCATGACTCACGATGAATTTGACTATTCGCTTTAATTAGCAGGAAAGCAAAGTGATAATCGTTCATAAATTGTGAACGAGAGCTTCAAAAATTCCAGGAAACCAGTTTCGATATTGGAGTACCGCAGATCCCTCATTTCCAAAGATTTAATTAGACGCCACTCGGATACCAATGACAAGGCAATGCTCGAACGTACACTATACGCCGTGCGATGGAAGGAGGAAGGGAAAAATTGCGCCTAATTAAGCGACAGATGCGGTAATCGATATTACCGTCGCGTATACCAGGTGTACAGCAAAATGCACCAGCTTAAGATGGTTTATATACATATTCGCTTCAGTGATGGCATTAACCCTTCGAGGGGCATATTTTTCTCCTAAAAATAGACATTTTTTTCATACAGATTACCTATTAATAAATACCAAATAATAAATGAATGTAATTTTTCATAGAAATGACATGCATCAGATCCTCATGACTTCGGAAAGTCTTAACATGTTCAGTGGAATCCCAGGAAATAATAGAAAAATAGGAAAAACTAACAATAAGAGAGAAAGGGTGACACGTGTATGTTACAGGGTTAATGCGCACAGGTTTTCGACGAGAACTTCTCCATAGGGGGCGAGTCTTGCAAGGGTGAGAATTTATGCAAAGCGCATGGAAAAAAATAATTTATTACCATAACATTATTTAAATTACTTTGACAACTATTTCAGTTAAAATAGTGACAACAGATCGATTTGTTATGGTAGCGAAAAAAAAGAAAGAAAAGCTATAATTTTCACTGTAATCAAGGAAACTTATCAAACATTTTCATCTCAACGGCAAATTATTTTTGTTATCGTAACAAAAAATGCTGTTATAATAAGTGATTTTAGATGTCGTTATTAACACAAAATTAGTTTATTCCGTGCGATCAAACCGCGCGCGCGCGCGAGAAAAAGAGGATTCGCATGAAATGTAAATGCGCGTCGAAGAGCGTTCGACGCTGCGGCTTCTCGCCGCGGTTCCTCGCGCCAGCGGCTCCGGCACGCCGCGCCGCCGGGAAGCCGAGGCGAAGGAAGAAAAAGAAGAAAATGGGCGAAAGAGTGCAGCGCGCCCACCGTTCTCCACTCGGCGGTCCACCCACGCGAGCCCTCTCGTTAGCGGATCTCCCGCCGCGTGTCTCCAGCCCCCAATTATCTCGTCCTCACCGTTATTCTGTTTTCCCTTGAAAATTCTACTAGGCGGGCGCCTAACGTAATATAACAGAGTTCATTTCGTGCCAATTTGCATGTGGCGCGGGTTAATTTGAAGAAATTCAATTTGTCCTCGACTTTCCCGCCCGCGCACGTGCCACCCTCTTCCGCCCCCGTTTTCTCGTCGGCGAAGAGCGCGTATTTTTTCTCCGCTTTTCTCGGTTCCCGGGGTAAGTGCGACGACGGGGTTCCTCTTTGTCGACGTCACTCCGACGACATCGGAGGCCGCGGTGGTCTTCTCCTCGCCCCGCGCGGACTTGAGCGATCGCGGGATGGATGTCGGGTTTGCGGCGGGTGGGTGGGAAGCGTCGTTTTCTACCGCGAAAAGGGATGACGCGAGAGTTGAAATATAACGACGTATATTTCGAATAATAAAAAGGGTACGCGTAGACCGTTGCAATTCTTTGGGAGGGGTGATAGTATTTTTTGAAATCCTTCTTGATCCTGAATGTGATCTAATCGAGCAAATTCGGTTATTGTATAAAAAAAATATTCATTGTTTTAAATTGAATTTTTAATGTGTATACATATTCAATATCACACGAAAAAGAAAATATTCATGAAAATAATTATTCGCACAGTTATAAGTGCATTCTCACTACTGTATTATGACTTAGCCAAGCAACGAGTACGAGAGAGATAGGCTCACAATACTATGACGTATGCTGTATTTTTTAAAATTGATTTCCAGCTTAAATAAGGGCGAAAATGAAAAAGAAAAGATGTAAGGTAAACAATTTGGTCGAAATTTTTCAAAATTGTGTTTAAAAAAATTAGTGAGAGAACTGAATTAAATGCATGGATAATCATAAAGTACCTATACCTAGTGTGAGCGTATATTAAAATTCATTCCACTGTATGTAGGTACAATAAAATTTAATATTTCACACTAATCGTATGAAATTATCGTAATAACGATCAATTACACAAATCGATACGTAGATAAAAGGTAGCACGAAAGAAATATCGCGTGTCCGACCGTGAGATCCCGTTGATATACGTGTACATTGACCCACATTTCTGTTTCCTCTCCAAACGAAGTTTCGCCGCGCAGCCAGGCACGTTTCTCGTCGTGCTCGGAGAAACAATCGATAAATCGATACCGGAGGAACTCGCACGCGTGAAATAATCGCCGGACGAGGGAGAGAAAGAAAGAGAGAGAGGCGGAAGGGGGGCGAGTACCATGACGCGTGACCGCGGCCCGTGGGTCACGAGTATAAAAAATGTTGCTCGCGATAAAAGGATACGTATACGTCCTCGCGAATATATCACAACGCTATCCGATGCTGTTCTTTTCGCCGAAACGAGAGTCGTTTGCGATATATGGGAGCCTAGTGAGTTGCGTCGACGTGCTCCAATTTTTTGAAAAAATTCTATTCTCGTAATAACGCGACCAAAAATCAACCGCAACCAAAATTGCACTGATAAATCGTATAAAAAATACGACTCGGTCTATCGATGCGCTACACTGAGAAAAATGACCTGGTCAATTTAACCAAAATCTCGGAGTCCACGACCAAACCGTTTGATGAAATAGAGATCATTCATCTGTTTTGTTAAGCTGATCATTTTCTGGTTAAATTAAATGCGCATGTAGTTAGAATAATTAAGTAAATAAATTTAGTTCAACTTACTATTATAGTATTTTGGTTAGAATGACTAAACTCATTTAACCAGACGAGTTAATTAAACACGTTTTGATAATATAACTAAATAAATAAATTTAGTTCAACTTAATTACTAATATTTTGGTTAGAATAGGTAACTACATTCAAGCAGATGCATTTTGTCATTTTAACCAAGTTATTTTTCTCAGTGTATGCTCTCTAATATTCACAGCGCATATGTATGCGTTAATTTACACGAAAACTGCGTAATTTCTAGAGAACTCTCGCGCTGAAGTATACGCAACGCGGGAACTCGCACCGTATAGTCGTCTCGCGAATTCCCTAGATTACATCACCCATTTCGGGAAAGAGAGCGAAGTAAAACTCAATTCTATTCCTCGCCACTCGATACTACAATATATGTCGGTAAGTACTAATGATGTTAAAACGAAGGAACCGCGCCCTGATTTCTTCGTTCTTGCTCCACAGGAAATTTAATTTGCTTAATCGGCGGGAGGGAGAAAGTTCGAACGAAGTTGTATTCTCGAAAGAGGGAGCACATTGGCGTAATTCCGCTTTCCCATCCGGAGCGGATCGGCGTGCTGAATTCCGTTGAAGTTAATCTCCTATAAACGTAGGAAATGGAATATCGGGCGAAAAGCGACGGAGCAATTAGCCCTTGGTTACCATTGGAAGGTGTTTTAATGGAAGGTCAATTCGGTCTACTTTAAAATGAGAATTCTTCAACGTCATTTCTCACATTGAGAAGAATAAACTGTGTGTGGTCAATGTAACTAAATAAAATCCTGAAAACTATAACCAAACAGTTTGGAGAAATATGGTTCCCCCATCTGTTTGATTAAACAGGCCATTTTTTTTATTAGAATAACTAGACATTCAGTAAGAATAATTGAATATTTAGTTCAACTTACTAGTATTTTGGTCAGAATAATTAAACTCGTTTAACCAGATGCGTTTTGTAGTTTTACCAAAGTTATTTTTTTCAATGCAAAAATAGTATTACTTAAAAATTTAAAAAACAAGGAATTGTATCGAGTATTCTAGAGAGAGATAACTGGACGATAGAGCTTTAAAAAAATTTTAAATTATATTTATTCGAATACTTTCTCGCGTTACAGTGAGCACGACAAACTTAATTCCCGAACTCTGTGAATTAATTAATTTCTTCCAAAGTTAAACAGAGCGCCATGCTCGAGGGTCGAACGAAATGAAAATCACGCACGTGGCCGTGGTCACGTTTGCGGAGCGCGGCGCGGAAAGCGGATCTCTCCCCGGTTTGCGTCAGAGCTCTCCGGAAACAGACCTGGATAAACGGGAACCCCATTCGAGGGGATTAAAGCGTATGTGTCTCGTATAACAGCTGTACGATACATAAGTAGATACACGGGGCGGTTTTTGGATATAAATTCCCGCACCCCGACGTTTACCTATAGATGTTTTGCAGAAAGTTCGTTGCCAGGCGATGGGGTCACGATCATCGAAGCTACACCCACAACTTTCGGGATTATTTGTGAATAATCCGCTTCGGCGGCTCCTAATAAATAAGTAAAATGAGATTCATTAAAATCGATGTAATAATGAGGAAAGTGTAGTTTATTTGTTTTTCCTTCCACGATATTATTTACTATAATTAAAAAATTTTAATTATACTATCTTTTCTCCGTGCTTCACGAGGAATGAGGGAGGGCTATAGCGGGTGGAAAAATCCGAGAATATTAAAAGCGAGCGGAAGTCGAAAGTATGAGATTTCAGCAAACTTTAAATTTCTGAAAATCACCGATTTATTGAGGAAATCTCAAAGGAATATCAAGATATCGATAATAATTTGTTATGAAACGATCATTTTTTTATTCATAAAATCGTTAGTAGTTTATATTTCCTTAAAAATATGAACCTAATAACCGTATTTCTCGAAATCAGGGTAGAAAAATAAATAAGATAGTGCTATTGCGTGATTGATTCGAAATATTTTGATTTTTGGCAAAATGCTGAAAGCAAAAAAAATGTGATTCTATTAAGATAAAGGTACATTTTCGCAGATACGATAAATGTGTAGCTCTCCTTATAGAAATACGCGCATCATCCGAAACCTCGAAGGGGAGCCGCAGCATCCGCCGAAAGTTACGCCCATGGGCGAGCTGACGCACAATGCCGTCTCCGGCTACGAGTGCTCTAAGAAAAAGCGTCGACGAAATACAATAATTACTTTACCTCAGATTTACGAGGTCCGGAAAATTGAAATTTCAGTGCCACCAGTCGCACCGAGCCGGCGTGTACGTCGTCGCGAACATTTTCAATTATAACCTTATAATTTGTTGCTTCTCCCTCTTCGCATCGAATGTATACCGCGCGCGCGACCGAAAGGAAATTAGCTATACCTATATTAATTTCATTCCGTCTCGTCCTCCGGTCCGTGTCCGACCCGCGGCGCATTCGCTCCTCCCGCGCGCGCGTCTCGCGTTAAATTCCCCTCTCCCTTTGTCCCCGCAATTATTACATATCCGCGGGAATCCGCAATTCCATTTTCCCCATCAATCTCTCTTTCTTTCCTCCCCGTATTCATAAAAAATTCTCAACGGTGTATCGAATCCCATTCCGCTCCGAATATTGAATATCGAGACGAAAATATAATAAATTTAGAGAAGTGTCAATAATCGAACGTACGCTTGGAAAATGGAGCGCGATTTTCAGATAATTAAATCGCCCGAAATTCAAAAATCACAACGAAAAATGCACACGACAGTTTTCGATTAAAAGGCAAACAAACACTGGCCCGACGGAAAACAATAAACGAAATAACGATATCCACCCCGAATTCCCAAACCCACCCGCTCACGCGCGTAAAATTTATCGACACGCTCGTCGCCGCCCCCTCGTCAAAATTAACGGCGCGTAACGTACGCCTAAACGCCGTCATTTCCGAGGAAACTTTCGGGTCGCCGCGATCGCGTGCGTAACTACGACGCGTCGCTCAAAAATGAGCCGCGAAAGTAATTATAACGCGGGGTGTTCGCGCGCGGTACAGGCACCGGCTATACGTGCTGAGTTTCGGGGATGAAAAAGTAGGTACGCGCAAACGTGAGGGAGGAGTATCGCAGAGACATATAGGGTGGACAGGAGGGAAGTTCGGGGGGGTGGGGGGATGGGGCTTTTCGGGTCCGGAATGAGCGAGGGAGAAAGGGGGAGGACGCTGAGGGTGACGCGGAAGAGGGAGGGGGAGTGGGATGGAACGAGTGGCTAGTGTCAACACTCGCTCACTTTGTGAACCGCCAACTCGCCAAACCCTGCCGCGCGATATTAACCTTCCCCTCTCCCCCCGGCCGCCGCGCCGGCCATCCCTCTCGCCGCCACTTAAATAAACATCCAGCATTTTATTTGATATTTTACACATGACTCGCCCGAAAATGAAATAACACCGTGTGATACGTTTATTGAACCATCGCCGGCCGCCGTAACCTCGCCTCGAGGCAGCCGGCCAGTCATCTCGGACCCGCGCCGCGCGGCGGAGTCCCTTTTGATAGCGAGTCGATACTCTTCTCTTTTTTGTATACGATGCGGCGGTGCAAAGTTTAACGAGGAGGGTGAATTACGGATCGGCGAGAGGGAGCGGGCGGGACAGGAAGCAATAAGATCGGCGCGAGGACCCTCTCCTCCTCGCCGAGAATAATTAACGAGGAGGAGGAAGAGGAGGAGTGGAGACCGTATGTATAGGAGGAAACGGATAAAACTGTCCGCTCGGAGCAACGGTAGTTCTTTGGTCGTTCCTCTCCGGCGCGGACCTTTATTGCGCGCGTATCTACGCGGGATATTGCATCACGCGCGGGACGTGCGCGTGCGGGAAGAATTTTCCGTGACGCGTTCTTCGCTTCGGCGTGGTTTTATCGTTGGGGTTTCTTTCGCTGTTTACGTCGGACTGATGGTATACACACTGAGAGAAATAGGCTGGTCAATTTTGACCAATATTCTGGAGATGATGACTAAACCGTTTGGTGAAATATGGATCCTCTATCTGTTTGGTTAAATCAATTTTTGGTTAGAATAAATAAACGTTTGATTGGAAGAACTGAACATTTCATTAAAATAATTAAATGTTTTGTTCAGTTAACCAATATTTTGGTTAGAATAACTGAACACATTTAACTAGATGCACTTCATTATTTTAACCTAGTTATTTTTCTCAGTGCACTGAAAGAAATAATTGCTGGTGTTGAACAAATTTTTTCTTCAATCGAAAACATGATATAATTCCAAAATCAAGCCGTGGTTTTCCTCGTGCAAGAAAATAATTAATTGGTTCGAATAATTTTTTTTTTTCGCACAGGAAGAATTGCTTGTACCAACGAAGATAATCTCGAGTCTAAATTTCCCTGAAGAACCGAGATATTGTAAATGCAATATCTGGTGTTCCGCTTTATTCCGGTCAAAAGTGCCAATTCCCCTACTATAGAAAATTACGTCGGTACACGATTTCAATTCGATTTGGCTACATTTTTCCGATAACTGCGCAGACAAAAAAAACAATTCAATTACGAACCACTGTTCAATCTGCTCGACGTATCCAGAAACGTCGGAGCTCTGGAATCGAGCGCTGTACCGCGTTGCACCGCGTGAGCATGAAACAAACATCACAGTTACGATAGCCAGACCAGTCGGGCTGTAATCAAGGGAATAAAAGCATACGGAAACGTCATTCTACAGTACACGCGTGCGCATAGTTTCATTCGCTGCGAAAGAGGAACCCGACAAAGCGCAAACTACTTTAAGCCGCGTATAAGTAGATATCCCCGTAAATGTGCAGACGTCGCTGCACTCGGGATAAAAGTATTACAGACACGAGGGACGCATTACGCATGTGCCGGCCGCTCAATTTCCGTCGATCTGACCGAGCGGCGTGTCCCTGACGAAAATAAGCAAAAAAAAAGGGAGAGAAAGCGAGACGGAGAAATTACGGGAAATACAGGGAACACAAGAGGGAAAGACAGAAGAAGAGAGAGAGAGAGAACGCGCGATCACGCCAACGCCGTCTGGCGTGACTCTGCAGTGCAGCCTACAATTTGCCACGGGCGGTAGGTAGATACGTAGGATGATGAACGATCGTGACCGTGGCAAAAATAAAATGATATTTAATAGATATATATGCGCGGGTAGTATTCCATCGCGCCGTGTCGTTATGACTTATACACGCGTGGAAGAAGAGAAGAGGGATGCACGTTTACCTTCCCCGCGATTCCCCTCTCCAGGCGAAGATACCCGGAGAAAAGGAAAAGTACATCACCACCGTCGAAAAACGCACCGCGGATAAAATATCTATACAGATAAAACTCCCCGCGATTTCCTGAAAGGGATATCGTTCATTTTAAGTATCTACACCGATATAACCCCCCCGCGCTCGTTCCGCCGCGGAAGGATCTCCGCGCGATTCCCCCCCGATGAAATGTCGAGCATCCATTCCGCCAAACACGCGCAGTAGGTGTTCCTACTTTTCGATTATACTCCGGAGCGAGAAACAAGGGTGGCCGCGAGGAGCGGCGGGAAAGGGGAGGCGAGAAGGATGCGAGAGAAAAGGGCGCCGCTGCACGGGAGAAAGGCAGAAACAGGTTCGGGCCACGCATTATTTTTTCAGGCGTGCGAACGAAGAAAGCCCGAACACGTGCATGTGCAATACTTCCCCTCCACTGCCGCCGCTTAAGGGCTAAGTACAAGGGGCTAGATCTTGTTTATCCCCGCTGCGGCGAATAATGGGCCGTATATATTACCGCGCGCGAGAGCCCCGCTTCTTCTAATCGTCCTTATTAATATCGGATCGATGCATGTATATAGTGGAGAGCGAGAGGGAGGGAACGGTGGTTATTTGCCGGGGCTAAACCGAATTTTCTCCCCGGGTAATTGATTGTTGCGGATTCGTCACTGTACAACATCGCTGGCTCTTTCGACGTTTGCTTCTCTCTTTTCTCCGGGATTGGAGGGAGAGCGAGGAGAGGACCGTTATATCCGTCGGGATTACGCGAATGTTTTTAACTTATCCCCGCGGCGTCCTCCGTATGCGAGGGGGTCAGGTCCGATGAGCCCCTCGACACATGTGCGCACCACCGGCTCTCAGGGATTCGACTCGCCGCGTGATTAATCGACCTTAAGCGCGACCTAATGCCGCGGAGAACGCGGCGCGTTACACTTAGATTATTCTTCCCTGAGCGAGAGCGGCGGGACATATGGTTCTGCGGGTATTACGCGCGGGAGGACATACGTTATCGCTTTCCCGCGTGTACACGGTGAGAAGAATAATTAGGTTAAAATGATCAAACGCATCTAGTTAAATGCGTTTAGTTGTTCTAATCAAAATACTTGTCAGTTGAATCAAATATTCAGTTATTACAATTAAGTGTTTAATCAGTCCAACCAAACGCTTAGTTATTCTAACCAAAAAGTGGTCAGTTTAATTAAACGGATGGCGAATTCATGTTTCACCAAACGGTTTGGTTATGGAGTTTAGTTATTCTAACCAAAATACTAGTAGATTTAACTAAATATTTAGATAGACAAAATTCTAACTACATGTTTAGTAATTTTAACTAGATGTCTAGTTATTCTAACCAGAAAAAATGGCCAGTTTAATCAAACAGATGGAGGATTCATATTTCACCAAATGGTTTGGTTATAGAGTTTAGTTATTATAAACAAAATATTAGTAAGTTTAACTAAATATTTAGTTAGCACAGATTCTAACTACATGTTTAATAATTCTTACTACATCTTTAACGATCGCACATTTGAAAATGCTACTCGATACATTTCAAGAAACTTTTAACAACAGCAAAGAGGCGAATACTAAATATAATTTATCAAGAAATGTTAGCCTTCTAAAATTTCAGTTTCTGATAAATATTCCCAGGCTGCCTGTTGTTCACTCTGCGCGCTATCGTGCGAACTGTGTACTTCAAACTTTCCTATCCAACAGAGAGAATGTTATCGTGTATCGTTACACGGTAAATTAACTTAGTTGCGCCGCATGCACTCTCGGTACAGATAACATTGCACTACACATCTCATATTTCCTCTCCGATTTCATATTCCCACATCTCTCTTCGTTGAATACAATCGCAAAACCATCGCGGCGTACACCGAACTCGATAAATCAAAAAACTGTAAATCGATCTCTCCATAAAACGAGAGCGAGGGAGAGTAAAGTCGACTCGAATTTTAATTCGACTTCCACATTATTTCTCAAATTTCCGGATTCTCGTTTCCCCGGGGATCGAGCCATCTCTCGCTCCCTTCGAGGGTACATTTCCCCTCATTTAAAAAATGAACAATTAGCGGCTCGAACCCACATTCTTACTCACCGGGAGCAGCAGCCCGCGTCCGAATCGTCACGCCCCCGTAGCGCAGTCGCGCGGTTGGCGCTGGTAATCGCCCCCCCCCCCCCCCCCCCTCCCCATTAATTACAGGATTTATATTATGTATTATGTAGGGAAGGCGCGAAGTTATGAAGAGCAATTCATCACTGCCCGATACCGCGGTCCGTCGCTTATATATAACAGCTTTCACGTACCGGGCACGGCTACGATCCTCTGGGCCTCGTCGAGCTTCCCGAACGAACGTCGGAGCGTGGTACAGAGCGGCGTGATTATACACCGGGTGGAAGTACAGCGCGTTCTCGGTACGCGCGTGCATTATACTCGCGGGAAATTTAGTTAAGTCGCGGTGAATACGCGGCGGCTTAGCGCGAGTGACGTGTGATTACTTCACTGACAAATCGTGTCGACTCGCTAGGACATCCCCCTGACTCCGTCCCTCGTAATAAATCGAGTCGACCTTTTTTTCCGCGATTATTCCATTTAGCTGAACCCGGGACCACGCAGGGTGCAGTTGTTATCCGTCGATCCGATTTCGGGGCACGTCGGGAAGTCAGAAATGGACGGGAGTTCTTGGATGTAAGGTAAGTGTTCCAATAGCGGGACACGTCCTAGTAGCCGGACATATTTGAGTATAATTCAAATTATTAAATGGGATAAAAAGGAATGACTAGTGGAAGGAGATCTTCGATATAAATTAAGGATATATACTGAAAGTGTCACTAATAAGAACCTTGAGTAAAATCTGCTATATGAATTTTTATGGCTTAGAGACATCTGGCTTTTGGAACAATTACCTTACGTAGGGTAAAAGTAGAATAGAGATGCCCCAGTTTTTATTTAACTTTGAAAGCGATTATCTCAAAACTCAGTAAATATGTACGAAAAATGTAAACCAGCTTTTTTGTAGTAAAAATACAGAGAAATATTTCTCATTTAAACTTTTCTTTCGATATCTGCGATTGATTTCAAAATAATCGATCTTCAACTCGCTCTTCAATCAGAGCGTCTATCCCACTTTTACTTGTAGCATACTGCAAACCGAAATGCAGTATGCTACAAGCCGAATAGTAGCTTAAATTGGTTTCGCAGGGACAACGCTAATTTGTGGTATGGTCCCTACTACAAATCAGTTAAATTTATGTCTGCTCCTTCACTGGTACGCTCGATACTAAGAATTGGTTCAATTTTCTACCAAAGCTCAGTAGAAAATTCTCTCCATGTATGATGTATCCGTCGATAACACCGAGCACGGCAATGCTGAGCATCTCTGCGCTTCCATTTAATATCGCGCAACGGACCTGTCGCAGGTCGCGCTACATTTCCAGCGTGTCACCCGTTATAGAGGAGCTCGCGCGGATGCCGCGGGATACCCTGCCGACAATAATTGAAACCGCATTCTCCGTACTCACTAATGGTCCCCGGTGTGCTCGCTCCCCTCTTTTCCATTAAAGCCCCCAGATTGGCCGCGAACCTATGATTTGGAAATCCACGGTCGGCGACGCGAACAGGTAGGTACCTACGCGAGCGGGAGAGATATATGGGTTGGCCCGGTGCGCGAGCGTAGCTTCATACAAATTGAATTTGTGTAATTACGGGAGTAATTACGTTGGGATTAGGACCATTACCGGGCGCACCCCGCGCACTGAAACGGTACACGGTCGCCTTACGGCCCCGCGCGCGTGCGTCTATCCGCTTCCCTCTTTTGCTCTGCTCCGGTGTCGCCCCTTCGCTTTCACCTTCACCTCCGCACAGCCGCGTCGTTCGTCTCTTTCTCGCGGACAGCTCCTTCCGGTGGGGAGAAGGGACGGACATTAAACGCGGAGAAACTCGCACAGGGTTCGCGACGACGAATGGGGGAAACTGCGGGAGTTGCCGTAATCATTAATTTCATCGGTCGGACTAATTAAGTATTTACTTGGGAACATAGGATAGCGAGACGGTACAGTGTCGTTGGCAATAGAATTTTAATTGGACCTCGTTACGCTCGGAAGAGAAATGCGGAAGTCGATATTTAATCGAATGAAGGGTCGTTATGATTTTCTAAAAAAATTGACCCACATTCTGAGGAAAACTGTCCACAGGCTCTATTTCAACCCCACGGCACATCCTTACTAGTATAATTTCACGAGAGGTCGTGTTGATTTCTCGTTCGCCCTTAAGTTTCCGTGGAACCAACCACTTCGAGGGCCTGTTGAAAATCAACACTACCCCTTTCTACATCCCGCTACTCAATTATGCCATCCAATCTCTTCCCAGCACACATTATCGTTCTCGGTAAAGAAAATATTTAAATATCCTTAAAATATTGTCCCGCACACCTCCTTCCACTGCAAAATCTTTCGTAAGTTTCACCGCATTATTTCAGAATAACCACGCGCATCAGTTTCCGGAACATCGGTCCATCGCTATCTGAAAACCGCTCTACCACGAGAATTCTTTAATTATTCATTCCTTGACAAGGGTTGCTTTTGTTTTTCACCAGCTCGATCCATCATCTACGAAACCTTACACGAACGTATATATACATACGGTCGTAATCTTCCTCCAAACTCACGCTTCGCCTCGTGCATTACATCCACACGTCATACACGTACCTGCGAGCACCATCGATCGGCACGCTCTCATTGCCAGTCGCCATAAAACTTGATAAATCGGCAGACGGGCCGCGACACTTCCGCCATCCCGATAACGACGCCACTCTGAAGTAACAAACGCCACATCCTCCGCCTCCCCCCCGCGACTCATCTCCTTCGCCGGGCTCGAATTTCACATCTGAAGGGGAGTCTACGCGGGGAAGACTGCCGGCGCTGCATAATCGAAACGGCCGCGGTGAAATCAGCGATACCGCACAGCCACCGACGCACAGCGACGCGTCGCGGGAAGAGGCAGACGGAAGAGCGGGCGGGCGTTGCGCGAGTTGCGTGTTCTATCTCGGCGACGGGATGCAAGGTGGCCCTCCTCTCCCTCGCCCTCGCAAACAGCTGTAAAGAATTCGCGAACGAGCCAGCCCGCGGCGACACGGGCAGACGCTATCTCCCCTGCGCAGCGTTCCTGCTAACTACCATTATCGCCGGCCGCGCTGCGTAATCAATTCCGAGTACTCGGCCGGAATTTAAAACTTTTTAGGTCCCCCCCCCCCCCTCATTGAATCGTTACGCGGGACGGTGTTATAGAAATATAACGGGCGCGCACGTTCCTCTCGAGAGAGAAATTTGGGGTCGTAGCCCTCGGGGGTCTCGAGTCGAAGATAATTCCCTCGCTGCAGCGGCCAACGTTGGAGGCGCCCCATTTTTTTTAAACGGAATCCGATAGGTGCGTATATATATAGGTACGACTTCGTTTAGGGAGGGAAGGGGAGGGTGGCTTTAACGGAGATTTTCTTTTTTCGCTTCGGTTGGAAATGAACGGGGTGTCTTTACACGTGGATCGATTAGGGAGTTTGCGAGGCTGAATTTGCATAACTTGCCTAAGTGGTCTGATTAATTCGGTTTTTAAGCAATTATTTGTTATCGCAGGTTTGAAAAATGTGGGCAAAATTATTTACCACGTGTTTTTTTTTCATTTTCGACCTTATCTAAACTGGAAAACGACATTTTGAAATGCAGCTATGTCACCGTGCTGTGAGTCTATCTCTCTCGCACTCGTTGTTTAGCATAAGTGCGTCTCTGGAGTTTCGATGACATTGAATAATGACATAAAAAAAAGCGCTATTCAGAGATGGACCATCAAGAGATTTAATTGTGTAGCAATTTTATAAAATCAGACTTCTTTTGTCGTCGAGCAAGACATACTAAAAATCCCCGCTCAAAAGAATTGTAGACTTTCGGTCACACGATATAAGGGTCGATTTACGAGGGTTGATCGTTTCCCGATGCTGATGAGTATCTACAAAAAATCCGTTTCAAGAATACCAGATGAGTAAGTAGAAACGAAACGATAGAAGGATTTACAATAAATGAACATCATCCCTCTCCCTCGATTCGAAGCAAAACCAATCAAAGATGACATTACGCATCTGTATATTTATAAACATACATATCGCACGTTTGCGAGAAGACTGTCATAACTCAAAATTAGAATTGTCCCTAGCAACGACTTTAAAAGTTGAATTATTATATTATACGGGCGTTGACCATTTGCTGCCAGATTATGATACCCGACCAGAAATTTGGCTTGACATGCCGGTTGTCACATCAGGCCCTGATCAGGCATACGCCCGGCATGCCGGATCCGGTTTGCCTTAGCTGCGCCGGACCCGGCCCTGATCAGGCATACGCCCGGCATGCCGGATCCGGTTTGCCTTAGCTACGCCGGACCCGGCCCTGATCAGGCATACGCCCGGCATGCCGGATCCGGTTTGCCTTAGCTCCGCCGGACCCGGCCCTGATCAGGCATACGCCCGGCATGCCGGATCCGGTTTGCCTTAGCTGCGCCGGACCCGGCCCTGATCAGGCATACGCCCGGCATGCCGGATCCGGTTTGCCTTAGCTACGCCGGACCCGGCCCTGATCAGGCATACGCCCGGCATGCTGGATCCGGTTTGCCTTAGCTGCGCCGGACCCGGCCCTGATCAGGCATACGCCCGGCATGCCGGATCCGGTTTGCCTTAGCTGCGCCGGACCCGGCCCTGATCAGGCATACGCCCGGCATGCCGGATCCGGTTTGCCTTAGCTGCGCCGGACCCGGCCCTGATCAGGCATACGCCCGGCATGCCGGATCCGGTTTGCCTTAGCTGCGCCGGACCCGGCCCTGATCAAGCATGTAACGCGTTGTCAAATCAGGGCCGAGTCCGGCAACCGGCTCCGGGCCGGATCCGGGCCCGATTAGAAATTTCGATACTTGTCACGTCAGGACCGGGTAAGGCAGCCTGACCCGGCCCTGATCAAGTATGTAACGCGTTGTCACATCAGGGCCGGGTCCGGCTTGCCGTAGCTGCCTGACGCCAGATGGCGCCGACCCTCTCGGCTCTCGGTAGTAAAACGGCGGTACAGTACTATATACCTAAGAGGACCACAGAGCGTCTAAGGCAGGAGTCGGCCTAGCCTTACTGACGAGTTCACAGGCCGACTCCGGGTCGAAATGACGAACTCACTCGTCTGCCACAGCGATTTTTGAAAGCGATTTTGTTTATATATAAAAATAAACAATTATCGTATGGGAAATTTAGACCCGACCCGACCCGACCAGAAATGTCGATACTTGTCACGTCAGGACCGGGTAAGGCAGCCTGACCCGGCCCTGATCAAGTATGTAACGCGTTGTCACATCAGGGCCGAATCCGGTTACCGGATCCGGGCCGGATCCGGCAACCGGACCCGGCCCTGATGTGACAATGCGTTACATACCTGACCAGGGCCGGGTAAGGTTGCCTGATAAGGGCCTGACTTCCAAGATCCGGCTGCCTGACCCGGCCCTGATGTGACAAGTATTGAAATTTCTGGTCGGGTATTAGGTCATTAAGTATGAAACGTCCGATAATAAACCAAACTTTCGGTCTCAAATCGGACGTTTCATACTTAATGACCTAATAATTATTATAGAATTTTCATGATAATTATCATAATTTGGCAGCAAATGGTCAACGCTCGTGTAATATAATAATTCAACGTTGAAAGTCGTCGCTTTCGACAATTCTAATTTTGAGTTATGACAGTCTTCTCGCAAACGTGCGATATACGAGGGAGCAGAGAAGCTCGCCCCTATTGTTGACGAGTGTTGACGATATAATCGAGGGACGAGGTGGTAATTAAATTGAACGAGGTGGTATTACAACTCCCGAGATCTCCCAGGACACCCGAGAGTGTCCTTATTACACTCCCCACCACCCACTTGCTCCCTCATTTTTTTTTCACGACGTGGCATTTTGCCCCGCGCGTAAATGCCTATCGAAGCCGTAAAAATTCACCGTTAAGGACCGAGCCTCGACGCCTCGGGCTTTTAAACGCTGACGATAACCGCGGGTAGCGATAAAGGAAAAAATACAAAGCACCAAAGGTAACGAGAACGTCGCGGTCACTAAGACGAGAGAATTTTTCAGCGGCGGAAAACTTCCGAGTATTCCTTTGTGTACTGCGCGCGCGCGCGCGCGCCTAATGGACGCGAAGAAATACCGCGGCGGTGTAACTAGACTTTACGTGGCACTCAGGGCAAGCTGTCCCAAAAATAAGGACACATTGTCCCTGCCCGCCGAAAGTCCTCGGTAGCCTCCTTTATATTCCTTCCATTATTCGATTAATTGCCGGGAATTTATTATCGCGCCGCGGGGAGGCGTGAATTAAATAAAGGACACGCATTGTCGGCGATAATGCTATGCCGGGCGGGCGAAGCGCGGGCTGCTGCGGGCGGTTGGCTTCACGGCGGTTGCACCCTCTCAAAAAGCGTAAAATTGCCGCGGCGCGCGTTCCGCGCCTTTTAATTTTAACGAGCGACAATCAAGTCGACCCTAAAAACCCTTTATTAATTATCGTAATAGGAACGGTTTTGTGGAGGAGAACAGAGGGAAAAAAAATTGACGCGGCAAGTAAAGGAGCGCGAATTCTCGACGTGGTCGGCATTTATTTTATCGCGAGTCCGCGGGCATTCCCCGCCGTCCCTCTCGTCATTCGCCATGATCATCCGGTATGCCTGCCGTCCGAGGGACGTCATTCGAGACGCCACGCAAGAGTTCCGATGGGACAATTAAAAATTACTTAAAGCGAAGATCGAAGAACGTCGAGTTTATTTTGCGGAAATGCAAATAGCAC
Source organism: Xiphydria camelus (assembly GCA_963678675.1). NCBI lineage: Eukaryota > Metazoa > Arthropoda > Insecta > Hymenoptera > Xiphydriidae > Xiphydria > Xiphydria camelus. The sequence goes on from OY783201.1 coordinate 7,853,400, forward strand.
GCTATATTCCCCTGCTTCGAGCAATCCGAAATTCCGCGGTGCAAGCATCGCGAATAAATACTCTCGACATCGCGGGCGACGTAAAGAAAAATATTCGCTCTTTGCTCGAGGAATTACCGTGCCCGCTTCAATTGCGTAGGAATGTGCAAACACTTTAGGTCCCCCAAAAGTAAATTTTTCCAGTCGCCCGCTCGTTACCCCCGGGGAATATTTTCAAAGCGGTCTGTTTGCGCACGACAATACGTGTGTACATACGTATCCGCCATAGAAAATAATTCAATGGCGAATGCGCCTCACTCGAGTGCGTCCCTGACCATTACGACAGACAGTGCAGGAGACGAGGCTCGAGTGTGGTATTTTTTTGAATTACTTTTCGCGTTATTTTGACAGTAAAAGAGTAAATAAATAAGGATAGCTCAAAGCGTTACCTACTCGATTACAGTTCAAACAGACCCTATACAGTCGGACCTCCCTAACTTTGAGTACATTTCCGCTGTGAGGAGAAGTAGTGCTCCCACCCCATTCGTTAGTCCGCCATTCCCCTTCTATCGCGCACAGAGGAGAGCGAACAGACATGCGCGCGTCTTCCCTTTCTCCTTCTACTCCTGCAGACTGCAAAAAGTTGTTAAAAGCTTCCGACACGCTTTAGTGATGAATTAAATTTACAAAACTAATTGTGAAATTTAAAGATAATTAGGAGTTTACGATAGGTACCTATATATTGTGATTTTACGATGCCTTATTGTGATTCCATAATTTTCATTATGATTTTCCTATACATTCCTTATAGAATTTGTGTTTTCACATCAAATTGTCAATAATTTTACAACACTTCTGCATTTTTGTTAAAAGTTCCAACACCATTTGTGAATTCAGAACAAAAATGTTTAGCAACGCAGAGTGGGAGAACTTGTTTCGGCCACCGACCTTTCCAACCCTGAGGAATTCAACCCCGGCGCGTCAAAATTAGGGAGGTCCGACTGTATAGCATTCCAGATTGCACCCCGCAGTCCTATCACGATTACTGTCCCACACATACGACCAACCCTTCACCGTCCTACCGTCGTACATCGATTTCCGACGGCATATCTCATCGGACACGTCAGTTAGCCCAACCCAATCAAGAACGTATCAAGCGATAAGCCGGCGCAAGAAGAGACAGCCGACGACGTAAGAGCGCGCGACTAGTGGAGCCCGCGGACGGGAAGGACGATCGCGCCAAGAGTCGTCCGCCCGCTCGCGAGGCGAAGGCAAGCGAGAGGGTGCAGAGAGGGTTGAGCGATGATACCGGAGACTAGTCGGCGGACGAGTGGAGCGAGGGCGAACGGAGGATCGGATTGATTAATAGGGGGTACATCTGTTACGAGAGAGCGAGAGGGTGGATAGCAATAGTCCGGGGAGGGGGGATGGCTCGCAGTTAGCATTAATCACTGCAACACGCCGCCGCCCGACTGCCAGGTCCCGTATAATTCCCCGCGGTGTAGCGCGCGGCGTATCGCATCCTGACCGTGGTCCCTGACTATACACCGCGCGACTATACACGCGCCCCCATAGAACGAGCCATTCGGAGCGGTCCGACGACGCGCGCGCGACGGCCGAACGGCGCGCCGTAGCCAGGCTCCTCGGCAACGGCCGCGTTCCAATACGCGTGAGCGCGAAACGCGCTGGCGGTTATGTGGCGCGCGTGTGGCCTCCCTCGTAAACACCCTTCCGGGGTAACCGGGCCTCGCCGCGTATTGTCCTCGCGACTGTAATTAATGAAGGGGTACAATGCCGAGCGTGACTCCTCAAAGGCTGCTACAATCACGAGCACCGTCTCGCAGGCGATCCTGTGTTTCCTCATCCCTCCTCGCTCTCTCACTCCCACTCCGGCGCAGCGGTGCCCCCCACCGCCACGCCGGCCGTCCTTTGGAAGGTGAACGGCTCGCGCAAGGCTCGTGTGTAGGCATACACGCGCGTATTACCGATTCTGCACAACGAGGGACGCGCGCGCTATTGTGCGTGGAACGGCGTAATACGTCAGTGCCTTTAGTTCGGGAATGGTAACGACGCGGCGTTTACACCGGTCCCCGGGAAATTACTCCAATTAGCCGTGTAAAGTTGCGCCCGCTCTCCCACACTCCCGGCGAGACGCGCGACTTCCGTCCGAGACCCTGCTTATATCGTAGCAGTCGCTCTCGCGGAACGAGCTGAGCACGAGAACCGAGGGGGGTGCTTCGTCGTTATTACCGTTATCTCGACGCGCCTGGTAAATCGCTCTCGAAGCGAATCTCTCTCCCTTTTGTCGAGTGGAAGCCGTTCATCGTTCGCCGGATTGGTAAGTTTTAGAGAAGAGCGCGCAGAGGGCTCTCGCTGGCGCGCGCGAAGAAAGTGCAGGAAGCCATTGGGAGGTGAAAGGGTTGACGCGTTGATACCGAAGGAGAAGTGCGATGCAAATGGGTTCTTTCAGCTGGAAGTTAATTATTATTGCGAATAATATCAGGGGAGACGATGAAGATGAACGGCGATTATATACGATTAAATATTTCATAAATTGTTTCGTTTCTATTTCGTTACTACACTGAGAGAAAAATCTAGTTAAAAGAACCATAATTTAACTAGCGATCAAGGTCGATTTTGGCGTAAGCCACGATTCCATAATTCTTTTAAACGGTGCACTGAGGGAAAAGATCTAATTGAATACGAACCTGATAGAAAAATTCATTTGAGATAAATAGAAATTTCTTTACATCAAACAAGTCTATTTCAATTAGATAAATGTTTTTTATATATCTTTTTAATCGAGTACGAACCTAGTAGAACATCTATCTAATTTAAATAGACTTTTTGTTCGATGTGAATAAATTCCTATTAATCTCAAATAAGTTTTTCTATTATATAGCTTCGTATTTAACTAGACCTTTTGTCTGAGTGTGAGTAACTACCAACCAGGAAAATTCAACCTTGCGATTATGGTTGATTTTACCATCCACTTTTCTCTTTGTGTACACGTAAAAAAATAATTGCTAGCGTCAAAAAAATATTTCTCAAATCAAGAACATATTATGATCTTACAAATGTTTCAAAATACAGATTCTTGATCGAAGAATATATATTTTTCATTCAAGAATATCGGCGTGGAAACAAGAGATTCTTTCTGCATACAAAAAACAATTACTCAAGCCTATCAAATATTTCCTTGCATAAAGAAAACCGTAGCTTGATCCTAAAAGTGTATCATTTTTATTAATCAAAAAAAACATTTTTTATCGCAGCAATTATTTCTCTCAGTGTACATTTTCCATTGAAATGGGGAGAGATCTCCCTCGCGAGATCGTTGCAAAATTTAACCGAGCATCGACCCTCTCTCAGTCTCTTCCCGGTGACGCTACCTGAGAGTAATTATCGAAAGGAGGGCGAGAGATAGGGTCCGTGATCTTCGCTGGTTTTGGGTTGCCGCATAATGAATTTCGTTATAAGTACTTCGGCTAACGAACAAGGGAAGGAAAAAACTAAAGAGTCTCTCGAGGAGAGATTAGGGAGAGAGCAAGAGACAGGGAGAAGGAAGGGGAGAAAGAGAGACCCCTCGAAAAACGAGCGAGTCTCGTTTATAGCGAAAGTTATACGACCACGGAGAGCCTCGAGTCTCGAGTAGGTAAATTTTTAACGAATTTAACGGCTTAGATTTTTCGCGAACCCCCCTCTCTTCCCCCTCCTCGAACCTCCCGCTTCATCCATCCAACCGTCCCGCATCCATCCCTCCGCCGCACTATCTCTTTACGGCGGCGGTACTTCGTCGCTTGTTATTTGAGACGTAGGAAACTTAAAGTAGGAATTACGACCCCTCCTCTCCGCGTAAGAAGGGCGGTCATTATAGGAATAATCGCGTTAAACTAAGGAGCCGGCTAATGAAACGAAGTAATATCGGGCATTGTAAATTTAGCGAGTCCCCTTTGTCGTCCTTGCCCGGCAGTATTTTAATTTTCCCCGAGCCTAATCTCCTTAAGCGATTTACACCCTGTGCGCGATGCCCTCTCTCCCTCCACTCTCATCGGAGAGTGATGCGATCCGACTGGTTCTTTTAGTTTGACAAATTCGTTTATAGCGAACCTAAATTACTGCATTTTCGGTAAGTGCACGCTGAGTGCACTTCTCCTTTTGAAGATTAACTCATCAAAAACCTAAAAAAAACTCCTCATTTATCCGGCCGATAAGAATACCAACGTGACCTCGAGAAGTCATCTCCCCCGTAAAAAACAGGAACGAAGAGATCCGAGCGGTTCTCTCGATTTGAGAAATTCGTAGCTAACCTAGATTACTGCATTCAGTAAGTGCATGCCGAGTGCACTTTTTCCGAAGGTCAATTTTTTCTAAATCCGAAATAAATCCTAATTTATCCGTCTGATAAGAATACCAACATAACCTCGAGAAGTCACCTCCCCCTGAAAGACAGTAAAAAAGAAGCGACCGAATTTCACAAACGAGGAACGATTTACGTGACTCGGTGACCCGAAGGTCGTCGCTTCGGCCTCGTTCGCAGCAGGTTGCCGGCTCTCTCATTCGTCGCGGGAGAAAATGTCGCGACGAGAGGGAGGAGGGTGAAAAAACCAAGGAGAAAGAGAGAGAGGGAAGAAGAGACAGACAGAGAGAGACGGAGGAAGAGTGTCCTCGCGGAAGGGCGAGAGACGATCCCCATGTGCCAGCTATCGGAAAGCTTCCAGCAGAAGCTGACAAGTTGTCAGCGAGATGTCTGGCCGCCTTGCACTTGAAGTGTAACGAAACATTAGACAGCGGCGTAAACACAGGAAGTGATGACGAGGTGGAAGCATCGCAAACGTACCGCCCTCCAGGAAGCGGCGACCCCCTCGTGGCCTTGTCGACGACGCCGTCTAGCTGCAACCCGCCTACGACCGACTATCTCCCTCTCGGCTCTCGCCCGGATCTAGCGTGGCCGCGCGGCGCGCGAGGCTGTTGATATTTTGCATCTGTAAACCGATACGCGGCGCGTCTCTTAAAATATTCCCGAGTGTACCGTTACAAATTTATTTGACACCCCTGTAGGAGTCGGGGGCCGCGGCGCGGACCTAAAAAGTGCTTCAAAAAAGGACTGAGGGTGCGGACGCAGATGTACCTATGTGGATGCCGCGCTCGACATGTTAAACGAGAGTCATTACCGATCGTTGCGCGCGCGCTAGGTATTTTCGTTCACGTTCGGCGATATGGTAACGGTCCCGATTGCTAATGATGGCTTTGACGCTTATTGAGATGCTTCGATTGACGGAAAAAATCTACACGGGGAAAAGGGATTAATAAAAAATCATGGGAAAGTCTATGAATGTTTACAGTTATCTCAATAACAGGACTTCTTGAGGTGAAACGAAGAATTTTTTAACAGACCATAGCGTACTTTTTACAGTTCATAATAGTATATACGGTACATCAGTTTATACGGTAAAATTTAATAATCTTCTTTTAATATGTGTCGGGCGTTTACGAGTTTACACTGCAACGAATTGTAAAAAGTATGCGGTGTCTATTAAAAAGTTCAATGTTTGACCTGGAGAAGCTCTGTTAGAAGGATTCACTGTCAAAATTACTAATCCTTTTTTTCCCATTTAATAGAGATGTGTATTCTTTCTAGAACAGATTTACTTATTTATTATAAGTGTTTATCGATTTCTGTACCTACTATTTATAGTTTTATCGAGTAGTACACTAAAATTCAGGAAATACCTAGGTAGTATATCTTTCAAAACTTCAATTTCAAAATCAGTTGAAAATTATTATAGCAGGAGGAAAAATAGAGAAGTTATTTCCTTACGAGTGAAATCAAAGCATAAAATTAAGACCATCAGTGATAAGTACATAAACACACAAGCAGTAGTCGTTATTTGCTCTATTCCGTGGGACGTTGACTCAGCGAAACGTCTTTCTAGACGACATTTACGACGACTAGACATTTGCTCGTAAATGTCAACGTGAAATCCGCAGCGCGCAGTCTACGCACAACAAATTTGCGATACATATTCGTAATATACATACATCCACGTATGTATATCAACCGGTATCTATCCGACGAGACTGCAGGAAATCGAATATCGAGCGGTGAAAACCGCGAGAGTAAACCTCGAACTCAAAAGCGGCGTCGACCGGAAAAAAAAAAGAGGACAAAGAGGAAAACCGCGCACGCGTTCCGACGGGGCATTTCGAAAGCCGCGGATTTCTATTCGATCATCCCCGATTTATTTATAGCTGCTTTCGAAACCGATACGCCGGTTATGCGGGCGAACGAGACTCGTCGTACCATGAACTATTATCTCGGCGCGAGCTCGAGTCGCCGTTGCAATCGATATCCACCTACGGACCGTTAAATCTCCATTAACCGTTGAAAACCGTAGAGCGGGGTGGAGATAGAGGGTTAAATTCGGGATCAGAAGTCGTGCAGGTCGGGGACAGTCGTTCCCCGCTCCCGCGTGGTTACCCTGCATGGAAAGACGAGAAGGCCTGATATGAGGGCAAAATCATCGAAGGGTCGTTCTCCTGATCAGTGTCCTCATTTGGGAAACTCTTTCATGGTTTTTCGAATGTTGTTATATCGATGTTAATAATCCACGTTAACTTTAATTTGAACTGTTCATACCGGAGCAAACGCAGATTGAAATCCTTGAAAGAATGAAGACAGGTATTTCATCAAGTTAATAGTGACGAGATAATTATTACAATATAACGTTTATTTTAACAATTTTAATTATTATCCCCACATAATATCAATCTTCCCGGCTATTTTTGGAATAATGTTATACGTAGATAAATACTTAAATACGTAAATAAAGTAAAACATGTGCAGATATGTAATTCCAGTGAAAGTACGTCCCGACGAAATAAAATAAGCAGCCCCGTAGACCCCCTTTGCTTTGCGAATGTTGGTGTATTGATATTAATAATCCATATTTACATCTTAATTTGAACCGTCTATAGGTACCGGAGGAAATGCAGCTCAAAATCCTTGAAACAATGAAGACAGATACTTTGTCAAATTAATTGACGAGATGATCATTGTGAATGTAACGTTTATTTTGACTCGGGTTGTTATTTTAAAAAATGCAACCCTTTCACGATCACTCCCACATAATATCGACCTTCCTAGATATTTTTCGAATAATTCTATATGTCGATGAATACCTAAACGAAGAAAAACGTATGTAGGTAGTCCAGTATTGATACTTTAGTACCTACGTTCCAACGAAACAAAGTAAGTACCTACCCCCGTAGACCCCCAATAATCCGCCGTGGATCCCAATGGACCGCAAAGGTCAACCGACGTCCCTCCTCCCCCCATTTCACCCCACCCTACCCAACACGAGAGACCAAATATAGATCCGACCAAACAGATCCCTATCGTCGAAAGGGCGCCACTTCCCGCGGATATACACGCATGAATCCACGACGAAGAAGACGAATGGAGAAAGCCAAGTCGAGTAGAGCTAACCGGTTACGACGGAGCCAATCAGGAGGCTATTATACACCGTGCGACGATGAATTCGCCAGGGAGGAGGAAGGGGTTAGCGAACAAGAGTACCGGGAGGACGAGGCGACGGCGGTGGCGGGATGGTCGCGCGTGGGCAAGGGTTGCAGCCCTATATACGTGTGGCTCGAGGCGCGGGTCTACGTATAGGAGCTGGGCGGGGGGAGGATTACGGGGGTACAACCGCGAGCGCCCTGCAGTCGAAACGGCAACTATCGCAACTTAATATCGATCCCGTAATTCTCGCGGCGCGGCGTGCCGGCCTCTCTGGCCTCCCTCTCGCCCTCCTGCCCTCCTATACGATCCTCGCGGTGTGGTAGTTTCTCACTTTCGAACTCCCAACCACCAACCAGTCAGTCGCAATCAATATGGCATCCTACTTATCTCCGTGCCACGTTCGCCCACCCTCGGACTACACCCGGCCTCCCTCAACCCCGAGCCCTGCGTCCGAAGCCGTATTAGCCTCCGCACACTCGCGCGAAGCGAGACCCCGCGTCCGCACGCGCGCGCCACTTACCGGGGCTGCTACCTGCCGAAGCAGCGCACACGAAGACACCGCGGTTCTACACACGCACGCGAGGGACGCATTACTGTACAATTTCCATAAATTTTCGGAAACGCTGCTTACTCGTTACTCCTCGCGCCGGATGGGCGGCCTGCAGGGTCGACCTGGAATTCTATCGACCTCCGGGCGCACGCATACCATGCATGGAAAGGTTGGAAGGGTATATAGAGTAGGAGGACATAGGTACAGTTGCTGTCTTTATCTACATATGTGTATAGCTATGGGAGATTAGTCGTATTGCTACGCTTGGTGTGGGTATAGGTATAATCGCGTGTTTATCGTGGTTAATGGCGGTTAATAAAGATGAACGATTGTCGTTGTATGTAGGTATGTATGGGGACGAGATTGCGTCGCTATAACTTTACGACTAATCGTGGGAAATGTGATGGACTTGATTTGAAAAAATATTGTATGTATTGAATTATTACCGAATATAGGGGAGAGTTGCTTATATTGAACCGGTACCTAAATTGAACCTCCTGGCTATTTTAAGTAAATGAGCATTTCCACGTCATCTATCAGTAGAAATTTAAACTTAGTATGCCTACTGACCGGTACTAAGGTTTGAATATCTACTGATTCCAGAGATTTCGATTTTTGTTAAAATCTTAAGCGCTGATTCCAAAAATCATGCACTTATTAACATATATACCCTATATATTGACTATATCTCAAAGGAAATATGAAATATTAACGACTTTATGTACGAGAACTTTTTTTTTTCATGGAAAATCATCGATATCTCGGCGATCCTTTAAGATTTCCTTAATAAGTGCATGATTTTTAGAATCAGCGCTTATAAGATTTTAACAAAAATCGAAATCTCTGGAATGGAACTCTCGACCATCCTATCTTGTGTGTTTTTTCGCGTAGATTACGAAAATCATCAATATATTGAGGAAATCTCAAAGGAACACCGAGATATCCATGACTCTTTTATGAAAAAATAATTTTTCCGAACATAAAATCGCTGATATCTCACATTTCCTTTGAGATTTGGACCCGATAACCATGATTTTCGGAATCAGCGTGAAAAAATACATCAGATAGGGTGGTCGAGAGATCGATTTCAGAGATTTCAATTTTCGCGAAAAATTGAAAAAATCTAAGGCATATACCTTAGATTTTGCCAAAAATCGAAATCTCTGGAATCGAACTCTAGACCATCCTATCTTATGTATTTTTTTGCGCTGATTACGAAAATTATAGATACATCGAGGATATCTCAAAGGAAGACCGAAATATCGATGATTTTCCGTGAAAAAAAGAATTTTCTTGTACATGAAATCACCGATATCTTATATTTCCTTTGAGATATCGTCAATATGTCTGGCATTTTCGGAATCAGCGTGAAAAAATACATCGGATAGGGTGGTCGAGAGATCGATTTCAGAGATTTCAATTTTCGCGAAAAATTGAACTCTCGACCATCCTATCTTGTGTATTTTTTCGGTCGAGAGTTTGATTGAAAAAATTTCAAGGGAGTTAAAAATTAAAATCTTTTATCTTATGTATTTTTTGTAGGCATACTGACCGGTATAGTATAGGTTTGAATTTCTACTGATAGATGACGTGGAAATGCTCATTTACTTAAAATAGCCAGGAGGTTCAATTTAGGTACCGGTTCAATATAGGTAAACCGGGGGGGTAACTCTCCTCTATTATGCGTTTCGGGCATAGAAGGTGATTTTTTACAACAAACCCTTTTCCTCCTTTCATACGAAACCAAAAACATTAAATAAGGTAATATTTTAAAGATTAAGTTTTCCACTTTTTACGAATTATTAATTTCAAATTGAACATTGTATGATTTGTTTAAAAATCGAAGATTAAAATTGACAAAGCAAAGGCAAAGCTTTGTTTTGGCAAAGTTAATGCATAATCTGTGCATTCATTGTATATCTTTTGCATTTACGTTCCACATCTTCTATCGTCTGCGGATTTTCCACACGGGTCCACTAGATTTTCATATTTACAAGGCATGCATATTCAGTTGGAAATTTTGTGTTGGAATCGGTCAACCCATTTTTGTATGTTAAAATCAACCGATACTTCTCATTAATCCAACATTTTTTTATATTAAAATTAACACAGAGAATAGTCATACATTTATAATTAATGCAAAAAATGTTAAATTAATACAAAGAATCAGTTAATTTTAACATACAAAAATGTGTGGACCGATTTCAACACACAATTTTCAACAGCATATACACATCCGTCAATAAAATTATCTACGATCGTTCCATCAAAAAAAGGACGTGCACCTAATCGATATGCAAGCCACCCCTGGCAGTTCGATCCCCGCACGTTTCACCCGGCGCAAACTACATCGACGATTAGCCGCTCCGATCAGGAACCTGTATTTACGATTCGATAAACTCACTCGCACGCACGACAGGCCGGGACAGCCGTTTTACGCGCTGCAGGCGTTACGTCGACAACGACCCGCCGACGGACGGAAGCGACGACGCGCGCCTGCATCGTCATTCGAGATAATTACCTTCGCCGCGAAATCGCGTCAACGCGTGCTCGCCGTTTTCGCCGCGTGTCCATCGTCGATCGTACGACGAAACGAACGCGTCGGATTATGACCAGAACCGCGACGTAGGCACGATCGTGCTTCGATGACTGATGATTTTACCGGAGTCGTGTGTGCGGTAGCATCGATTTCGTTCTATATCGCTCTTAATACACTAAGAGAAATAATTGCCAGTGCAGTGAGAAAAACAATTTAGTTAAATGACAAAATGCATCTGCTTAAACGAGTTTAGTTATTTCAACCAAAATACTAACAAGAGTTGAACTAAATTTATTTATTAAGTTATTCTAATTATATGTTTAGTTATTCTAACTGCACGTCTAATTATTCTGACCAGAAAATGGTCAGTCAAACCAAGCAGATCGGAAGATCCATAATTCATCGAACGGTTTGGTTATGGTCTCCAGGATTTTAATTAAATCGACCAGGTGTTTTTTCTCATAGTGCTAAAAAAGTATGTCCTACCAAAAATACGATACAACTCCAGAATCAAGCTGTGGCTTTCTTCGCACAAAAAAGCATTTCACAGGTTCGGGTAATTTTTTTCGTTCGCGCAGAAAGAATTTCTCGTCCCAACGAAAGTATGAGCGCCGGGGAATACTTCCCCCACTATTATTTTCTCCGCGCGCCGATACGCACTGGATGCCCTTTCTCTCCCTTTGAACTACCCCTTCAGCCGGAGTGGGAGAATTCCTTAAACCCGTAGCGCGAAAAGTTAGGGAGACACCACTGTATCACGCGTCGCGCCGAAAAACGTGCGCGGTACACGCGGTGCATTTTCCCGGCGAAGAGGAAAAAGCTGCACCGTCGGCGAAACCCTCACGCGAACGTCGTAACTATGCGCGCGGGAGTATATTCGCGCGATATTCGCGAATTCACGTACAGCGTTGACTCGTGTACACGAGTCAATTGCAATGCAGGACCCGTACGGGGCGAACAGATGTGCGGCACGATCGCGCGAGCCCGATGTATTGCGTTTGCTAATCCTCGACATGGCTGACAGTATAATACACCGCTTTGCAAACAGCGGCACATCGACGCGCGGTCCTCTTCACCCGCGCCCTTCTCCCTGCCGCCGGGAGGATGCCGCGCGCTCGACGGGGTACCGCGTCAAACCCCTTCGCCACCTCGTGGCTGCTGCTGCTGCTCTGCGCTTATGCCATCTAAGTATTCGATTGTACGGTAGCTATGTACCCGAGAGAGTGTGTACAGCTACCCGCGTGGGTACAGCTACCCGCGTGGGTACATACGCCCCTATGCCGGGTCAAACGAGAACGTGTTTAACCTCCCAATCGCCGGTCCGCCTCTGGTATTCGCCTCCGGCCACCCCCCCGCGCCGTCGACCGGAACATGCATTCGACGATCCCGGAGACCAAATTCTCCGGGTACCGCGGCTTCGCCAATTCGCACTAAAAATTAATTGCGAGAGGCGAGAAGCGCGCTCGCGGCTTTCTATGGGACGATGTACTCACCCCTCTTCCTCTCTTGGGCGGATAAATTGTTCGGGTGGTTGAAGTTCCGAACGAGCGTTGAACGAGACTGGTGAAACTTTCTCTTTGCGCTGTAATAATGAAATTCGGACGATACGGGCGCGTATAATAAATATATAATATATGATACATATATGTTATATGCACGTAGAAAGCTTTTGTTAATCGCCGGAAATTGGAGAAAAAATTGAAAATTTCACTCGTCCGGTTATTCGAGGCAACGATCGTTAGATTAATTTCGATTTTGCGATGCAGAATTTAAATGTGTAGGCAGCACTCTTCGCCTCTGTAAATTTCCCTCGAAATCGTATTATGGGATTTCAGATTGTTATGTATGTATACGAGGTACCCGTCTCGATCTCATGGGATGACAGGCGGTATCTAAGCCAAGGATGACGAAGGCTGTCGTTCTCGAGTGCCCGATGAAATTGCACTTTTCCGTGGCGTCGTGGACCGCACTGCATCCGGACACTCGAGAAATTCAAAAGGAGGGTTTTTCTGTGTTATTATTTCAGCGGGGAAACGATAACAAAGGACCCGAGCACGAACGTGCCTACATTTAGAGAAAAGTGGGTGGTAAAATCAACCACAATCGCCAGGTTAAATTTTCCTGGTTGTTAGTATCGTACTTATGAATAGACATGAATACATTTGAAATAATTTTTGTTACGAGATTATAGTAATAATATAAGATTGTAGCTTATGACAGCCCTGCGTCATAGTTTGATAAACCAGAAAAGTAGATCGGTAATATTACTGCAAGGTAATGTCAGTTAATTTATAAAAAGAAGTTAGGGACATCAATCAACCATACTGCAAGTTATTGATCTAGTTGCAGTAATCGTAATCTCGTGTTACCATAACCAGAACTTCACTGTTTAGAAGAATTATGGAATCGTGGTTGGCACTAAAATCGACATTGATTTCTAGTTAAATTATTCTAGTTCTCCTAACTAGATTTTTCTCTCGGTGCATGCACAGAGAGAAAGAGTTAGTTCGATCTACTGAAAAAGATTTGCGGGGTCGCAAGTAATTATTTATTTTTATCAATGAAATTTTGTAACAGATCAATTAGATATCTCTTCCTTACGATCATGTGAAATAGTAGGTATGCGATTGCAAGGAAGGAATATCAAATTAATGTGAACAAAGATTTAATCGATGTAAATGAATTGTAATGTACCCTCATTGACTTTGTACATTTACCTTAGCGATATGACTTTCCTGTTTTCCTCACATTTACTTTAGCGATATGACCTTCCTGTTTTTCTCAACTGTAATCGACTTAGTACATTTAACCGTGTGCAATGATTGCACACTGCACTCTCTATCGTCCATCCCAGCCTATATATATATATACGACCCTCTGCGACAGAAGCTAGTTCTAAAACTCAGACCGAATCTCTGTATCGACAAGCTACCAATAAAGAAAGGTTATCGGCGAACTTGTGATTATTACAGAATAATTACTTGCGACCCCGCAAATAATTTTTAGTAGGTCCAATCAATCCTTTCTCTGTGTATGCAATACGATACGCACATGGAAGAAAAAAACAATAACTTTTACTACTCCATCCAGTAGCGCTGAGACTCGAGCTCATTCTCAAGAACTTGTACATAGGAAGCATTTTTATTTACCGTTGTAAGCAGTACAAGGAACAGTTTCCTCCGTACAAATTTTCGAAAACGAGCTCGAGTCTCAGCGCTACCGGATGGAGCAGTAAAAATCGCTGTTTTTTTTCCATGCAGCATCCGAACGAATGCTCTTTGTCGTCGTTCGATTTCCGACGTCGTTTGAGTTAATTGTACGCGACGCGATACAAGAATGCCCAGAAGAAATAATGGCACTCTGATCCTTCAACTCGAAGCGATTGTCCGAAATGACTATTCGAGAAAATATTCAACGAGTTCGCGTTAAGGATCAGCCTCCGCGGCCACTCGATGACCCGATCTACCGTGCGACGGGATCCTGCACGTGTGTACTCGTGATCCTCCGTAAACAACGAGCACAAAGGACGAGAACCACCCCAAGCTCCACGACGCAGTCGACAGTTCCTCCGGGTTACGTACTCGGCGCGTACAATTCCCGGCAGCGCGAGTCCTTCAGAAGCGAATAATAAAAACGCCACCGGTTGACAGGACCTGCTACCCTGTCCTCCACTCGAGAGTCGGAGTCCTCGGTGAAGACGCGGGTAGGACGAAATATCGTGAGCGCGCGAGGACCGCGTGTCGTTCACGGATCAAAACGGCATGATAGGTTGAACAAAGGCGCAGGGACGAGGGTTTCTCTTTCTCCTTTTCTTCTTTTCCCATTCAGAGCAACGGGAAAAAATCGAGCCGTTGAACGCGATCCCGCTCCTGCTGCGCTCGTCGCTCCTTGGAGTACAACCTGAGCCTCCGAAACGCGCGCGAGAACGCTCAATGTGGAGGACAGAACTTTCTGTGGGAGGCAGATAATCTCGCTCTCGTAATGCCGATCTCGAGCGCCCACTTCTACTTCGCCCTCTCCGGGCATCGAGTGGCTGTCGAGACTGCGAACGCATCGGGACCAAACAGAGAAATTCTCGGGAAAGCCTCCGTTCGCGCACTATACGGTCTCTCACTGACTAGGAAAAATCGCGCGGTGGGTACCCATGTACGTATGTGTACGCTTAAGTGCTCGAGTGGAAAAAGAAAAATCGAAAGGAACGATTGAGCGTTCGCACGGTCATCGCTAAGATGTCTGCTCGCGTTCGATATGACTGCGTGTGGATGTGCGGGACATGCATAGTTTGAATTGGCGATCGATCGGCTAGGCGTCGCGCGAAGTGCCTTCGCGTGTACCGCGCGAGTGTTTCCGAAAGAGCGTTAGTCCCCGATAAGTTTCCCGACTGGAAAGTTTCGCGACACGTATCGTATACGATTTCGTGACAGTGTGTAATGCAGGATATCCTCGCGCCTGAGGGCACTTTGTTGGTCCCCGAAAATATTCGAATTTTGAAGTATATAAAAATATAAAATTGTAAAGGAGATGTAAAATAGAAACGGAAAGATCCTATGAGGAAATCATTCATCGTTAAAAATTACGAGTACGCATTAATCCTTATATGCATTTGTGAACAATTTTATTCCTGTGCATAAATCGGGTGTTCCACACTGAAAAAACAGTTTATTTACAGTTATAATACACGTAAAAATCTTTCTTTCGCAAAGCCAAGTTAATTATTAACATATGTATTTACTTAGCCTGACGAAATATTTCTTTCGTCATAATCAAGTATACATTTATTAACTACAAATGAACTTTTCTCTCCGCGCAGACTCGAATACAAATTATAATGAAAATTATATTTTGGTTACAAAATATACCTAGTATTCTTTTAGCGAAAAATAATAATAATAATAATATTAGATATTATAAATGCTTTTTCATATTGTACTAAATATATTTATAATCGGAAAATTATTGTAAAATAAGCGTACACCAATCGCGATCATCAATAAAGAGTATAGTATTTGTTTTTACTACTGGGCTCCGCAGGCCCGACCTATAATACGTCTAAGGGTTAAGGAAACATAAGATCTCTCGAGCCAATCATCATAGGTACATCTAAGTCCAGATCTCGAAAAGATCGAGACAACAGCTCTCGAGAGAAAAAACCGCCCGCAAATGCCGAATAAAATCACCCGGCAGTCGATTCGACGAAGAGCGGCTTACCCCCGGGTACTTACCTGCGTTTACCTCGAAAGATTATCCTCCTCGAGACTGATCGATAGCCGCAGTCGTCGATGAGTAATTGGTCGCGCCGGTGTCCGACGAGTTAGCTTTTTTTTTCTACATCTAGTAAAATGCAATTGAGCGCGGAGTTACATAGCGTGAGTGCCGACATCAAACACCCTCACCGGAGTTATCTCGCGAGCGTCTAGAGGACGATGCTTTCCCCCTTCGCCGTGCCGAGCTATACAAGCATACAGGCGCTAAGTGGCTGATAAAGCGCTTTAAAATTCAATTAGAACCTTTTAATACTTATCTGACTCTCTCCCTCCCCTCGTCGCCCTTCGTCCCCGGGTGAAAGTCGCCCCGGGCGCGGCAACTCTATTTTATATAATTTCTTCGCACGATGGGGGAAGGACGAGAGGAGATCGTTCCCCGTAATTGTATGTACTCGGGCGATTTATCTTCACCTCTCGGATAAGGTCGGACGGGCTCGATAAAGAGGCTTCGTTGGGAACACACGATTCTTACGCCTACATGTACCTACCTATATTCATCCGCGAGCTGGGCTATGCATACGCCGAGAGAGCAATTTATTAATAGTTCATAAATGTTATTTTAAATATGGTGAAATAAATATTTCGTTAGGATAAGAAAATACATATCAATTATTAAAATGTTTATTTCATTCAAACAGTTGCATCAAAGAATGTAATTGCACCAAATAAATATTGCGATATTTAACGAATATTTATCAATTACAAATAAATTGTCTTCTCGGTGTAGCATCGAGGCTAGTGATTTTAATGACAATTAATTTGAAAACAAACTGTTTCTACATTCTTCTATCAACTGCGTTGTACAGTGTACAATTTCCGTTCGATGCAATGAAGCATTTACTGCAATTTTACATATAGATTTGTCCAAATAAAATATTTTTTTGAAATTCTTTCGATTTTTTATATACTTTTTTCATTGATTCTAGCGTATATGAAATAGTATTCTTCTTCAATATTCCTTTAACTTTAAGCAAAACGTTACCACTTCTTTAAACGCTCTTAATCCGAATGCGTGGGAGGTCGATCCCATTCCCTTATCCGTCCTTGATAGAGGGTAATCTACTCGCGCGTATATCGGAGGTATAAATATCTACTTCTCCAGAGTGTGTACACGGTAAGTACCTATTTCCCCAACACCGTAGCGACGCAAATGATTCCAGAAATCGTCAGCGTGACGTCAATCAACATTAGTCCGCCGAAGTAGAATTTCTCGTTTCGAGGAGGGGGAGAGATCTTGATGGGGCGGCAGTCTTGCGTGAAGGCCCGATAAGCGAGCGAAACGTTGTCCTCCGATATATTTAAACCGTTTCTTTTGTTGTGCCACGTCGAGAGCTCCACGTCTTCGCGGTCTTCCCTCTCCCGCCCTTGGTTTCCTACTCCCTCCGCCTTTGCAGCTCCCCTGCTGGCGTGTATACGCGCTCGTACTAATTTTCACTGTCGTCCGCACCTGTTGTTCCTCTTATCGCGATATTTCCATTTCTCGGCCATAATTAGATCCCTTTGTTACAAATAACAGGCATTGTGCATTACCCAGAATGGTCGTCGTCGTCGTCACCGAAAAGCTCGGTATTTTAATTCACCAACCACCGCTTTTCCGGCTTCCGGCGAGCCGTTGCGCGAAAGTGGAAGGTCTCGCGTACGCGATCTCGCGTTACGGGGTGAACTCTGCGGAAACATAGAAAAGACCGCGCAAACTCAGCATACTATATACTGAGTACACACATTTAGTTAATCAAACTAACCATTGTATGTTTTGTTGGCCTATACATAGTTGGAATAATTAAATTTCTATCGTTTCATTCAATAAAATTCGTTTTGTTGGTAGAAAGAAATCAATTCAACTTCACTGCTTCGTTCGATCAATTCGAGTTGGTTTGTTTCAGCAAAAGTTTTTGTCAGACGAACGGTCGAATTATTGTGTTGATTATACTGAGAAAAAAAATCGTTTGATTCAACTAAATTTAGAAGTTACAGGCATCCAACTAAATATATAGTTACTTGAACAAATGTTTAATTGAAACAGCTAAGTATTCAGTTACCTCAACTAAATTTTAATTACTCAAACTACATATTCATTGAGGTGAATGTATATTTAGTTTACTGCTCGAGAAGGTTGTGGTTGGAAAATGTTTATTTTCAGTGTATTAAAATTGAAAAAAGACACGGGGTAGTGATATCGAACATTGAACTATATTATATAAAAAATAGATCGCCAATTGAAGCTCTCGTCTCTTCAGTAATTACCAAATTAACGAGTCGTTCGCTATGGACATGAAAGCTTAATTTCTCGTATCGACCGGGAAATGAATGGCCGGATGGAAAAAAGTTTTTAAATCCAGGGCTCAAATATGGAACGGATGGCAATTTATTCGGAACGCTCGTGTATAACGTCTATTACTCCTTTCTCTTTTTTTATTATCCTGCAAAATCTCATATACTCCCGTCCCGTACAATCATTCATTCTCTATCACCCAATCGTTCGCGTCGCCGATAAGCTTTCGCGTCCCTCCACCGAGCTTTTTCCATCGTTTCCCTCCATCTCTCTGTCTCTTTCTCTTTCTACCGCTCGATCGTCATTACCTCTCATTCATTACAGATGTTCGACATATGAACCCACTCGAATATCATCAATTCAACGTGCACCTATAGCAATGGTCATTTACGTTCTATTGTTCTTGCTAATCCAAACGCGCGTTCCTTGTGCCCCCCGAAATGCTCCAATCTTAATTTACTACTACATTGGAGAAATGCATTTCTTTTATTCGAATGAATATAGTGGCTGTTAAATACATGTCTGATAGGGTGAAGCAATTGATGTGTTTAAAAGAAATGCGAACTGAAAACAGATAATCGATAAAAAATGTTTAATTCGATGAAATATCTAAGGGCGAAAGCGATGATGTTTTGCAGAAAATTGAAAATTTTTTAATTAATCACTCGATCGTGCTATGTCGTGCTTTTTCTCATGGTGATTACGAGAAGTACAGTTATTAAGCCGATATCTCAAACGAAATATAAAATAATGGTGATTTTATCGCTTTATCGATTCGATAAAATTGTCATTTGGCTAAAGTACTTTGATTAATTGAACTACATTTTTTTTTATCAACATATCGAATATTCCTAAGGGAAATTCTCGCACAAGTTATATATAGTGCACTCCCCACACCAGGCCAGCTCGTTAACGGTGATAATGTAACCCTAGTGGGAGTGTATCGAGGGAAATCAGAGATCAGGATATCGCCTAGGCGTGACATCGGAGCTTGTCTAGTATCCCATGATTCTGACGGTCCCCTATGCAATTCTAATGCATTGCTATCGACGAAAGGATAACATTTCTCAACACAGAACAAGCGCGATACCTGTTTATTCCTTTTATGGTAATTAATTAGCAACTTTCTCCGACCACCCACTAGAATCTTATAATAATAATAAACTAATTGAAAGCCATTTCCAAAGAACGAATTATCTTTCGATTGTCTGGTCCTGACAAATCGGATTCTCTCACTCTCTCGTTCTACGAACATACGTTTCTTCCTTCCACGCGCCTAGCAACCCCTTTTATCCCTCTCCTCGCCACATCCAGTCCATCGAAAGACCCTCGCACGTCTCCGAACGGACCCTCCCCCGGAACTTTCCCTTCTGCTGAAGAAAAATGCGGCAAACTCCGCGTGAGAGGACGTTTACAGCCTCCGAAGCCTCGAAGGACTCTCTTCTTCGCGATTGGTCGATCGACGCGACCAAGTTTCGCTGCAGATTCACACGCGCCCGCGACGCCCGAAACGACGAAAGTTTCGGGTCGGCGAGGACCCTCTTTGCGACACCCTTGGCGCCCACCGGCGAGGTACAGGATATTACGGAAGCAGGTGTGTACGCCGTTTAACAAACAAGGAGTGATTAATAGCGGCTCGTCGGGCCCCGATAACGCGCGACATCGTCGTCGCTGTGTGCGCCCTCGTCCCCCCAAGGCGTCATCGCTCCGCAATCGCGCGCCCGGC
Organism: Xiphydria camelus; assembly: GCA_963678675.1. Lineage (NCBI taxonomy): Eukaryota > Metazoa > Arthropoda > Insecta > Hymenoptera > Xiphydriidae > Xiphydria > Xiphydria camelus. Next base: position 7,873,252 of record OY783201.1, read on the forward strand.
GACGGCTCTTCACCATCCGCCGCATTGGTGTCCGCGAGAGGAGACAGAGCGGGAACTGCGCGGCGCGACCCACCGGAAATTACATTTCACCGTGGAATAGTAATAACGTTGTGTGTCGCGCGCGCGATAGTGGGCGTGGGCGGGTGCCTAGGCCCGTCGACGAGCGGTTAGGTATAGCGAATTCGGCGGCGTCGAGCCGCGGGCGCGAAAGGGGCGTCCGCGAAGCCGGAGGGGTTGTAAAAAAGCGAGGAGGACCTTGTTTTCGAGTCGCACCGTCATCCCGCGCCACACGGGACTTCTCATTTGGTCGGAGTCTTTAAGCGAGGGCGCTTTGATTGCCCCTGAAAGAGGGGTGACGCGACGGAGGAAAGTTCGAGGCGAGCTTCGAAGACGGTTCGATTGTTATTTACTCGAGGAGGGTGGATTGGAATTAAGGAATGTCTCTTTAATGAATAACGCTCCATTTTTTCGGGAAGATGTAAACTTGGTAGCTTCTGGTTCCGTATAGAAATCGTAATTAGGAACTGATTGGGAACTGGCCCGACTACCCTTCTTCAAAGATAGTGCTGATAGGGCAATTAACGAGGCTCCTATATATTCTAATGCATTTCTGTCGCGACTATAGGATACAATTTTTCAACGTAGGACAAATGATACTTATTTGTTCCTTTTATGCTGACTTATTGACAACTTCCCCAATCAGCCACTAGAATTTTATAATATTAATTAACTAGCAGTATGTATATCAAATGTTTGTAACAGCTTCCTTGTCTAGCCCCTGCCTTGGTTTATCAACCATGGCCTGTTTAGGTTACTTAACGAGAGCCTGCCTAGATTACTTGACCAGTGCCAGTCCATATTTCTCTTTTCAGTTCCCAATTCTATTCCAGAAAATGTACGAAATGTAAAATTAACTTCTAATTATACAGGGTCAAAAGAGCTTCTGTGTTAAAGTATGAATAGAAAATTTTCAGTCCATTATGTAAAATGAATTAACAAAAAAATATGAAGAGTTCAAAAACTATATCACACTGTAAAAAACTCTGCAATGTCGAACTATATAGATCACTTTTGGTGTTAAATTACAATGGCATAAGACTGAATGACACCAGATGTGGTATATAATATATACCTATATATATTATAGGTCCACTGGTGAAATGGTGTTAAAAATTGACATCACTTTTTTACTGTGCATATCATTTATCATTATAACCCTTTAAATGATATTTATCTATATGTTTGTTAAAATTAACGTGTTTTTTTTCTATTACCCCCCGTGGAATCCATTCGAATCTCTCTCTACCATATTAGGCTTTAGTCAGATTTAAGGAACGCCTGGATGAATTTTTACACGGGGTGTACGCTAGATACGATGTATTTTATATCTTATATAAATCATCCTCCTCTCAATTAATTTCCGTTTTAACTACGTCGAGTTTTCCAACCGACTGGACAATAGCCGACGATCGCTCCAACGCTCCCCAAGGCGATTACCCGATGAATCTCAACATCGAAACGCCCCGCTCCAGCGGAGACGCGCGGCGCGATCACCATTTTAATCCGACCTTATTTTCGCGCTAGTTCAGAGTTCCCGGAGTCATTAGCAAATTGTATCCCGAGCTCTGCCGCACTTTCAATTAATCTCAAAGTTCCAGTAACCCGCTAAGTGATTCATCTTCAAGCGCTTCGTCAATTACGTTAATAGATCCGTGCGCGCGCGCGCGAGGAAGAAAGAGCGACGGAAGACCCCCGCGAACTAACGATCCGTCCTCGTCTTTCTCGCGCGCGTATTGTCGTTGACGTCTCTCGACGCGAAACGAGCGGATGACCGAAAAAGGCCGTCGATTCGATCGTCGGGTCCTTTCTCGACCCCGAGCGAAACGTGACATCGGGGGTGTCGCAGAGAGTCACTCTTAAATCGCTTAAGCCGCCATCCCCCCGCGTAGGGGCGTGGAATGTATCAAAACAGCCTTAAGGGCGGCCCTGGTGTATATAGGTATACGCGAAACGCGGCGGCGTGCGAATCGACGGGGCCCCGCCGACTGTAAAAATTGGCCTTAAATCATAAGGCTCCCTCGCAAGGAACGTGACTCAAAAATACCGCAAATCGATTACCGAATACAAGGAACAGCGATATTACATCTGGACCATAAATCACTGTCAAATCCAGGGTAATCGAGTGCTACACTGGCAGCCGGCGATATTAATTCCTGCGCGAGGTGAGCCGATCCGGGAGAGCCCGAGACTGGGAGACGTGCCGTGGAAAGAGCTCCGCGCATTTCTGACGCTCGAACCACCCCCTCGCCCCGTTCTCTCCTTCTCCCCTTACTTTTCCTCTCCATTCCTCTGGCCGACCAGCTATCGGCTTCGTTGCCTGTGTGGAGGAGGAGGGGCTCCTTCTTTACCTTACTCTTACTCTCTCATCCTCCCTCGCATGTACCCTCATCACCCATTCCTCCGTCCCTCGACCGCGCTAAGTGCACCTCGTCTCATTCTCTCTCTCTCGTTTTCGATAAGAAATTCTTATACGTCGGTACCGCCCCCTACAGCCTTGTCAATCAAAAATAAAAATTCAATTTGCATGTTCAATTCTTCTTCGTTACTTGTATTCTACTCTTCATCTTCTCTTTTAACTAGCTCTTTTAGTGATTCGTGTTATGCTGCTTCGATTGTTGCATTATTCAAGCTGGTTCCGATCCTATATATAATAATACATTGAGAAAAATAATTATGTTAATGTGACAGAACGAATCTAGAATGCGTTTAATTAATCTAATCAAAATACTGGTCAATTGAATCAAATATCAAATTATTCTAACCAAATGTTTAGTTATTTCAACCAAACGTTTAGTTATTTTCACCGAGAAGCGATCAGCTTAACGAAACAGATGGACTATCCATATTTCACCAAATGGTTTGTTCATCGCACTTAGGACTTTGATTAAATTGACCAAGTTATTTTTCTGAGTGTATGCGTCTAGTAAAAAATAAGCTTTCCCCTTCGAGTAATAACAAACTCTCGTTCGTTAAACGTACACTGCGAAAACAATGTAGTAGAATCAACTAAACATTTATTTGTACATTACTAACTAAATATTTGATTAGCTCAAGTAATATTTATTCGTCCCAACGAAATATTTTGTCTCAATAAACTATATCAACTTGAGCCGATAAAACATTTTGTTGATACGAATAAATATTACTTGAGCCAATAAAATATCTATAGTCAGTAATATGCAAATAAACGTTGAATTGATTCTACCAAATGTTTCTCTCAGTGTACCACGCACGTTGCCTTTAACGGAAAAAAGGACGATGCCCTTGAGTACCGCGGGAAGGTCTCTTCCTTCACACCGACTTCCTCTCCGTCCCGTCGGCGACGACGGGGGTCGACGATGAGAACTACTCGAGGAGGGTCGATCGCGTAATTTATGGCGAGACATTCGCCACGGTCGAGGGAGGCGCGCTCGATCGATGCGATCGGTTAACTCGATGGATAGGCGCGCGCGAGGGTCGGGCGCCGTTGAGCTCAGGGGGAGTGCACGTTAATAGGGAGATGTTTGAGGAAGGTTTGTCGAGAGATCGAAAGCTCGTAAGACGCTTAAGCGTTTCCCCTTTACGTTGAGACGATGTATTCTACGAACTGTTTGAACAATTTGTTGTTTCTTTTTTAAGGGACGGGGACGCTACCCCGATTTAATGTCGTGGGGAAACAATCCGTCCCTGCAGCGCATTCGAAAGCGGAGAGGGGAAGCCGCGGTGCGCGTATCTCGCGCGAAAGGTTATCGCTCGTGCGCGAGTAACGTCATTAGAGAAATATGCGGATCGCACGAGGCGAGGAAAAAACGGCCCCGCAGCTGCAACGCGCGCGTAAAAGGGACCGAAGTGAAATAAAACGCGCTTCGACGCTCGGTGCACAGATGGCACCACCTCGCAGTAACCTCCAGCCGCCCTCGGCCCTCCACCCGCGCTCGTGCGGCGGGCAACACTCCCACCCCATCCGTCGGGAGTGAAAAATGCGGCGGCGTCTCGTTACGTCTCGATTACGGTGCGTCCAATTAAAGAAACGGTAGAGCCTTCGAAAGGACGCCACGAGGAGGCCGCGTCCGGCCGTGTTTCGCCGGAGGTTGCCCGTAATTTACCTCTTTCCCACTCGCTTCCCTTCCGCCCCTGCCCCCGCTGGAAGTAAATCTCGACAAGAGAGCCGTCGTCGTTGCGAGCGGCTCCCGTTACATAAACGGAACGGGGATACTCGCGCGCGAAGGCGTCTCTTTAAATTTCAAATGTTTTGGAAAGTCTGCCGCGCGCGTACAGAGAGCTGCTTCCTCGTATATCGGGGATAAATCCAATTTGGAGGAAGCAAAAGTACCGCGGAGGAAAATAATCACGAGAGAACTGAAGTTGAAAGACCGATGTCGTTTCGTGTATAGCTTGTTAAGCTGGTAAAGTTTGAAAAGTGAAATAACGAGCATCCAATTAGCGACCGCGTTTAAAGAAGAAAGGACTGTACGCGGAAGAATGATGTACCATTAAATAAAAATAATTTTACAGAATATACTCTCTGAATCATTAATTCGTTTTAATCTTACTTAAAATTACTTCTAATAACTGATAGTTTCGGTCCCCTACTCCGGATGACAACGTGTTCAGAAACGCAGATGCACATGGTATTCAGCAGTCAGAAATTTTCAAAAACATGGAATTGTCAGGGAATTACCTATGTGGGTCAGAGAAAAGTCAAGGAAAACACAGAGAAAATAAAGAATTTTCTGGAATTCTTCGAAAATACTCGAATTTAATAAATATCTTGACTTTTAATCTGTTAAAATTTGTAAGAATTCATATAGAAATCTAAGGAAATTGTTCCATACGTATATATGTATGTATCTGAGTTCTTTTATGTTCTAAAACAAGTCATTAAATAATAATATAATATAATTTGACAAAATTTAATTATTCTCATATTTATTTCTCAGTTGTCATAACCCGTTCTACGAATATCAGTTAATTTTTTTATTCGACGAAAAATTATTGACGCATAACACTTTATACTGGATATCCGTAGCGGTTAGAGAAATTTGGTTATTCCGGCGTGGAAAACCTGGAAAAGTCAAAGAGTTTCTTTTTCACACTTTGCTAGACACCGTGACATGTGAAGGGAAAGCCTCACGGAGAAAATTGACTAGCAACTATTAATCTGCAAGAATAGTAAGTAGGTGGTAGCTTCGACAATACTGAATGGAATAATCTGCAAAATAGTAATGATTACTATTTGAATAGTGATGATTACTATTTGAATAGTGATGATTACTATTTTGCAGATTATTCAACACAATATTGTCGAAGCTGTCACCTATTCACTATTTAAGCATAGTAATCGTTACTATTCAATTTTTTCTGTACCGATATTTAACTCTTACACACAACTCGTTACTCGAGAAGTTACGAGAAACATATGAGCCCGGCAAAACAAGCGCAGCTTCTCCGCGGCCGTTTGATTTTTCTCCGACCATCCGAATTACTTCCATCCGTCCACGACCCTCCACCTTAACCTTCCACCTCAGGGCGAATTTAGCGAAATACTTTCATCCGACTTATATATCAGCGAACGCGAACACGATCCTGCCGGCATAAAGGATGGCCCGGATGGTTGGAAATGGTCCAAGTTGAACAGGGTCGCTGTTGTGTGCCACTAGCATTGCGCAATGGGCCGTGCTAATCGCTCTACTCTGAGCCTCTTTGTCCCCACTCTCCCTCCCTCGTTTCCGCCGTCCTCACCCCGCCGCACCGCCGACGTCCCGCCATAATATTCCTCTGTTCCTGAAATTGCGTGAAATCATATCGGATCCGTCCTTTCTCTCCCCCCTCCCTGGCCCCTCTTCGCTTCTCGCTCTCCTCTCGACCGTGCCGTACTTTGCTAATACTCCGATAGACGTCTTACAAAGGAATTACTCATGCCTTTTACACCCATCTCTCTCCACCAGTGTGCGTGCATCGACCAGGAAGACGTATACCGAAGTGCACTGAGAGAAATAATTGCAAGAAAATGTGTTTTTTTTCAATCAAAAACATGATATAATTTCAGAATCAAGCTGCATATGAGAAAATATTTGACAGGCTCGAGTAATTGTTTTTTTCTGCGCAAAAAGAGTTTCTTGTTCCCAAGACGGTATTCTTTAATCAAAAATATACAGGTTGTCAGGGTATATACAGGGTGTAATAACTAAGTGGATGGAAATAGGAGGAGCCTAATTCTGTTCAGAGTTAGTACACTGGCCAATTACACGACTTCCTATGATCCCCGTTCCTCGGGACCCACTCGGCTGTCAACTATTTGTCAAAATGAGGAGATCGTGAGAATTTATACCATTGGTCAATGTATAAACCCTGAACAGAATTAGGCTCCTCCTAATTCGACCCTCCTGGCCATTACACTCTATATATTCTTCGATTGAGAATCTGTATTCTTGAAAATTTTGTAAGATCATAGGTATATTCTTGATTTGTGAAACATTTTTTTAACGCTAGCAGTTATTTCTCTCAGTATATAGGAGCTTTGAAACGTCACGCTATGTAATAGATTGCTATCAACATTACAAACGAGGGTGAAATAGGAAAAAATAAAGGAAAATATTCGATATTGTGGAGCAGATCGAGATATTACAGTCCCTGAGGAAGCCAACTCTCTAGGGATAATCGCAGTGCTCAGGCACGCCTTCCTCGCGCTCTATTCATCAATTATTTCTGGAATAACCACTTCCGAGATTACAAATGCGTCACTATCGCTAATTCTTGGCAGAGGTAGAGTCGAAGTCTCGTGGAGAGGGATAAAACCGTCGCTCGCGAGCGAGCCCTATCGATCGTCTCGCTTTGGGCGAGTTCGATTCATAATTCAAAGTGTCCTCGGCGCACGCTCGCCGTCAATAATGAATGGAAATACAGTGCAAAAGGCGAGAGGAAGTCGACTCGGTATCGATAGAGATACCGACAGGAGGTAATGGAGTAAATTGAATCGCATGCCGAGAAAACCCCATCGATTTCGTTCGGTCTTTGATCTGCGCCGGAAGAGCTTTCAAGGGTCAAGCCCGAAAAGCGTCGAACGCTATATCTGACTCTCGCCCTCTCTCTCTTCCTCAGATCGAGGAGACTCAAAGTCACGGAAGCTGCGAGGTGGATGGATCGGGACAGTGACGTCTTCGGAAAGGAACCTACGTCGGAGAACTTTCAAGTATCCCCGTCGTTACTCGTCTACGATTTTTTATTCATATAGCAATTTTTTCTTCCCGCATAACGTTTCTATACTGAGAAAAATAATTAGATTAAAATTAGAAGATGTGCGTTTAGTTGACCACGTTTAGTTACTCTAACCGAAATACTGGTCAGTTGAACCAAATATTTAATTATTCTAACCATAGCTTTTCAATTATTCCCACCAAATGTTTAGTTATTCCAACAAAGAAGTGGTCAGTTTAACTGAACAAATGGAGGATCCACATTTCGCCAAACGGATTGGTCATAGTTTTACGGATTTTTGTTAAATTGACCAAGTTTTTTTTCTCAGTGTAAATTAAGTTCAATCGAGAAAAATGAAATTTCAATGCGGCAGTTTAATACCAAATTGCATTATAAACGCTATAAAGTCAGCGGGATATTTCCATCGCCATGTCAGTGTCTTTCCCGGCTGGAAATCTTCAGACCGACTCCTCGGTGCCAGGCGCAGGTTGCAGGGACGTCCTCGAGAGAATGGTACAGGGAGAGAGAGATAGAGAGAGCGAGAGAGAGGAGAAGGAGGAGAGAAATGTCTCTCTTTCGACCGAAGATTAGCACCGTTTAGCTCGAGTGCAGCGATACAAGCCTACCCACCAGCGACGCCCCAAACGACGCTATTGTGCCGTCGAGAAGACAGAGGAGGCTTTGATTACGATATTGTACGCGCCGGGAGGGCCGCAGTCGACTCTACGCCGCTCGCGCGTCTGCGTTCCAAGGGCGCGAGAAATTCCCCGGGAACTTGCGTCCACGCGCGTGAAAACGCCTCCACGATTGCGCGCTTACAAAGCACTCCGAAAATCCTCACTCATACCCGTTCCGAGTATTTCGGAGGCAGAACGAGGTGCGCGAGTGCCATCGTAAACTCCGAAAAGCCGAGGCCTCCCTCCCTGCATGGGCACCCCGTTCAAATTCGCAGTCCTCGTTCGAATCACTCTATCGACGGGGATCGATTAAATGACGGGTGCGATTGCATCGCGACACGCCTCGTAATTTGCAGCGTCGTAATTGCTTCAAAGGGGGAAAACAGATACTGGCTCGAATACAGGAATTTCCAGGCATCGATCACCTCGGCCCTCGAAGCGCCGGGATGAATTTTTCCCGGTGGATCGCGACGCGCGTTATTTCATGTAGGTCGTTTAAGGGATGGAGGCAATGCCGAACTGACAATGAGAACTCCTTCGAATATATAGGATATAAAAATTGAAAAAATATTGCATCTATACATGTAGAAGAACATTGACTGACTGACAGATTGATTCTTTAACGCCCAGCCGAAACCGCTGAAGCGAATTACATGAAATTTGGACAGTAAATTTCTTTCGTGACATAAGCACCCGCTAAGAAAGGATTTTACGAAATTCTTCCCCTAAGGTAGAAGGATATAATAGGGAATGTTAGTTTGTATGAAAATCCATCATTTTTGAAGTTAGATCCATGAAATTTGGTATTTGGCCGAAAGGTTAGCAATTAAAAAAGACGTGCTTCAGGATTTTTGAAAATTTATCCTTTAAGGCGGTAAAATAGGAAATGAAAATTTATATGGAAATTTCTATTTCTAAAAGAATTAGTTGTATCTACTAATAATTATCGTAAGGAAGGGAGATCTAATTGATGCATTAAGCGATTTCATTGATACAAATAAATAATTACTTTCGACCCCGCAAGTAATTTTCAATAGATCCATCTAATTCTCTTTCTCCATCGGGCGGAAGTTAGTTTGTTATACATCTATGTCCATATCACAGGTCTTAATTGAATTTTTCTGATTCGTGAGATGTAAAGAAGAAATTTCCCCCGATCGCTTCTGTCCTTCAAACCGAACTGTTCCTAATTTGGCGGCGTATACACTTGATAAATACACGCCACTCACCAGCCCTACATGTGCGTAGCTTCCTCGGATGAGAAATACGCGCCTACGCAGACGGGACAACGAGATACGGATTGATAGTTCCCGAGGGAGGCGAGGGTTGCGTGGCGGTGCGTTGCACGACGATCCATGGGCCACGGAGACCTGTGGTGGTGCCGATGGGTTAGGTAGGAATGCCCGATCGACCCGTACGCACCTGATCGGTCCCTCCCGCCCTCGCGCAATTAGTGGGCTCGCCGCTGAGAGGTGGGCGGTGGATTTTAATTACATCTTTTAAAATATCGGAGTCGAATTGAAAAGCGAGTTTCTTAATTGTTTCGTATACCGGTATTATACCGAACTGCGCCCTCTCCGCCGCAGCCCCTTATCGATTTATAAAACCCCCAATTACGTACTTTTCAGAGATTGGTTACCGTACGGGGGTGAGGAAGGCCGAGTCCCCGTATTTACCCCGTAAAGTCCGAGTAATACCGATCGTTAATCATAATCCCGCGAGTTCGGGACTTTTGGAGTGGATTTTAAATGTAAACAGTTTGAAGAATGATTATCGTCGAATGTTTTAACTTGGTTTACAGGGTTTTTTTTTAAAGTCGGAAGCTCTGAAATTGATTAATAGGCCAGCATATTTGATATATCTTCTCCGTGTCGATTTCGAAAATAGCAATGATTAGATCGACACTTGGAAGAAATATGAGTTATGGACGAGTTTTCGAATATACTCCTATTCCGTCGTCCGCGTCATATTTCGACGGACAGCGCAGCGATTCGAGTGTCAGTATATTGTAAAATTGATCGATGTACCTTCATCTTTTTCATCCTCCTCTCTCCTCTAAACCCACTCGAAATAGCGATCTATAAATAAAATATTAGGGGACTAATTAAAAACTCTTCTCTCCTCGGCGACAGAAATTGATGGATTCACTGTCATCGAGGGAGGAGCCTCTGACCCGCTCCTCGTTACCAAAACACTTTGCGCGAAGCCACACGCACCGTGGGCTGACTTTTTTCGAAAGAAATATAACGACGTCCAGAGTCTTTGGAACGATGAGTGAAACGCCTTTCGGAGCTTCTGGAGGCTCGGTCGGCTGCTGTTTCCTTTAAAATCTCGGTTCGATTCGAGGGTAATTGGGCAGCGAGAAAGGTCAGGTATACGAATTGCGATTACACTCAGAGTTCGCGGATGCCGTTAATTTTCACCTGTTTGTTCGATCAAAGAAGTTTCTCGCCGAGTTCGGCGAGTTAGGCGTGCGGAAAGGGGTGAGATCGTACGAAATCTTAACGAGATTTCACCCCCTTAAAAGTCCATTAAAAGTTTCGTCCATTAAAAATATGTTAGACTCGAGATTGTACACGAAAAGCGAGTAGTATACTATTTTTACAAAATCGTCAGTGACTCGAATTTAACTCGGTGCGAATTATCACATAGCTCGTATTTATTTCTACCATTATACGCTGAGAGAAATAATTGCTAGTGCCAAAAAAATGTATTCTTGAATCAAAAACATGATATAATTCCAGGAGGAAGCAATGATTTTCTTCGAATAAGAAAATATTTAATGCACTGAGGGAAAAGGTCTAGTTGAATGCAAACCTGATAGAAAAATGTATTTGAAATAAATAGAAATTTATTCACATCAAACAAAAGTCTGAACAAATGTTTGAGATAAATAAATATTTTGTATACCTTTTTAATCGAGTACGAACCTAGTAGAACATTCGTTTCATTCATAAAGGCCGATATGAATAAATTCCGATTCATCTGAAATACATTTTTCTACTGGGTTCGTATTAAACTATAATTGTTCCTTGGATGTAGACTCGAGTAATTATTTTTTCGCGCAGGAAGTATTTCTTATCAGAACGAAGGTATTCTTGAATAAAGAATATATTTTCATCGACAAAGAATATGTATCCTTTAAGATTTTTAAGATCATTATGTTCTTTATTCGAGAAATACTTTGTTGACACTAGCAAATATTTTCCTCAGTGTAGGTACGAAGAAACTCATATATTCGTGTACCTCTTCCCCAGATATAAATCTTTAGTCTATCTTTAGGCGACCCTCATAGATTTCGAGAAATCGATCTTCAGAAATTCCGACCAGTCGATGGAAGAAACAGATATACCCCAATACAGATCTTCACAGGATAGATATATCTATAGATGCGTTTAAGCTCGAGTGACAAGCATCGAGATGGCCTTTCCTCGAAAATCGAAGCAATCGATTATGCCTAATCTCCTCGAAGGTCTTCCTTCCAGCCCTTACATACCTGCTCGCGCAAACGACACCTATACATCCTTTGAATTCGCTCATATCTGAGCCTCCCATCGTGGCGACGCGACACCTGCTACCTGCTACTTTTCCTCGCTCGAGGGAGGCTCGCACCGACGGAAGCACAAAGAAGCGTAACCCGGGTGGGCGAATACGGGAGGAGCTTCCAGGAACTCGTCCAAAAAAGTCGCGCCCGTCACGCTTCGCTGGCAGTGGGAGAGAAATCTAGGGCTTTGTCGGTTTCCCGAAGGGAAGTCACCCTTGATTGCCTTTGACCATTGTTTCTTCCCGATTGTTTCTACTATATGAAGATACTCTCGACGACAAAAGTGATGAAGTTCGACGCGTTCGCATCATTCTCACAGAGAGAAAAAGAGTTAATTGGATCTACTGTCGCAAGTAATTATTTATTTGCATCAATGAAATTGTTTAATACATCAATTAGATATATCTTCCTTACAATCATGTGAAATATATAATAATAGTATGTGTGATTGCTAGGCAGAAATATCTAATTAATACGAAAAAACATCTAATTGATCTAAATAAATAATGACTTGCGACTCCGCAAGTAATTTTTAATAGATCCAACTAATTCTTTTTCTCTGTGCACGTTCGGCGAATTTCCCACCCGCGAACCTTATCACCGCGCCTGAATACTTTATCGCAGTAAATCGTGCGGAAAATATTATAAATATTGGCACACGAAGACCATCATGACTGGTCGTTCGCGATGAAATATTCAGGCGATACTTCGATCTCCCCTCCTTTCCTTCCCATACACTCATTAGTCTCGTCTCGTATATTTGGAGAATTTCGAGGGAGTCTTTCGCGGCGCTAAAGCGATTATCGTTCGGTATTAATGTTCACGTCGATATAATTCCATCGTATTAGCCTCGCGCTCGTAAAAGGTTATGCAAAACGTACCCGCGTACGTTTAATTATATGCGATTCCGATCGGTATTTCATCGGCTTGCTATACTTCCCTCGATCGCTCTAATCCCTTAATCCAACCTCGTCGAGCCTCCGATTTCTGCATGCAAACCAAGTTCACTTTAGGTGTTCTTGCGCGGTGTTCGAGAGAGGAGAGGTCCTTAGGTACGCGTGTGCTTAGTTCCGACTGTTTGGTTGATCGAAAAATTTCGACTTTAAAAGATCATTGCCATTGTTGAATTTATTGATTACTTTATTTCCGATAGTAGCCCATTTCACCAAAATTTCTCTATAGATCTAGTAATTAATAAACTTTACATTGACTATGATTTTTTCAAGTCGAAATTTTTCGTTCAAATGAACGTTTGGAATTTCAGGCTAAAACCGAATATCGAGACTAATCGCCAAGCTTGCAATTCGAATAAGTACAGAAGATTTCTTTTAATTATCGTATATTTGCTTCGTTATCCTTATCAGTTTATTACCTATCGGCTTTTGGGGTCAATTTTGAAGAAACATCAGCTCCTAAATGAGTATCACATTTATGTATGTATGTAGGCTACTGATGTTCTATCATAAATTCACAATTACGATAGCTAATCAGTCCATCGCCCTGCGTATAAGTTTCGTCATTACGTTTACCTGTTATCCCATTCAGCCTGATCGTCAAGAAAATTGGCCATAGAAAGATAATACATCGCGTTCTCTCTTTCCCAATGTTTGCAGAATAGAATATATGTATATCTGCATCCTCGTATTACATACTAGGTACACAATTCAAACGAACGTGCAAACGCGAAACCGATATAAAGTGAAATAACAACAGCGTGACGAGAGGGTATAACGCACACAAAGAGAAAGCAGTACATAGGCCAAGATAACGGCTATGTAATCAAATATTAATGCACGCAGTTGCTGCACGCCCGGGCAATTTCGTAACGCGTGCTCCGTCGTCGTCGTTGGGCGCTCGAGTTATTTCTCAGCCGTAAATTCGTTTCCCCGATATGCTCACGTTCGCTTTCGACTCGTACAGGGCGAATCGACGACATGGCGCGGAATATACAGGGGTAGGGTGAAGAAAATTGTCACGGGATTCGGGGGAGGGGACGAGCAGATACGTCGATACGACTATCGTGGGCCTGTAAGAACTACACTGAGAACAAATTTTGCCAATCAAAAGCTCTTGGGGTGACTAACTGAATATACAGTTATCTGAATAAATATGAAGTTAAAGTAACTAAAATTGATTTAAGGTGCCTAATGTGATACTATATTTATTCAAATAACTATACATTTAGTTGGCCACCCGTAACCTTAAAATTTAGTTGAATCAAACGATTTTTTTCTGAATATAGTAAACACTATACTTCTACTGCTTATCTGAAAAAAAACGTGTATTCGAATAAATCGACTCGGATTAATTTAATAAAGCAGTGAAGTTTAATTGGTAGATGTGTACCAGCAAAACGAATTGTATTAAATGAAACGAAAAAATTTAGTTATTGCAACTGTATACAGTCCAACTAAATACACAATGATTAGTTTGACGAAATTTAACCTTCGACGCAAATAATTTATTTAGATGCAACAACTAAATTGTCAGTGTATTACTTCGCACTAAAATCGAACAGGAAAGCCCGCAATAAACGAAGAGACTCTTATGCACTCGTTGCAATGGCATCGTTGCACCCGCATGCGTTCCAACGACAGATTCTTCTCTCCGCCTCTATATGCATACGGTAGATATACGTAGATGAGGCACTTCACGCGCGAAAGCCTCGAGGCGAGGGTGGCTAGAAAACCGCGCGAGCATCCCTGACCCCTCCCGAGGCGCATTGCGTATATACACCCCCGATATTCGTCGGGGTATTGACAAAATAATGAGTGCATTATTAACTCGGCTTAGTTTCTCGGGGTGGAGGCGCCGCTACGCGGTGGGACGGCGGTAATGTAATGTGTGCCGGCATGCGAAGCGGTCGCTCGCCGCGTTCACGCGAGGGACACGCGAGTGTGCGTGCACACGCGTGGCGAGTCCGCGTTCGTACGTTCGTTTCGTTGGGTATAGACGCGCGTGCGGAGCGACGAGTCGCAGGGAGGTAAAAGCGGCAGAGAGAGAGAGACAAAGGGGGTAGGGAGGGGGAGAGAGAGAGAGAGAGAGAGAGAGAGAGAGAGAGAGAGAGAGAGAGAGAGTGCGTGAGGGTATGCGTGCACGCGCTATATCGATCTTATGCCGGTGCGTGTCAGCGAGTAGCTCGCGCGCTCTCCCCCTCTCCCGATCGTCGACTCGCTCGCGTTCCCGCGGGTCTTGCACCGACGTTTACGTCCGTACCACCACACGCCCTTCTACAGGGTGTCCCCGATCGTAGAGATACTTGCCGCGGAGAACGCGAGTCATATATCTGCATACGGAGGAGGAGGAGGAGGAGGAGGCAGTGGTAAGGGGAGAGCTATAAAGCGGCTGAAAGAGTGTTCGCGGAACGAGAAAACTGTCGGTGCATTTTTCTGGTCAGGCCGCTATCTGATCGATGTATCGACACCGCGACGCGTGTTTCTCGCGTGTAACCATGGATATGCCGGTAAATATGCGTAGGTATGCGTATGCGTACGGTAGGTGAGTGCGTTTGTAGCTCTTGAGACGTAGATGTATAATACATACATACACTAGACTCTGTTACGTCTTGAAAATTCCTACGCAGCCGTATTCATAGAATTAATAGAGGTAGGTGCGAGCGAGCGATAAATAAGTTCCCATAAAGCGCGTAACCTTGATGCATCTGATGAGCTAATACTATCTACAGTTGCTGTACAATTTACGTACATTTGTATATCTAGGTCTGAATGTTCGCCCCCCCCCTCCCCCCTTCGCTATACATTAATAATAAGAAATAATATCACTATATATCGATAACCAAAGATCGGGTGATCAGATAACTTATACGTATTAGAAAGCATTTAAAATAGAGTGAGATTAATACAAGTCGTATAGGCTGCACGCCTGCGATTGTAGATTTAATCTCGACGAACACAAATCTAATTTAGGATCAACGAAAGAACAGTCGCAGGATTGCTCTAACTTTCAGGTTGAAAAAAAGTTGGAAGAGAAATAACGGCCACCGCGGTAAATTTTTCTGCTCCGGTACTATCTGACCGATTCATCGCGACACTGCAACGCGTGTATCTCGGGTATGACGCGGTAGATACGCGTTATATATGTAGATGTAATCTTCGGCAAACTAAATATATTTCGAGAGCAGTGGGGGAACAGTCGTTAAATATGGGTCGCTCGAACTTTCCGATCAGAGGAGCGTAAACTACTCTTCTATACCTAGTTAGGCGTTATCTGCTGGATGTATCGACACCGCGACACGTATATCTCGCGCGTACCCCCGTACACGATCTCACGTTCTCATGCAGACACAAATACACGCGCGCACCTTGGGACATAAATTTTACCTCGTCGAGGACTGTACAACGCGCGATACGCTAGTGACTTTTTTTCGTCCCTCTCCGTATACGCGCGAGCGCGCGACAGCGCGATAATATTGATTTATCGACGGTCAAAGACCAAATAAGGTGAGATTACCCATCCCCTGCTCTAATTTTAAAGTTCTCATTTTTGACGACTTCGCACACCGAGGAAAATAACTTGGTCAATTTAACCAAAATCCTGGAGAGATGATCCATCCGTTTGGTAAAATATGAATCCTTCATCTGTTTGGTTAAATTGACCCATTTTTTATTAAAGTAACTAAATATTCGGTTCAACTGACCACTATTTCGGTTAGAATAACTAAACGCGTCAAACTAAATGCGTTTTGTCATTTTAACCTAATTATTTTTCTCGGTGTACTCACGTTCGAATCGGAGGAAATGGGAAGAACGACCAGAAACTAAATAAACTAAGAAAAATAATTTGGTCGATTCAACAAAAATCCTGGAGACCATAATCAAACCGTTTGTTGAAACGTGGATCTTCCATCTGTTTGGGTAAATTAACGCTTTTCTGGTTATTCTAACTAGACACGTAATCAGAATAACTAAAGATGTAGCTAGAATAATTAAACATTTGGTTCAACTGACTAGAATTTCTGTTAAAATAACCAAACTCGTTTAACCAGATGCGTTTTGTCATTTTAACCTAGTCATTTTTCTCAGTGGAATAGAGAAATCTGAATTTATATCTAAACGCGGGAAAACCAATGCGAGTAGAAATAATCGCGACGAACGAGCAAAACTGTTTAAAATCCGACGCGGAAGGAGGAGCTACATCGCCCTCGAGCTTTCGATCGAACCTCGCTCTCCGCGGCGGCGTGGTACGCGAGAAGGTGGGATTAGTGCGCGCGAAGGGTCGGAGGAGAGCGAACTACTACCCCCCGTATCCAGAGGGGTGGGAGAATCCCGACGGAGAGACGCTGCACCTGAGCCCTCGCTGCCGAACATGCTAATTCCCACAGACGGCTCTTTAAGCCCGTCTGCCGCTAGCGCACTTATTGTAAACCGGAAATACAATGGACCCCCCCGCACGGAAAGCCCGGCTTTGGCCCGGACGGGTCGCGCGGCGCGGTTCGCTGGTGTAGTTCGCGCACGGTCCGCGTCCGTGCTCCGCTCGCGGCTATTCAGACCGCATTCGTCGATCGGAAAAGTGTCGCGCTTCATTTACAGAATAACCGAGTAACGAAATGTCAAGCGGTGGAGGATGGCGGAGAATAATTCCAAGAAATACGGACGACCCTCTCCCCGAAAATACACCGCGCACGGGGCTCCGTATTCCAATGGCGTTAACGTTTCAATTTTTTTTTATAGATAGCGGATACGCGTGATTGATTCGAGCGTTATTATCAGGAGAGGCGAAATTGGAGCTCTCTCTCTGCGTGTGGTTGTCGTTCGCAATGCTGGTTCACGTTCAGTGATGGCGTGTACGCGGAGAAAAGTATTAGTAAAAAATTATGGAGAAATCCATGAATTTTTACAGTTATCCCAGTACCATACCGAGAACAGAGTTTATTAACAGTTAATAAATGTAATTTTACATACGGCGAAATAAATATTTGGTTAGGCCAAGAAAATGTTATGTATGTTAATTATTAGAATGTTTATTTCATTCAAATTGTTGCCATATTCCAATAAATATTTGTTAAGTAAAAATAAATTTTTCTCTTGATGCAGGGCACCTCGAGGTGAAATATTGAAGATTTTAATAGACTGCAGCGTACTTTTTACAGTTCGTAATAGTATAAACATCAGTTTATACGGTAAAATTGATCAATTTTTCGTTAACACGTGTCGGATATTTACGAGTTTATACTGTTACGAATTGCAAAAAGTACACTTTATCTATTAAAAAATTCAACGTCTCACCTCGAGCAGCCCTGTTACTGAGAGATTCGCTGTAAAAATTACTAATCCTTTTTCTCCATACAGAAAGTTGAGTCGATTTCTAGACGGATCGCTCTCTCGCCGAAGCTGAACTCGGTTCCAGTTTCGATTTCCGCGAGAACGATCGATAAAGCGCTCTCCATATCGAGATCGCGGGGATTAATTCGAAGCATTTTCGCTCGAGCATTTGAGATCTCAATGAGAACGTCCGTACGTCGTTCTTAATACCCCTTTTAACGGCGCTGATTCCGAGAAGATGGCAAATAAAGAAATCGCTCCACAATTTTCCTCTTTTTTCTCGCATCGAACTCAAAACGAACCAAAGCCGGTTTCGGCATAACCCTCCTCCCCGGGATTTCGAGCGCCTCTCCGTGTGCGCCGTCGAGATCCGCCGCGCGATATCGTCTCGGCAACCCCGGCAGCTCGTCGAGAGTACCAAAACTTCCCGAGATCTCGTATCGGGCGATGATCTCCACGGCGGATCGGATGAGGAGCGATTCGACCATCGCGACGAGTCCCCGGTTCGCTTTTCGGCGCTATTAAAACCAGTTTTCGGAAGCTGCTCGGAATCTTTGACCTATAGGTCGCGCGCAGTCCCCGCATTGAGAAAAAAAAGTAGTCGTGAGAACTATTTTGGACTCAACTGCTCCAGTTTTGTAATCAGCACCAGTTTTGTACAGTTATCGCAACAATTCTTTTGCTCCGCGTAACTAAAAATAGTTACAATTGGTACTAATTATTACCAAACTTGAGCAGTTTAGTCCAAAATACAATAGTTGTCGCAACCACATTTATTTCCATCAGTGCGACGACTTCGCACTCCGGCGGTATCTTCGATTTCACCCTCTCCGCGCGATCGCCGCAAGGTCGCAGTCTCGACGCCGACGGGGGTGATAAAATTATCGCCTCTCGGCCGAGAGACCGTTATGGCTATGAGAAAACTATGCGCGAGTGGCGCGCGAGGAGGCATCAAAGACGCTATAATTGGACGTCAGGTTGTAAGGGTCTATATTTAGGGCGATGCCTACGAGGAGATCGTATAGGCGGGTATACGCGCGGTAGAGGGCCTATGGCGAAGAGAGGGCACCGGGCAGACCTCTTAACGTCACGAGAGCCACGAATTATTGCGCCATTCTGGTCACTTAGGGTGCGACCAGCCCTTATTACGCGCGCCTCCTTCTCGCCCCTCTATCGCGCGCCGTCTTTGCTTCTCCGCGTCCGCCTGCTTCGTCACGCGCTTTCCGATCGATCGACCCGAGGAGAGGTCCTCAACTTTCTTTTTCCTTCGGAGTCGATGACGCGCGCTCCGATTTCGCCCCTGCTGCGCCTCCGCGATGCTTCGGTTGGCGTACCGAACGGGTCTTTTTCCACTTTTAGGTCCACACCGCGAGGAACGGCGTCTCTGACTTCTCGGTCTTGTCGATATAATTGGATTTGTGGTAATAAGAACGAACATTTCTCCAGGTTCGTAGGTATATTAGTAGTTTTGCGAACAGTAGATCTCACTGAGGTCGTAGATTGAACGCGGTTGGGACAGATTCATTGCCCTCGAGAGTGCATGCGAGTACATACACTCTGAACGACAAATATGAGCGCTCGCTACGGCTAAACTATTATAGCTGTATATAGGCGCTCATAGACTTTTTTGTAGAAAATTTTATCCTCTATAAAATTGTTCATGTAAAATTTTAAGCTATCTAGTACCATTCTCGCGGCGTTTATAGTTTAAGACTAAAAAATGTCATTTCATATGTAATACTGTCTCTGCCCTCGTTAGAGATGATTAATCCCCTTTCCATCGTTTCGATCGTGTCTCCCAATGAATTAACAATACGCTAAAGGTCAATGAATATATGTAGCGAGTTTCATCAAGATCGGCAAAAGCGTTTAAAAATTATTGCGAGACAAACAGTCAGGCGGATAAACACACGAAAGCATTATCGCTCTACTCTGTCGAATGGTAAACCTTGCTACGTTCGGTCAATACACAGAGAACAAAAATTAGTCGGATCTATTAAAAATTACTTGCGGGGTCGCAGGTAATTATTTATTTACATAAATTAGATCTTTTTTATAATAATCGAATATTTCTTCTTCGCAATCACACATACTACTTCACATGATTGTAAGGGAGAGATATTTCATTGATGT
Organism: Xiphydria camelus; assembly: GCA_963678675.1. Taxonomy (NCBI): domain Eukaryota; kingdom Metazoa; phylum Arthropoda; class Insecta; order Hymenoptera; family Xiphydriidae; genus Xiphydria; species Xiphydria camelus. The sequence continues at coordinate 7,893,123 of OY783201.1, forward strand.
TTTAAAACATTTCATCGATTCAAATAAATAAGTATTTGCCATCCCGCAAGTAATTTTCACTAGATCCAACTAATTCTTTTTCTCTATGTAGGTAACGAAAAGGAAATGTTCGCCCTTCTCCGTCGAACTCGATGCCCGAATATCCCTCGCGCGCAAAGTATTACGCGTACTTTCGCGCGCGCCGGACTACTACACGGCACTATTAAACGCATCGGGACGCGTTATCGGAACGACGATAAACAAAATGGCAGCCCCGTCCGCTCTCAGCGGAGAGCGCGGTGCGTTTGTACTCTTTGGGCGTTATTTTCATTACAGGACGGCGAGCCCTGTCAAAGCGAGAGCAAAAGGACCGGGATCGGCGAACGAGCGATTCCCTCTCTCTCTCTCTCTTTCCGCGCGTCAAATTGCCGCGCGGCTGCGTGCGCGGATACCCTGGCCGTCCCCCCGGTGCGGCGCGGGTGCGTCTCCCGAAGAGAGCGGCGAAAAAACGCCAGGTATGCTAAACGCGGAGCGCTTCAAAAGACGAACACAGCGAGGCGATACACGGACGCGCGCACCGCCGAAAGGGAGGAGAGAGATGGAAATGCCAGAGGGAGGGAAGAACGACCGGGGGGATTATAGGAGTCACAACGCCGGTATAAACACAGCTTGCCGCGGCTCGTTCAGCCCTGACAGGGGTGAGACGGGTCCATTTGAGAATGGGATTAAGCCGACAGCAGAATTTTAAAAAGCAACCCTTGACAGCTTAATGCCGATCAAAATCTAAACCGGGCATTTAGCGTCCCGCGGGCATCGGCACCGCGGAGCGCCGAAGCGATTTCCTCGTTCGTCGGTGTGGTATTTTCGTAAATCCCGTTTGCCCGCGCCGGAGAAATTCAGTGTTCCCCCCTCTGCATCGGGACTGGGAACGATCGCGCGCGCTATTGTAAGGGTATACCTGGCGATTTTCCCCGCGTCCCCGAAGGGGGAGGCGTCATTTGTCCGGAGCTATCGAGAAGAGAGAGCTCTTCCGGAAAGCGGGCAACTTGCGCGCGCTCGGGAACGATAAAGGATCTTTGTCGTTCCGTGCGTTCCTCTCTTATTCCTTCGCCGAACGCGAAGGAGTCATCCGCGGAACTGGAGTACGTTTAGAGGCACGATCTCCCCGGGGAATTCCTTCTACCTGTGCGCCTCCACGCGGCCGATCGATCCTCTAACGCGTTCGTGCGATATATTTTATTCTAAATTGAGGGATGAAGAATGTTTTTTCTTCGGTGTACTCTCTCGCCAGATAAAAAACACGATATACGAGCGTCGTATCAAGGGGTGGCTGCGCGCGAGTACCGCAGGGATGGGTCGAAAATCCGCGCAGCGGCCGGCGTTACCATATTTGCTCTAATGTATTTCCATCCGCTTAAGAATCGTCCGCGGCGAGATCCCAGCTGAAACGAGGATCTCCGCGTTAGAAAACACAGGGGAGGATATCCGAGTGGAGCGTTTCGAAAGTCCCTCGAGATGGACGAGGGACGTAAGAACAGGTTATATGTATGGAGCGGAAGCGGGATATATGGGAAATATACGCGAGAGCGCCGTCGATCTCCCGGCGGAGCGGAGTTCTGAGAGTGTAAACTGACGAACGCGGAGGCTGAAGCGCCTCCTCGCTTTTCTCGATCGAAAGCTCGGCTACCACCGAGGCACCAAGACCACTACCGCCCGTGTCTCTTTCACCCGCGCGAACGGGCTTTCGCCAAAATCGAGATTTCTGAAATTTAACTGTCGATCATGCTATTCAAAGTATTTTTTACAGGCTAATTTAAAGAATCATACATTTATTCATGAAGTTTCACAGGAATACCGAAATATTCATGATTTTTTGTAAAGGAACGAATTTCTAGTACGTTAAATCCATCGGTGTTTAATATTTCCTTTAAGATTCGGACCAAGGAATCATGCTTTTCGTAATGAGCGGGAAAAAATGCTTAAAATAGGATACTCGAACTATCGATTCCTTAGATTTCGATTTTTACCCAAATTTTAAGAACCCCTTGACCATTTGTCTTTTCGCAAAAATCAAAATCTGTAGAGTCAAGCTCTCAACTACTTTATTCGATGTAGTTTTTCGTGCTGATTCCAAAACTCATAGATTTATTAGGCAAATCTCAAAGGAACACCGAAATATTAATGATTATTTGTGAAATAAATCATTATTTTTTGATACAAAATCCCCAAGATATCATACTTCTTTTGAGATATGAGTCAAAATTATACTTTTCGTAATCAGCGCGAAAAAGTACACAATGTAGGGCGATCTAATGATTGATTCTAGAGATTTCTATTTTTGGCGAAATGTCAAAGAGTTTCCTATATAACAGCATACTCAAATTATCATTAACGCCCTGCAATCTCTGTTCACCAATGACGTGCATCTAGCAAATAGACTCTGCTTATTGCTGAAAATGATCGAATGATGTATCGAATCGAGTCCTCCGTTTGAATCGATTGCGACGGGAAATTAGAAATGAGTCTTTTCGCCGACGCAAACATAATCAATCCAAAGAATTTTAAGTCCTCCAGACGTCAAGGATGATAGAGTGCTCATCTGAGTCGACGTCAGGTTCTTCTCGATATCTTCCGAGTGATTCATCCAGGATTTTGAGTGCGTTCACAATATTTCAGGCCTCTTCTACGATATTTCAATATTGACGTTTTATCTCTGTTTACCGTTACGGCGCGGCCGATTAAAGGCGTTCTGTACATATTTGTACGGATCTCATGAGGATGATTGTATTCCGACGAGCCACGCGGTACACCGAATCCCGTCATTTTTCCATACGCGTTATTATGCGCTCGTTGAATCGTTCTAAACTTTTTCGTGAAAAGCTCCGCCGCTGTATCCGGTTGCTTACATGAATCGACAATGACTAGACGATTGTCGCCCCTCGAGTTTCGAGGTCGCATCGGGAGGTTATTTAAAATTCCGTCGACCTCAGGACTGCGCCTTCGCAGCAGCCGCGGGAGACATCCAGCGACATTGTCGCTGCGACCCACGTTCGAGCTCGTCACTTACGTTAGAAGCGGGGACCATTAGCGCAGGCAATTAGCGGCGGTTACGTGTTTCCGTATGTCTGCGAGCCCTGCCGTAAGTCTAATCTCTCCTTCGAGAAATTATGCCACCGAAGAAGCGAAGAAGCGCGTTTTTCTCGGAAGCGAGAGTTTCGGAGTAATTTCGGAAGAGTCGCCCCAACTGCAGCAGCTGATAACGAGGCACCCCGGCCGGGGGGTGCCTCCGCTTCTCCCTCTCGCGGAACGGAAGTAATTCTCGGTCTGGATGTCCGATATCGAATCGCCGATGACTCGGTTTTCGCGAAAAAAAACTTATCCAGAACTTTTCTACTTGCCCCTTCAATCATGCAACCATTAATACATAGACGTATATCAAGGTTAACGCGATATTTATATTTTCTTTTTAATCTTTGAAGAAAGTATTGATTCTTCAAAGAAATGTCAGTAATATTAGATTCCACGACGTCAAATTGTTTTTTAGCTGAAAGTGGAAACGCTAACACTTCACGGAATACTGGTATTCGGTGAAGACCTAGCCTTACATTTCAGGTATTCCGAAAGGTGGCCGAAGATTAAAAGAATATACAGAAAGCATTCCCGTGCCACACGTGTATGCACTCTCGTGCGCATCGGAAAACGGCATTCGACGAAATTCATGCATTTATTTACACGGCACTCCCCGCGCGACTATTTGAAGTCAACGACACCCGAACCATTTCAATCAACGCCAAAAGTACCTGGCGTTCCGCGTAGACCGAAAGAAACGCAACCGCGCGATGGCTATCGAGAATCCAGTCGGAATTCGCGGAAACAACGAAGGTAACATCCCTAATTTACCGAAAAACTTTCCGCCCCCTGCACGAGGCGGCAACTTCGCGAAGCCATTGTATATACCGGGTTAATTCCACCTCGAACTACCTAAGAATTGAATATTCAGTACTCTCACATAAGCGTACCCTTGCCGTATAATTTCTCTCGCTTGTAAATTTTTTAAAAGCAATTTTTCACCGATTATCTCTCAATAAAACTTAATCGGTTGCTTGCGGAGTTTCAGTAGAAATAATTATATTTCTCTATTTTTTTGCGTCTAATTAGAATTTAATTGTTCAATTTGTATTTCTAACTTACAAATATTCGCAGGATCTTTACGAGGGAAACTATTTATTAAGTATACTTACACTGAGAGCAATAATTACTAGTACCTATCAAATAGATATTTCTTGAATATTAAGGACCTATGACCTTGAAAGTTTTTCAGAATACAGATTCTTGGTCGAAGACAACAATATCCTCAACTTAAGATCACATTCATCGAAACAAGAAATTCTTACTGCGCAAAAAAAAAAACAATGACTCCAGCCAATTAAATATGTCCTTGCATGAAGAAAACCATGGCTTGGTTCTGGAATTATATTATGTTTTTGATTAAAGAAAACATTTTTTTACACCAGCAATTATTTCTCTCAGTGTAGTGCTCAGCATTCAAGCTCACGTCTCTGCATTGAGAAAAAAAATGGCGTATTCAATTAAATCTGCGTTTACAGGTGGCGGAATGCAGAATTAGTTACTCTGACTAATTAATTTGATTCCGACGGCTATTCGAAGGAAACAGGCTGTAGTCCATTCAAGTCAATCATCAGTCCAAGTACATAACTACTCGTAAATCTGCATCCCTCAACCGTAACCACCGATCTAATCAAATCTATTGCATTTGTCTCTCAGTGTGTACATTCCCAACGTGTCACGAGCCAAAACAACCCCTGTATACGAATCGAGCGATCGCAGTTGGCCCGAGCGACAAAATATACGCTCATATCCGAGACTCGTATACCGCGCGTATCTACAACCCGTCGAAATCCACCGTCCGAAAAAAAGTAAGTTCGTTTCCACATCCCCGGACTTGCGTGTCACGCGACAATCTCCCTCTCTCCCGACGGCAGTCTCGACCGCGTCTATCCACCAGCAGAAGAGGTCCTTCACACCGCGAAACGCGTGCGCGCGTCGCGTATTATCCTACACAGATACGACAACGGCTCGATTCATTCGCCGTATATTTTCCGCGGCGCCGACACCCACGCACCGCTTCCGTCGAAGCTAGGGCAGGTGGCACGAAGCGCCGCGGAGGTCGCGCGAGCACGACGCACGCACGGAGCCAAGGACCTCGCGCAGCCCCGAGAACTCTTGATGATAATGGTTACACCCCCTCGACCCCCTCCTTCTCGCGCGCTATACCACTTCGCGGTGGAGCGCGACGGCTAAGGCGATGCGGAGCAAAGCTCTTTTTCAGTCACCCACCTGCAACACCTGCTTGTTAGTGCTCGGTAACTTTCTGCAAGTCACAGTTTGCACTTCTTTGTGAGCCTCCGCGCGAGCGAGGGTATACGTACGGGTGTGCTCGTGAATATTCGCGACAGGTGTGGTGGTAAGTAAGGGCAGACCGGTCCGCGGCGAGAAAAGACCGCGAGGAGGAAGGTAAACTCCCGAAGGGTGTGTGTGTAGCCGAAGCAATTCCGGTTCCGCGGCGGAGACGGCGGAACTCTCTCGAGAGAGAAAGAGCGCGTGCCTTTACTCGCGGAGCGTCGGCCCGGAATCACGGGTCTGGCGCGGTGCGCGCAGTCGTTGAAGAAGGCGACGAAGAAGGAGGTCGGGTGGGGGTGGTACAAAACACGCGAGCCAGCGAGCAAGCGTAATATAATGTTTCCATTTAATATCTTTATGAGCGCCGGCGAAAATGATGAGGTTTCCTGTTTTTAATAATGTACCCGCGTGCACCTGAGCCTCGTAACTCTCTCTTTCTCTCCTCGCCCTCACCCCGCGCCAACGTCGCGACGCCCGCCGCGGCGGCGCACAAGCGCGCGGCGGCAGTTTGGTTTACCTTCCTTCGCTTCGCTCCTCCGTTTCCACCGTCCTATTCGTGCTCTCGCCTTGTCCACGCTCGCGGATGGATGCACCCGCGTTACCAGCGGCGTCGCTGTTCCTTTTGCATCGCGGTTTTAAATCCGCACGCGAAACGTTTGAGATATACGGTGTTGACGCGATGGCGAGGACGGTGGCCGCGTGTCGGCACTGTCGACGAGATCGCGAATATAACGGGTAGATCATTTGAATTTGTTGAAGTAACTATGTACTTCTGAAAACTCTACATCTGTTCCTTTGAATATTTGCGACGAAGACTAGGTACCATTAGAAGTAAGTAGGACATCGGAAAACTAACTGGTTGTAAAGATGTGGAGTTTTAGGGAGAGCGTTGAAGTAATTACTTCTAGAAAACGCCACATCTGCTATTTTACTGTTTTCGGTATTTCGCCGAAGTGAAAGTCGGAGCAATTTAGGGATGGAGACTCCGAGGGGTTTTTTGAGGGTCCGTGATTTTTCCAGGCAAAGACGCACTTAGTCATAAAACACCAAGCAAACCATTGTCAGGACCTTTTTCCTAGGTTTTTAGATACCGTACCGTAGATTTAGATGCCGGACTTCAGGTCAGCTCGTCAGTTCGGCTGGAGAGCTGGAGAGCTGACAGTGCGCAGACGTAGATCATCGAAATGTATACTCATTCTTCTTAAATATATATCTATCCTACTTATGCACGATGCAACGCGTATATACCAATCACCAGAATCTCAACAGAATTGGTAATACCTATCTGATGTCATTTTCACTGCACTCAAAATGCATTTAGCTAATCCAGCTATATTTCTGGCTGCCTCAGACAAAACTAGAAAAATATTGCTAGCGTAGCAAGAATTCTTGCTATTGCGAAGAAAATTATCACTGCAATTACTACAATTTTCTAGTGGTGGCCAAATTTGTTTGAGTGAGAACTAAACTAACGCCAGTTAGGCCGCGTAAAAAAAGTATGGCTAGACTATGGCGGAAGGAAGTCTGGGAAAAGTTGAACCAAAAAAGTATGGGCTACGAATCGTATCCCAGATTTTCGGCCAGACAATTTTTTCATGCCGGCTCTAAAGTTAATTTACTCGACTTACTCTTGTACATTTTTTATTTAATTTTCTTGTATTGATTCTTCATTATAAAACTATAATGACTTGTTCGGTATTAGTAGGATATTAGAATATAGTTCATTAGTAAAGTTTAATAAAATAATAACTTGAAATAATATCAACCTCGTACAAACAACTGAACTCTAATTGAAGAGCGTATCGTCTACCGACGGAAAGTCTGGGATACGATCCGTAGCCATACTTTTTTGGTTCAATTTTTCTCAGGCTTCTGCCATACTTTAGCCATACTTTTTTTACACGGGTTATTCATTGAGAAAAATAACCCGGTCAATTTAATCAAAATCCTGGAGACCATAACCAAACCGTTTGGTGAAATATGGATCCTTCATCTGTTTGGTTAGACTGACCATTTTCTGGTTAGAATAACTGAATTTTAGTAAAAACTACAGCAATGCTTGCAACTTCTACAAGTCTTATCATCATTTTTACTAAAATCGTAGTTATCGTAACAAAAATTAGCCTTGTCCCGAAATTCACCACAAACTTAGTAAATTCAACGATTCATTTTTTTCCGTGCAGTCATGTAATTAGAATAATTAAACATGTAGTTAGAATAACTAAGTATTTGGTCCAACTTACTAGTATTTCGATGAGAATAACTAAATTCGTTTAACAAGATGCGTTTTTTCATTTTAACCGAATTATTTTTCTCAGCGTTCGCTTCGTCGAATAAAACTGGTTTTATCGAATAGAAATATTAATTTCTCCGCAAGAACCTTTCGCTAATATTTCCAACGATATTTCCACTGCATCATTTAAAACGGTTCACCGCGTACGTAGACTCGAGTACGACATACCGCAGCGGCTGTACTAGCTCGCCCGACCGGCCGCGCGAGGGAGACGTAGACGAAGAAAGAGACGAAGAGGAAGCCGAAGAAGAAGACGAAGAACGGACACGGCGAGAAGAGACAATGCAACGTTGAATGGGAATGTAAACAACCTGCGCTATCAAAAAGGAAGCTCACGCTCGAAGCCCTATCCCACGAGTCTAATCTCTTCCAGGAATCGACGCGGACAGACGCCGTCGGATGAGCGGCGCGAAGGAGCAGCGGTGCTGGTTGCGGCCGACGAAACAGATGATTCACAGGACGGAACCATTTCTCATGGCGCGTAATGGGACCACCTCGGAGGGTCAAGATTAAAACTAAATGCTCAAATTTTCACGCCCAATATTCATTCGGCTCGCCGGCATTTCGGACCGTTCTTCGAGGCATGCCGCGCGGCGCGGCAACGGGTCGAAGTCTGAGAGGGGGCGAGGGTGGTGCCGACACACAATAGCATTGTGCCGCGGAGCATAATGCTATAATGGCGGCGGCATTATAAATGAACGTCTGCAACTAATTTGGGGCAAGGCGTAACGGCGGCACACAGTGTAGCCCGAAAAGTCGATCCAGGCGCGCGCGCGCGCGCTCACGCATTTACTCAGGAATACACCCGTAGCTGCGAGGGTGTGCGGGTCCGCCTTTCCGGTCACCCCGCGCCACCGGCACATCTCGCCGAAAAGCGAAGAAAAAAAAACGCCCGGCTCTCTTTTTTCCTCACCTTCGCCACTTCCCCGCCCACCCTTCTCCTTCCACCCCCCTGCATTCGTTCGCACTCGAATCGACTACCGGGGAATCGTTCGGTACTTCTCTTTCTCTATTTCTCGTTGTTTTTTTCTTAAAGTCGAGAGGAGGAGAAGCTGAAGAAATGTTAGAGACATGAGAAGACTTGAGAAATAAAAAGGGGTAGTGTAGGTGGTTCCACGCGATGCAGCTGGAGGAAGTTATGTCAATAGATGATCAGAAGGACGACGACGAAGGACTCTCAGCTTTCCTCCACTTGCTACTGCTACTAAGCTAACTGTTCTAATAGCAGAACATATTCTAGTAGCCGGACATATTTGAGTATAATTCGAATTATTGAAAGGGATGAAAAGGAATGACTGCACTGAGAAAAATAACTTGGTCAATTTAATGAAAAGCACCCGGAGATGATGACCAAGCAGTTTGATGAAATATGGGTCATCCATCTGTTTGGTTAACCCAACCCTGTCCCTGTCTGGTTTGGTCTGACCAATATTTTGTTAAAATAACTAAACATATAGTAGAAAAAAATGTTCAATAAATTACGGATGTGTACAGGAAGTGTCACTGGTAAGAACTCTGAGTAAAATCTGCCGTATAAATTTGTATGCCTGTCCGAATACTGGACTCAGCCGTCCAGTTATTGGGACAGTTACCCCTTACGTCTATATACAATATACAGAATATTACAATTATAAAAGCATCGTTAAAGGCTCGTATCCTCAAGACTCACCGAAGCTCATTAACGCGGCATCTCCCGATGCTCGTTTCGTCTCTATCTGCCGCCGCTGCCGTACATTTCTGCACTTTTCCACCCCTCTTCACCCTCCCCTCCATTCCTCTCCACCGACTACATCCGTTCGACTCGATGACTCGACTATACAGGAATCGTTCGCTCCTTTCCTCTCCGTCGTTCTGCTCCTCGAGTGCCGGAGAAAAGAAAGCCGAAGAGACGGGAAATAAAAGGAAGCAGTGGTGGCAAAGGAGCGCGTGGGGCGGCGGAGGGAACTTAACGTTAATGGGTCGAGACGATCGGAGAAAAATCCTGCGGGAGGATCCCTGGAGCTCTGATCCTTCTCTGCTACGGATTTATAGTTAAATACGGGGTACAGGGGCGGTAAAACCGATCGACTGGTTCGCTTCTTCGGCGTCGTCGAAGCTCGTTGACGCACAGTACCGTTTTCGTTAACGTCACCGCTGTCATCGTTGGCTCCCGATGAAGGGTCTAGTTTGCCGATGACGGAAAGCGGGAAAGAAGGGAGGTCACGACGAAGAAGGGTGGGAGGAAGAGCAGGCACGCTTCGGACACCCGCGAGAGGCCTCCGGGTCTTCCGGTTCTAGGAACGGGAAACGAAAACACGCTCGACGCGTTGTCGGCGGTCCTCTCGTGGGCGTGACTCGCTCGTTGAAAAAAATGAAATATCGTCGACGACACGTGCTCCACGGCGAAGGGAGGGAAACGCGCCTATTCTCCTCGCGAAATACGGCGACGCGGTTTCGCGCAAATTTCGACTTCCGCTTCGGTGGGTTTCTTCGGCAGGGATAGGTATTCTTTTCGGTGTACTTTCTAATGTAGAAATTAAAGCGTCGTAGTACGGAGAAAGTGGTTTGTTTTTAATTCGAGGTAAAGACCAAATTAATGAAGAAGTTTATGAAATAATGATTTCACCAAATTGTAGAATATTTTTGTCAGAAAATGTTCTTATTTAGAAATTAAAGCATCGTCGTACGGAGAAAGTGGTCTGTTTTAAATACGAGGTAAAGTATGTATTATTAAATAAATTTATGAAATAATAATTTGCAAATCGTAGAATATTTTAGTCAGAAAATAAAAATTCCGAAAATCTGTCGATTATTTCAAGTCCGCCGGTATCCAGAATTCAGTATCCACATAAGAGATTCGTTTGCATTCAACCATTTAGGTACTTCCCAAATGAAAAACGCGGAGAAAAGAACAAATCCTCGGCATGCGAAGGACAATGTCGCGAAGGAAAGCGAGAGTAAACGGAAACCGCGAGAGCAGAGAGCGCATGACTTTCACGGACTAGGTACAACTTCGATGCGATGGATTTTGGTATTTTGCCAGATCGCGTCCGAGTAGAAGGTCGTATGTCCAGTCTGGTGAACCGCGCGAGGAAACGCATTCCGGAACTGTTTATCATCCTTGTCGTCTGGACGGTACTTCGCCGACTTTTTTTTCCCTGCAACGCGAGACGAGTACGGAGGGGAAGAGGGTGCAGAACCCCGCAGCCTCCTCAGCCGCGCTATCTCCGTGTCTCGCGGTTGTATCTCGACGAGCGAGCCTCCCAGGATTCTTGCGCGGGGCGCTGAGGGTAAAAAGGGGTAGCGAAGAAAGGATCACCCCTTCTCGAATGCTTAGACCGCCGCGCTGCGCTACATAGCCGCGCCAACGGGTTCGTATATCACGTCGCGAACACTCGATCGAGAAGAGACAATGCCGCCGAACAATGCGATCTCTTCCGACGATGCCTATTACTCGGCTAGGATGTTTATGGCAGATTCGCTCTGCCGTGAAAAATCATCCCCGGCTGTAATTACCCGCCACGCCGTGTGCCCTCCGGACCGCCTGCTCGCTGCCGTCAGCAGCCTCCTTCGTGGTCGGTAATAAGGTCTATCCGCCGTGTATATACAGCGTGTTTCACAACGACCGTGACAGCGGGAAATAGGAGATTCCTTGCTAAACATTAGATGTGTAAAGTGCAAGTTATAACGGCGAGGGAGCAATAATTAAGGAACTAAAAGAATGTTAAGATGACCAATAGGATGACAGTCCCGCTGGCAAACGTCGTTGGTCCATAAATAGGTAAGCTCTATGTTCAAAATTTGCTCCGATCGTACTTGCAGAAGAAATCTCTAACGCTGAATTGCTATTAGCTGATTGAGATATCGTCTACACAGAGAAAAAAAAATAGTTGGATCTATTAAAAATGACTTGCGGAGTCGCAAATAATTATTTATTTACATGAATTAAATCTTTTTTAAATAATTCGAATATTTCTTCTTTGCAATCACATACTATTCCACATGATTGTAAGGAAGAGATATTTCATTGATGTTTTAAAACATTTCATTGATAGATACAAATAAATAATTTATTGCGACCCCGCGAGTAATTTTCAGTAGATCCTACTAATTCCTTTTCTCTGTGTATCAGAGCAGACCTTGGACTGCGCTTAACTATTTATGGGTCAACGATGTTTGCCAGCAGAACTGTTATCCTATATTTAAACTTAAATCTCTTTTAGTTCCTAAACTATCGCCCCCTCGATGTTATAACTTACACTTTATACACCTACTTTTAACAAGAAATCTCCAATTTTTCGTTGTCACGGTCATTGTGGGACACGCTGTACACGGCGTCGGATATAGCATAAGCATAGCTCCCGTATATTCGTACGCACTCGTATTCCGAGGGAAAGGAAATACGTCCGCGCGCGGCCGTTATTAATCTTGCATCGGCGATCGTCGACGTGAAATATGAGTTATCGCAGCGATATGGTCTCCCCTCTCTATACTCGGTTCTGCATGAGGCGTTATCGGCCCGTTTCGCAATGACGGACCGATCATTTTCGTGACCCGCGCGGTCCGGACACGCGTAAGAAATTCCTACACGCTGCGGGGAGCTTTCTCACCCCTTCGGAGTGCGTGGTGAAGAGGAAGAAGGCGGAGGAGAGGAAAGAAACGGGGCCGAGGGTGCGTTACGCGGTTTACACGGGGTGTTCTACGTTTCCGTCACGGGAAACGTGCTTTCCCAACGATGAAGAACAAAAATTTTGTTCTCATCTAGATAGAAAAAACTAGTCCTTGACATAGCCGATTTTAATAATATTAATTTCTTGCATAACGGCGATAATTTTAATATAGTCGTGCGATTTTGACTACATAAATCGGTCGTTTGTGATGTACCTATAACAAATAAACTATGAAGTATTATTAAAAATATCCTATGACAACGAGTAGATCATTCTATCGAGAATGTCCGTGTAAAATTTCAGCAAAATCGGTCTATCAATTACTGATTGTGAGATATATGGGGCACCGTTTTCAACAAGACCGCCTTACGTATGTACATGACTGTCATATCCTCAATTTGACTTATTTTTAAATGAAACTTACAAAACTATTATATAAAAGTATATAGTTTAAGATGTGTATAATGATTTTTTCCTAAAAAAAAAGTGTTTCCGACAAAAATAAATAGTCATAATTCACCCTGCTTTTCCTTGATCCAGGTGTATGTAGTCCCTTGAGAAATATAGATCTATGATCCGACTCACTCTGTGATTTGATTCGCCTCGGTCCACCCTATCAGCGAGCGAGAGTCACAAATTTCTTCGCAGGCATTTCAAATCCGCCGTCGTTAAGCATACCGCGTCCCCGTTTCCCCGGCGGCGGGGTTGCACTCGATGCGACGCGGTGGCGGAATAAACAAAAGGAAAGAATTCCTAGGGGCTGCGGCGCCGCGCGCGCGACCCAGCTTCCCGAATGGCATGTGGGATCCGTCAGGGCATTCAAATATACAGAGTGGTATTATTTATGACCGGGGATACCAAACGCCTATGGGATTCTGCCGTAAAAAACGTTCCGCATGCCGGGCGGCAGATATCCCCCGTCGTTTCGTGCGAGTGGGTAGACTCGGCCGCGAAGCACACCCCGTTCTTCGCGTCCGACGGGGCGAACAAATAAATACCGCAACGATACGACGTGCGACGCGACGTTATCCCGTTCGCGAGCGTGCGCCGCGCGTTTGACAGACGCGTTTACCCCCCCTCCCGCTCTATATGGCACAGCTGAGCTATGATTCCACGGAGATCAGGCGTGCGGTGCGTCACGAAATTAAATGGCAGGGATTCCCCTCCCCCCGAAGCCGCCGCTTCTGCCACACCACGTATAGCATACCGCCCCTTCCGAGGGGTGGTGGAGGAGACGGTACTTATACGCGTACCACCCGCGCGCCGAGTTCTGTGGAAGCATATGTACCTATTTCACTTCGCCCCGCATCTGCAAGTGTGGCCAAATGAATGAATCTCCATCCATTCCCCGTCGGCCGGAGAAATTTCAATAAGCCAATTCGGATAATGGATTGGCGCGTATATAAGCGCGCGTGTTTATGGGTGCGTAAGTACGCGCGCGCGAGTGTGCGTAGGTGCGCGAATGGAGTAGGCCCCCGACATGACAGGACGGTCGTGTCGAAAGTGCGCGCATTGTCGAACGACCCCCGCGTTAACGTGTGACGTACCTATCGCGAGGTTACGGTCAGTCCCTTATTGGAAGGGCAATTATTATCGGTACGGAGAAGCGGGTGCCTGCGTCTCGTCTCCTGAAACGGGTACAGCTCGCAGCGGGGTGCCGGGCAAGTCGGTAGCTGGTATGTATATAGGAACGCGGCGGACACGGGACTGTTCGTATGTAACTGCATCTCGGAGATTGATTCGTCTCGAGATGCTGGGTGAACAGAGATCAGAGGCGGTGAGTTATTCTTCGTTGAGACCACGCGTGATCGTCGGGAGCCTTGATTATTTTTTTTTCGGGGCTCGAAGCTGCTGCCGTGTTCAATGCACACAAGTGGGAATAGGAATTAGTGGAGCAACGGGAGAGAAATTGGAAAGAAAACCGTTTCCATGATTGATTATTAATTCATTACATTATTATTCAATGAAACGTTATTCGTACACTGAGAGGAATAATTGCTGGTGCCAATGAAGTATTTTCTTCAATCGAAAACATGACATAATTCCGGGAAGAATTTCTTGTCCCAACGAAGGTATTCTTGAATCAAGATTCAAGAATATGTGAATATATTATATTCTTCTACACCAAGAATCTGCATTCTTAAAAATTTGTAAGATCAATATGTTCTTGAATCAAGATATAGTTTTTGATGCTAGCAATTATTTCTTTCAGTGCTGTTTTCCATTAAATGTTACAGCGGTTTGACGTCAAATCAAAGAATGGAAATAGAAATACAAATAAACAATTATGGAGTAAGAAAGGAACTGCGTCTCTCATTGATTATACCACATCTGACTTCACTGTCATTTGAAATAATCCTAGGAATACTCGATACTGAAGGAAGTTGCTATTTCGAACTTCGTTCGAGGACGTATTCATCTATTTTCCACGCCGAATCTCATTGCAGACACACGTGCCGGTTAATCATTGAAATCCATGGAACCGTACGAATTCGGTATTCCCACCGACCCTTCATTTTCTGACGAACAAATAAGAAACTCTACCCCGTCATTATCTTCGACCGTTTATCGAATGCTTTGTCGTCGACAGTCGACGAGGATATCTTTTGTGAGCCAATAATCGATATACATATGTATAGGTAGTTGATAAGTGGTGCCGTCTCAATGGAGAGTCAATAATTTACTCGTATGAATATCATTCGTAAAATTCGTGTTATATGCGGGATCGCTAGTTGGTCCCCACACCATTCATTACCTTCTTTCTTTATTTGTAATATTTCTTCTTCGTAATCATATAGGTACTCACATGATTGTAAGGAAGAGATATCTAATTAACGCATGAACAAATTTCATTGATATAAATAAATAAGTATTATACCCGAGACCCCGCAAGTAATTTTCAGTAGATCCAACTAATTCTTTTTCTCTGTGCAACGTTAGGCCAATTGAAGATTCCTATATGGGTTCTTTCCTCGTTCCCCGGAACCAGCCGTGATACAAGTGTCACTCGACACGGCGCTCTCGCATTTGCACGCGGGACGAAACGAAATATCGAGTTGCAGTTTCCCACAAGCGGTCGAACGCTAACGAGTGACACGTGTGAACAACCCCTTCCTCCCTCTCGTCCTCTGCCTCCTTCCCGGCGCTTATAACTATCCAGGAACCAACCCCCGCCCCTCCCATCCACGAGAACGTTCCAAACTCTGATCACCGCCGTCGTCAGTGGCGCGCGGCCAGTGAATTTGACTCGAACGCAATCCCCCGGAAACTGCAGCGCGGCCGAAATTCATTCGCAGGTCGCGTCGAGTGCACTCGAGGCGCTTTCGCGGAGTGGTCGAGTTTCCACGAGAGCGGCGGCCCGCGCGCGCGCGCCGAAGGGGGGACGGATAACGAGAACGAACGAGTCGTGCCATCGACACGGTGACCCCGCGACATTTTTAAACCGCCAATCCCGTTCCACCTCGCCCCCCACCCCCTCCCTTCGCGGAATACTGACTTCTCCTTTAACAACGCGAGATTTACCGCGGTCATAAAGCACTAAAAACGTTGTAGTAACATCGGCCTCGCGACGGTTTTATTCCCGTCGTACATTCGAAGCGCGCGCGCGCACCCCAAAACGTACGAAAATATACCTGCAGTCGGTCGCGTCGCCGCGAAAGTTTCGCGCCGAACGACTCTCCTGGGCGAACTTTTCGTCGTGGGACGCTCGCGCGCGCGGAAGGCCAGACGCGTGGGTGGTGGTAGCCCGTTCCCGCGGACGACGAGTAGAGGTGGTCCACTCGCTGCAGGTTCGCCGGCTGCTGCCGCCGCGGCCGCTGGGAACGAGGCGACGGGATATAACCCGAGGAGAGGAGAGACTCTTTCAAAGTGGCCGTACCTACTATCATCCGCTCTATCTACACGATCTTTCCGACCCAATCGCGACAGCGGCTCCGCGATACGAGTGCATTATACGAACTGGACGTCACGTTATAGATCGTTGACCCCCGTGCCAGAACTTCCGGGGCTTCCCCGCGCGCTTATCGCGCATATATCGGACTCGGCGGCGAAACACGCAAGCCGCGAGGCCCCGCGCGGGTTCCTGGGTCGGGGTAGGGAGTGGAGAAACGAGGGAAAAATGAAAGGGAGAAAGAGAGTGTGGAAGAGAGGAAAAGAGAAAATGTTTAATCACACCGAGGATTCAAGGTCCTTTGCGGTGCGTAGCAAAGGATTACGAAGAAAATAACAAGATACAAGAAAATAGCAGGAGGGAAACAGTAGCACCCTAGAATCTAAAACACAAATAATACAAATAAAGTAAAATAAAAGACAATAAAACAAAATGAAGTGAAATAAAATGGAATACAATGAAACAAAATAAAGATAAATAAAATAGAATACAATTAAACAAAATAAAATAAAATAACAGAAAGTAACTATATAACATAAAAACCGTATAAATAAAAATACTATTCACACTCGGACCCGGTGACAACTGTTGCCTTAGTCCCGCATTCAAAGAGAGAGAGAGAGAGAGAGAAAGAGAGATGTGCAGACGCAGTTTCATTAAAAATAACAGCAACGGTTACTTAACAAAGCTTTCTTCCTGCTCAAGACGAGTCGCTTCATAATATCCCTCGCGCTGGACGTCTCTTTCATGGAGATCCACGACACGATAATTCAATCATTGAATATCTCGCTAATTAAGGCGCCAAGTAAGAGAAATCCTTCAAAAAAAAAGAAAGATTTTCTCCACAGCCCGCACGCAAGTATATCCAGCTCGTCGCACACACGTATCTCCAGTTCAGCCCGTACGGAGACACGCGTGCACGCATACGTGGACACGCCGCGCGTGGAATTCAGGTATCGGAGGCGAGCGAGCGAGTAAAACGAGTCGAAGACGCAGGAGAGGAGGAGGTACAGATGCGCGCGCCTTAATCCGAAGCGCCCCTCGAGATTTTTTGCCGTGAATGAAGCCGTCCTCGGCGACTGCGGAATGGCCGGGCATTAATGAAACGCAGTGGCACCAACGCGGTCGGCAGACGCGCTCTTCGCTTTACACGACTGTGCAATTACAATAAAGTGCCACCATCGCGGCGTTGCCTCGCGGTAGGTACGAAGATGGGATATGGGTGGGTAGTACACCGACGTAGGCAGGGTACAGCGCGGTTTAAATTAAATCCGGCTAATGTAACCGAGGGTATATTAGATCTCTGACTGCGGGAGCAGAGGGAGAAATAGAGAGAGGGGGGGGGACTGTATCCCCTTGGGCGAAGCTCTTCGCAGCCACTGGAATTGGCACCCCGCGCTCAGTCCCCCTCCCCTCGACTTGTCGGGTAATTCCAGCGGGGCAAGAACGTAATCGTGACCTAATTCCGCGAAACAACAGACTTTTTCTCTCGATCCGATAGCCATTAGCGTCGGGTAATGGAGTTTGTCGGCCTCGCGGATTTCGATCCCGGGCCGCGCAGGACGTAGGATGAATTAAAGATGTCGGGAGGCGAAGTCAAGCGGTTTTCCGTTTGCGAAGAGGCGGTGGGAGGACCGCGCGCCGGAGGGGACAACGGAGAGCGTGGCGGCGCGCGGGGGAGTAGGTATTTCCGCGATCGGAACGATCCTCTCACCGCTACGCGCGCTGTCTTCGACGTCGCCCTCCGCGCGCGCGACTCTTGATTGGCAGCCCGGCACGTCGACATCGCCTTGACGAATGGGGAGTTCGCGGGAAATCGATATAAAAATATCCCTCGCGTCCTCTGTGAGGTACCCACACCTACGACGGCACTCTGCATTCGTCGCGGGTCACCCCGCGTCATTTCTGTGACATATTTTGCAACCCCCGCATAGACGGCTCCCCTCGACCCTCGGTTCGACCAACCGACGACCCGCCGGTCGTCCGAGGGGTCGAGGAGGACTGACTGCACCGCGAATCCAGTTCGGGGGCCCGCCACTAGGTGGCGATGGAGAGGCGCGTGCTTCGGTTCACTCCTTCGACCGAGTGGAGTTCTCGTCGGGCTGTCAGTTAGTGCCGCGGCGCCGTGACAGAAGGGTGTGTTGGTGTATCGTTCCTCATCGTGGTCGCCGCTTGCGCGTATCGTGCGTGCCGCCGGCTCGGGAGAGTCATGAACGGCTAGTGCGTTTCGGGAAGCTCGCGCGGGGTTTTCGAACGTAGTTTATAGTTTTGTGAGAGGGATTCGCGCGGCGACGATGCGGCTGTAGCGCCGTCTTACGGTCATCGTCGCAAGGGGATTGGAAAATAGAGAGAAAGGGGGCGAGTCGCGTTTGTGATCGATGATTTCTGTGCTTGTTGTGTGTGCGTTTGTTCCCTGACGGCTCGGATACCAAGTGCTACGAAGGTGAGGACGATTGCTGCTGGTTTTCATTCATAAATTTAAGGCCGAATGGTTCGCGCGACTCTCCTCCGTGCGCGCAAATTCGACGCCGGCGGGTGCGAATGTTTCGCATGGAAAATTGCTGATTATACACGTGTGCCTGAAATTTCGAACGTTCATTTGAACGAAAAATTTCGACTTTGAAAGACCATGGAAACTATTTAATTTATGGATTACTTAATTTCTGATGATCGCTCAATTCGCAAGATTTTTTCTATAGATTTAGTGGTCAATAAACTTAAAATTGAACATGATCTCTTAGAATCAACATTTTCCGTTCTGAGATGAACGTTCAGAACTTCAAAGACCTGATCATATGTGTCTAAAATTCTTAATGTTTATTTGCACGAAAAATCTCGACGTTAAAAGACCATTGACACTGTTGAGTTTGTTGATTACTTTATTTCTGATGGTCGCTCACACTGAAAGAAATAAGTGTGGTTGCGACAACTATTTTGGACTCAACTGCTAAAGTTTGACAATTAGCATCAATTTTTATAGTTGTACTTAACTATTTCTGGTTACCGGAACGGAAGAATTGTTGCGACAACCATGTAAAACTGGCGCTGATTACAGAATTGAAGTAGTTTAGTACAAGATAGTTCTCGCAACTACTTTTTTTTCTCAACGCAGTTCGCAAAAATTTCCCCATCAACGGGAGACACATTGCGCGGATGCTGCGTTCAATCTTGACTACGATGAACCGACTTTTCCGACGAAATTTAACGAGCCGAAGGACGCGCCACCCGCGAATATGCGTCGACATTCGTGTAAGCTCGTAAAGCTCGTCCTCGCCTCGAGAGAGCATACTGATTAATCCCATATAAGCTTCGTTCGTGCCGCTCTCACTTCTGGAGAGTCTCGAGAGCGCTGGATTAGCGAGAAAGCGCGAGAGGGCTCGCGGCTGGGCGCTCCGCTGCGCCCGTCGCGTCGCGTCGTCGGAACGCCCATTACGCGACGTCTTCGCGCAACGAATGAGATCTTCCCGGGCCCGATGGAACGATCCGTACGTGTGACGCAGCGGACGTAATCCCGTCAGCCGCCGATCAACGGGCGGAGGCTGCGAGAGGGACCCTCAAGATTTGCTAATTTCCTCCGTCGCTCCTCAACGATAGCTCTCCGACGCGAGCCGGCGGGCGCGAAAGGCCATGGCTGGTGAGCCGAGCGGTCATCCATTAGCCCGGCGCTATCGTCGGAGTCGTAAATCTTCGCGCAGCCCGCGCAACGTGAACCGTTTTCTAATTCCGGGGCGCGAGATATTTCGCCGCGAGACGCGCTCACGGGGGCTCTCCCGCGGGATTGGCGCGCGATTCGGGGACGAATCTCTCGGTGCTCCCGTGCGCGCGAGGAAATCTGGCGGGATTTGCGAGCAGCGATTTGCGAGCGGCGAGTTTCGTGGTGCGAGTTTCCCGAAGAAAAATGATTAGGTTAAGATGGCAAAACGCATTGAGTTAAGTACGTTTAGTTATTCTGACCAAAATATTGATCAGGTGAAACAAATATTTAGTTGGCCTGATTACGTGAAAAAAACCTAAAGGTTTACGCGAAAAAAATTGGTAACGATGGCGATGGATTGGTGGCGGTGGCGATTGGTGGCGAATGGTAACGATTACCAGCCGGAATAGTAAATAGGTGACAACTTCGACAATATCGTGTTGAATAATCTGCAGCATAGTAATGATTATCATTTGAATAGTGACGATTAGATACTATTTTGTAGATTATTCAACGCGATATTGTCGAAGCTGTCACCTATTTACTATTTTAGCTGGTAATCGTTACTATTCAATTTTCTCCATATAAGTAGTTATGCTAATCAAAAAGTGGCCAGTTTAACGAAACACACAGATGGAGGATCCATATTTCACCAAACGGTTTGGTCATCATATTCAGGATTTCGGTTAAATTGTCTAACAATAAGTTATTTCTCTCAGTGCGCCTGCGCTTTTCTTCGTCGTCCTTCTCGCCTTGAAAAAATTCGACGTTAGCTCAGAAAATACATTCGTCGACAAGGCGAGCGAGAGAGTAAATCTGTACACCCCGGGATAAATCATTCCGTAGACGACCGATGAAGTAAACGTTTCGTCGGACCGACGGAACGTTTCTTGGAACATCGAAATGATCTGTTCGGTCCGTCTGAAAATTTTACCGCGACCTGATAATCCAAAATAATTGTATTGCGAATAATCCTACGAATCAGCCAGTTTGATTTTAAATCTTTAACACTGAGAGAAAAGTATGGTGGGCTTGACTAAATCGGCGGTAACTGGCGGAGGAACGCAGATCGAGTTACTCGAACTAATAATTTGCTAGACTTGACTACAGCTTGTTTTCGTCAAACAATCTCAAATCATTACAACCAAATTATTTAATTCAAGTAACTAGATCGGCGTTCCTCCGCCCGTGATCGTAAATTTAGTCACATATCTACTATTTTTTTCTCTGAATGAACCAGAATCACATAGAAGATCGCAAATCACTACCGGATAAGAAACCTTACCCGCTCTTTAATTGGTTCAGCTACAGCGATTGCGGTGAACTAACGAATCACCTGATGCACTTCGATTGATCCGGCCGGCCGTAGAAAACCGATTAACCGCACCGAGGCAATTATGTTGCCCTACAGCGTCTCGTCCGATCGCTAAAGCAATTCTGCTCGAAGTATAATAATAAAATACCACAATACAAATTTACAAATCGACCCTCCTTAAATCTCGATGAATTCGATCCACCGGATATTATTTCTCCAGTCTAGAAAAAAGGAGCCCAACGAATGGCAGGATCAAAACAGTAGATTCGACAGAAGATCTCGACACCTACTCGAGCGCGTATCCACTTTATCGGATGACTCGGCGTATACCTACATCTATCCACGTTTTATAGCCGTCGGAAACTTTACGAGCCGATGCTCACCGGCCCTATGCGGTTAACCCGAACGCGAGGAAAGATGTAAAGCGGCGTTCCCGCGCGTCTTTCGCCGACGGAAAAAATCGGGTGTCCCGGGAAACACGTACAATTGCCGCGCGGTGAATTGAGATGAAAAAAGGGATGTACAGCGCGTTATCTTTACGGCTTCCATTAATTAGAGCAGCGCGCCGATAGACGGATCAACGATTTAATTATATTTCCGGTTCTCGGCGATTCGAAACGCGGCTCTGAAGCGGGCCACCCTCTCCCTCCCGCCCTCACTACCCCCGCGCACCGGACCACACGCCCAAAAGCTCACCTCGACGAAAAGCCGCACCGCCGGCGCTGTCGCTTCGATGATGAATTTATTGCGGGCGCATTTAATTAGCGAAATAATTGAAATGCTAATTAATCATTTCCATAATTAACACTCGACCAATAAAACCGACTCCCTCCGCCGGGAACCCCCGGCTTGCGCCGCCGTCGTCGCGCGATGATGTATCAGAAATTAACAGCGCCGCGCGGCTGCGTTCGTTCGTTCGAGCGTTTGCGCAAACAAATGCGCAATCCGTGCTCGTTCGATCGTCATTACCACCGCAACGGCCAACATTGCCACGCCGTCATCATCATCGAATCATTACCGCTAATGCACCGACGTTTTAGCGCGCATCGAGCACTCGCGCGCGCGGTCACGCGTGATCGGCGTTTCCGCGCGCGATAACGCGCTTATTTGCTTCCCCCCTCCGTACAGGTTTCCGCGAAGCGGCGATTCTTCTATCGCGCCTCATTAGCAAATTGCTTTGGCAGTTTCCATCGCGATCGCGCGCGATTTGGCGTCGAGGAAAAACTGGTACCGATAAATTTTACTGTATTTAAAATAAAAGAGGTGTGTATATGGGTTTTCGGATGTTCCTACTGTGCTGGAGAACAATTTTTTGTTAGAAACTAATAAATTATAATGTAAACCATCCCGATTTAATGTGTTCCAAAGTAAAATTATTGTATCGCACTGTAAAAAAAATCCGAAAACTCATATGTGTAACTCTTTTATTATAAATATGATAACATTTATTGGTATCAGCCTTTTCGTGGTCAGTTATGCCAAGCTGCGGCTGATACCACTACATTTTACTGTATTTACAATAAAAGAAGTACACATTAAGGGTTTTCAGATGTTCTTACTATGCTGAAGAATTATTTTTCCTAAGAAATTAGTAAACTGTAGTGTAAACTATCACGATTTAATGTTTTCAAAAGAAAAATTACCGTACCGCACTGTAAAAGCATTCGAAAACCCTCATGTGTACCTCCTTTATTGTAAGGTATAGTAAAATTTACTGGTAGTCTTCCGTGGTCGGGGTTATGCCAAGCTGTGGCTCGTGGATTGATTTATTTATAAGGTAGAATGGAGTAAAATGAGGAACTTTCCATTTCCGGCAACGCGAGCGCAATGTTTCAATTGTTTAATGAATGTATCGCGCGTGGCGAATAAATTTATCAGACCCGAACGGCTTTTAATTTATGAACAATTATTTTCAATGGGGTGGAGTTTTATTATATTTTATTATCGGGGCACGTTTCTAACAATAAGTCAATTGCAATGATGACGCGATCGTACAGCGATGCATTTTTTAGTGGAATCATATGAGAACCGAGGATTGCATCATCCCTGATTGAAACGGAGCCAATACGAAAAGACTGATAACAGTAAATTTTACTGTGTTTATATTGAAAGAGGTATACACATGAGGGTTTTCGGTTTTTTTACATTGCGTTACAGTAATTTTTACAGATCACGTGAAATTTAAAACGAAATTTTAAGGCGTATCTCACAGTTTCCGAACAAAAAAAAAGGAATTTAATTTGCTTGGAATATTTAAAGATAATACCTAAATATAGATTTGCAAACAACGTTACGTGATAGAAGAAACATTGAACAGACATATAATAAAAACATGTGTTCTCGAGAGAAGAGCAATAAATTTACTTCATATTCCACACTCGCCGACAGGTCGAGTTAACGAAGCATAACACGTCGTATATAAAAGGCGATGAGGTCTGGCAATCATATCATTGTTGTCGGTATCCGGAAAACTGTACGATTACAATATGAAGTTCTCTGTTATATTTGCCACGTTCTTGATCTTCGCGACTGCCGTCGTTAACGCTATTCCTGTACTCAGGAAATGTGGCTTTCGCAAGTCTTGCCCAGACGGCTATACCTGCACATATCTAAACAATTTTCGTCAAGATCCTAAAGGAGCACCGAAAGGAGGGAACTATTGCATTCGGAATCGTAGATGAACGTGGAACCACGGCACGCAACTTCTCTGTATGAACGAACTGGCTATGACAAGGACTCAGGATTCCGAAGGAGATCTCGTACATGTAATTGTGATTTCTTTTTATTAATATGACTGTTAATGGAGGAGAAGTCGCTTTATCGAATAAAGTACTTGCTTGATACTAAAATTTATGTAATAATGATGTGTGATTATTTCAAAAACCTCAATTGCATATAGACTGAAAAAAAGAACGTGTCAGATTCAAATGGTGCCCATCCACGTACAGGCGGACTGCAGTCCGTGGACTGACAGTTCTGATCTGCAGTCCCGAACTGTCATTGACCACACACGCACAGTTCTGCGGACTGCAGGCCGTCGCCGGACAGTCCAGGGACTGCAGGCCGCCGGATGATTCGCCATATACGCACAGTTCATGAGTCAGTTCAGTTCGATCAACTGTGTTTGGAAGAAGAAATATATGAGGGGTATAGATGCCAAACCCGCCAAGAGTCACATTTATAGCAATTCACAGGAAACGTCAAAAACTGGTGCAGACGGCCATTGTCTTACATTGGCAAGCGTATTTTCTACCTTATATTATTATTAACGGTTTAATGTGGAATTTGCACCTAAATTATGTTCGACCTTATGCACGTACTTATAAAGAACAAATTCCCGTATCTACCTCAAATTTGACAAAAATGAACTTGGCGGGTTTTGCATCTATACCCCTTATGTCTAATATTTAACATGGTTGTGAGAAAAGGGAAGCTTATTTTGTTCCTTATAATTATGTTGTTAAGTTATCGACATACGAGAAATCGGCAACGTTTTTAGGTAAAAGAATGCCAATGTACAGATGATCCTGATTATGAATTTAATTTATATCGTGGAAATGAAGAGATTCAATCCGAACGTATCGAATTATTAACTGTCATTCCTTTTGAAGCTCGAAAGCAATCGTATATTAAACAAAGAGTATTTATTCCTATTGGAAATCGATGCTGCAAAAATCATTTGATCAAAGAAAAGTTCTACGAAGACGATCTGTTCCTTTTAAAAGTGATTTTTAATTCAAGTTTTGTAGAAACCTCTGATCTACAAAAATGGTTAGATAATCTTGCTGGAGGCCGCGATTCTTTACTTATAGGAATAATATGCTTCCTTCTATGCGCGATAATGATAATCGATCAGTGCTTCAAGCGGTTGTTGTATTTCTTATCAAATTAAGAAGTGGGAATTCAAATAGTACGATTTCTTCCTTTTTAATTCAAGCGAGAAATTCAAGCGGGGGGATAGTTTTCATATGCTTATCCGGCTATACCCTTTAACATTTCGATAATCTAAATGCGGTATATGCTAACTGCATAGGTAAAAAGCGGTATGTGCACCGACGGTTATTGTAGATACCACTGTTTGACTGTGTATGATGCAATACCGCGTTTCTCACATTTCAACGGCTCAGAAATTGAAGGATGACGAAAACTTTGCGAAATGACAGTACGTTACCTCCCGCAATCGATGTCGTAATTGTTAATGGATTTTTTTTTTAATTCGTCGTATTATAGATCTGCCAAAGTCGTTCGGCAATATTTCAAAGAAAATTCTACAAATTCTATACAGTTCTGATGCTCCACGTGTACATATAGTTTTTCATCGGTATTCTCTGCCTTCAGTCAAAGATTACGAGCGTTCGTTGCGAGGAGGTTTCGAAACTGATTACGAGTACGTCATCTGTGGTCCAAAACAAGCTAGACCAACTGACTTTTCGAAAGAACTTCGAAATGATAAATTCAAAGAAGATTAGTCGTTTTTCTGATTTCACCCTAGCAAACTCGAGAGGTAGGTACCTTTATTGGTAACAAAAATCTCTTTATCTGTATATATAAAATAAAGTCGGGTTAGTTACACAATTTATAACTAAAGAACGGCTGGACAGATTTTTATGACTTTTGACTCTTGGATTTGTCTCCGCGATGAATAGCAGAATATATAGATTCGTTTCAATAAAGCAAATGCCTTGCTGTAAAGTGAATTAAATTAGTTTAAATATAATTAAAATACATTTCGTTTTTAAGTTAACACAACATTTATTGATTCTGAGGCGGTACGAAGTTCGCCGGGTCAGCTAGTTATATTAAGTATATAAAATAGTTTTTCGGATCGACGATCGACTCAAAACTCCGTCCCCCACCAATCGTCTGCCAGCCAGGGCGAAGCCGCCGCCGCCGCTCCCCTTCCCTTCCCTCTTTCCACCCCCTCCATCACCTTTTCTCCCCCCTGAACTGACAGAAAATTTTTAACATCGATGAAAGTTCGGCACGACAGGCCCGGACTGCAGATCAACCGCCACACACGCACAGTTTTCCAACAGTTTCGACGGACTGCAGGCGACGGACTGCAGGCGAACTGTACGTGTATGGTGAAATTTGGACTGAAGGCGGGATCGCTCGCAGTTCGGGACTGCAGCATCAATTTTCTCGTTTTTACTGTTCCTGCAGATTCCGTTTTTTATATGTAAACGGCACTGTAGCAGCACCGCTAATCTTTTCGCACATCGGAAATAAAACATATCGTGTACCAAACCGCCCGAATGCCATAGAGGCGCCGCTCGAGTGGAAGGATCAACCGCCCGTGGAATGAGAGCGTCGAACCGCCCGGGTACCGTACAGGTGCCCCTGGAGTGCAACTGATAGACAATTTTTTATATCAATGAAAGTTTAGCACAACAGGCCTGGACTGCAGATCAACCGCCACACACGTACAGTTTTCTAACAGTTTCGACGGACTGCAGGCGACGGACTGTAGGCGAACTGTACGTGTATGGCGAAATTTGGACTGCAGGCGGGATCGCTCACAGTCCGGGACTGCAGTCCGCCTGTACGTGGATGGGCACCAAAATAAGCTTATGCCATCGAAAAGTCCTACAAGCATATTTATCTGATTCGATTCAATATCCAGTAGATTTCAGGGTAAGAGTTGGATAAACGCCCTAGTTTCTATTCATTAACTTTGAATGCGATTATCTCAATACGCGGTGGAGATACGTAAAAAATTGAAAGTAGCTTTTTATAGGAAAAATACAGACACACCTTTCTTATTTACATAAGTCTTTTTTTTTTCGATATCTCTAATTATAATATATTCAAGATAATCGATATTGAATTTGCACTTCAACTAGAGCGTTAATCGTAGCTTTTACTAATATTATTCAATTCGATCAATAATAAATCGCGTATTTATTTCAATCGAATGAATATCGATTAGATTTAAAGATTAATCAATAAGGTCAGTATTGCATTTATAGAGAGTGTAATGGCTAAGAGGGCTACAACAGGAGGAGCCTAATACTCTATTCAGAGTTTGTACACTGACGAATAATATGACTTCCTACGATCCCCGTTCCTCGAAACCCACTCAGCTGTCAATTCTTTGTCAGTGTGACACTTACGATAAATTGCGACATTCAGTGCGACGTTACTGCGGTTAGTTCCGAGAAACGGGTGACGTAAGCACATAGAGCGACATACCGATTGTAGGAAGTTATACCGTTGTGTGTGTGTGATCAGCGTATAAACTCTGAACAGAATTAAGCCCCTCCTATTTTAGCCCTCTTAGTCAGTACACCCTGTATAAATCTAATTCCCACTCGTTCGATCAAATAAATGTACCCCCGAGATTATTCACGGGAAAAAATCTTGTTACCATAACAAAAAAACTTGCTGGCGTAGGAACATTTTAGTTTTAACATAGGGACTTGTAACTGCTACTGTCGTTTGGAGTGAGATTGATATCGGGGGTGAGATTGATCAACATTTTGCCTTCTTACAAATTTAAATCTAGCGCGCAAACTACTGGTTACATTCGTCTTTCGCCATCAAGTTCGTCTAGCGAAAACATGACCGAAGAACACGTGTGCGTGTCGACTCCCTAATGCACTGTGTTGTTTGAAAAAAGTTGATCAATCTCACCCCCGATATCAATCTCATCCCAAACGACGATATACAAATTCAGTTTGCTACGTAAGCTTTGTTGTCACAGCAACTACGATTGGTGCTTGACGCAAACAATGGCCAAATTAATGTTTGAAAACTCATTCAAACAATGTTTTAGCGTAACTAATAACATCTGCTACCGGTACATTACTGAAAAATATTAATAAAAAACTAAAAGAATTAAATGAACACGTGATCCTTCATATCGTAGTTGGGTTCTAGGGGATTTGGACCGTGGGTGCTCTATGTAGGAGACCAAAGCCTCGAATACGGAGCTACTAAATGCTCTTGAAAAAGTAGCGACTTTATCCCTTATCGAGAGAGAGAGAGTAACTTGCAGTGTGTAAAAATCTTGTCAGCTATTAATTCCTTATTACTATTAGAGGAGAAGGTGCAAAAATGGGGAATATGCTTGTAATATGGAATACCTTGGTTTTGACTAAATCAAGTGCCGCCTTCTGTCAAAAAACAGCTAAATTTGTGAATGTTTGCGACCTTTATCGGAGGCGATCTACCGCACGCGCGCGCCGTTTTAGTATGGTTTCGGTTTACCATCTGTGTAGATACAGGTGAATTTCGCATGCTGATAATTTTAAGACGTAAGTGAATATGCAAGCATAATTTTGTTATTTGCACGTTTTTATTTAAATATTTGTTACGATGCCACTGTATATAAACTAAAGTTTAAGATGGCGTTGTATTTGTTTAGTTTTTTGTTATGATAGGCTAGATCTAACTTCAAATATTGATGACATGGGTTGTCAGTAATATGGAATAGTAGTCAAAGTACAAAATCAAACGTCCAAAGAATGCAATTTCTTCTGATGAATCTGAGGGTTCAAGCAAAGATGTAAAACTTGACGACTCTGACAACGATTTGGAAAATATTCCAGGACAATTGGAATCGAATGAGAATGATGCTCAATGCATGCTTTGCGAGAGACCGTTTTCTGCTGATCAGAGGGAAGAATTATGGGTCCAATGTTTAATGTGCTCAATGTGGGCTCATAATGAGTGTGCAGACGCCAAAAAGACGAGTATATTTGTGACTGGTGCAAGTAAACCATAAGTTATTTCATTATTTCTTAGATATTTAAGGTATTCCATATTTGTACCACCTTTTCTTAGATGGGCATTTTGCAGTTTTTCATTCAAACTTTGATTTGGAAAAAATGTTTTAGATAATTACACATTTGCTTTTACATGTTGCTGTCTAATTGACTAAAGTACCTTTTCCCTAAATTTGGCTTAATTCTATTCATTAACCGAGAGAAATTATATCCCAAAACAAAATGGTATTCCATATTTGCATCTTCTCCTCTACTTCCCTCTGAGAAGCGGAATTCCGGAGCGGCGCCTCCTCGCGCTCCTTCTTTCGATACACCGTTTCCCCGATAGGATGACGCAGGTCAGGCGTGGTACTCACGGGCGCCTGGCGGCCATCGATCAACCCCACCGCTTTTCCCCAGAACAGTAAAACCTGAAGACAGGGATTTCATTGCCGGAGGAAAGCGGAACAGCGGGAGTCCGTCGATGAAGCCGAGCAGAGGGAGGGCAGGAGTGAGACAGCCGGAGAGTCAGTCGCAACGATCCGCCATCTGGTACCGACAAATTTAAAGGCAGGGGGTCCGCACCTGATTGCGGGACATCCATCTGCCCCGGCAGAAGGTGCAGAAACGGCACGAGGGCCATTACACAACGGCCGATATATATCCGCGCAACGGCCGAGAGAGAAGCCAAAAGCTCGCGCGCGAGAGAGTGAGAGAGGTACGGAGAGATAATGGCTTTCTAATTGCTCCACAAAAGCGCGAGTGAACGAACCCCCGGCAGGAGTTTGGTCGGACCGGGTACGAAGAAAAAATTGGACCGCGCGGGAGCCCAAAACCGGGTTTGGCTCGGTGAGGGAGAGAGAGGGAGAGATTTTCGGGATGTTTTTCGCGCGCGCAATAGCCGCGAGTCCGGGCAACAAAAGAGCCCTGCCCGGAAGGTACGCGCATCGCGATCGCCGCGCCAGGTTTCGGCTCCTTCGGCGGCGGGCTCTTCGCGATCGATGCGCGAAGGAGAGTACGTCACAAAAGTTCAGACGACGGGAGCATCGCCTTCGTGTATATTTTATATATGATCCATATGTGGTTTTGATTATATATGGATTATATATGATTTCCATATTAACAGTACAAAAGGACTATATATAAATTTTTTAATGATTATATAGTACGGTATAATAATTATATCGTCTCTATTTAATATAGGGCTGAGAAAGAAATCGTTTGACTTAACTAAATTTCAAGGTTACGGATGGCCAACTAAATGTATAGTTATCTCAAGAAATATGTACATAATTAAAGCGACTAAAATTTAGTTGAAGTAACTACATACTTCGCTGCTTCAACTAAACATTTATTCAAATAACTGTACATTTAGTTGGCCACCTGTAACCTTAAAATTTAATTAAATTAAACGATCTTCTTCTCAGCGTACAACTGGTGTTAGATTATTATACCGATTACGATTTTTATTCAAATCTCACAATCGTGATCGATTATCTCGATACCGTGCCTCGTATAAATCAAAGCAGTCACTTTCCTTTAATTTTCCGTCGCTCCTCCCATCGAAAACGTAATATAGATAACTAAGCAAATGAAGAACCCCTTCCATGTTATACGCGGCATATCCCCTCGTTTCCCCGCGGAGCGAAGTCGATATCGCGTGAAACGCGCGGGATAATTCCACGACTCCGACCATTTGTCACCGTCGTTACACCCGGAGCAGCGAGCCTCGAGTTTACGCGTGTTTTAATGCCAGATTGATTCAATGGCGCAGTAAACCGATCATAAATTCGAACGGCTTAGAGTGTGCAGCTATATGGCTACAAGGTGGATAGGTGTAAGGTACACAGGGACGTGGGTACGGGTTAACGTTTGCCCCGTCCGGAGGCGAAGGAGAAACCACTTGTCCGATGTGCCTTCAGCCAACTTCCCATGTGGATATATGCACCGCGTATGTCCCCCCCTCTCTCTTTTTCTCATCTTCTGCGTTCCCTCTTTTTATACGTCTCTAACTAGGGGATAAAATATGCAGGCGGACATAATGCAGCCTCCTAAGGGATACACCTGACAGAGGATCGAGCGGAGACGCTGTACCGAATACCCCTTTGGGATGAACGGTCCGCTCCATAACTCATTTTAAATACTCGTATGCTAATAACGCCGCCGCGGCGGAAATTTACTATTCCCGCGCGCTCACCAATACCTACCCTTGCTCAAGATTCCCGCATATTAGCTCCGTATTATGCGACCTGGAATTTATGCAAAGCCAGGCAAAGAGAAAGAGGGAGGCAAGTAGAGGGAGAGAGAAACAAAGACGGCACAATCCCCCTATAAAATTCGCTATCTCAATTTCATTCTCCTCCTCGTTCTGTCTCTCCCACCCCTCCCTTTCGCCTATTCCTACACTTCGAGCCGGACTGGCGAAGAGATAGAAATCGAAATTGAAATCGTACGATTCGTTCGCTCGGAACGAACCCGCACACCGTCATCGTCGTGCGAGTGCCTCTCGATTTCTTTCTCTTTTCTTTTTTTTTCTCCCGGCGAAACGCGGTGCGCGAGGAGGGAAAGTAATTGTTTTCCGGAGTTCGTCGGAACGACAAGAGGACGATTTTTGTGGCGTTTATTTGTTCTTCCTTTTCGTGGGAAATTAGGGAGTCGATGGGAACGACGAGAGAGAGAGAGAGAGAGAGAGAGAAAGAGTGTGAGAGGGAGGAAGAGGAGATATACATAGATGCGGTTCGAGGAAAATATATATACGAATGTGTGTATTTGTACGGGAGAGGTTCGCGGATGGATTGTACGGGTCGGGCTTATTTTTCATGGAAATTTCGGGAAATCTCGTTGGGGAAGCGACGCTCGGGTGCGAGATTTTACTCGTTTTTTATCAACGGCCATAATCTCAAGTAAATTTTGTCTTTTAAATTATTTCGGCAAGGGCTTTACTTTAGTGAGGTTTCTAGATCGCTTGCGGTAAAAGTGAGGGAGGGTCAGAGTCATTTTTTATGGAGACATGGCAAAAGCTCGCTGAAAACTCGGGGCTTTTGCGTTCGACCTTGTGCCATATGGATGCTCGAGGTTCTATGTGTCTGAAATGGTCAAAGACTGGGAAATCTCTGAACTCTCGCGGAACTTTAAGTTCAGCACCGAATTTTTCAGTATTAATATGCTCGTCGACGAGGGAAGAATTGGATTAAATTTCAATTCATAAAAACACATAAGATCAATAATACAGAGTTACAGGCATGTAGGAAAAAGTGAATATTATTTCATGCCAATTATGCTGCCCCAAACCTATTTATTTATCACGGTAAATGAAAATTCTCTTCCAGGAACGAATCGTTTGAATCGTACTAACGCAAGTAGAATGTCGTACTTCCCTTATAATCAACATACGAAATTCAGTGAAAGCTCTCTCGCGGAAAATGCAAATCTCGCATAGGCGGGGCTCACATAATCACGTCTCTACACGCGTTCCATACCCGTCCACCGAGATGCAGTGAACTCTGGATTTCCACGGTATACGTATACACGTGAGAGACTCGTCGTTGCTCCGGCTTTTCGCGTTCTTTTCCCTTTAACGAGTTCAGTTTGTAAATTATTATTTCATAAGAGGTTTCACTACCGGCATCGCGGGGCGAGTTATAATTTTCCCCGGCTGGAAATTTATAGTCCCGTTTTGTCGAACTCCGGGACCGGGAAAGAGTGAGAGAGAGAGAGTGAGAGAGGGGGGAGGGTGAGAGCGAGCATTCTCTTATAAACTGCAATCAATCCCGCAAAAGCTGCAGCGGTCTCCAGTTCGCGAATTGCAGAAAGACAAAAAGACGCCTACAGGGAAAACGCTTTCCTACGGAGTAGGAAGTACTGATTAAAAAATTGAGTTCATTCAAAACAGAATTGTTTTAGTTTGAAATAAATGTTTAGTAGAGTGAAGTAACCGATGTACAATAGTTATAAAATGTGAATCGTAGAGAGTCAATTGGAAGAAATATTGAATTCAATAAAATAATCAGTTGAGAGGTGACATTTTACCGAAAATTAAAATTTTTTAAATCGCTCGGTCAAAATACTATCTCATATATTTTTTTGCGCTGACTACGAAGAGCATGATTATTTGGTCGATATCTCAAACAAAGCATAAAATATCAGCGATTTGATACCTATACGAGAAAATTATTAGAAATTATCGATATTTTGATTTTTCTTTTCGGATTTTCTCGATAAATCCATTATTTTTAGCATCAGCACGAAAAAATACACAAGACTGGGTGGTCGAGAGCTCGATATCAGACATTTCGATTCTTGAGAAAAGGCGAAAAGAACGAACTACTTCTTTTTAAAAATAATAGCCGAAGCTGCGCGCTCCTTGGCACTAAAATTGACTTCCTCATTGAGATCGGCTCGATAAGACTGCGCGAACGCCTCGAATGAAATTAAACGAACTCGAATAAAGAACGTCTCGATGAGCATTGGCTATACGGCGAGTATCGGTGATGAAACTCGTCTAATTAGCGTTAATCGGAGTAATCCAGTTTTACGTGTCGTTTCCTTTTACTCGCCGTAACCGTCGCGAGGATTCCTCCGGCGGATGGGGGGGGGGGATTTTATTACGTCGCCGGGAGGAAAGACGAGCTTCCGACGAAACGACGGAAACGTGCGCGCCTCTTGTCGCGAAGCGTACATATTCTCGGGGTGCTCAAATATTTTCAGACCCGACTCGCCGAGCAATTTTCCTTGGATATTCCTACGGGAACCGAGGATTTTTATTCAGTCACTCGGAGATTGCAAAGTAGAGTAAAGTCTACTGTGGTTGGCGCCCTACTTTTTTTTCTTCGGGATACCAATAAAAGTGTTTATTCTTGCGAGACCTCTAAAGTGCGACACCCCATATAGGAATCTTCAACTCGAGCAACGTTGGACTATTACTGGCTGCCCCATGCGAACTGCAATGGCGCGATAGTGGCACCCATGACTGGCTCAATAACGAAGAAGCGTTGGGATGATAATTTCGGACCAATCCTTTTTCTCCGTGCATATTTCTTAATGTCGAATGACGCTCGAGCATCTTTCCCTTTGCCCGAACGACGGCAAAATTATCTCGTCAATCGTGTCGTCGACAATTCCAGTATCCCAAGTCACGCGCGTATCAACGCGTGCCGCACGCGTCACAAACGTGAGAACGTTACTCCGCGACGAATTATCTCCCGCGGCCGAGAAGAAATATAATAGTTACCCTTTAACGCATGCGGGTGTCCTTTGTGCCTTTTGTGGTATTTCTGGGGGGGGGGGGGGGCTCCACGCGCGCGCTCGTTGTTCTCGCATACAAAAACGAGAAAAGTAAAGGGACGGCTGGACATACACGCGCGTGCCAGGTGGGGGTTGGCGATTTGACGAGAAAGAGAGGGGCGGCGCGCGGTTGGTATAGCGCGACGAAACGAGAGGCGCAGACCCGCGAGTGTGTGTGTGGTCGCGGAGGGGATACACACGCGGAGGAATACGCGTCGGTGTCTGTACAGAGATAGAGAACCGAGGCAACCCTCTGGACAGACGGAGCGAGGGACGAGACGAAAAAGAGAGGGAAAGGGGGCGGACGAGCGCCGCGGACACGAGAAGGCCTCCCCTCATTCCGTATTCCATTTCACTCTCGTATTCTCTTTGCCCGCACTCGCCACCTATTGTCTACTTTTCCCATAGCGCCGCTCCGGACGACCGCCTAATTATCCGACGAGGGATTCCGCGCCGTCCGTTTTTGAGCACACACCACTAATTGACGCGGTGCTCGATATTCAAACAGTCCTCTTCTTTTTTCCTCTCCCTCTCGCGCGAGCGCGGGAGAACCGTGAGAGAAGTCGATGGGATGTGTAGGTACGTAAAGCGGCCTACTGCGATAGTACACTGAGAACAAAATTTACTTGATCGAAATAAACGTGCCTTTGGATAGTCCCAAGAGCGTATTTATTCGATTTAAATGAATATCGGTTGGATGCAAATATTAGATTATTGAATTAATTAGATGTTATTTGAATCAAATCGATATTCATTTAAATCGAATAAATACGCTCTTGAGACTATCCAAAGGTACGTTCATTTCGAACAAGTACATTTTTTTCTCAATGTACGTAGGACGGAATGGCGGAGAAAGAAAGAGACGAAGGGAGATAAACAGGACGCGGAGATGAACTGTTTGAATGCACGAACAAAGTAGGTGATAGTGGGGTGACCACGAATACGCGTGCCGCGTGTACAACAGGCGAGAGGATAATTTCAGTCCAGCGTGAATATCGAGGATGATTCCATATCTTTTGCATTTACGTTCGCCATCTTCTATCGTTTGCGGAATTTTCGCACCAGGCCCACTTTTTTTATTATAGATTTGAACAAGTTTTGTAAAATTATTTTCATTTTTTATTTTTGACCTTTTTAAATTCGAAAAAAGCATTTGAAAATGCAGCATAGTGTATTAGTATATTTATCTTGTACTCATTGCTTTGCATAAGTGCGTCTCTCATTACTTCTTGATGATGTCATGATGCAGCAGAGAAAAACGTGCTTATAACTTTACGAATAATTGTTTCTTTACACATTTTAGTATACAGATTAAAAATTGAATTAAAAAATACGAATATTTGTTTATGCATTAACCGAATTACGACGCGGCTCCTCTCGACCCCTTCATCCATTCGGAAACCCTTCCGCTCTCCCTCCCAGTCCCGACTTCGACCGCTACTCAATCGTGCGAGAATGTGAAAATTGCCACCTCGCGCCGTTCCGCTATTTATCCCGACTTTCGCGCGGGCAGACAACAGAAGGGAAGCCCGCGGGCCGCGCTACGGCCGTGACACGACTGTCGCTCAACTGCAGGCGGGAGACTCGCTCGGCCTAGTCTAACCGTGCCGCGCTTAAAGGAGCGTGAAGCGCGCGCGGGGTTAACGCCGACAATGAATTATTCTATCCGAGCGAACGTTTTCATTCGAGTCGTTCCGCCGGCAAAAGTCTACTCGTCACCCTCGGGAACGTTGATCCGAGCGGAGCATCGCGCGGTCGAGGGTCGCGTCACTCTCGGGCTAGATATACGAATCCTTTAAACTTCGCGTTAGCCCCGCGGTCTGATAATCTCACCCCTCCCCGCGTCGCAGCGAATTCCACCGCCCCTACTCCCGCGTCGCACACTCGAACGATTCGCCGGGAGTACTTTTCCAAGTCCATTACTTCCCGTCAGGAGAGGGCCGACGGCTCTCATCGTTCCTTAATCCGAGATTACTCCCGGCTCGTCGCTGAGCGTCGGTCCGTCTCGAAAAGTCGGTCGGATCTTCCATCTTCGGCCGAAGCGTACGCGAAGTCGCCGGGAGAGCCGCGCTGGTACCCAATACTCTCGTACCCCTTCTTCAGCTCTTCGCCAAGATTTCGAGTCCGTGGCACGACGGAGCGTTCCGCCGTCGGAGGCCTGGAGGGAGAGGGCCAGTTTTTCTACGGCCGAGCACGTTGATCGAACACCTACTCATCGATTCGATCGTTCGCGGGATACGGGCGCGGATGCTGCGACGCGACTTCGTCGCTGGACCGCCACAATTATCGTATATCTCTCTGAGTTCTTCTCTCCCTGTCGTCGTTGCTCCTCTCTTTGTTGTCTCTTTCTCTCTCCCTCTCTCGTCCATTTGTAAAAAGAGGAGTAACGAAACATCCAGGATTCATTTATAACCCGGAGGTCAATTATCCGAGAAAGTTCGGATATCTGACGCGGCGCGTGCGTCGGGACGCGAGGGGTGGTCGGCTGGAAGACGGGGAAAAAACCTTGCTGCGCCCACTTCCTTCTAATTTCCTGCCGCGTTTACGTAATTAGCGTCGGGGAGATGACGGGATTATCGGGAGCCGATCAGTTTAAGGGACACGTGCCCTCCTGCCGATTAAAGGCAGCTATCTTTATTAATCTTGTTACGCGCGCGCGCGCGCGCAGGGTTGAAGAAGGTAAGATCGGGCTAATCAGTGGTAATTGCTCTTCTCTCGGTGGAACGGCGGCGAGGAGGGAGGCGGGAGAGGAGTTATAAACCAGGGCGCAATCGTTGCTTGACCTTTCGCGCCAGTGCGTTGAATCTGACCCGGGCTTTGGGACAACGAACGGAGAGGATTATTAGCAGTCGGCTAACGATCTTCCTAACCGCACCGACACCGCTACTCGGTCTGTAGATACGGAAGAGCTCGGGTCAGATTAAGCTTACGGCCTGAAATGTCGGATGAGCGCTTCGACCGAGGACTCGAGATATTTATAATGTTGATTTTATAAAATGGCTTTTGTCTGTTTTTGGTACATCTGCTTTACGATAAAATCTGGGTGATTCTCTCTTTGCAATAATAAAGGAACGATTTGAATTAGTACGATTACCATGTATTATAATTTCATCAAATGCAAAAAATGAAAGCTACTGAAAAATAATTGCAAGTGCTAAAAGAATGTTCCTTGAATCAAGAACATATCGTCCGGCACCAGAGAAAAGTACGTATCTTTTCACTGTCGCTGAGAAATGTCATAACTTGTTGCTACGCGAGGGAACGTCGTAAATCCTTGTCGTCATCGATGTGACTTATGACTTCTCCTTGCATAGCAATGAGTTACGATGTTCTATAATGATAGCGAAGAGATCCATGCATTTTTTTTCTGGTACCGGATATTATCTTCCAACTTTTTAAGAATATAGATTCTTGAAGAATATACATTCTTGATTCACAAGAATGCCATCCTGGGAACAAGAAATTCTTTCTGCACGAAGAAACAATTACTCGAGCCTATCAAATATTTTCTTGTGTGAAGGAAACCACGATTTGATTCTGAAATCACATCATGTTTTGAATTGAAACAAAATTTTTTTCAGCACTAGCAACGATTTCTCTCAGTATATACGGTAACAGGAAAAATCTAGGCAATAATAGTTTCTTATTATGCATTTATCGAACACAAATTAGAGAATGTAATAGACTTAATTCATTTTTTATTCTCTGGAAAACAAAATTGATCATCTATTTATTTATACAAATGCCTAGTGTATACATTAAAGTTATCGCTTAGATCCCTTCTTAAACCGGACTTAGTCCCTTTTCGCCTCCACTATCGTTTTCAGGCCGTCGGCATTATCCACAATTACCGAAATACCCTTTCGCACCTAAACGAATGTCCCGAGTCTTAATCCCTCGGTCAAAGTTCAACCTTAAAGGCGTGTCGCGTTCAGAGGCGAGTTTACAGCTGGACCGTTGAGCAGCAGATCGACTGGAAGGTACATAAAGGCGGAGACAGGGAATCGTTAAGCGTTTAAAGTGGATGGTCCCGGTCGTCGGGACCTGGAGAATAGATAAGTCACCTTCGGAAGGATTGATTTCAAAGGGAATCCCGCTCCATCCCTCGTTCGTTTCACCCCTCTTCCCCCACCGCTACCCCCATCCTCGATAAAGTACTCGAACTCCCGCGATCCACTCTTTTTTGCCCGGTTCCTTTCAGTCGTAATCGCTTTAACTATTTTTTTGCCGACTGCCTCGACATGAACTCCTCCCGGAGTGCGGCGACTATTGTCGCCGTCGCAGCAGCGACAATACGACAGCGGCGAGATGACGCAGTCTGGTCCATTCGGGAAGAGAGAGAGAAAGAGAGCACGGTCGAGACGTCGCATCGACGAAAGAAGCTCTGGAAGGACAATGAGAGTGTCACGCTTTTTTCCTCCGGCGAACTGCGGAAAGGGGAACGCGTATAGAGTCGCACGCTGCCTGCTGCCACTGTTCACCGCTGTTATTTCTCTCACGTCTCTGTAATCTCGCGTTCCATCCTTCGCCGCGACCTCCGATTCCCTCCTATATGCTTTTCTCTGCGGGGCCGTCTCTCGATCAATGGAACTACATCTATACGGCTTGTATAGATGCAGTTATCATCCATAAATTTACTCCGAAAACGAAAGGGTTCGACATAATTTCGGACGAATGAATTCGTTACACGGAAAAAAATTAATTGTAGCAATATTACAAAGTTTATGGTAAATTTCGGGACAAGGCCAACGGAAAAAATTAATCGTAGCTTTTACACAGCTTGTGGTAAATTTCAGAACAATTCCAATTTATTGTTGCGATAACAACAATTTTAGTAAAAATTATATTAAAACTTGTAGAAGTTGCAAATTTGGAATTATTCTGAAATTTACCACAAACTTTGTAAAAAAAGCTACGATTAATTTTTTCCGTGTAAACTCCGACCATCTAATTTCGACGATATATACACCGAGAAAAATAATTGCTAGTGCCAAAAAGATGTTTCTTTAATCAAAAACGTCATATAATTCCAAGATCGCAAGCCATGGTTTTCTTCGTGCAAGAAAATATTTGATCAGCTCGAGTAATTGTTTTTTTCGCACGGAAAAAGTTTCTCGTTCCAACGAAGATAATCTTGTGAATGAAGAATATGTATTCTTCGATCAAGAATCTGTATTCTTAAAAATGTTTAAGTCATATATTCTTGGTTGAAGAATTATTTTGTTGACCTAACAATTGTTTCTCTCCGTGTACGCACATATATTTCAGTTCAATGGCATTTCATTAAAAACAAACGTAGAATAAATTCGTACTAGCTCATCCTTGACCGAATACGAGACGTAAAGACCGGTATATCGGAGACGTCGATCAAACCCATCGATCTCCCTGCTTTGCCGTCTAGCAGGTGCGCGAAGGTCGGCACAAAACCTCCTTTTTCCCCTCGATCGATCCTCCTCCTCTTCTTTATCCCGCATTCAAGGTCCCGAATCTTTCCAGTCGTGAATACCGAAGCCCTCCGTCGGGCTGTTTTATCGATTAAACGGCTATCTCCGATAATCCACTCGGGAGGGTCGCGAACCCGGAGGAACCCGGAGAATAGAAAAGGAATCGGGGAGCGCGCGCGCAAGAGTCCGGCCAGTCAGCGCCGGGCTAATAAGTGGTAATATAAAGAGGCACCCTGCCAGTGATTTCGGCGAGGCGTAATCGCGCGCGCGCGCGCGCGCGGGCCTTTGATGACGTGGCCGTTCACGCGTGCGCTCGCATCGCTGCAGCACCGACAACGAACAAAGTGGCCCGGCTACGGAGTCACACGAGTTCGTGTTCTCATGCTCTCTTTTGAATTTACGGGTTCACAATGACTCTCGGGGGTCGCGGGGAGCGAGTCACTCGCTCTCTCTCTCGCACTCTCCTCGGCTCGGCATCGAGAGGGCCCCTCCGCTTGGGCCCCGGCAGCAATATTCCGCGCGCGCGGTTAGGCCCGTCTCAGCTGCCCCGCATTATGCACGTCCTACTGCTCCATTCGATATCCCCGCGGGGTTCTCCGCCGTGTTTAAAGCTCGCTTATTAATTCACAGCGTGGCTATATGCGTGCTCGTATTTTGCGCGCCCCGAAACCCGCGGGGATTCGACGCGGTTTCTTCTCGCCGTCGCCCGTTACGCGCCCGTTAAACGCGGTCGTAATCACGGCAAGGGGATTCTCCTCGGCGTCACGTCGATATGGCGATACATGACGGAGCGGTGAGGAGAGGAGGTCAGTCATGCGGGACGTTTGCGGAGAATGGTCGATTTTAACTTGGCGACGCAGTGACGCTCCGAGTGGGTGATTTAGTGATAAGAAGGCGGTGAATTAGCTTTGCCTAGACTGATAAGGAAATTGAGTGGATTTGGGAAAAGATGGTTGACTCGACAATTTAGTGCAGTCATCAGCCGTCAAATAAATGTTTCGTAGAGTGAAGTAATTCAGTGTCTAAAATCGAAA
This sequence comes from Xiphydria camelus, assembly GCA_963678675.1. NCBI lineage: Eukaryota > Metazoa > Arthropoda > Insecta > Hymenoptera > Xiphydriidae > Xiphydria > Xiphydria camelus. The sequence goes on from OY783201.1 coordinate 7,933,830, forward strand.
TTTCTGGAATCAGTCGCTCGATCGTTCTATCTTATGTATTTTTTGCGTTGATTTCGAAAAGCACAGTTGTTTGATCGATATTTCAAAGGAAATATAAAATGTCACTGATTTTTTATCGATAAAAATTGCTTTTTCATTAAAAATCATTGATATTTCGACGTTCTTTTGAATTGCTCAATAAATCTGTAATTTTCGGAATCAACGCGGAAAAAAAAACATAAGACGGGATAGTCGAGAGTTCGACTCCAGAGATTTCGATGTATGACAAGATGTCAAGGACATTTTTTCAATCTCTCGCAAAAATCGAAATCTCTGGAATCGATCGTTCGACCAGTCAATCTTGTGTGTTTTTTCGCACTGATTGCGAAAAGCACAGCTATTAGGTCGATATATCAAAGGAAATATGAGATATCAGCGATTTTATCTTCGAGAGAGAATAACTTTCTTCCCGTAAAATCACCGATCGAAATTTCCGCAATAAATCCGTCCCCCTTCCGCTTCAAGAAATTCAATTCCTCCGTTTCCTCGCCTCACGTCACGCAACGGCTCGCGAGGAGGCGAGAAAACCTCGCCTTTAACGGGTCGTCAAGTTTATTCGTACGATACCGTGTCAATCGCGGGGGCGATCGAGCGATAACGGCGTAAGGTGAGCCCGCGCCGATATCGCTTCTGTCCCTCCGCGAAGAGGGAGGACAGGAATCATATACCAGAAGAACGGGGGATGCCCGACCGCGTCAGGAAGGTTCGACCGTACGTGTGTCGAAGGACGGAAAGAGGAGGAGAAGGAGGGGCGGGCCCTCTACCCGATCGGGGTGGCCGTCATTCCGGGTATCGTGGGTGAACAGGTGTCTCGTTTCGTCGCTCGCTCGACATTTTCGGATTTGACGATTATCTACACGTCGCGAGGGACCATCCTGCGGACCGTTTCTCACTCTTTCGACCGTACCTAATCGCGCCCCTGCTACGAATCGGGGGTTCGAGGGTTTTTTGAACTCTCTATACCCCCCCCCTCTCTCACTCTCTCTCTCTCTCTCTCCCTTCCTCCTCTCCCTTTGTACGCGTCGCATCTGCCCCGCGCTAAATAGGCAGTTACGGCGCGCGACGAGGAGAGAGCCATTCCTCCCAATCGAATCATTCGTATCGCCGACGATGGCGCGACGAGAGTACCGAGCTTTTTTTCTCTCCTCGGCTCGTTTCCAACGACGCAGTCGTACCCCAATAAACCCGAGCGGAGCGGGAACGACGGTTATAAGGGAAGTTAACAATATTAACTCAATACGGCGCGCGGCTTGATATAGATTGATATAACTTTATAGACCGCACGGTTATATCGCCACCCTCCGTCGCGGCAGTAAGAGACAAATGTACCCAGGAACCCGGGGACCGGGGCGAGAGTCGGTCCCGACCCCGAGCAGGCACCAGCTGTCCCATTTAATAGAGCAATAAAGACGTGAATGGAGCTTTGATTTATGCGCGCCGCCTATTATTAACAGGCGAGCTTAGGTGGGTAAAAGCGTAGGTAGTTCGTGTATGCGCAGTTAGAACGCGGACGGCGTAAAGATTTTTTACCTTCCTCCGGGTAGGATGGAGAGTGTCTCCGCGCCGGGAAAGAATACCGAACGCACAATGTCGTAAATGAACGTTCCTCTTCGCGTCTGCGGTAAAGACTCGCGGCGAACGCCTCCGTCTTGATTATGCAAGTATATCGCAACGACGATGACGATGCATTTACGTGGTCCGTTCATCGGATCCCACCTGTTTCAGCGCTGGGGCGAGTCGATTGTCGAGAGTGGTTCGGTTGGAGAAAACTCGTTTTTATAACGAGTGGAGCTCCATTCAATTTTATTCAGGGGGCGTATCAAACTGTATCGATAAACTTGTATTAATAATTCATTATTTATCTTACGAAAGAAGTGAGTTATTCTGCTTGGTACCCAGATCTTGCTACGGATTGCAGTACTAGAATGACATCAAAGCTTGCTAAGTATATTAGGAAAAAGATGATAAGTGGCCGTGATTATTGTGAGCTAATTGGGATAGAGTAAGGCCAAAAGTGCCGCGGGGTAAAGATTACCATTCGGCTAGTCTTCAAAAATGAATGACTGTTTGATAATCGCGTTACGTAGGAATAATCTCAGTACGCAACAGCTGTTAGAGAACGCTGATTGCGATTGAACGAAACGGTTTATTTATGAAAATCCAGCTAATGATCCTTTTTACCTCTGGCACATTTAGCCCCACTCTACCCTACACTAACGATTCCCGATGCTAACGAACTTTAATTGAGCTACATCTCTTCCAATGAAAAAAAAACAACCGCTATTAACGCGATCGAGATAACTACACAAAAGCAGCCCGATATGTCTATCCAAGACTAAATTTCTCGAGCACGGAGAAAAACGAGACTCAGTTCTAAGTAAAAATTACACTGCTGTAGTTAAAAATTCGAAATGTTACTTAACGAATACACATTGCGCATCACGCATTGCTATATTATAAGAATAGGAAAAACCAAAATAAAGTAAATTTCACTATACCTACAAATAGTTAAAAATTTGCTACAAGATAATAACATTGAAATCGTCATTTTTTATTAATATAACGAGTTTTACTTAATGCTTTATAAATTAACCATTTAAACGTTTTAAATTATCGATCTATCTGAGCTTTACCACATACATATATACTAGTATTTTTAACTCAAATATTCAAGTAGAATTTCTTATAATTTGAGCTCCATTTTTCTCCGTGAGCGCACAAACTCGGAAAGCAAACTCGACTCGATTGGCGTTCACCGCTCGAGGCCGTATCAACTGTTATTGCTGGCGCCACCACGTCATTCGACGAGACTACGGGTCCACTGTGCGTGTCGCGCCGCGGAGAGTCCGTGTAGGCTCGGTCAAGTGTACTCCGATGACTGATAAGTGCACACGGATAAACTCGCTCTCAGACGAGCGTTCACGATCGGGCATCTCGCCCGCGCCTCTTCATTCGGCAGTCGCCGCACGTCGTGTCTCGGGACTCCGAGCGCGCGCTCTCCTTCCGAATGATTTAAAGCTGCGCTCGCCGCTAATAGGATCGTTCGCACTCGCCCGCGACCCGGGTTGGTGCTTGCGGAGCGTGTCGAAGATCGGTTAATGGCTCTCGCGGGGATTTGTCGCTGGAAGGATCGCGCTAGATCCCTGACGATCGAAGAGGTCCGAGCGTTGACCCCGATGCGCGCGCTCGGACGCCGCCCGCCGCAAGCGCGTGTATCGTCTAATGGAACTGTACGTATCTGCGGGCCGGATTAGAGCGCCGAGTCCGGTCTGGCGTCGTTGCAGCGTTGGAAACGATCGTTAGGCTCGACTTTGTTCGACCGTAGGAGTAGAGGCGGAAACTTGAACGCGGTTCAAAGACTACCGCGCGCTTATCCGGGGCCTCCGGTGCTTACTCGGACGCGATTATTACGCGGACGTCTATTTTCCCTATCGATCCTGTCTTATCTTAAGTTGACTCAATTGTTTCTAGACTTTGGATTCAGCATTCGGATTTGGATGATTCCGCACTGAGAAAAATAACTCGGTCGATTTAATAAAAATCCGGTGGACCATAAACAAACCGTTTGGTTAAATATGGATCCTCTCCATCTGTTTGGTTAAACTAATTATTTTCTGATTGGAATAACTAAACGTTTGGTTAGAATAATGAAATATTTGGTTCTACTGACCGGTATTTTGGTTAGAATAACTAAATGCGTTTAATCTGATGTGTTTTGTTCTTTTATTCTGATTATTTTCCTTCGTGTAGCGAAGTTTAAGATAAAAAAAATATCGTATTATATGGCATCTGTTTGGTTAAAGCCGGGTTGATACGATCCAAGTATACATGGATCAAGTTAACTTGGATACCACTTGGACGCTCCTATAATGCAACTTTGATCGTATCACCACTTCATCCAAGTGTGCTTGGACATCCAAGTTGAGTAAGACGATGGCCAACTTACTCGGATCCAACTTACTTGGTCCATACATACTTGGATCGTGTCAACCCGGCTTAAACGAACTACCTCCTGGTTAGAATAACTAATCGTGTAGTTAAATAATTAGACGTGTAGTTAGAGAATTACTAAACATGTAGTTAGAATAATTAAATATTTCGTTCAATTTACTGGTAGTTTAGTTGAAATAACTAAACTCATTTAATCAGATGCGTCTTGTTATTCTAACCGAATTATTTTTATAATTATGACTATTACCTATATGAGAATTATTGGATGAGTATTACTAATTTGTCATTGGCTCGCGGTTACCACCCAAAAGCCAAGAGTAGTAATACCCATAACTACACTGACAATGGCCGCGAAAGCCTAAAACGTTTTAAATTATTTTTCTCCGTGCTTTGGGAAGAAATCTATTCGTCGCGCGTTCGCTCTTAATTGACCGTACTCGAGTTATCTCGACGGATAATGATTTATACCCTCGACTAATTTATTTGTTAATGCAACTCTTAAAGCCTACCGAGCGATGTCGCAGCTTTTTTCGAACTTCATCGGCAGGTGCCTCCGCGAGATTAACAAGGATCGAGTTCGAGCGCCGTAACTCGAGCTCGGGTGGCGATTAAACGTACTCGGTATCTCCGACGATAATCCTGGATCAGACCCTCTCGATCCGGAGATGAAAACGAAACCGAGGCAGAGATACCTACTCTTTTCGAAGTACCTGTATTCGTTCGGGGGTTACACGCCCATTCTCTCGATTCCATTTCGATAAAATAATCCGACAACGAGAAGGGCCCATTTTTTTGGCCTTTTCCTCCATACGAGCTAAGCTCGACCACACTCGAGTGTGCCACTACACGCCACTCTCACCGAGTACCTACTCGGTTATCGGGCCGACTTGCCCGTGTCGCGTATCAGGCTCATTATCACACGAGCCGCTCGTTGAACCCACGGCAAGAAATCGAGAAACGCTAAGCCCACGCACGAGCAGCGCGGAGTCCAGTGGCGCGTACGAGCGCTTTACACGTCCACCGCGTTTCGAGTAGCAAACAAATAACTACAGCCAACCGAGTGCCGCCGCGGTTTCCCCGGTTATTTCCGCGTTTGAATTCGTAATGGACCGTTAATTTCGAGGTTTCGTTTGCTCAGCTGCGATCGATCATGTACGTGTATACGCCCAAAGGGGGCCGGCGATGCAGCGAGGGTATACACACCGGCGCGGAGCGACGAGGAGACAACGCGACGAGAGAAAGCGAGGGAGAGAGAGACGCATAGACTCCGACGCGGGAGCCGAATCACGCTCGTCCTCCTTTTTTTTTAAAACCAACTCTCCCTCCCAGCCTCATCAATCTGTGCCACACGGGCATTAAAATGCATTAGGCTTAAAACTTAAGGAAAAAAAAAAGTCTAATATTACCGACTCGAAACCCATCGTAGCCCGTGCAACCTGTATTTATGAGGGTGGAAACTTCCCTTATTTACCCTTATATTATGAGCTTTCGTAAAAAAAAAGGGAAGCCGAAGGGGAGAAGCAGACGAAAACTGCCGAGTCTGGGGATCGGGTGGAGCTGCCGCGAGATATAAGCGTGCGAGGGGGTGGAAAGCAAGTGCGGGTAGACGCCACGGTTAATATAGGACGGTCACACAATTTTAATGGGCCAAGAAAGGCGGATGGAAGAAAAATATGATAAAATTTCCGCGAGTTTCGCCTCGCCCCTCCCCTTACCCCGGTGGTTTCTCTTCTCTATATTATAATTAGACGCGGCGGGCGGCTATACGACTTTCCGAGGGAGCGACCGCGGGCTGCTCTCGTGAGGGTTGTCGCCCGCTCGTCGCCGGGATTATTCGAATCACGTATCGGCCACGCTTCCTTACCGAAAAACCTCGCGGGGAGAGCCGCGCGGAGGAGATTCTTTTCCCTCGCTGCGAGAGAGTACACTCGCGTGCGCGCGACTCTCCTAGGTGGCTTTATACGATGTAGCGAGGCACGTGCCGGCCGTTATGACTTCCTTCGCAACCAAATTTAATTTACAGCGGCCGCCCGTGGTGCTCAATTTTCGCTCCGCGTCTGCCGTGCGCTCCGCGGCATCGCCCGCTTGCACCCTTCTCTGTTCGTAGCGCGACGGAGAGTGAAAATAGTCCCTTCTCTCGCGCACTCCCACGCGCGCCCGGAGTCGCAGCGCGACGACGACGACGGTGCATGCGGCGTTGCGCCGTGTTTTGTGCGACACAAATAACTTCTCGCGGGGCGAATAATAGTTTATGAGCCCGGAAAATATAAAGCGACTAATTTCGAGCGTGTTACGCGTCGGCGTCTGGTCGTAACGCGTTGCCGCGCCACTGTTCTTCTGGATCTCGTATATTACTTTGCCGAAACTTCTCAATTATATACGGACGCTCGGATGTGCATCAAAAGGGGGTGTGGCGGAGGTCTCTTCGTCTCTCGGTTGTGTTCGAACTCGAGGAAACTATGCCGAAGAAAAGAATTGTTGCGTTTGCAACTGCAGCACGTGATCAAAGGATTCTTAGTCAATCTATGGCTGAGCGCTTACGTTGGAATGGTCGGTGATGCTCCTTTGATGGGATCTGATCGATTCGAGTCTATGCAACGTGAATTTTCGACCCCGTACGGCGGAATTCAACGTGGAGATGTGAGCCAGCTCGAATTCGCTGACGCGTTTCACGGAGCAGATACTGCAGAGTTCAGCGGGTTGTATATATCGCGAGAATACGTATCTCGCGAATATAAACATTCCGTGATATGTGAGGTGGCCAAGGAAGTGGTAGCGAAAGGAGAAATTTCGTTGCGCTCTTCAAAGAAATTTTCTTCCGGCATATACACGGCCCAGGGAAACCGCCCGCGCGACCTCTCGAATCGAAAATTCGTCATCCACCCCTTACCTCCATATCCTTTCACGTGTGACGTCCTATTTTAAAATTCCACCCCGCAACCTTCAAGACCGTAATATCGGCATCGTATTCGGAGCACGTCGCGCCTCGAGTGATATTTAAATGCGAACGACCCGTATAGAAATAGCGCGCGAAATATCCCGCAGGTATTTCGCGGACTGAGACGTGTAGTCCGGAAGTCTCGATGATGCATAGCGATCGAGTCAGTCTCGTGCCGCGAATTTTCTCTAGACTGAGAATACTAACCAGGTCAATTTGACTACAATCTTGAAGACCTAACCGTTTGGTGAAATATAAATCCTCCATCTGTGTGTGTGTTTGGTTTGACTGATCATTTTCTGGCTAGGACAATTGCTCTGAGAAAAAATGTACTTGAGTCAGTTAAACATGTTTTTTAATAGTCCTAAGAGCACATTTATTCGATGAGAATGAATATCAATTGGATGTATGTAAAGATTATTGATTTATTACAGTTGAATAATATTTAGGTCAAATCGATATTCATTCCAATCGAATGAATATGCCCTTAGGACTGAGAAAAAAATACGTTTATTTCGATCAAGTCAATTTTTTCGTCAGTGGAGAGATGTACACGGAGAAAATTGAATAGTAACGGTTATCAGCCAGAATAGTAAACAATTAAACAATTTGCAGCACAGTAATGATTACAATTCGAATAATAACGATTATCATTCGAATAGTGATGATTACTATTCTGCCGATTTTTCAACGTGACATTGTCGAAGTTACCACCTATTTATTATTCCGGCTGGTAATCGTTACTATTCAATTTTCCCTGTGTAGTTCCCACCAGTATTTTGGTCAAAAGAACAAAATTCGTTTAACCAGATGCGTTTTGTTATTTTCACCGTGTTATTTTTCTCATTGCACGTTTCCTCGTCGATTGCGAAAGCGAGTAATCAAATTTATTTCCCGAGGAGGGAGTTTAAAGTCAGAATTAAGTATCTAGGTACGCGCGTATAGCAAAATGTCACATCAGCATAGTAAAATCCTGTATAGAATCGTATAAAGAGTCGCTCGTAAATGCAGAGGACTCCCTCTTCGTCTTGCAGTTCCATCCGCTAATGTGGGACTCCGGCTCCTATTGGAATCCCCGCGATTGTCATCGAGAAGCATTTCCAGTCGAATCGCGGAGAGAGCGAAACCGTCGAAACTACGCGCGCGGTTTTAAGTCGCCGGCATCGATATAATAAACTTTTCTTCGACGAAGTTCGAAGGAATGAAATCGAAAATCGCGCACGTCGATCTACCTGCACTCGCACCGGCGAGTCGGAGTAATAAAAAGTTTATGTACGCCTGCCGTGAAATACGAACGCGCGTTGCGGTTGATAATGCGAGACGGCAATTCAGCGGACCGTTTTATTCGTCGCTCTTGTCTTTGAACCGAGACTCTATAAATCCAAAGGGATAAAGGCGTCCCGAGCACCGATGCCTGCGAGCGATAATTCCGAAACGAGCATTCGCTGCGATGGGGTGTGCGTTCGCGTAAAAGAACGCCATGGAAATGCAAGCGAGGCGTGTAAGTTTGATCGAGTCGACACGGGAAAAAAAATGATTTAGCAGTCTCAGCGAAATTCGGTTTTGCTGAAACCGTTGTGCTATAACACGACAGAAATATTATCCGTGGCAACAAAAGAGATGTTCAGAAATAGCAAATTTGTCTACACAGTCAAAGTGAAATTTCTTTCGGCAAAATACATGCTATTCCAGCAAATATTTGTACTATTATTGGATCGCTGCCATACATAATATTTTTGTCGTGATCCGACTAAATTCGTTGAACCAAACGCGTTTCTTCATTTTAACCAAGTAATTTTCTCAGTGTACACGGGCAATTTTTTTCCCGGATTAAAAATGTAACGACACTCGTAACTGCAATACAGAAAGCGCGTGCCGAGTACGAGCTACAATTTCAGCCCAAGAATTCGCCCGAATTAAATAAACATTTGGATCGACTTCAGATTTGACCCACTTCGGTATATCGAAGCCCCCGAATTCGTGCACCGACGAACGTATCTCGAACGTGGATCGCGCGCTAATCGACCCACCGTAACGCGAGTCTATCCGCCGCATCCGCAGCGACAATACGGACTCTATATCCAAACATATCCCCCGGTTATTAGCCCCGGCGCTTTATGATTAATGCTCTTCGTAGGACTTCGGAAAATTGGCCCTCGCGCTCACAAAAAAGGGCGGCAGATAAATGCGCGTCACGTGCGCGGAGGACGTGCGTACGGATGTTGATGAGATTCATGCGGGAGGTGGCGGGCGGGTGAGAGGGGGGGGCTGTGACACGGAGGAAAGGCAGAAGATAGAGAGAGAGAGAGAGAGGGAGTGGAGAGAGAAAACGGCGTCGCGCGCGTATGCGACAGGAAGAGTTCGCGTGTCGCGCGCGTCGTATCGATATGTGACATCGTGGACATCCGGTGAAGGATCGCGCCGATCGCGTCGGGAGAGAGCGGAGTCACCGATTATAAAATATGCGCGACGCGTTGCGCTCGGATGAGCAACACCTGTGCGCCGCGCGGTCGGAACGATTCTTCAAAGTTTCCGGATGCGGCGATTTGGCATTGAGAAGCGATTAATGGAGAAGCGGGAAATAAGTCAGTCTAAAAACACTGTAAAAAAATATGTATTTTTTAAATATACTTCTATGTAGTTTCTTTTACAATATTTTTGTAGTTATGAAAATTAATGTATTTCTATATGAAGTCTTCCTGGTAAATTTAAAAATGGAATATATTAATTTTCATAATCAATGTATTTAATGCTTTATATAAGTACAATTGTATTAAGTTTAATACAGATTTTTAAAAGAAAAGAAAACAGAAAAAGAAATACTGTACAACTCGTAATTAATAGTGGATTGGTTTACGTTCATTTTAATTTTCCAATGATAAATCTATTTAGTGTTACGTGAAAAAGCATGTATAATATCTAACGTTATTTTCATAACTAAAAAAAACATTACATTTTATAACCAAAATATAATTTATATCATAATATTTATTCGGGTCTGGTAGATCCAACTTATATACCTACACGAATGAAATTTTTCACGCATACGTCTAACGGTTATAAGGTATGTTTGCAATCAAAACACCATAAAAGATTCGTATCGATATTTCGTATTTCTCATTTCAATTTAAACTACCCAGTTTATTTTAATCCAAAGCTAGAACAGATTACAGAGTTTTTTTTTAGAGAGTATTACGGGGATTTTCCGTATTTTCAATTTCAAAATAAATGCTATCCGCAATTCCGCATCGCCGACGGACCTGAAAATAGCCACGACCCACATTGCGCTTATCCGAGCGATACGCATGGTTTTTGTCCGGTACTTACTCGCAGTTTCCAGTTTTTATTGTCGCCGGCAAACCGAGAAACGGTCCCGCGGGACGTCGACGGCGGAAACGGGGATAAATCATCTTATATACGAAACGTTATATCCTCCGCCCACGCCGTCGCGCAAAAGTGTGTACGCGTATACACGCGCGCGATACGGGTTCCACCTGCGCGCCCGAGCTGCTCGGCAGGGTGGAATTTCATCAAAAACGGGAAAACGCTCCGCCTTCGCTACTCTTCCGCGTCCGCGTTTACATAATCCCCGCGGACATTTTTGGCGAAAGTTTTCTTTCCCATCCGGCGCGAGACGCGCGCAAACGACGAATGAAATTTGCCCCGCGCCGAGTTTTCGAATCGCGATGCGAAAGTCGAACTGACCCTTCGCGAGTGAACGACGCGAGTGAACGACGCGAGTTCCGGGCTCGTACGTCGCGTCACTTCCGGTCGTTATCAGACGTCCTCCCGTTATTACGCGGGGCATGGGGACGTTCACCCCCCGCCGTCATCGGGGTTCTGTCGCTCGAGATTACCGGGACACACGTCGGAGAGAGGAAAAGAAGCGGAGGAGACGCGCGCGTCAGAGACGATGGAAGCGATCGGACGTGACGTTTGAGAGGGGCTACGGATTTCGGACGCGTCTAATTATTATCCGGATTTCGGCTCGGCGCTGCAGGGAGTCGGGGAGTTCATTCTACGATGCGTCTGGTTGCGGTAAATTCAAATCAAATTGGATAAACAACCGAAAAAGACTCATTTTTAACGTGAATACTATACGGAAAAGTTTGATAAATTGTACGGCAATGCTAGTACTTTATTAATATAAGAATGAGTTCTTAGTTACCTTAGCAATGCTTATTTTTATTTCAGCAATGCCTATTGCTCTTGTTAGACGCTATTTGGTATTGCTAGATTACCTAGACCGTCTAGTTAACCTCATTTAGCCTTAAAGTATAGCTATCATAGCTATACTAATTACTGTACGACCTATAAATTTCTTTCAGTGTACATGAAGTGCACCGAGAGAGATAATTGCTAGTGTCCATACAACATTTTTCGAACAATGATCTTGGAAATGTTTAAAAATACAGATTCCTCCAATATAATTATGTCCTTGATTCAAAGATATCTTCGTCGGGGCGAGAAATTCTTCCTGCGCGAAAAAAAAAACATTACTCGAACCTATGAAACATTTTCCTGTACGAAGAAAATCATGGTTTGTGATCGTGGAGTTTATCATGTTTCTGATTGAAGAAAATATTTTTGTAGAACCAGCAATTATTTTTCTCGCAGCGATGCTTTGATTCACATCGTCATGAGTCTTCAAAGAAGCGCGCCGCGCCATTTCGCGCGATATTAAATATCCATACACGAACATCCGAGCCAGAGAGCTTCCCGCAGAAGCATTTCTGGTCTATCACGCAAAAGTCACGTTCCTGAACCCTCGCCCGCGCACAGATTTGCTGTGTATGCTCATCCGACGCGAGAAAGAGGTACGTTCGAGAGGGAGTTCGACGGTCGACTACATTTATTTCCATCTTCGCGCGAGGTGTGCGCAATAAGGAGGAAAAAGAGCGAGGCGCGTTCCCGGGCGAAGGAAAGAAACGAAGAGGAAGCGAAGTAGAGTTCAACCGAGAGGAACGAGGGCTAAAGAGAGAGAGAGAAAAAAAGAAGGATGACGGGGAACCTCTTTGCCAAGCAGAGCATAGTGATAATATACCTCGATCGTCGAGTTTATTTATTTTCGACCCCTACGACTTCCAACCTGTAGCTCATTCTATTTGCGATTTATATTCTGTGTGCTCTGATGACAAACGTTCCGTCGCCCGGGCAACGCCGGCCTCTCCCAGCCAAGACGCTCGCTTTTTCCTTCCGTTTCATCCCTCTATAACCGTCTCTAGCCCCCCGCCCGCTGCGCCCCTCGAACACGACAGAGCGGATTTTATTGTCTCTCCCCTGTATTGAAAAGCGGCGTGCATTTTCCCGGCAATAAAAAAGAACTCGCGATATCGAATCGCGAATTACTCACAGCTAACCGTACGATCTTTTCAACCTCCCTTTCAGTCAATAACGAGCGGGGCGTGGGTACGGGTATCGAGAATCTTGCTTCGAGTGATTCCGTTGAAGTATTATAGGCAAAGTACTCGGGGCGAACTCGTGTAGGAGACGACATAGGGTGCTTTCGCTCGGAAAGGAAAATTCTTCGGCAGTATTGTTTCAAAATATTCTCGAACGCTTGATCTCTCTCCTGCGTAAAAAAATTATGGCTAAAGAACGCGTTGGAAGTCTAGGAAAAATTGAATCGTAAAAGTATGGATACGTATCGTATCCCAGACTTTCAGCCAGTGAACGATACGCTCTTCAATTCGAGTTCAGTTATTTGTACGAGGTTATGTTATAATTGACGTCTGTTATTGTCCGTCGGTATTATTAAAATCGATTATTTCATCAAACTCTTTAATCGTTTCTAATTAATTATACAGATTGGACTAGAAATGCTATCCTAAAATTAGATTGAAATAAAAATGGGAAGGAATTATTAGATACGATTGGCACTCTTCAGAAGATTAGAGGAAGTCTTTGAACAAGCGTAGGTAGTAGCGATAGAAAATACGATTCAGCCCCTTCAAGTGGTAAATCTGAGAAACGAGGTCCGGCCTCATAGAGCTCCGATGTTGAATTCCGAGTGGATATGAAAATGATTTGTATCGACGTGGCTCCAGGAGTTTCCAAGTTTTTGTCCATTTTTTCGCAATACAGATGGTCATCTCGATACGAGAAGACTGCCTGGTTAAAAATCTGGGACACAATCTGTAGCCACACATTTTATTTCATTCAACTTTTCCCAGACTTCCGCCATGCTTTAGCCATACTTTTTCTCTTACGCGGGGTACGTAAAACTCGTATAAAAAGAGAGAGAGAGAGAGAGAGCTTGTCACACGTCGCTCGTCCACGCCACAAAAGCCAGATGACGAGGAAGCAACACGAACCACACATTCGGCGACTCGCGCATATAACGCATCCCTTAAAGTGAATTAAAATAAACCGGAAACATCGTAAAAAGTCTATTTCCTCCGGCGCTTCGGGGAGTCAGTCGTTCGTTTCTAACGCGGCATCGCTCGCGTATAAACCCAGCCGACTCAACCTACGCGGCGCATACCAACGGAAATCCCGCGCGTATCCGCCGACGCGCGACCGTAAAGCACGACTCGATAAAGTTTCCGCGCGTAAAACTGGTTCGAAGAAAGGGTGACCGAATCCCGCGCGTCTCTCCGCGACGATCCGACGGCCGTGTAGCCGGCATCGCGCGCCCGAAACGCCACCTCGAAGTCTGATGGATACGAAACGTAATTCGGCGCGCCATAAACGCTCGACGGGTGCCATTAATAACGATCAAGAGACTCGATCTCTCGTGGCGTCGTACGAAATCGTTATACACGCCCTGCCACCTTACGAAAATGGTCAGGCGACGGCGAAACCGGTAACGCCGTACGCTTTGTGTATAGCGACGGAGAAAACGATGGCGCGCGCGCGCGCGCGCGCGAGGTGGAAGGTGTACAAGAGGAGGAAGACGAAGAAAACGCGCGCGTCTCTCGTGAGGCTCGTCGTAGGCGTCCACGAACGACGTGGCGGCGGTAGTGCGCGAGGACCATTATGCCCATCTGCTGCCCTAACAAGCTCTAATTGAAATCTCTCTATGTATGTCCCGGTTTCTCACGTAAGGGTCACAATTGGCTTTATTGTCGCGTCTGTCTGCCGGAGCCATTTACCGTTCGCGCGCTCGCGCGCGATGTGTGGAGTCCCGATAGGCGCCACGCATCGCTGCGCGCTAAGCTAGAGGAGAGCTTCGCGAAGCATTTCGTAATGCGGCAAATAGAAAATGGGAATGGGCATCCAAATATGTACATAGCCAGGTCGGGCTGGGATTGGGGTGTCAATATTATTATGAGCGTGTCACGCGTATGCATGTGTATACGTACGGGACTGTGGATCCTCGCGCGCGAGGTACGTGCGTTGGGTATGCGCGTGGTGTAGATATATGCGCGAAAACTATCGCGGTTGTGGATACCGCTCGTCATATCGCTGGTGAATTTTTAAAATGTCATTGGTTTTATCGACGAGCTAATAAACGATTAATATTCGTGTTCTCATTACCTAGACGACATTCATACAAACTATAATAATTGAGTGTTCTAAAGTGTACGTTTATTTTGCCGCATGAGTGTAGAAAAAACAGTGATTCTTCAAAAAATTATCAAATTTACATTACAGTTTATTTATTTATTACAGCGATATATTTATGAAAAATGGTGTACATAGTGAATAAATGTTTTTTTTATTTTATTTGTATCACTGGAAATGAAATTTCGTGCATGCGTATATATATATAGACTAGTTTTCGCTCGAACTGCGACAAAGCATTTTCGGTCCGTCTCCGAAGACACCCGGTATAAACACGGATAACCAAACCGCACCTATACGCGCGTCTAACCGCTAAGATTCTCCGTAAGCAGAGAAATCTTTCTCGCGACTAAAATCGTCCTCCTTCGCCGCCGCCTTCTCCGCGTACACACGACGCCCTTCCACCTCGTAGGCACGATAACGTACGTGACGTTTGTCAAATACCCACGTGCGCCTAGCGGGCAGGTGGGTACGTCGTGCTCCTCCTCCGGTTTCCAGATCGATCGCACCTAAATATAGCCGCGCCGATCCGTGTGAGGCCGTATAACACTGGTATATAGTTTCGCTGCAGCCTCCCTCCCTTTTCTTCCGAGAGAAATTCGAACGTCTCTCCCGCGACGCATCGATCGACGCTTCTTCGACTGCAGCACCCGACGCCGTTAATCGCGCTCGCCGCGATAATTGATTTCGGTGTCTCCGCACGCTCGGCAACCGAGACGACTTCTCCTCGGCCTCTTCTCGGTACAGAAATAATACATTTCGTAGCGAGACGCGGCGGCAACGTTTTCGATATCGCGGCCCATCGATCATTCCACGCCGCCGCTATTACCGCGCGCGCATTGATAAATAATAAACAGGTAAACGGCCTTCTGTCTCTTCGACGAAGAGCCTGAAAGGGTCGACGCAGGAGAAGAGGAAAAGGCGGAATGGGTCGAGAGACCTTCTCTCGCTTCGTATGGAGAGGAATAATTGCTGGTGTTAAAAAAATGTTTTATTCGATCAGAAACATGACATCATTCCAGGATCAAGCCATGGTTTTCTTCGTGCAAAAAAATATTTGATAGGTTCGAGTAATTGTTCTTTTCGCACGGGAAGAATTAGTTGTTCCAACGAAGTTACTCTTGTATCAAGAATGTATATCATATACCCCATATAGAGCTAAACTTACTCGCCAAGAGAGAAATTTCAATTACTATTATCTCATTATTTATAAACTTTTGCCCTACATCGATATAAGACTTCTCTAAATTATTTATAACATTTGTACTAAAATTATTGTTATCGTAACAATAAATTAGCTTTGTCCCGAAATTCACCACAAACTTTGCAAGTACTACGATTTATTTTTTTGTGTTCGATCGAGAATCTGTATTCTTCAAAATTCGTAAGATCATAATATGTTCCTGATTCAAGACATATCCTTCCGACACTAGCAATAATTTCTCTTAGTGCGCATAATTAAAGAGAGAGAAAGAGAGAGAGAGAGAGAGAGAGAGAGACGGACACAAGTCAAATTAATCACGCCGAGTGTGACCGGGGGAACCTATATTCTCGTTCTCGTCGGTCTCGGGTCGTTAGTAGGACGCAGCCTCCGCGGCAGTCGCGCTCATGACACCCGCAGAAGCGCCGCATGTCGGTATAGGTGTAACCAGACTCCCGCTTTATCGGGGAATCCCGCTGATTAGCCACCGAAGGAAGCGAGAGTAATTTCGTGCCCGACCCGGACGCGCGGGCCGAGTCGAGAGAGCTGCTACCGCGGGAGATAGATATGACGCGCGGAGTTTACACCGAGACGCGAGTAATTACATCCAAGTTTCGCCGAGTTCTCGGTCCGGGGGCGAGTGAGGAGCAGAGTTCCGTATTTCCAACCCCAACGCCATCAGCGGTCGACCATCCTGCGGACTGTATATCCTCCAAGTATCCTCCAACGTTGCAGCCTCCGTCGTACACTCGCTTCGCGCGCGACGAGTTTTCGACGATCAACGAGACGGACGCGCGCCACTGTTTGCGGGCGATCCGTTCGCGAATAACAATCAGCTAATTGCGCGCCCTACGCGCTCGCCCATGCCATCTTC
This sequence comes from Xiphydria camelus, assembly GCA_963678675.1. NCBI lineage: Eukaryota > Metazoa > Arthropoda > Insecta > Hymenoptera > Xiphydriidae > Xiphydria > Xiphydria camelus. The sequence goes on from OY783201.1 coordinate 7,950,339, forward strand.
CCGGGGAGTATCGGCGCGGCGGATTCTTTTTGCAATTAAGTCGCAATGGGTAATTGGATGCGTCGGGGCAGAACGTAAATCGACGTCGGAGATTGCAGCCGGGGTGAGAAGGAGGCGAGTGCAAGGGGGAGTGGCAAGATGATAGAAACGGGGAGGAGGACGTGAGAGAGTGAGAGACGGGAGCGGAGTTTAATTTCGATATTTCAAGTTCGTCGTACCGTACTGCAATTATGTGCCCTCTCTCGCGCGTCCTCCCTCCCACTCCGCTTCCTCCACAGCTGCGCGCGTCTCTCGCGGAGACTGCGAACGTCTCTCGCCGCGCGTACACGTACACCTAGCAGCGGAGCGAGTGGCTGCTGCGGATGCCCGGCGCAATTTGCGCGATTCGAAGAGACGCGCGCGCGCGCGTAGGCGCGCAGCTTTGACAACGCGCTCGCGGTGTAATTTATGTACCGCGCTAATTGTAGCCGCGCGGCTCGAGCAATTATCTTCGCGTTTCGCACGGCGCGCGCGCTCGTGCGCCCGTCCGCTTCCTGACGATAGCGCGCGCAGGGCGGCCAATGACGACGGGAGACCTACTTTTGCGCGATTGTCAAGCAGCGCGAATGCGCCGACTGTTTTCGCGATTCGCACTTCCGAGTGATAGGTTTTGTTACAGTTACTCGTTAATTGACTCTTGAATTTGCGCGCTGAGATAACAGTTTATCTGCTCCGAGAAAACACATTTATCAATAGTTGATAAATGTCGTTGATTTAGCTGCATTTCAAAATGTCATTTTTCAGCTGGAAAAGAACTGAAAATTAAAAGGATACAGGTAAATACATATTTGTTTTCTACATTTTTCGTATCTCTAATGCAAACAAATTATGCGAATAAAAAGAAATATCGCGCGATGAGTTTTCAATACTTCCAATCGCCACCTACGTTCTCGCAATACGCGCGTCAGAAGCTTCTAACCAGGAGCTTCCGGATAGATTTCAACGCGAGCATCATCCACTCCAAGGATTAGAAGACCTCTTAAGCCAACACCTTCCTTCCAGCGATACACGAAATCCCCGAGCGCGTCCACCCGTCTCCTCTCCGCCTCTCGAAACTCTATACAGTGCGGGGATACGATCCGTTTTAAAGAAGCGACGAGACGAGGCGTTTCCCTCCCCCGTCCTCACACTCGCATCCGAGTTATTTAACCCGCGGGATCCTCTCGAGAACTCCTTAACGTCTCGTTCGACTCTCCCTCCTCGACATACGCGCCGATTCGCACGCGCGTCGAACAACTCGCCGAAACTTTTCGTCAAACACAATTCCGCAATCCTCCCCCCTGCGCGCCACCCCGACCCCGTTCGCCGTCCCTCGCGCCACTCTCTTTCCCACTCGCGCGCCGGTTCCCCCGGATGCGCGAACATGTGGATAATGAGATTTCTTCAAGCGCGCGCGAATCCCGCAATAAGAATTCCTCGCCAAACTCTCAAGTGCACAATAAAGAGCCCCGCGCGCGCGCTCTTCTTTTCCTTCGGGGCGCGAGACGAGGCGGGATTCGTCGTCGCGCGCGCGAACGACCGCGCGGGACGAGCGCGAGCGAGGGGAGCGCGCAATCTCTCGGAGAGAGGAGTAGACGAAACGCGGTCGTTCGGCGCAGCCTCGCGCGATTGTTGCGGCGGTGCCGGTGTACACACGGCCGTTTTCTTACGGTGGACCCCGGCGTGGGGGGGGGGGGGGGGAGAGGCGTCGCCGTCTGGAAGTCGTTCCGGACATCTGTTGCTCGCTTTCTTCTTCCCCGCAACGAGGGCATTTGCATAATTATAATCTCGCCCCGCGACGCGTCGAACGGACGCTTCCGTCGAGATGCGGAAGTCTCGTTCGGTCGTCTCCGCCCCTCCGCCACTCTTTTTTCTTCGCCGAGTTTAAGAAAAGAAATGCGATTACCGAAGCGAAAGAGAGAGAATAGGGAAATCACGTGGGTTTCAGCGTGGAGGGTTCAGCTGGAAGCGATCGAAGGCGAGAGCGTGGCGTGACCGTACGACGAAGGTCGCTCCTATCCCCCCGAAAGGACTTCGCAACCCTCGTTCTGACGTTTCCAGCGATACCCTCGCGCGGACGCGGTGTGGAAAAAAAAACCTCCGCAAAGGAAAAAGTTGCTTGATCGAAATAAATGTGTTTTTGGATAGTCCTACACTGAAAATATAAGTATTAGGTTAAAATGACAAAACACATCTACCCTGAGAAAAAAAAACTTGGTTAATTTAACCAAAATCCTGGAGATTGTGAACAAACCGTTTGGTGAAGTATGACTCTTCCCTCTGTTTGACACACACACACACACACACACACACACACACACACACACACACAAGTATTTATTTATTCTAATGTGGTATCGGGAGATTCCGTGTCGCGGTTCGCCGAAAGTATCGCACGTATCGCGATTCGCCGAAAGCAGGGCCTCGCTCCACTTCCAGCATCGATTCGCCGAAAGCAGGGCCTCACTCCACTTCCGGCGTGCTTTTCTTTCGATATGGACCGACTCTCACTGTTTCGGATTGGCATGTATCGGCGTTGCGAAGCAGCAGTTCGAACGGAGAAGCCGAAGACGAAAGACGGTACGACGGGCGACCCCTAAAAGCATGTACCATTTTCGAAATAGTTTTTCCTTTTCATTTTCATAAATAAAGCTCATATATACGGTTTCACGAAATTGCTCGGCTGTCTTGCCACCTGCACTCAATTTGATCCTACACTAAACAATTGTTTAGTTATCTCAGCCAAACGTTTAGTTTTTCCAACCCAAAATTGATCAGTTTAACCAAACAGTTTTATCATCGTCTCCAAGTTTTTAATTAAATTGACCAAGTTATTTTCGATTTATTCGATCAGAATAACTACCGATTGGACGCGTTTAAATATTATTGAATTAATTGAATAATATTCGGATCAAAACAGTATTCATTCGAATCGATCAAAAATGCGCTCTTGGGATTATTCGAAAACATACGTTTATTTCGATCGAGTGAATTTTTTTCTCAGTATACGACGAGGCGAGCTCGAAGCGTAGTACTGCGGTGTAAAATAGAAAGCGTTTACAATTAGTAGACCAGGCGTACACGCTCGGTGTATATCTTAGAAACCGACAAAAAATGTGGTAACGCACCTAGAGAGAGAGAAAAAAAAGCGAGCGGATCGGTTTTCGTATATATCCAGAGGGTGTCAAGAGACGGGTGCTATTTCTAGAGAGAAAGCAGTCGAACCTGCAGCAACCCCGCGCTCAAATGCACGGTGCGCGCGAGCGCGGTCGGATTTAAGACGCGCAAAGCCCGCGAAGGCGGTCGGACGCGAAGGACTTTTACTGATCCCCCGGGGTGGCTCGAGAGTGGGCATCGGGGGAGGAAAAAAAAATAAATAAAAATGAAGGCATTTTCGCCCGGCCGAGAGTCTCGGGGGTTAACTCCCCACCCCCTCGACTGTCGGAGAGCATCGGAGCCTTCATTATTTCGCGCTGACCTCCGACGTCGATATACCACCGCCAGAAGGAGCGAGGGGGAGGTTTTTCGCGGGTCTTAAGGGATTCGCAGCCCGCGATATAATTTTTCTTCTCGCTCCGCTCATTTTCCCCCGGATCTCCGTGTCGATTCCCGAGACGCGCGGAGGATGCGGATATACGTGCACGGGGATGCGAACATGTGCACACGTACGCACACTCGCGCGCGGCCAACAATGGCAGTGATTTCTATCTATTGAATTTCGCCTTTCTTTTTGTTCATTTCTTACGTCTATCGGGTGTCAAATGATGCGTGTAGAATGGACTGGAAAGCCGGGTAGATCCATTATCGATCCTCGCGCCGCCGAGTTCCGGGGAATTCGAGCGGGCAAGGGCGCGCGAGAGAGGGTGCGCGCGAGCGGAAGGGTGAGGAGCGAGGTGGAGGGCGTGGGAGGAGGGACGGACCCTCCTGCCCTATTGCTGGCAGCTCGAGGGTGTGCGGCGGAGCCGTGCCACCCGGTGATACGCCGCGGGCGCCACCCCTGCCGCCGCCTAACCACTACCCTCCCTGATACGTATAGCGCACCACGAATTACCTTAAAACGCCGACCGGGCTTTCCGGTGACGCGGAGAATACGCTCTTCGACCTTGCGCGTTATCGGAAGGCTTACAGCCAATTGACAATCGGCTGGTAATTGTCAGGTGGTATCGTATGACATGTGTAGGCATATTAAAGGGTTGTAGGATGTATATACATAGGTGTGAAAGGGCGCCTCTTCGCACGCGTTGTTCTAATTAAAATTCGATTACCACCGGTTACGTAAGAGTCGCGTGCACGCGAGGAGAGGAAGTACGGGTGAAAACTGTGAAGTAGCGTAAATCAGTAGTTGCGTGTACATTCGATTGCTTTAATCCGCCTGAACAAAAGAAGAAAAGAAAAACGTATACTGAGGAAATTATTGCTGGTGCTAAAAAAGTGTTTCCTTCAATCAAAAACGTGATACAATTTCAGGATCAAGCTGTGGTTCTTTTCGTACAAGGGAATATTTGATGGGTTCGAGTAATTGTTTCTTTGCGCAGAAAGAATTTCTTGTTCACACGACGGTATTCTTGACTGGAGAATATATGTATAATACATTTTTCGACGAAGAATCTATATTTTTAAACATTTACAAGATCATATGTTTTTGATTCAAGATACCTACATTTTTTTGACACTAGCAATTATTTCTCTCAGAGTGTACGAAGATAAGAGAAACGGTGCACTAGGGGAAAAATTTACTTAGTCGAAATAAACGTGACTTTGGATAGTCCCAAGAGCATATTTATTCGATTTAAACGAATATTGGTTGGGCGCAAATATTAGATTATTGAATTAATTAGATGTTATTTGAATCAAATCGATATTCATTTGAATCGAATAAATACGCTTTTGGGACTATCCAAAGGCACGTTTATTTCGATCAAGTACATTTTTGGCTCAGTGTGGTGAAAGATTCGAAGAGATCCAAATCCCTTTGCAAAATCTTTGTACCTTTTATATCGAAAGATCGAAAGATCAAAGTCCTTGCTCCGATAACCGAGCGAAGATAAATGGACAGCTGTTATAATACCGATATTTAAAGCTCCGATTATTTCACCGAGTTCGTCACTCGTATTTTTCTACGTCGACTAAAGTGAAACGACTCGATTGTACACGGCCTTCTCAATTAGATACGCGACTCCCGAACAATTACGCCGGAGAGTCTCGCCTCGCGAAACTCTCGAAAATAAATCACTCGCGGAACGGGAGGATCGACACGACAACGGCTAATATATCGCCCGGCAGATGGTACCGCACCTAGAACACATAGGTACACATCAACACGCGCGCGTATACCGCGCTGCACTCTCGAGGGTTAGATTTCCCCGTAGACGTAATAAAAATAGGGGTCAGCCTCCTCTCCTCGCCTGCGTTATACAGAAGAACCGTGCCTAACAAACGATTCGAACGGACCTTCGACCCCGACATCGCCATCAGCATATATTGGATTATGTAGATACGAGCAGCGTACCAGAGAGAGAAAGAGATAGAAGAGAGGATACCGCTTTACCGAGCGCTCGTATATCCTCCGTCTCTCGCTCTCGTCCTCGCGCCATAAGCGAGTCCGTCTCTCTCGGCAGTCCCTTTCCACTTCGTAAAATATTTGCATTCAACTAGTAGCGGCTCTCCGTGCCTAGCGGGCCAAGCCGCTCGTCCTGTTTTTCCCGTTCGGCACATGCCGCTATTTGCACAGATCTTTGCGTCTCCCGCTCCTCCCCGCGCCGCGCGAGACATCCGAATTGAATTTACAATATTATTTCGGCCGCTGCAGTTTCGTGAGAGGGAAATCCTCCTGCCGGCTGCCAAACTACCTCGACTCCGTCTCCCGTTTAAGTCCGTTCCTTTCCTCGTGGTCGTTCGTATAACGGGCACCGGAGGAGAAGGAGGTAGGGGCGGAGGAGGGTTAGAGTAGCGAAGGGTGAGCCACCTCCTACCCCGTTGGTAGACCAGGTGGGTCGATAAACTCTGCTCTTCGGTGTCGCGCATATAGATGCGTCTACGTGGCTGTGTCTCACACGCGGTGGGATCGTCGCGACTCGTTTCTTATGGGACGAGCGCGGCATATATTCGACATTTTTCTCGTAGCGATTGAATTATTGGGTCGAAGTTTGCGAGGCGGTCGGGATGAAATATTAATATTTGAAAAAGGGGTGGGCGTTTGGAAGTATGCGGAACTGCGAGAAAATGTGGAATTATGGATTCGAGTGTACATTCAGGATCGTGAATATTTTGTCCTTGAATAAGTAAACAATTTCGACATAAGATTACACACCGAGATAAATAACCTGGTCGATTTAACCAACATTTTGGAGACAATGACTAAACCGTTTGGGTGAAATATGAATCCTCCATCTGTTTGGTTAAATTCATCAATTTTTGATTAGAATTATTAAACGTTTGATTGGGATAACTTGATATTTGGTTAGAATGACTAAATATTTGATCCGACTAAGCAGTATTTTAGTTATAATAGCTAAACGTGTTTAACTAGATGCGTTTTGTCATTTTAACCTAACACGGTACTCAGCGAAGTATGACAAAAAGATTCCCTGATTTTTGCAGGATTTCCAGCCTAAAGTAATATGTTTTTCCTAACCATTTACGGGCAAAGATTCAGTATCAAGTGTTATACATCAGTCATTCCGTCAAATGAACAGATCTACGAATATCAATATAATGGGCATACGAATTGAGAAATAAGTATGAAAATAATTTATTATAATTTTTCGAAATCACATTTTTACTGTTTAATAACTTTTCTTAGCTTAAGGAAGAAGTTTCAAGCATACATTTAGTCATAGCACACTTCATTTACCTACTAGCATTACTTCCCTCGGTATTCGATATTCTTACTATTGCTAAAAAGCCAGAACCGATTCGTATGAAAGTCAAACTTTAAAACTTTATTAAAAGTGAATATTCTTGAAAAATTCTTTAATTTCCCTGATTTTTCTCCGACATTTCCTTGACTCACATAATTCCCTGGCAATTCCAGGTTTTCAAGTATTTCCTGACCGCTGGACACCGTGTCTAATTATTTGTCTCAGTGTACGCATAGCTACATATGACTGAAGCTATAACTTCGATTACAGTCTCAAATCCAAAAGTCGATGTTTCCTCCGTTCGCTAATCGAATCCTTCTCTCTCATCGACAGCATTTAACGAGGATCCCCCCAGCCGCAGCAACTTTGTCACCTAACCATAGCTTCCTCTCTTTTTAACGTCACCTCCCTCTCCCCCGAGTCCTCCGCCGCACCGGCAGTCGTTATCGCCGACGGACGTGGTTAGCGCGAAGACAATTACCACCCCGCGCGAGTAACCACCTCCTACGTGGCGGTATATCGAATAACACGTATTAAGAGGCCCGGCAGAGGAGGCAGAGAGCACTAACGAGCGAGCAGGCGGCGCGGTAGCCGGCACCGCAGCACCGGCACGCCGCTGCACTCCTTGCAAAGCAGGCCTTTCGTGCAAACGCGTTCATCTTCGGTCATTGATCGCAATCTCCCGCTAACGAGCTTACCACCGGGTGTGAAAATCTGCCCGGAGGCCTCGCGCGCCCGGCGTGGAAGAGAGGTAGGCATGGCTCGCGATATTCTCCTGCGAGAGAGCGTTATTCCCACTCTTTTCTCTCTTTCTTCGCTGAGAAAAATATCTTGGTCAATTTTACTAAAATCCTGGAGATGACGACCAAATCGTTTGCTGAAATATGGATTCCATTCCATTCCCTCCATTCGTTTGGATAAACTGTCCGCTTTTTGGTTGGAATAATTAAATTTTTGGTTGGAGTAATATCAAATAGACACCTGGAAGCACATTGTCTGTATTATGACGAGAGTGCAGACTGAAAAATGGTGGCAGAATTAAGCACAGATGCGTCTGCATATATTATACACTTTTTCCGGAAGATAAAGACAGCACGATATGCCTTGAAAATTGCACCAATATGCGTTAAATTGCAGCCAAATGGCTCGTCATGTTTGCATTACTATAATATACGCAATTGAATGTCGAAAGTATGCTGTTTATCATTTCAATTTATATATATTTTCTATAACTTAGCAACACAGAGTCGTGTCATAAATGCCAGCATTTCATACTCTCGTAATGCATCTTAATGTGGGAATGAAATTTCTAAATACTATTTTCACACAGCATTGCTGTCTATATATGGGGATAACTATTTTGGTAGAATAACTGAATATTTATCTCAACTGACCAGTATTTCGGTTAGAATAACTAAACATCTTTAACTAGACGCATCTTGTCATTTTCACCTAATTATTTTTCTCAGTGATCAACCATAGAGATATTCTCTCGCGGAATCTCTCGTTCCCATCGAAACCCTCGTCACATCGTTCGAGAAAACCGTTAATCGCGACGTAACACGCGCCACTCGAGCTCCTCTTCGCGAGGAGGCGGAGGAATATAAGGAGCAGATCGTCGGCGCGCTCCCGACGACCCGTTTAACGACGCCTCCAAGATACCGCGCGTCGCCGCGCCGGATCGCCTCGTTCCCCGCGGGGCTGAAACTGAATTACAGCGAGTTTACACTCGAAATCTTAGGGGGTGGCCGCGACACAATGTCGTCTACGCCCACACAGATGGCACTCGAGGCTGTAGTAGTTAATTTCCTCTGTCCAAACAGCACTAATCCCGGGTGACATAAGCCAACTGACGGCCGGCTATGTGGGGCGCGAGGGGGTAGCGACGGGGTTGAGTGGGACGGGCCGAGGAGAGAGAGAACCGATGTATAGTACCGCCCTGGAAAGTGGAGCTCTGCCACTGTCAGTCCTGCGCGGGGGGTTCGTACGTACGACATTCGTTAACCCCCTTCCCCCCGATTTGACTGTCCGCTCCCGCGCGCTCCGTTCGCCCGCCACCGCCGGAGGATTTATAGGCTACGCGACGCACACCGTCGTCCCATTACGGATCATCGTAAGCCTATTTGTTTAGGATCCAAACAGTTACGAGCTCATTGTTGCCTAATTGTTGACTGGCGCTCTCTCCCCCCTCTCGACCGTCTGTCGTTGAGCTGTCGCACGCGGAAGCGGAGATTCCTTCGGAAAACGTCCATTGACATCTTTCATTTCCTTCCGACACGTCGCTCAAGCGACGCTCCGCGTTTTCATCCCTCGCGCGGTACCACCCCGACAATTCTACGACTCGGTGTTTACTCAACTGACAAGGCGAAACCTTGCTTCTCGGTTCGGGTGGATTCTTGAGTCGCGCGACGAGTGCCCCGAAAGCGAGAGGAAGGGAGAAAAATGGGAAAGCTGACTCGGAAAGAGAGCGCGTGTCGGACGGAGTGAAAAAGAGAGAACGGAACCTGAACGAAGAGGGCAGTTCTATATTTATACCTTCGCGCGCGCGCGCCTTGCACCGAGGGGAGGGGTGCGATGGAAAAAAATGCCATTTCTCTCGCTGCGCCGAGGCGCGACGGGGGAAAAAAGAGCCCACACACCTGTGTACTTACACGCCGCGTTAATTAATAACGCGGGAAACGGCGTTTAATAACCAACGAGTGGCTGAGCGGCGCGTTGCGCGTATAAACAGCGTCGGAGCAACGTGCGTCGCCGCTTCTCCTCGGGGTGCGACGCATTAACGCGGGACGTCCGAATCGTCCGACGCGTCTAACGAGGAGAACGGGTATTCCCCGCGGCTGTCGCTGCGCGCGCCCGATACGCGTCGTCATCCATCTTTCAAAGCTGATCAACCGAGTGGAGCGGCCTTCCCGCCTTCCCGCCTCGCCGCGATCCCCGCGCGCTTCGCGGTCGTTACGCAACTCGATCGATGACGATTATTTATTTGGTGAACGAGTTTGAGGTGAGATCCTCTGGCGGGGAGGAAGTCTCGCTCCGCGTGGGCGAGAGGTGAAGAAGAGAATGATTATCGATGATATCTGCACCGAGAAAACAATTTGTTAATACACAGAAAAAAAGAATCAGTTGGATCTACTGAAAGTTATTTGCGGTGTCGCTAGTAATTATTTACTTATATTATATCAATGAAATCTTTTAATATGTCAATTAAATATCTCTCGTGGAATGGTATGTGATTGTAAGGAAGAAATATCAAATTAATGTAAATAAATAATTACTTACGACCCCGCAAGTAATTATTAGCAGATGAAACAAATTCTTTTTCCCCGTATAATTAATAAATATAATTTCAAATACGGCAAAATAAATATTTCGTAAAGAAAAGAAAATATGCGTTAACTACTAAGATATTTATTTCATTCAAACGGTTGCCTCAAAGGACTTAATCGTGCCAAATAAATATTGTAATAGATAATAAATATTCGTTTGGTCAAATAAAATGTCTATTTCGCCATATTCACAAGCAAATATTTATCACCTACGAATAAATCGTTTTCTCGCTACCTACGTCTATTTTTAACTTCATGTGCGAGAATAAAAAATAATTCTGCAGAGGAATCTCTGTCCTTGCGCTTCCTCCTTTTTTAATAACGGATATTAAATGAAATATTAATACATCCACGACGAGAGCGACGGAAGGAAAGTCTCGCCCCAAAATGGACACGACGACGCGAAGCCGTAGCCGCGCGATCCTCTCGGAAAAGGACAGCGAAAGAAAGAGAGAGGGACGAGGTATCTCGGGAGGGTGAGAAGGCCGATCGAAGTTTGACGAACTTGGAAGTTTCACGCCGCGAATCCTGGAGATTGGCTGACGGGGTTTAAATTATGCCCGGGTATCGCGCTCGATGGATATCTGCCCCCCACCCCTTCCAGCGCGAAATCACGGAATTTCCCCAGGCATCTCCTCCCTTCCGTAATCCGAAATACTTGAGGTTCCCTCTCTTTCTCCGTGGCGCGGACGGCGGGGAGAGGGCAAGCGTGATCGCGCGCGACGGCTTAGGGGTGGGGGAGGGGGGCGAAGGCGGTTAATTAATTCCTTAATCATAAAACTTTCGCGACACGGTCTATATTTAAATTTCGCGACTGTGTATCATTGTCTACGTTTCCCCGCCTTTTAAATGTCGTCGGACAGAAACACGCGGCTGTCGCACCACGAGGACGTTTCACTCGTTCTCCCATCCCCGCTCCGCTCGGCGCTTTCCGCGTAGTACCTATCTCCCCCCGCAGCTCTATCTCGCTCGCGACCGCGCGCGAGTGTTCGTGACAAGAGACGGGACCACCCGCCCGTTTCCTTCCTTCGCTCGGAGCGCTCTCACTCTCTCTCTCGCTTTGCTCGAATCGTCCGTTTTCGTGCCGACGCGTTTCACCTGCATCCGCCGCAAAGTTGCATTGCGCCGTAACCTAGTTCGGGGCGACGTACGAGGTTAACTGGTGGAAAGACCGAAGTGGACGAGTGAGGGGATGTATTAGGAGCGCGCACCGAGAGAAATGTTTCGAAATGTAGCGATTAATCCGAGAAAGTATGTGGAGTAAACTCCGAATTATTTCACCGAATTCAAACAAATATTGATTAACAACAATTGTACGGATAAACAAGAGTTTTGCAAATAAACTCCTTTCTCGGTGTAGTATGTCGTTTAGAATAACTAAACTCGTTCAACTAGATATGTTTTATCATTTTACGTAAATTTTTGTTCTCAGTGCATCACTACATTTCTTACCTGGAGTTTTCCTCCGTATTTTCAGCTATTGAAAATGCTACATTTTGAAACATCCTTTTTCTCAGTGCGCACAGAGTTATCGGGGCGATTTACTGCGCAGGGTTCAAACGGAGTCGCCTTTCCGTTCGCCTCGCTATACCGCAGGGTTCGTTAGGGGGCGACGGACTTCTCGAATCGGATAGCCACGGGAGATTAAACGCGGGGAAACGCTTTGTTTGTATCTGCCGGATGCATGAATTCCGATTTGCCGGTTCGGTCAGCGCGCCTGTCTCGCGCAGCGTCGGGCTTCGGGAGCGGACGTCCGCGCTTTGTTCGCCTGCAATCTCGAGCACGAAACTGGGACTTTGATTCGATATTATCTCCTCGCTGGCGAACTTTAGGCCGCGATTTGTACAATGAAAAGTCCTGTTTTTTTTCTATCGATTCGCAACACTCGTGACGCTTGCGGGGCGAGGAGAGGGTTTTTGGGAACGTCGTGATCCGTCAAGTAGGGAATGAGGGAGGTAGAGCGAGCGTCAGGTGGCGATAATTTTAAATAATCTAAAACAGTAAATAACAAACGATTGATTATTATTAGTTTCAAAAAATTGTCGGATTATAATAAATCATTTTAAGGTTCAACAGTTTGCGGCGAGAGGGGATGGGGTACACTGAGAAAAAAAAGATTAAAAATTATTCTGTTAGAAGGATAATCTGAGTACGAAAGGTAAAATAGACCAAAAATTATACTAAAGAAGGTTAAATTTAAAACCCTGCAAGGATAATGTTTGATCTATTTTACCTTTCGTACTCAGGTTATCCTTCTAACAGAATAATTTTTAATCTTTTTTTTTTCTCAGTGTACATAAACGTCACGGAATATTTGTAGGGGGATCTCATGAAACGTCATGATTTGTAGGGAAAGGGGTGAAGATCTGTCAAAATATGCGTCACGAGTTTTGCGAATGGCTCCATAAGATGTCATTACCGGAAGAGATATCAGCGATCGAATTAGCTTCACCGCGATAACAATCGCGTCCTCTCGTGCGCGCGCAATTCTAGTCCCGATCATTTCGCGGAATTGCGTATGACCCGTCCCGAGCAGGAAGCGATCGCGCGGCGAGTTGCTCCAGTTTGCGAACGACGCTGCGTATTCGCTCCCAGCATGGACCGACGCTGTAGTATCGCGAAGATATAGATACTTAACCCCTAACGTCAAAGATAACGCCGGATTCCTGCAAGGCATCTCAATAGTGCCCCCTATACGTAATAGCCGCATTATCCGCGATCGTTAAGCTCGCTCGTCCCACGCGACACTCGCACGACTCGTTTTCGCGACGTCGTGCGGCGTTGAGACGTTTCACACCGAGAAAACAGTTTATCAATGGTTCATAAATGTAATCTCAAAGACGGGATATTTCGTAGGGATACAAAAATATGCGATATCAAATTGTTGCCTCGAAGGATTTAATTACTACCTATATGCCAAATAAATTTCGTACACAAAAAAAAAAGAATTTGTTGGATGTATTAAAAATTACTTACATGACCGCAAGTAATTATTCATTTAGATCAATTAAATATTTTTTCATATCGATTTGATATTTTTCTTCCTGCAAACACATACTATTTCACGTGATTGTAATTAAGAGGTATCTAATTGACGTAATTAAACATTTCATTGATGTAATTAAGTGATTACTTATGGCTCTGCAAGTAATTTCCAGTAGATCTAGTTAATTCTTTTTACCGATACGATACAATTTTTATTTCGCCATATTCGAACAAACATTTGTTAATTATAAAAAGCCCTTCTTTTCGGTGCACGGAAACGTGCGCGGGGGAGGCACGAGAGGAAAAGTCTTATCTCAACCTGCGAGATAAGAGGAGCGCGCCTGACGCGACCAACGACGGCGCTAAGGAGGCGAAGCGAAGCACATTACACGCACCGCGCACTCAAACTTCCGTCGCGTCGTAACGGGGCAGGAAAATTTGTGCTTCTCTTCACCCTATTCCTCTGCCGTCTCCGCGCACCGACTACTACTTTCGCGTGTAACCATCCCCCCCCTCAGAGACCTCCCCTGGTGGATTATACAGAAGCGCGACGTCGGGCGAACGTATGCGGAAGAGACGGACGGAGAAAGAAAGCGAGCGAACGAGGGCGAGGAGAGATCGCGAGGGTGGCGCGGTGGTGCGTCGGAGGAAGAGCGGTCTGCCCGAGTAGAGCGAAGAGCGTTCCGCTCGCTCATGCGAGAGAGCGCGAATGAGATTGCACCGCAACGCCGGGGAACCCTCGCCGTGTGCCACCGCCAATTGTTGCAGCGACCCTTTTCCACTCGTGCCCATTGTGCGTCCCTCCTCTCGCGCGGCCTCTATTGCATTTTTATTGTAAGTAGACGGGCGTTTGCGTAAGCGCGGAGGTCTATCGTCGGAGGGAACGTACACGCGGATATCTCCGAAAGTACCTACCGCAGTTTCGAACGGGGGAACGCGTCGGACGTCTCTGGTGGTTGTTTACTTCGCGAGAGTCAGTGTGGAGAGGAAATAGAGGCGATTGATTTGAGCATGGAATTATTCTCCGCGAATCAATCACGTTTTTTTTTTTCGTACGGATGACGTATTGTAGTGAAATTCACATAGGAATACTGTATCGTGCGAAAAATAGAAGAGGAAGAATTTATAATTATTTGATTTTTTATTGAATGCAAATTATTTTTTCGTAACAAATTAATTTCTTTTATTTTTCATTGATTAAAAATTATTTAATTTTTCCGAATAAAAAATTATTTAGTTTTCCCTGATAACTTTACAGAATTTGGTCTTCTCACAAAAAGATATTGATATTTTTAAATTCAATGTATAATCTCTAATCTGTATACATATTTGACTACCACAGTAAAAAGAAAAAGCCCGATAAAATAATTATTCAATGAGTTATATGCGCAATTCTCTCTCTACAACATTGTAATCTCATCAAAATGCAAGAGAGACACATTTATGCCAAGCACAAAGTGCGAGGGAGATAGGCTTAAATGAAAAATGAAGAAGTAGGTACAAGAGAAATAATTTTCTCTAAATTTTTCGAATCTACAATAAAAAGAATTTTTGTGAAAAAAAACCAAATTCCTTCGAAGGTCCAAGGGAGAGTGGACCGGATTATCCACGGTCCTTCCCTTGGACTCGACGAAGAACCCTCTTTCGTTTCGCTTCGAGGAGGTCCTATCGCTCGGCTCTTTTCGTGGAACCAGAGAAAGAGGGGCTCGAACTAGGGAAGAGAAGATTCTTCGGTTTTCCTCCACTCGGCGCGGGATTTGCTTTGTTTAAATAGTAACGTCGCGCCCCACTCGAATCGAGGGTCTCTCTGGAGTAACATACTGTGGCGGGAGAGTGTAGGTTTACATAGTCCATTCTGGAACACTTGTGCTCCTAGAAGAAATAGAGATGAAGGAGAGAGGAGGGGAGGGGAAAAACGGCAGGCAGATATATAACTTATCCGTTCGAGTGCCGTAAGATTCTGCGGATCGTCGACTTCATCGTCGTCGTCGTTCGCGTTGTTGTCGTTATAGTTACGTATGTACCTATACGAGCGCGAACGCTGAACGACGTCTCGCCTTACAGCGCAGCGACATTAGCCTCCTTTATCCCGCTCTCCGCGGTACTAAATCTCACCTCGCATTCCGTTTCGCATAAACACGCGCGAGCGTGGGTCTCGACCGGGTATGCACGGGAGAGCTACCGTGACCGAGGCGCGTTCGGAACGCGCGCTGAAAAGCACGTTCGCTACGGGTAACTTTTGCCGGCGGATGCGCAGTTTCGTATGCGGCGCGACGCTTATTGAAACGGTCGTATAGAAGTCAGACCCGAGCTGAAGGTACGGCGTGATTCTTTCTGGTTTTTATACATCTTCCGCGGCGAAGGATTTTTGACGCGAAGTACGCCATTGCGATGGGGTGTTTGCTTGAAAAATGTCTCGTGTGTCATGCCCACCTCGCATAGAGAAAAAGACTCAGGTGGATCTACGTAAAATTACTTGCGGGGTCGCAAGATTATATATTTTTTTTATATTAATGAATTTTTTACATCAACTAAACATCTCTTCCTAAAGCCGGGTTGACACTGCGCGAAACTCTCTCTCTTCTCTCTGTTTCGCGAAACAGTTTCGCGCAGTGTCAATCCGGCTTTACAATCATATGAAATAATATGTGACTGTAAGGAAGAGATATCAAATTAATATGGAAAAAGTTTTAATCGATCTAAATAAATAATTACTGGCGACCCGGCAAGTAATTTTTAGTAGATCCAACTAATTCTTCTTCTCTGTTCAGGTAGCACACATCTATATGTCCATATTAATATGATTATTTACTACTAAGTACTCAAAACCCAAAATCGAAGACATATTTTACGGAAACTCGAAAATGGTACGATCATTGTCCAGCCGTTATGACTTCCCCAAAAAATTCTCGATATCTCAGCGTTTCATTGGAATTTTCTGAATAAATCTGTTATTTTCAGAATCAGCACGAAAAAATATATCGAGTAGAGTGGTAAAGAGTCCGATTTAAGAGATTTCGATTTTTGCGAAAAATTGAAAAAATGTTAAAAATCGGAATCACTGGAATTGTTCGCTCGACCATCCTATTTTATTTATTTTTTCACGCTGATTATGAAGAGAATGGTTATTCGATCGATATCTCGAAGGAAATATAAGATATCGGTGATTTCATGTACCAGAAAATTATTTTTTTCACGGAAAATCATCGATATTTCGGTCTTCCTTTGAGATATCCTCGATATATCTATAATTTTCGTAATCAGCGCGAAAAAATACATAAGATAGGATGGTCGAGAGTTCGATTCCAGAGATTTCGATTTTTGGCAAAATCTAAGGTATATGCCTTAGATTTTTTCAATTTTTCGCGAAAATTGAAATCTCTGAAATCGATCTCTCGACCACCCTATCCGATGTATTTTTTTACGCTGATTCCGAAAATCATGGTTATCAGGTCCATATCTCAAAGGAAATGTGAGATATCAACGATTTTATGTTCGGAGAAATTACTTTTTCATAAAAGAATCATGGATATCTCGGTGTTCCTTTGAGACTTCCGCAATATATTAATGATTTTCGTAATCAGCGCGAAAAAATACACAAGATAGGATGGTCGAGAGTTCGATTCCAGAGATTTCGATTTTTGTCAAAAACTTAAGCGCTGATTCCAAAAATCATGCACTTATTGAGGAAATCTTAAAGAATCGCCGAGATATCGATGATTTTCCATGAAAAAAAAATTCTCGTACATAAAATCTTTAATATTTGATATTTCCTTAGAGATATAGTCAATATATATGTATGTCAATAAGTGCATGATTTTTAGAATCAGCGCTTATAAGATTTTGACAAAAATCGAAATCTCTGGAATCAGTAGAAATGCTCATTTACTTAAAATAGCCAGCAAGTTCAATTTAGGTACCGATTCAATATAGGCAACTCTCCCCTATAGTTATTCCTGCATCGCGATAAGGGCCATCGAAACGTTCAAATATAGAAATCACCCCAAATCTACCCACGCGACACGACCCGCTGTCGTTTCCGTCTTCCGGGAAGGATATCTCGGCGCCGTTGCTGGAAGGCGACGACGCAGGGGTGCGTTTTTACTATTTATATCGACTCTGGTCGAAAATGCAATCATTGTGCAGGCGGGACGGGACGCCACGCGATGTAATTACGGGGAGAATTCGAGGCACGCGGGGTTCGATAGCGACCCACACCCGGCCTTTGCGCGAAACAACCCCTGTTCTCGTTCCCGTCTCTCCGGCATCCATCGCGCTCCCTATCCTCTGATCCACGCGTAACCAGCCTTTCGCGCGGCGAATTCCACAGTGATATAACCCAAAAACCACTTGATTCGAACCCGTTCGCAAGAGATCCCTTCATTATTATTACTAGACCGTAGTCGGGCAGGTAACTCGATTAGAGAATCCGCCAATCAACGGAAGCCGTGGAAGGAGACGAGAGGGGTGGGCTGCGTTGTCAATTTAGGCCGCCTACCCCGATAGGAAATTGCCAAGGCTTCACCGTGGGGTCGAGCTAGGCGGTACGCTGGAATACCGATCCTTGAATTTCGTCCAATTCTATATAATCCAACAATTTCTCGCCGAACTCCGGACAATTCTCGATCGAAATTTCTGCGGGTTATCGTTAGCATTTGTATCAAGGTAGGCATTCCCGTAGAAAGCACACTGGAAGAAATAGTTGCTAGTATCGAAAAGAAATATTTCTTTAATCGAAAAAATACACGGAGAAAAAATCGTTCGACTTGGACGCAAACTCGGGCCAGAGATTGGACCACATTTATCAATACCCACCGCGACAATAGACGGGAAACGAGGCACATTTGAGGAGGTGAAGGCGCGATATCTCTCGATTCATTAGTCCTCCCGACGCGCACCGCTGATTACGCGACTCGAGATCTAATTGAATGAGACTCTTCGTAGCATCGCTATAAAATATCCGAGATCTTTAAACGATAGCCTCTGTTCCCTCCCCTCACGCGACCGCCTCTAACCATTTTTTTTGGTTCCCTTCTGGATCGATAAGCGAGAGGTAAGATGAGAGAGGGGGATGCCGTCGAACGAGCGTTGTTATTTCGAGGAGTTTCCGTCGGTAGCGCGCGTAACGAACGGAACGACGCGACGCGTAATCTAAATGAGGAGGAATAAAAGGCGCGGGTCGCGGGCGGGGATAGGTGCTTACTCGTTATAGGAGGCGCTTTCATAAATCCCCTTACCGAAAAGAAGCGCGACGGGCGCCCGTGGCGGCGGAGGCGCCTAATAAGAATACCAATCGCAATAAAGTAGGATTTGCATTTGATAAGCATCATAAAAAAGCGCAACGTAAGGTTATTGTACATATCTACAACTGCGGCCTACGCGGCTTCCTGCAGCCCGCTCGGAATATCCAGTTTATTATAGCCAGCGTGCCTTTCCTCTCTCTCTATCTCTTTCTCTCTCTCCCTCTCCCCTCGCACCCATTCATTCGAATCAAAGACGCGTGCACCGCGTGATTTCTATCTCTCGATCGCGCGGAAGCGCATTTTTCCGGAGAGCCATTCCCGGCTCCTTCTTCGGCTTTCAATCGTTCCGCAGGAATCTGGTTCCTTCGCTCGCACCCTTCCGCTTTGCTCTCTCTCTCTCTCTCTCTCTCTCTCTCTCTCTCTCTCTCTCTCTCTCTCTCTCTCTCTCTCTCTCTCTCTCTCTCTCTCTCTCTCTCTCTCTCTCTCTCTCTCTCTCTCTCTCTCTCTCTCTCTCTCTCTCTCTCTCTCTCTCTCTCTCTCTCTCTCTCTCTCTCTCTCTCTCTCTCTCTCTCTCTCTCTCTCTCTCTCTCTCTCTCTCTCTCTCTCTCTCTCTCTCTCTCTCTCTCTTTCTCTTCCTTTACCGCTCTTTCCTTTTCTATCGAGGTCGAGGTCGACGGCGAGCGATAAGTGCTCGATATCGTATAAAGAAGCGAAAGGGGTGAAGAACGCAGGATAAAAGCCGCACTCTCTCTCGACGGTGCACCCGCGAGTTCCGTGGCGCATCGCGCGCCGCGGTATTCCAGTCGCTGCTCTACGAGCGAGAACCGGAAACCTTTGTCGCCTGACGTCAACTCTTTCTCTCTCGCGCACGCACTCGTGTTCTCCAAATGTATTTCACGGTGGCGGACGCTCTTTGCCGCCGAGTGCAAATGTTGCTTCTCGAGCCGCGCGAGGCGAGCGCCCCGAAAAGTAATTATTGCGCACGCGACCACATATTGAACCGGCGTGGCTTTGTGGCGCGAGGCGGAGATACTTTTGTCCGCTAGCACGCACGCCTCGAGGCTCGTTCGTTCGGTGCCAACGGACGAACACGCGCGCGCGCGCGTGGTACAGTGCGGGACAAAACGGACGTCGAAACGCGCCGACGATCGCGGTGGATTCGGGGAAATGACGCCGGGCGTGCAGCGCGGCGGAGATTAAAGTGTACGCGGTTCTGACTTCGTGAGAATTCGCTTTCGCGTCGATTTATCTTGCGTTTCTTGTTTTGAGTCATCCTAAAACTCGGAAAATGGGACGATAAATACTCGGAAGAGAGAAACGATCGAGGCGCATCGATGTATTTATGACTGTCGTTCGGTCCATTTAACTCGTTTCAGTTTATTTTGACGAATAAATCATTCGGAGCCGCAGGAGACGTTATTTATGCAGGAAAGGATTTATTCCACTCGACTATATCTCTTGAACTCACTGCAGAAATGCAAATTCCGTCTTAGCATACAAAAAGTATTCATAATTTTTAATTTAATTTGCAATCCGTATGCATATTCAATGAGAATCGGAAAAGAAATGGTCCGAAAAGGTAATTATTTGCCGAGTTATAAGTGCGTTTCTCTTTACAAAATTTTGATGTCATCGAAAAGCCAGAGAGACGCACTTACGCTGAGCAACGAGTGCGAGGGAGATAGTCTTATTAGATGATGACGTAGCTGCGTTTCAAAATATTGTTTTCCAACTTAGATAACGCGGAAAGTGAAAAATGAAAAAATACGGGGTAATTAATTTTGTCCAAATTTGTCGAATCTGCAATAAAATGAATTATTGCTAACCCTAATACGGTCCTCGGATTTATAATGACCTATAGCGTTCGATATTGATGAATTGTGAAAATTGCCATGATGACTACCTCGACGCTTCATTTTAAGATCCTCGCCGTTCCGTTCCTCCCGCGCGCGACAACTAAACCTTTCCGAGCAAGTAGTAATGCACGCGCGAGCTCTGACGCCGCGGCGATATTCCCGGAGAACTCCGCCTCGAAACCCGTTCCTTATCTCCCGGGCTCGCGAGCCGGAGCCGCCTCGAAATCGCACGATCCCCGCGACCACCTATAATTGCGCGCAGGAAGAAAAAGGACGAAGAAAGGCGCCGCCCGCGTCTACTTCGAGAACACGGCTTCGTGGAAACGCTCGAGCCGTGTGCAGGGTGAGAAAGAGGAAGAAGAGGAGTGGAGAACGCGCGTACAATTCGACGGACCGCCGCACGCTCTCTATCGACAATTTCGACGGAAACTCCCATCCAACGCTCCCTTTCCCCCGCGGCGCTAACCCTCGAATTCCAGGTGATTCACCGCGGGCGCAAACACTCCCCCCTCGACGCCCCTCGCCTCCTTTAATCGCGACGCGTCCTCCCCCCTCCCCCCCGTTCACGGTCAAAGATCAGAATTTGACAAGGCTGCCGCGTCGCCGGAGAAAAGAATTCACTCGACGCGCGCTCTCGCGTCTCTCTCCCCCCTCCCGCGGGCCTGTTTTTCTTATCTCCAACGCTTTTCCCTCCGCGGTGAAATACGGCCCCGCGCGCGCGGCTCTATTTTCAGTCTCACGTGGCCGAGTGCGACGGAGAGGCGAGCGAGTTTTCGCGACGCGTAGGGGGTGCGACGGAGAGGGGGAGAATTGGCGTGACGACAGTCGGACCGGCAACGTCCACGCGAGCCGGCGGACAGTACTTTTCCGGCCAGAACACGGCGGCGGACCGAGGTGGGGCACTCCTTTTCGCTAATAGCATGCACGCGACCATCCGGACCACACGTGCGCAATAATGGGTAGCGAGTGGGCGTGCGGTACCGGTGTGTGTGGAGGCTCATTCCGCTTTTGCTCGGAGCGCGTTCCATCTGCTCCTTGTTACCCGGAGTTATTAATTAGCTGCCCGCTTACGTTTGCTCTCTCTCTCTCTCCGCGCGCGATGCGTTCTCCGACCGGCCCACGAACGGAGAGAACAGGAAGGGCGAGGACGAGGAGAGAGCCCACTTACGAACGTGACTCCCGCCAAATTTGTAACTCAATACGCGCGCGCGGCCTCTTCGACCGGAGAAACGAACTTGCGTATCCTTCGTACCGCAGCGCGTCGGTATTAATGAAGATGCATGACCGCTCGCAAATCCTCTTTGGTGTGCGGCGGCTCCCTCTCTCGCTCGCGCCGTTTCGGGAAGGCCAACCCTCTCGCTCGCCCTCTCGGGTTTCTCGCGGCGCGGAGCGGTGCGGTGGAAAAGAAGGAGGAAGACGGTAGAATACGCGGACTTCCTGAGCTGTCGGAGATAAAAATGCAATTAACCCTTAAATGGCGCGCCGCTATCCGACTCGTCTAGCGGGGCGCGATGCCCGTAGCATCCTCCGGTTACGGGGAGGAAGAGGTGACATTTCAATACCTCTCCTCTAGACACGGCTCGTCTTTTCCTTCTCGCGCGTTGCGAGAGACGGTAGCCTCAGGTGGGTGGGAAATGACGCGACGGGCTCATTTGAATTCGATTCCGCTCAACTTTTCTTCGCTCCCGCCTGTTTACGGATTAACGGGGGCGTTCCGCGCTTCGTTTATATCCCATCCACGGGGTTTAACGAATCTCGTAAAGATCCTCCCGGAGCGTCGCCGAGAAAAGGCGAAATAAAATTCGTTTCGCGATACGGTCCGGATAACGAGTCGTTCGACAAATTGGTGTTCGAATGAATCATGTTTTCGGGAAAGAAATCCGGCGGATATAAAGATATTATGTTACAGCAAAAAATATGTCTAATAATAGCAAATGTTATTATAATCACGGTGAAGTTTTTTTTTTGGTAAAAATGCTTGCTATCCCAGCAAATATTTTTAGCACTATTGAATATACCTATCTTTGGCCGCCGCAGATCGTTATCTGATCGGATACGAAGCTCCCGCAAGATTGATTCCGGGTTATTATACGCGTGCAGGCGCGTCGCTCATTTACGCAGCATCCAATAGTCCGATATGGAAAGGGCTCTCCCTCCCTCTCGCGTTTCTCCCATAGTGGTAATTCCGTTCGTACAGCGCGAGTCACCGGGCGAGCGCCAGAAATGTAAATACCAGGTGACCAATCAGCCTGATTGGTTCCATTCGCCCGAGCATTCGCCCGTCATTCATCGAGCGTGCTATGCCTAGAAGCGGAGGACGCTCGCTCCGGCATCGGGGACCATTGTTCGCCGAATCGAACGAGCGGGCCGCGCATGCGGCAACGTTCGCTTATATACGAATGGTTGCGAGACGTGCGCGCGCTCTCTCTCTCGGTACATACACCGAGAGGCGCTTACGATTCCCGATATTCCGGGGAGCCGCGCGTCGTTTCAATTTCTTCTCCGAGTCGAGTGGAGTGCCGGAGCTTCGCTCTTTTTCCTCGCTTGTCTCCCAATTTCCCCTTTGTTCGTATACACCGTTCCTGAAGAGGTTTTTTCTTCCCTCGTTTTCTACCTCTCGGCGCATCATTCGCTCTCGTCGATGATTGCGACGCATCCGAGACTCGAGCAGCCATTATTTTGGTATTGGGATGCGTGACCGATATTTCTGTCTGTTTCGAAGGCGATCTTACAGCGAGAAGTTGACCGAGTTCTTTCCGATGGAGTTAAGAGGCGTCTTTTAGAATTATTGTATGTTGGCTAAATTGACGCAAATCAGTGGCCCGAAATATTCCTTTCCCTGCTTATTTTTAATCGATTGTATCAAACTATTACCAGGCCACTAGCGCGCGGTTTTTTTTATTTCTGATCGTCTAAAAATGTATTATTTGATTAAGAAAATCGCAGGCGATGTCCATTACCATCCATGATGTATAAAAAAATTTGATAAGCGACACTATTTTGAGCTTTGTGTACTTACAGCTATTTGTGTACTTACAGTGAATTCGGTCACGTTAGCGACTTTTAGATTACACCGCTGAATCGAAAAAAATGTTGTCCAGTATCGTAGCTGTTATCCGCGTACAATTATTTTGAGACGTGTGAGAGATATATACGCCGTAGCGCGTATGTTCGACTTTTTGATTTTCCGGAAATATTAAATTCTATTTAAGGCATACTAGTCCAGCAGATCTGATTGCTCAGTAAGAATTCGATATTTATCGGACGACATTAATGATATTAACGAATGAGAATCGAATACTAATTGAGCGATTTTCATCTTTTGAATCGGTATATCCTGTCTACCACGTGAAAAATTCCTATGAGCGATTTTCAAAGTCCCCAAAATCGAAAGACGCCCCTCAAACCTGGACCAACTTTACTCGACTTTCGTAAGAATCATCCCCTAGAGTTTCAGCGCTACTTTTCCGTATACATACTCGAGAGAAGTAGCAATCGGACGTCGGGCCAACGTGATGATATCACCGAAGGAAGTATTTCAAACTCGAAACGGGAAAAAGTTGAGGGGAAAAACGTGTAAAAAACGAAGCAGAAATAAACGTCCGTCGGAGCGGTGTCGAGATACCTGCTATCTATGGGTTCCTAAACGTCCCGCGCAGATAACCGTTAGGTAAGGGGCGATGTTTACAAGGTTCCGCGGAGTCCGCAGTCGGGCGAAGAAAGTAACGACGCCACTCGGGAAGATGAAGCGAAACGGCGAAGTCTCCCTCTCGGCGAGCCCTCCCTTCTACCACCCCCCGCCGGGCCACCGGTTACGCGTTGCGCGGAGAGAAAGAGAGGAAATCTAATCTGGTTTAACTTGTTTACCGGACCTCGATAAAGGAGCTGCGCGATCCGTACGGATTTTACGCACGGAGGCCGCGCTCCCGTGTAAATCTGACTTAAAATTTATTATGGCGGTAAATATAGCCTTGAGAAGGAGGAGAAGGAGCGGGAGGGGGAGGAAGGCTCCGCCGGCATTTATAACCTGGCCAGTGCCGCCGGTTTTTTGAAACGTCGGAGTGCGTGGAAGATGGGAGCAGCTGGCGTGACTCTCCCGCCTCCCTCCTCCTCCTCCTGTACACGGTACATAGGTACGCGGAAAGAGCAGAGGAGTGCGGCAGGAGGTTTCGTCTTTAACGAGGAGCCGGAGAGGGTCCATTCAGACGCCACTGTGGGGTTTGGTGACCACGTGCCTCTCCCTCGGGGTCTCCCTCCCACTCTCACGCACCCCCGCGCTGTCCCTCTCTCTCTTTCGTTTCTTTCTGAATTCCCCGCATTATTCACCGCCGCTCGTTTCTCATTCGGATACACGCGCGTATGCCGGCCCGCCTCGCGCGTTACGTGGAGGACGATGTATCTGCGCGCGCTCGACTCGAGCGATGCGAAATTTCGGAGAACATCGAGGCGCGCGTGGCAACGACGAGAGCGAGCGAAGGAGAAACGAACGGGAGAGGAAGGTGTAGTGGGCGCGGCAGAGCGAGAGGGAAAGCCAGAGCCATTTGTCCGTTGGCGGCTGCGCGATCGGACGGCGACGAACTCGTAAGTGGTAATGAACGCGCGTACGCGAAGTCTTGTAAGCGTCACTCGTTCGACTCGGCGGCCCCGTATTTCACGGGAGGGGAGGTGTAACGAGCCGCGCGAACAGCGGTACCGGTTTTAAACGGCGACGACGCGGCGCGGGCGTCGAGAAACGCGTGTAGCTCCGTTCCTCGTGTAGTGCTCCGAATTTTTCCCGACTTAGGGAAAAAAGAGATTTTGTACGGAGTGATATTTCACATAGTAGAAGTTGTCCTCAGGAGCGACATACCGCAGAATACCGTTGTACGTTCCCAGTCAGACAGTCCTGATTCACGGCAGGTATTAAGTTAAAGTTGCTTTAAATTTTCCTAATTTTTATATAAAATTAACAGAAATCGTTTGTTACAAGTGTAAACTGCAAATGATACATCAAATTTCCATCATGGCATGATTGTAAACAAACTTACATAAAATTGAAGTGACTGAATCACAGTAATGTAATAAATTTGCTTATTATTTCCGAAATATAAATTCAATGTTTAATTACATAAATAACAGCGCCAAGAGAGGACTCATATATAAAATACATATATATTGAAAAAATATTTACTTCATTCACACACACAACTATCGGTGAGGCGAACCTCACGGTGTAATTATTTCAAGTCGATATTCACTTGTTTCAACTTCAATTTGGTTACTTCAACTCTATTTATTTTTCCTTGCACTCATATGGTACTGAGACAATTGCACAGTGAGGTTCACCGTACTCAACTCCACCAACGGTTGAATAAAGCAAATTTCTTTTTCAATGTAGTTGCAGCACGCCTTAATCTAGATTTACGTAATGTTGATACAAAATTTACATTATATGTTTGGCTGGGTTGTAAGAGACACCCATCAATATAGCAACATTCAAGATGTTCCAAAATCAATACCACTAATGTATTACATACAACGATATAAAAGTGCTACGTTGAATTGTAGATAATGTAACGAAAGATGGGTACTCATACAATCTACAACGGTACTCCGTGGCTATGTCGCTTCCGAGAACAACTTCTGCTATGTGAAATATCACTGATTACTCCATTTATTGAATACTTTGTACAAAATTCTTTTTTCCGTGTTCTTTCCCTGCCGGTCGATTGTATATTTGACCGTGCGCGAGACACTTTCCAGGAAGAGGTCGTAACCCGAGGGAACGCGTCTCTGGACTGCCACGGAGGAACCCCGTGGCAGCAGCCCTCCACGCGAGCGCCCTTCCAGCCGAGTAAACTGTTTTCTTAGGCACTTGGAGCTCTTGAAAAATTCCTAAATATTTACTCTCGCGAGAGGAGTGAGAGGGAAGAGACAGGCCGGTGGATATGGAGACAGAGAGAGAGAGAGAGAGAGAGAGAGAGAGAGAGAGAGAGAGAGAGAGAGAGAGAGAGAGAGAGAGAGACGAGCACCCCCGGACGGGCAGCTTAAAGGATATTTTTCAAGCGCGTTTACACACCCCGACGTCTGGTGCCCTCGCAAGCGCCGGAGGATCTCGGATTCTGCGGGTTTCTCGGATCTTCACTGTTTTCCTTCGGTGGGATTTATCGTCGCGGTGACGATTACGAAATTACATAAATTTCAGCGATTCGTAAATAGAGATGGAAACTCGATAATTCGCACTGGAGATCCGACTCGCTCCCTCCGAACTTCGGTTCACCCCCTGGACCAACTTTTCTTCGGCGACACCGTGCAAACGTCGCGATCCGCCCCTCGCTTTTCTTTCGATTTCGACCGGGATCGGGTTTCCAGATGCAAAAGCACTCCCTTGTTCTCCCGAGTCCCGGCGCGCTGCCTCTTCCGTACTTTCCCCCTCCCCGCGCTTCCGTCTGAAAGGTTTGACGGGAAAGTTTTCCAGATCCGAACGCGCGGCGGGCATTAAACAGAGATAAACGATTTGGCGCAAACGGGATCGCGAAGTCCGGAGCTCGCGGGGCGAAGACGATCGGCGGAAGGGGGCGGCGTTGATTCGAGGCGAACCGTCCTTACGCGATTCGCACGAGACGAGACGGTTCGGTTGTGCTCGCCGATAATTAATCGTTCTCATTCGCCCGAGGCACGGAGCTCGGGCTTTCTTATCTGCTTTGTCATCGCGACGGCTAATAATTCTTCCTCGATGGGCGGCCCCGATCATCGTTCATCCCGACGCCGCTGTGCAAATAACCGATTAAACCCCGAGACGCCGCCGTGACGCCGACCAGCGGGTGTTTCTGCCGGGCGTCCGAGAAGATGCACCTGCGAAATCGATTTTTCGAGCGCGGGGGAAAGGAGGCTGCGATGGACCGATGCGTGGTTCTCCGTTCGCTCTTCCATCACTGGGAGAAATAACTGCTAGCGCCGAAAACATTTTTCTTGAACCAAGAATATATTATGATCTCTTACAAATTTTTAAGAATACACTCTTGACCGAAGAACATAAATTCTTGATTCAAGAATACCTTCGTTCAGGCGAAAAATTCGATTTTAACGCTAATTCTTTTTATTGCAGATTCAAAAATTTCGTTCTCATGCGCTCGAGTTCATATTTATATTCGAAGGGGCGAATGCGCTGTAAAAAAATTTGTATTTTTAATATAATTGTATGTAAAACTTTTTTCCAATACACATGTCATTATAATAATTAATATATTCCCTCGTGAAATTTGTGTAAAATATTTGTCGAATTTTACACACAATTATGTTAAATTGAATAAAAATGTCATAATAGAGTATATATATTAATTTTCGTATATATTAATTTTCCTAATTACGTCATAGTCTGATAAAACTATTTCCCTCGCACTCGTTGCTTAGCATAAATGCATCTCTTTGCCTTTTTGATAACGTCACAATTTTGCAGAGAGATCAGAACATTGCGAATAATTATTTTTTCGGATCGTTTCTTTTTCGTTTGTTATCGAATATTTAGTCGAATTACAAATTAAATTGAAAAATATGAATATTTTTTTATATTAAAACCGAATTCTTTCTGCGCGAAAAAAACAATTACTCGAGTCTATCAAATATTTTCTTGCGCGAAGAAAACTATAGCTTGATTCTGGAATGATATCATGTTTTTGGTTAAAGAAAAAATTTGTTTGGCACTGGCAATAATTTCTCTCGGTTTAGGGATACCCATACGCATCCGTGCCCGCTGATGCATGGCGGTCCTGATGCGCGCGAGGCCGAGATAATGTACGGTATTGTTTTATTTCGTTTATTCGTCTTATTCGTTCCTTCGCGGGCGAGAGGCGTCGTCGTTGGTATGTATATAATGGTGGGTAGGTGGCATGCGTTTCTCCCGTACGGACGGCGACAGCTGCGTGGACCGAACAGTTTCTCTCGCGAACCTGCGTTCGCGGAAAACGCTTCGTTTGGTTGTCACGGCTGTCACGGACGAGTTATAACGTCGGAATGATAATTGTCTCGAGATTGTATGAGATCGCGCAAGCGGCGGTGGCGTGAGAGGCGAGATGCGACATTGGAAGCAATGATTATCTATTGTAGTCCGGCGATTTATGCGTGCGGTGGAATGCTGCGGCTGGTTGGGTTTTAGAAAAAATTTGGTTGACGTAAATTTCTGTTTTCGCGCCTCGAAATGTTCTTTTTCCTTTGAAGAAGATTATTTCGTCACCTGAAAACTTTTGCTCGATGTTTATATTGCAATTTTTCGTGTAACGAAATATAATCTTCAGTATCTGTAGTCTATGGATTTTTATTGAAGACTCATAGTTTGCAAAACGAATACTTCGAGTGTACAAACGTAATACATGGAAAAAAATGATTTCGCAGCATTAGCAAAACTAGGTTTTGTTGATAACTTTTTGCCGTCGTGATAAAAATATCATCTGTGGCAGCAAAATATATTTTCAATAATAGCAAATGTAATTGCACAATCACAGTGAAATTTCTTTGGTAAAAAGGTTTGCTATTCCAGCAAATATTGAACACATCTCTTGCTGCCACAGATAATATTTTTGTCACGAGAGCAATAGTTTTGCTCTAAGACCGTAAAATCATTTTTTTTTCGTATGGAGGCCATAATATAGGTGCATCGTATACTCTAATATGAGACAAGAAAGAATCGCGATTGATGTCGTCGTAAAACTTAGACTCCAGCTTCCAACGTCAGACATATACCACGGTCGAACTGATTACGATCCAGCCGTCCGCGAGCCGGGAACAATAACGATTCGTCATATTTCCACGAAAGTCCCGTGATTTCTCGACCTCCCGCCTCTATATATATCACGGCGACAACGCAGGGCGCCCCGGGAACCGGAACGATGCATCTGGGGCACCCGGAGACGTTTTATGTTCCACGTTCCTCACCGCGGGTATCTGCGTCCGCGATCCAAAGTCACGTTCCGCTTGGTGCGCGCCGCCCTCCGCTCCCTCTTTCGTTCCGCCGCCACTTCTGGTCCCGGCTAGATTAAATCCCCCGATCATAAAAGCCAACCCCCGTCCACGACCCCGCGACCCCGCTCTCTTTCTCAATCATTAAACAGTGGTAATTGTGCTCGACGTAATCTTCCGCTTTCCTCGACTGAAAAGTTGGCTGCAGTAATTTGCAACGTCGTTCGCCGCGGCCGTTACGCCCCCTCCATCCCTCCCGCCGCCGTCGTCGTCTTCGATCTCCGCGCAGTTGTCGCGCGGTGGATTAATGGGAAGAAGCACCGCTCAGGAAAAGCTCCTTTCGGCCCACCATCCGCGGCCGCTCAAAGCGAACGATTTCCCTCGTCGTCCTTTTAATTATCGCGCGGAGTCTCTGCACTCGACAGTTCCTCCCACCACCGCTGCGCCCTCTTTCTCTCCTCAGATCCCGCAGGTACTCGCGATCCCCCGAAAGAAACATTTCGTAATAACGTCCCTCTCGAGCCGCGCCTAATCGTCTTTCCTCCTTCGCTTTTTGCATAATCGAATCCACCCTCTCGTACAGTCGCGTCGACTGTATCTATACACATCACGACGGAGGAAGTCAAAGGAAGCCGAGTCGAAGGAAAACGAGAACTCCTGTGTGATGAGGGGTTATCGATATCCCACCATCCTCCTTCATCTTATACATGTTAGCCGCATATGCGCGTCCCTCCCGCTCTTCCACTCCTTCTTTTTTCCGCCGTCGTCAGTTTTTCCATCTTCTTCAGGAAAAAAAAAAGCTCCCCCGCACCGATCCACCTCGTCCCGCGTCTCGTCGTTTCCGCGAGGGGCAAGGGGTCGAGCGCCGCGTTTCACTTAATCGCAACGTAAACCGGTAGACGTCTCGGGACGTGTGGGTATGAAAATTTCAATCGGTCGAGGAGGGCGATGTGTCGGCGCGAGGGTGAGAAGCGCGGGGGAGGGCGGTGTGGAAGAGGAGCAGGGGGGAGGCAGTGGGCGAAGTGGCTGGGTATATGCGCGGATAGAGGATAGGGTACGGACTCTCTCTCTCCTCTCGCCCTCCCGCGCGCCCTCACTACTTCGGCAGCCCTCCCCGCTCCCCACGCGGCTCTCAGCGAAGCCCTAGCCCGGGGCGAACTGCATAATTCATGGCCCGACTACACCAGCATCGCCTTCTCCCTCCGTCGTTTCTCCACCTCCGACGCGTTGGCCTCCCTCTTCCTCCAGCCCCCTCCCTTTCCACGGCATCGCGTGCATTGTACATCGTCGCATACACGGATAAAGTTGGCCCGCCGCGCGCGCGGCGCTAGGGAGTGGAATGTAGGCGAAAATTTCTGGAGGAGCAACGCGCGCGACCTCGGTCGGGAGGAACGATCTTGCGAGGCGCGTCGTTCTCGTCGTGGTGGTGGTAATAGTGATTCTGTTGCGAGGAAACGCGTGCGGGATTCGACGACGGATAGGAGAGTAAGCGCGAGTTGGAAGGGTTCGCGTTCCTGCGCCGAGAAAAAAAACTTGGTCGTTTGGGCCAAAATTTTGAATGCGATGACCAAACCGTTTGTTCAAATATGGATGCTCCTGTTAATATGTTTGGTTAAGCTGACCACTTTTTTTTGTCAGAGTAACTAAAGGTTTGGTAGGAATTACTAAATATTTGCACGGAAAGAAAGACGTTTTTACTGCTTCATCCAGTAGCGCTGAAACTCGAGCTCATTTTCAAGAATTTGTACAGAGGAAACTGTACTATGTACTGCTGACGGCAGTAAATAAAAATGTCTCCTCTGTACAAATTTGTTGAGAACGGGCTCGAGTCCCCAGCGCTACTGGACGAAGCAGTAAAAATTGCTGTTTTTCTTTTTCCGTATGGTTAGAATAACTAAATATTTGGTTCAATTGATCAGTGTTTTGGTTAGAACGACTAAACACGTTTAATTAGATGCACTTTGTAATTTTAACCTAATATTTTTTCTCGGAGTGGGAACCCTCGAGGCGAAGGTGATGTACCTACACTGAGGGGAGAGTTTAATTGTAGTTAATAAATGTATACTTGTGATTATGGCGAAAGAAATATTTCGTTGAGCCAAGTAATCATATGTTAATTATTAGAATGTCCCTTTCATTTGAATAGAAATAGAGTTTATAGCTAACGAATATTTGTTTGGTCCAAAGAAATATTTCTTTCGCCATACTTATATTAACTATAAATAAACTATTTCTCAATTTACGCGTGTACGCCGAGAAACAGTTTATTTACAGTTAATAAATATTTGTTCGAATATGACGAGATAAACATTTTATCGGACTAAGCAAATATTCGTTAACTATTACAATATTTATTTGGCTCAATTAAGTCCTTTGAGGCAACCATTTGGATGAAATAAACATTTTAATAATTAACATATATTTTCTTGTCCTTACCAAATATTTATTTCGACGTATTTGAAATCACATTTATTAATTTATTAATAAATTATTTGCTCAGTGTAGCGTTTCCCATCGAAATTGCGCGTATGACGATACAAGAGTTAAGAGAGTACAAGGACTTTTTCGAGCTACTGCATTTTGCGAGCTGATATAGTTATTATGGAAGCGTTAAACGAACTTTTCGCCCGGCCGCACTCTTTCGTGCCGCGACGTTTTCCCGGAAATTAATATGGAAATCATTTTAATTCGCGGGAGCGACTACCGCGGCGCCGTTTCTCGCATTTCCCGAGAGGAGCGTTCGCTGCCCGAGGCCATGTGCGGAAAACGACGCTGCTGCAGTCGCTCTATTATATTCGACCGAGGTGACGACGACGACGCAGCGTCGTCGGGATGCGGAATAACGAGTCGCCATCTCGAGTTCTCGTTCCTCAAAGATAAACATCGGCAGAGGAGTAGTCCGGTAGTCAAAGAGACTCACGTAATTAGCCGGGAAGGTCTTCTTTCTCGTAGTCTGCGACCCCGGCGACTCTTATAGCGACGCGGCTCTTCTTCCACCCCTTCTTCCTTTCTTCTTCACCTCCTTCCCTTCCGCGAAACTTTATTTACGGAGAGAATCGAGTACCCTGCAGTACTTCATTCTTTGGAGGGGAGGGTCTTCTTCCTTCTCTCCTCCCCTCTGTATTCTTTTCGTCCTTCGACTCTGTCTCTCTCTTTCTCTGGAGAAATTCACACAAAAGATGCCGTAATTCTTGCATCGCGTGTCTCCCCGAGCAAAATGGCTCTGTGAGGACGAAAATTGAGCATCAGCCGATGTAGAGCAGCATTTTCTCGATAGGTAATAAATCTTTCATTTGATGTTCCATTTATACGTTTGCGTTTGTTATCAGTAAGTATGTATACTTCTGTACAAGTATTGGCGGATAAATCTAGACTGAGAGAAAAAATTACTAGTGTCAAAAAAATGTTTCTTGAATCAAGAACAAATTTTAACGATCTTACACATTTTTAAGAACGCAGATTCGTGGTCGAAGAATATACGTATATTCTTGATGCGAGAGTACCTACCTTCATTGGAACAAGAAATTCTTTCTGCGCGAAAACAACAATTACTACAACCTATCAAATATTTTCTTGCAGGAAGCATGGCTTGATCCTAGAATTATATCATAATTTTGATTGAAGAAAACATTTTTTAGTACCAACAGTATTATTATTTTGTAGAATTTTTACAAGAGAATCGTCGATCTACTCGAAACATACATCATTACAGAACGATTTTTTCAGACAAATCGCATAATCTTCAAACAAAATTTGTAATTCCCGAGATAATTGTAACAAATGAGACGCCTCCGTAGAGATGATTGCCCCGTTCTCTCCCCTACGCACGTGTACGGATATTAGAAACGCCGCGGGGAACTCACGCGCTTGTGATTCCTTGGAAATCGATAAAAGCATAAGTGTCAACGATGACGACGACGACTTGGAACCTCCCGCGCGCGGTAACGCGATCGCGTTATCGCTCGAGCACGACGGCCCTTTGTTATCGGATTGCGTGAGGTCTAAGGATTAGTCTCTGGTCACGCCACCGCCCCCTAACGACGCCGACGACTCTCTGCGCGTATTTCGAAAAGCTTTCTTAGCTTTCTTCGCTCGACTCGAAGTTTCGAGCGGACTCCTTGATTACTCGGTGATTACTCGAGGACTGCTGCGAGAGAGATAGGAGGGGAAGATTAGTGGACGCCTTTTGGAAATTCGAGTCAATTTATTTTAGCGGGTAGGGGAGGCGAAGTGTGATATCTGAGATGAAGATCGCAATCCTTGATGTTCGTTTTTATCAAACGATCGGTTTCGTTATTCCGTATTGGAGCGTTTCATATCACGCGAGATTTTTTTTTGATTTTCCGGAGAAATACACACATGTGAACATGCATAATTTTATTTAAATGAAGAATTTTTGTAGGAGAGAGGCGAATAAAATCAAGAAACATATCAATAATGACTTATTTGAACCAGTCTATACAAAAAATGATTTATACCAAATAAAAAGATGCCACAAGCCGAGTGAACTGCTCCAGATAGCAGAGAACCTCTCAACATCATA
This sequence comes from Xiphydria camelus, assembly GCA_963678675.1. Lineage (NCBI taxonomy): Eukaryota > Metazoa > Arthropoda > Insecta > Hymenoptera > Xiphydriidae > Xiphydria > Xiphydria camelus. Next base: position 7,984,104 of record OY783201.1, read on the forward strand.
TTAACGTCTCGCATCGCCGCATCTCTCGCTCCTTCACCCTCCTCCCAAGAGATCCCACCTAATACGTAACCAAAACATATCTGTACAGCTGAAGCCATGAATATTATCACGTACCTACTTATACAGCCATCCAACAATTCCCAAAATCACTCGAGCTTCCGTCTCGCGGAGCACGGAAGGCAATATACGTTGCCATCGAGCGAATTGTCGAGGGAGAGATCCGACGTATAGATCTCGCCTCCGTTGATGTTCGTTCTCGTCAACGATCGCTCTATGTCGGGGCGTTTCGTGCCACGCGAGATTTTCCGCATTTCTTACGCCGACTGCCGTAAGTACCGAGATAGCTACATGAGCAGATACGTGCATTACTTCCTTACGCGAACGACTTTGGTATATCTATATATACGTGTACGGAGGCTATTACATAGGTACATTCCCTTTCCCCTCCTTCTGGAATATAACCGAGAATGCCGACTGAACTGCATGCAGCGCGGAGGATCTTGCCAGAGAACATTAACGTTCCGCGTCCTCGCACTTCTTCCCCCATCCGCATTCCCCTCCCATCAACCCCATCTAACTCGTTACCAGTGGATATCTACGCGAGTACGCACAGTGTTGAGTACTTACACGCTCGAGTATATATACTGTAAATTGCACACTTCGACACGGTTTTCACGTGACAGCTGTGCTCCTGTCATGTGTATTTTAAATTAAATATCGCGCATTAAAAATGAACGTGATAATAGGTTCATATACACTGTAAACAAGTTTTGTATTTTTAGTATACTTTTATATAAACCTTTTTTCCAATACGTGATTATAAAAATAAATATACTCCGTAATTATGAAAATTAATAAATTTCCCTCATAAATTTCATAACGGAATACATGAATTTTCATCATCATTAATCATGTATCGGATAAAAACCGTATATATTATATATTACCTACAATTATATTAAATTAAATACAAATCTTTTTTACAGTGTAGGTCACTATATCCCACGAACCGCGAGACACGTCTTCGCGATCGACGAAACTCGACCGTGCCACATCTCGCGATAAGGATCGTCGCGAATCCGCCACATTCCTCGGAATCGTGTCAACGTCGAACTCGTTTTTGAGGATAACTGGAAACCCGTCGTCACATTTATCGCGAAGCTCGACGCCCTCGGCGTCCCACTATACGCCGCGTGTACGAAGCTCCGCGACGTTTCCCCCTCTCGATCCTTATTTCCTCTCTCCTCACCGTGAGACTCGCGCTCTCCCGGCTTTCACAGCCCTCGGTATTCACGCGTTTCACGGAAACCCCGCGGGCGTCGGTTTCGCGCGCGGATCGCGCCGCCGGTTTACGATCGAAGACGTCGTCGGCCGTGTCGTCGTCGTCGTCATCGTCGCGCTCGCCGCGTGGTATATAATGAGAGGCAGCGTCATTCCCGGTTCCCACCGGGTCCAGATAAACATCAGTGGGCCACGACTTGGTAGTCAAAGAAACTCCCGTTAATTAGCTAAAAAGTCCGGTCCTCTCTTTTTTCCCCGTTCCCGGCCTTTCGTTCTCCCCTCCCTCTTTTTTCTCCCTCTCATTCCTAGCGGGGCCCGCGCGTTGTCTCGGGCCCGACGTGCAACATCGGTAAAGCACTGGGGCTGCCCCTGAACCGGCGGCGGTGCCTCGGCGGAGCGCCTCTCCGAGACGTCCGATTCTAATCTCGATAATGACGCGTAATGGCTGCTAGCGTGAATGTAGCTCTTTGTCCCTCGCCTCTGGTGTACGGCGAGCCTCGTATATCTCTGGACCCCGACGCGCGCCATTTGACCCGCCAAAAAATACGTGGAAGCCGAAAGGCACGACGACGATTTCCCCTCTTTGCCGCGCGCGCATTTCCGCCGTACGGCTTTCCGTACCTATACGTATCAGCGGCGCTATCACGGGTACCTCTCGTTTCTTTTGCAGGGGAGAGCGGTTATGCGAGTTCGATGACTTCGGACTCCCCCCGGACTACTATGGACTACCTGCAGACGTGCCTCATCCTCTACGTACTACTCTTCTGCTTCCTGTGCAGCGGCCACGCTATAGACATATGTGAGTAGACGCGCGGACGAAATTAATTCATGGATATCGATCGGCTCGGAAGGGGTTAAGCGACGTGGCTCGACCTCTCGGGGGTTTACAGCTCCGGTTGCTTCGTCGGGTTCGTTTTTTTCGCTTCCTCGCTGCCTGAGGTTTGGATGCAAAAGTTCATGTTGGGGTAGAAAGGGTTTACCTGTTTACTTATTATGGTACTGAAGGAAAATCCGAATCTGTCGTATGATAATTTATGGTTTTCTTTTTTGGGGGGGGGGGGAGGGGGGTGTAAGTGAAAGAAAGTTAATATACACTGATTGTGTGTAAGATAAATAATTTCTAGCATCAAACAAATATTTTTAAACCGAGAACATGTGGTCTTAAAAATCTGTTAAAAATACAGATTCTTGATTGAACAGTACGTATACAAAGTGAACCTTAACATACGTCTATGTATTAATAGTTGCATGATCGAAAGGGCAACCGTTTTACAAAACAAGAACGAAGAGCGAACCAAAAACGTACTTCAATCATGCAATTATTGATACATAGACATATGCTTTACGCGATGTATTCTCGGCTCAAAAATACCTTCGTTGGGACAAAAAATTCTTCCTGGGTGAAAAAAAAAACAATTAGGGTAGACCGAGGCAAATCGGATCACTGGGCGAATCCGATCATAGATCCATATTTCTTAAATCGCTGTAGAACTAAATATTCTAGACATTAACATTATTTCGTTCCTCTCCAATGAAGTAATACGAATAATCGGAATGCTCTCTCTGATTTTCACTATACGATTTAAGAAATATGTATCTATGATTCGCGCGATTCGCCTCGATCCATCCTAATCCATCCTGTCAAATATTTGCATACACGAAGAAAACCATGGCCTGATCCTGAAATTATATCATGTTTTCGATTGAAGAATAAATTTCATTGGCACCAGCATTTATCTATTTAAGCTCATCGACATCGGATACACCAAAACGGCGCTAAGATGTCATCCCTCATTCGGAGACGTTCGATCGAGCGTGAAGGGTACCGCGACAAATCGCGAGGCAAACTCGCGGAACCGTCGCCAATACTTTTCCCACGCAAATTCGAATTACTTCCGGTGGACAGAGTTCCTCGCGCCGTTCCGCCGCGGGTTGATCGAGCGTTCGGCCTCTCGCGGGACGCTTCGACGACGACTGTGCGGAATCGATTGGTCGAAGTCGCTCACTCGCGCTTGACTCTTTTCCCTCTCCCTCTCTCTCCTTCCGCTCCGCGCCGAGCGAGAGAGATGCGCGGCGGGATTACGTGTTTATATCCGAAGCTATAATTCTAACGTCTCGCTAGACCCCGATAAAAAGCCGGGTGCATCCTGCGTCTCCCGTTCTCCGCGCACTCCTCTTCCGCCACGCCGCTCCTCGGGTTCGCGCGCGCATTAAAGCACGGTATTTCTGCTCGGTTTGCTTTCCGTCCCATTGATTTCCGCGCGGGGTATCCCGGTGTCAAGTAAACACGGGGTGAGGGAGGAGCAAAGAGTGAATGGGGGAGAGGACGGGGAAACTCGCAAAGTACTCCCGAGCGCAAACTTTTCCGTCTTGCGCGCGCCTCCGCGAGCTTTTACGAGAGCTTTCGGCCCCCGAAACACGCGCGGCGAGTCCTCACGCGGGAGGGAATATACAGGGGCGTAGACGGCGTTGGGAGAGGGACTTTGAGGAGTCGAGAAAAATCCGCAATCGAGACTAGACACCGAGTATATCGGAAAGCTCCTCGTCTTCGCTGTGGTGCATTCCGGAGCGCGAAATCTAGCGTCGCGGGGAAGTAGAGCATGAACGGCAAGCCAGTCATATTTTACCGTCTATTTCTTCCGTGCGAATAAAGTTGCGGACATTCTCGCTGGAGCGGTATTGTTTATGAGGACATTTCTTTCCGATAATTCAGAGCGCCACCGTTACACTTTTCGCGGTGGTAAATCAAGTGAAGAGGAGGTGCGAAAGTCACTGTTGACAATTCGGAAGCCACATCGATCCCGCCTATCAAGAGCTAATTTAAATAACGAGGCGAACGTACGATGGCTACACTGAGAGAAGAGTTTACTTCTAATATTACAATAAATCTCTCTAGATCCAATTTGCATGTGAATCCGTAAGTTAAGTTGCTTGAGATGATTTATGGACTGATCGAAAGGGAAAAATCTCGCGAACACAATATTCTGACGAGGTAATAGAAAATCCGTGAATACAAATTTGTTTACGTAACGTTTTTGTTAAATAAACAAATTTGCATTCACAAATTTTCTATTACCTTGTGGCGTCCCATCACGCTGCGGCGGCTTGCCGCCAGATGGCGCCGACCCTCTCGGCCCTCGACTCGCGGCTCCCGGCACACGGCTCTCGGCTCTCGCTAGTGGTCCGATGACGGGCAGTTACTATATAAGAACGCAACTGCCCGTCTCTCTCAGAGGACTACAGAGCGTCTAATAAGGCAGGAGTCGGCCTAGCCTGACTGACGAGTCCACAGGCCGACTCCGGGACGAAACAGTTTGACAGTCTTTCTCGTACTACAAACGCGGGACAGCAGCATAGTTTTAACTTTGTTAAGCTCGGTACTTTTGGTAGAGATAATACAAAATCTGCCCAAATCCTGTCGTTTTTATCGCTCTCGGCTCTCGCTAGTGGTCCGACGACGGACAGTCACTATATAAGAACGCACAACTGCCGTCTCTCTCAGAGGATTACAGAGCGTCTAATAAGGCAGGAGTCGGCCTAGCCTTACTGAAGAGTCCAAAGGCCGACTCCGGGACGAAACAGTTTCATAAAATCATGATAGTATTAAAAAAATATGGCACCGAAGAACTAGATTTAAAAAGAGTATATGTCAACTTCTTGCCTTATTAGACGCTCTGTGGTCCTCAGAGAGACGAGCAGTTGCGTTCTTATGTAGTGACTGCCCGTCGTCGGACCACTAGCGAGAGCCGAGAGCGATAAAAACGACAGGATTTGGGCAGATTTTGTATCATCTCTTCTACCAAGAGTAAAAACCATAATAAAACTAGAACTGTGTTCTTGCCCTGTATTCGTAGTACGAGAAACACTGTCAAACTTCAAACTGTCCTCAATTGCAAGTGCTGAGTGCATTGTCAATCAGACAGAGATCTATACTGCCCATCTATCGAGAAAGGCAGTAACTGCTAACTTATGGAAAATCAACTGTAACTTAAAAGACGTAAATGTTAAAAAAGGGTACAAAATTTGGGTACAAAATGATTCAAGATACTCAATGGTACTAAAAAACGCACTTCGGTTTGTTTTGCTAGTTACTGCCTTTCTCCATAGTCGGGCAGTATAAGTCTGTACTGTTGGATTTCTAAAATGTTGTCGGAAGCTAAAATTAAGATCAGAATACGGAATGACGCTGGACGACCTCTTGCCTGTACCTACTATAGTTAATAAATGTATACTTCATTATGGTGAAAAATATATTACATTGGCCCAAATAAATACATGTTAATTATTAGAGAATGTCTACTTCTTTCTTTCTTTAGAATGGTCCTCTGAAAAAGTTACAGTAGATTTAATTTAATCGGCAGTTTCATGCGGGGAAATGCAGATTTAATTACACGGACTGTAATAATTGATTTGAATAGACTACAGCCAGCTTCCTTCAAATAGCCGTTAATCGTTATAACCAATTGTATTAGTCAAAGCGAATAACTTTGCATTCCCCCAATCTTAAACGTCGATTTATTATAATTGAACGGATCATTTTTTTCTATTATTAGTACAATAGCCAATGAATATTTCTCTGTCTCAAAGAAATGTTTTTTTCGCCATAATCAAATGAAGGGTCCAATGGACAAACGATGAGGTTCCATTTTTTTTCGAAATCGATATTTTAGCGGCATCTGTTAGCTTGTAACATGAAGTATCAACATACCAAACCCAGCAGGGGACAAACAATGAGATTCCACTAAAAACTGTGGTTGAAAATAGGCGGCACAGTGGATTCCCGCGCGTTGTGAAATTTTAAATGTCGTGTTTCTCAACTTTTACAAATACGGAACCTCATCGATGTTCCACTGGACCCTTCAAATATATTAATTACGAACAAGCTGTTTTCTCAATCTAGGCAGAGCAGTAGCGATTCTAAATACACAGATGTTCCGACCTAGACAACGATCCAAATTCGACAACTCTCCCCTATGAGAAACACCACACTCGTACTCCCCAAGAAAACGTTCTCCCTCCAAAATCCACCGCGTTCAACCGCGACTCACACACGGCCATTATCAGCAGGGGGTGCAGACGCGAGCGGAGCACGCGCGTGAAGCCGCGGCGCGCGGTTATATAGGTGCAGATACATAAATAGCGTAGTTAAAAGTTAGAACACGAGATGCCCCCTGCGGTGGGCTGAACTTGTACATTGAACCGCGTTGGTGAATTCGCGGTCGTGTAAAGGGGGCGCGCAGTTAAAGCGCGCATAAATTGCAATGTTAATGTTGCCGACGATACATAAACATGTTGTACGTTGGTCGGATTGCGGTCTCCGCTAGGCCGCGTGTGCCGTTGCACCCTCCGTCGGCCGTGTGTGCCTATACACACACGTGTGGGTGTACCGGCGCGCGATACGTGCCGTACGCGCGTATGCACGCGCCGTGGCCGCGGTGCGCGAGGTGGGAGCGAGAGGCGAGAGAGGGTCACGCTCTCGAAATTGCGGGGACGTGTGCGTGCGTTCCGGCGCACGGGATGAACCGTGACGGCCGGATGGACCAGCTGGCGCGTACACGCGTGCGCGGTTTCCACGGGGTGTAAATGAGGCCACGCGAGCGGCCGCTCATCGACCGCGTTACCGCACTAGAGCGTTCGGTCCATCGGACGGTCCTTCGACGGCCGGTTGCTGCCGAAGCTCTCCGCGCGGCCGCGCGCTACGGCATTGTCACCCCCCTTCCCCAATTACGCGCGGCTCTATTAGAGCGTCCGAAACGCCGGAATTATCGTTTCATTCGCGCCTCCATATATATTAACATAATAACGCGATCGTTAACGAATGGCGCGTTTGCTGTTGGGCGCGAAGGGGTGGGGGAGAGGGACGATTACGGGGTTTGTACTGGAATCCGGGCTTGGGAGAGGACGACGAGCGAGAATTTTGGGACTGTTGGAGCGGCAGGCGCGATCTCGATTCGAGATTAGCGATTGCGGTGATCCTTTCGGTGGAATCCGGGGACGATTAATGGGATTTAATTAGGAGAGGGAAGACTAATTCGTTTCGAGGTCCGAGCACTGGGGATAATTTGGTACGGGTGAGGGTATTTAGGAATCTTTTAAAGATTGATAAATTGTAGAAGATCTGAGGTCGATCACTACACGGAAAGAAAGAATTAGTTTGATCTACTAAAATTAATTTGCTGGGTCGCAAATAATTATTTGTTACATCAATGACATTTTTCAATACATCAAATAAACATCTCATCCTTAAAATCATATGAATTGCAAGGAAGAAGTATTTAATTAATACGGAAAAAGGTTTAATTGATGTAAATAAACAATTACTAACGACCCTGCAAGTAATTTTTAATATAGTAGATACAATTAATTATTTTTCTCTGCGCCGTGATAGCAGACTCCGCAAACTCGCGCGGAAGCGAAAACACCTCCAGATGCGGATCAGGCGCGAAGTACACGTATCGCAGTAAAGACGCAACGTCGCAATTTCCTCCCAGTCGCGTAGGATGAGAAACGTCAATGTCGACGTCGTCGCTGGGGGCGAGGAATGACGATTTTTACCGAGAGCGAAACGTTGGCGGAATAGAGGGTAGCGATGGCGCGTCACGCGAATCCGGTTATATTTTAATAAATCAGAGGTGGCGAGAGAGACGGAAACAGAGATAGATAGATAGATATACATATAAATTAATAGAAGGAGAAAAAAAAAGAAAAGGCGCCAGCAGAAAAAACAAACAGAGGTCGCAATATAATCTTTAGCTCGTACGAGTCGTGAAGGGGTTGAAGAACCCTCGCCCTCGGCCGACCGAGCCCCGGGTTGCACGCAACTCGAGACGCTGATTGCGTCGACTGGCGGGAATCGGATAGAGGGGGTTGAAAGGGGCGCGTAAAAGTAGTACTTCCGCTACGCCAGCCGTCGCGGCGCCGGCGGAGCGCGCTTGCGCGCCGCAGCCGTGGCCCAACCTACCGCCACTTCCACCTTGGCGTCGTTCGTTTGCTGTTTATTTTCCTTTAAAGACGTGAAAATAGTTCCGCCGTGCCGGCCTCGAAAGGGGATCGACGCCGGTGCGGTTATGCGCTCGTTGGACGAGAACGAGAACGAAGTCGAAAAGGGGTGCGCGCGAGACACCGTAATGAGCCGAGCACGCGGACGCGCTCGTTTCTCGTCGAGGTGCAACGCCGGGCGACGTTTTCGAGGAATGCCTAACTGCTTTGCGTAGAAATGCGGCAATTCCGGAATCTTTTAATTCCTTGTAATTAGTCCGACAGGGGAATTTCTCGCGCTTTAATTATTTTCCACTCGAGACGATCCCGTTCATCTTTTAACCCTAAGATGTATGCGTGAAAAATTTCACACCTGTGCATAAGTCGGGTGTCTCTCAGACCCGAATACAAATTATAATATAAATTATGTTTTGATTGTAAAATGCAATGTTTTTTAGCGAAGGAAACAATGTTAGATATTACACATGCTTTTTTACATATTGTACTAAACTAATCGTCGAAATATTCAAATAAACGTGAGTCAATCGACCATTTATTGCGAGTTATAGTATTTCTTTTTATCTCGTCAGGTTCTCTCTCTCTCTCTCTCTCCGCAGACCCGACCTATACATCTAAGGGTTAAGAGACTTATTCGCGAGAGGAACGTAAAGGAATGTCAACGAGGGGATTATCGTTTCGGACAAATTGGATCGTCGAGAGAACATTTGTCTAGAATATCACGAAGGGGAAATTGAACTGAACCGAAGGAAATTGAGATCATTTAAGTTACGATCATTTTATTTACGCTCAACGATGGCTAGAGCATAAAATCCCCGCTTGTGGAAACTTCCTCGCGATGGATTACGGAATTCTATGGATCTCGCGGAAAGATCTGAATTTAATGTTTTATTTCAACTTCTCTCTCGTTCGTCGTCCCTTTTTTCGTCCGAGGCTTTTATCTCTATGTCAATCAGGATTATGACTTAACGCGGCGAAAGGGTTTCCGTAAATTATGCCGTCCGCTTCGTCGGGTTTCTTTAACAGCTCCGCGAAAACGAACGAGGAAGCGGTAAGAAAAAAATGGGAACCAGGTACTCTTTGATAATGCGGTTCGAACTCGATAACACGCGATCCCGTCTTCAATAGGTCCGCCTTCCCCCTCTTCCCTCTCTCTCCTTTCCTCCTTCTAAGTGAGTCGTGATTTATGCCTCAATATCGCGCCGTAATAAGGTACGGTGCATAATATGTTTTTCGCGAAAGACCCGGGAGTAATTAATTTACATTCACGCCCATGAACAAGAAAAGTCGCGGGGGCCCGGAGGGCGGGAAGGGTGGCGGAGGCGAACGGCAAACGTGGCCGCGGCCCGTGGCCTCTGCACGCAGTCATTAATAATAATCACGGAACAACAAAGAAGGGCGCGGCGAAATTAAATTTACCGAGTAGAAAATCTTATGATGAGGATTTATTCTGCGGCTGATACGCGCTGATTTCCTTCCCTCGATTTGTTCGGTCGGGCGCTTGAAAATAAGTTTTCTTTTCCTCGTCTCTCTCCGCACCCCGCGGCGGCTTCGAGAAAATCGATGCTACATAAGCTGCTTGAAAATTGAGAATATTCCGGCGCCAACGCTGCGGAGTGCTTTTCCCTTCTATTTCGCTTCAACGGAAACTCCGTATCGTTGGTCTAATCATTTACGAAAATCGTGAGTCTTCTGATTAATGCTTTGATGGAATTGTCAATCGATATGTATGATTTCGATAATCGGAGACTTATTGAAGAAATGTAAGAAAATACTGAGATATCGATGATTTTTGCGAAAAAATAATTTTTTTCTAGATAAAATGTCTGATGCCTTTTTTCTTTTTGAGATGTCGACCTAATAACTGTACTTTTTGTAATCAAAGTAAAAAAAATATATGAGACATCAAGTGATCAAGCGAACTATGAAAATGTTGTGAAATTTCAAGGGATATGTGTCAAGTTCAATAATTTATTCTGATAAACTCAATGTTTATCAGTAGTTGCGGAGAAATGATCACGACAATGTTTCTTACACTGTGAAGAAAATAATTTTATTCAAATAAAAGCGTTCATTTGAAAATTGTCTGATTCAGATGAAATTGGATCGATAAGCGCTCATTTAAACAAATCCATTAATTTTTACGCGATAAATGTCGGTTTATAGTATCTACGGGAATGGGTGTGGCTCAATTAAAAAAATTCTTACCTCTCCGGTTTACGGCAATAGCAGCCGTTCAGTCGCTCGGCGGTAGTGGTAACGACCGGTTGAAAATGGTCTGATTGCAAACGGCCGTTACCACTACTATATATATCGACCGTCGGCCGTCTGGGCGAGAATTGCCGTTGATCGGCTGGTTAAGTACTGGCGGAATCAAGCCGTGCTCATTTCCCGATCCGACAACAAAATCACTATATCGTAGAAACGTTTTCTCTTTTCGTTTCTAAATAGGCTATAATAGTATACCTACTTAAAAATTGATCAATCCAATCGAGTAACCGCGTAATATGAATTCTAACGAAAGACGTCGATGATAAATTCATGAAGCATCAAGAAAAAGCACAAAATGTCGAATAAGTCCGGAGAATAAATAAAAATTACTTTGACGCTTAGGAATTAAATGCACCGCATCATAGCATCACACGAAAAAAAGTAAATCGTAGCATTTACAAAGTTTATGGTAAATTCCGAAACAAGGCTAGTTTTTTGTTGCGATAACTACGCTTTTAGTCAAAATTACAGCAACTCATGCAACTTCTATAAGTTCTACTATAATTCTTACAAAAATTGTAGTTATCGTAACAATAAATTAGCCTTGTTTCGAAATTTACCACAAACTTTATAAATGCTACGATCAATTTTTTTCCGTGCAGTTTAGAAAAGCGCATCGTTGGCAAATCTACTCATGCGCCATTATAAAAACATAATAGCCCTTTCCTCCCACCCTACCCTCGCGAGAAAAACCCGTAATGAGTTCCGTAAGGAGAGTTCAGGTGAGAAGGGTGCTGCACCTACAACCACGCTCGTCGATCTGGAAAAAAGCGGTTATCAATTTGACAGTGACGGGAGGGCGAAGAGCGAAGGGCGGCCGGAGCAGAGGCATTCAATTTTCCCCTCTCGGATGGAAGGCGCGCACACCCTTCCGTTCGGGCCTGTCACTCCCGAGAGTTATAGACGCTGAATGAGTGGCTGGGGCGGGCAAATGTCGCATAAGTTACTTCTCTTACTCACTTCTTTCCAGGATGTCTATAAATATAAATCGAACCTGCCCCCAGCGCTCGATGCCACGGCACGGCGTCTGCAGCGAGTCGATTCCCCTCACTTTCACTAGAGAGAGAGAGAGAGAGAGAGAGAGGGGAATCTCTCTTCATCTCCGCCTTCGAGGTTCCTCCTGCAAAGGAAGCATTCATATAGGAATCTTCAACTGGCCCAACGCTGGGTTATTACTGGCTGTAATACGATCTGCAATGACGCGATAATGCTTGCCATGATTGTCTCGATAAGGGAAAAGGTCTGGAGTGATAGTTGTGGACCAATATTGGGTGTCGATAAACGGCTAGACATGGCAAACTATATTGGTTCAACCGTGGTAAACATTAGGTACAACATTCAGTCAGCAATGCTATGAAAATCTGCCATTCATGATATGCATTTGTGTTCGATCTATAACCCAATAATAAATTCATGATATTGAATTAGCTCAAAATATCGGTTTTCAATAAAATATTTGAAGGACAAAACAAAATATCTTCAAAAAATGTGACACGTGATGTCTAAATTGGGTTTAAAAAATGGTCCTTTAATGGTGGAAGATTGGCAACCGTTCATTTCTTCGACCAAAGTCACATCTCGATGAAATATTGGTTAACAATTATAGCCTCAAGTATGGCCGATTATCGATTCCCATTACTTTATACAAAATAACGGGTGTCCAGAAATCTACCAGAGACGCTGGGCGGCCAGTTCTTGGCCCATGATTGGTAACTACACAGAATAAATAATTGTATTATAATGATTACAAATGTTTTGACGAAAACAAGCTGTAGTCAAGTCTAGCAAATTATTAATTCGAATAACTTGATCTGCAATTCCCTGCCCGTGACCGCTAATTTAGTCAAATTCATCACATTTTTTTTTCTCCACGTATCGATTGCCCAAGTATTGGCCCTACTGTAACGACTGGCTTTCTTATACAGCCAGAAACGAGAGACGCGCGATCCTCTCGTTTCGCCTCACTTCTCTCCTCACCAGGAGTCGGGTATCAGAACGAGCCATTCAAATTCTGCCGTGAGGCCTGTGCACGGTGCGCGCCTCTTCCGATATAAATCCGAGGAGGCGCTCCTCCGTCCTACACGACCGCCCGTTCGTTCGCATCTCCCGTGAAGCCAATTTAAGGCGAGAATGACGTCCAGGGTCGTAAATACTTTTCGATAGGCACCTCTTCTCTCGCGTCTCGTTTCTCTCCTCCGTTCTTTCCCCGTCTTTTCTCTCCTCGCTCGGCTCACCTTTACAGCCTTTACTCGAAAGAAATACAAGTCCGCCCGTAATTACATTCCGTTTGTTTACGCCGCGGAATGATTTAGTAATACGGATGGCAGTCGGGTCCAGCGCGCGGCCTCTCGTGGGTTTAACGACGGACACGGTACGACGCCGCGCGTACTGGAACGTGAAGTAAACAAGTGGTAGAAACGAAAAGACGACCAAGACGACGACGACAACGAGGCAGGTTGTCGCGGTGGACGCCGGAGGCTGCGGGGTATATCTATTTCGTTCGCTGTATACGCGTTCGAGGCGGTGACTGGGTAGATACGTTGAATGAACGACTTTTAACGGGGCGCGCGTCCCGATGAAAACGAACCGAAGTTATAGGTTTCGCTCCGTCGAAGCACCCTTGCCGCGGGGGTCGTAAATTTCGCGAAATGTCATTACTGCTGTCGTGTGGCCTGCTCGTTTCGCTCGTAACTACCGCGTGACCCCAATAATACGCGACTACTATTATACTTTGACGATCCGAGAGATGACTTGGATATCGGATCTATCGAAATTGCCGTTTAATATTGCTTGCTTTTCCCTTCAAAGTCAGAATCGATTATCTTGGTAATATCCCAACCAGACGTATTATGTAGATTTTGCAGCAACATCACGAAAATCTAGATCACGGCGCGCGCGGCAATTGCGTGTATTTTATGAGTCCTCCTTCAGCACTGTTAATTATGTAAGTGAATGATGAAATTATGTTTCGCAGATAACGAGTAAATTTGATGCATTACTGTGATTCGATAAAAGTAAATTTTGTGTAAATTTGTTACCTTAATTGTATTTTGATAATGGTTATGATCTAAATTTGATGTACCATTTGCAATTTACACTTATAACGAACGATTTCTGTTAATTTGATTTAAAAATTAAAAAAATTGGCAGCTTTGTTTCAATACATGCCGTAAATCAGGAATGTCTGACTGGGATTTTACGAAAAAAAAATGAATAAAGGGTAATGATGAGAAGCAAGCGGTAAAGTAGAATTTTTCGTTTTTGTTGCAGCACAATGCATCGCTCCATTGGGAATGGAGTCGGGCACGATACCAGATTTGGATATCACGGCGAGTTCAAGCTTCGATAGCGGAAATGTCGGGCCCCATCACGGGCGGTGAGTATATTATCCTCATTTTTTCACGGGGAGAGAGCTGCGTGAATCCGACCTGCTCCAAAATTGGATCACTGGCCCTTGAAAAGGTACACGAACGATTAGATTTAGAAAAAAGTAGTCTAATTTGGAAGCCAGTCCGATACAAGCAATCTCACCCTATACGAACACCCGACGAAGCCACCGTTTCGCCTAATGACGGCGCGATATACACGTTACGCGTACACATAAGGACGTAAAATGTGAAACGGTGAATATACGTCGAGCGGAAAAAATTATAGCTCTCTCAACTTCCATCGATAAAACGGCTATTTCTACCTTTATTAAACCACTTACGCCACATAAGTCACCGATGGCCTAAATCAGTTATTTACGACGCGGAACTGGACGACTAATCGGGTTACCCAACTCGGGACCACGGATCGTTAGGAACTTTTCAAATCCGTCGGTAGGGGGGATCGGACGGGAACTCGACTTTTTACGAGGGCGTAATAATTGTCGCCATTTGAATTATTCCCTCGGCCAAGTGGGCGATATACATTGGTCATCGTGTCCGAGCCCACGAGCAAGAGATAAAGACCGGCCGACGTAAATCAACCATCACGCGACTACACCTCTAATTCGATCTTTAACGGGCAATGAGAGGCCGACCAACGCGCCGCGCGCCACGTGCAGCGAGAGCCGTCAGTGGACCACGCGAGCGCGGTCGAACTCTCGCCGGGAAGAGTTTATCAACGCGTCCTTCGTGTCCCTGCAATTAATTATTCGGTACAGTCCGATCGATTCTCTCTCGCGACTCGATGAAGTTCCACTGAAACCGATCGCGATGTTTTCCACATTGTTTTCCGCGGTATTTTTTATCTTCGCAATTTTGTAGAATTGCAGCCCATGAATTTGTGCTACTCGTGTTTATTAACAACACAACGTGCGCAAATATAAATCTCGTATATTTGTATACTTTGACGATTGGCAAACGTCACTGACTCTTCCAAGGTTTGAGATTCGAGATTACCAATTCGGCCGATATCTACAATTCATAGAAAATTGGCTCCACTTCAAAAATTGTAGGCTTTCGTGGCCATTGCCGTTATATTATAGTTGAGAATTTTACTACTCCTATAGCTTCCGGGTGGTAACCGCGTCCAAAAATATTACTTTGTCGACGTTTCGCAAACATTGCAGTTTGCTTCATCAGGGCTAATGACCTTCCATTTCCACTGGTTCCACTTTTTCAAGATTTGTTTCAATATATCATTTGGCGATTGGCTAATGTTACTCACGTGTCGAAAATTTCTCTTCACATTTCGCGGTTCGAGATTCGAGATAGAGAGTATCGATATGAAGTTGGCCAATAAAGTTCACGGAAAAGTGACTTTATCTTCTCGAGATTTATCGCAACGTATGCGCTTCGCGCGCACTTTTCGTTTATTTGTCAATACTGAATCACATATATTTCAATGCTCTTACGATTGCCAAACGTCACTCACTCGTGATTTCAAAATTCTAGATTCGAGATAACGAATTTAGCTGATAAAATTCACGGAAAAGTAAGATTCATTGCGACATGTCATTTGATGATCAACAAACGTCACTTATTTGTCAAAAATGACTTTTCACGCTTTGGAGATTCGAGAATCGAGATAGTGAATATCGATATGAAGTTGGCCAATAAAATTCACGGTAAAGTGACATCATTTTCTCGAGATTCCTTGTGGTACGTCCTTTTTAAAAATAGAAATCAAGCTTTCCCCCTTACTCGCGTTCTTCCAGCATTACAAAACATCCCACGATCGAATCCCGAAGCAGGAACTGTGTGCCGCCGGATCTCGCCGCGATCTATCACTCGGATTCAGCCTCGCCGTCGCTTACATCGCCCATACGTACTCACCTACCGCACAACCTACATACGTTTCTCGCGCTGAAACCGAACCGATCGTACGACGGGCCGCAACAACGACGACTCGTACCGCGCGCGCATTCCGCCCTCCGCCGCCGTATACTCTCCTACACCCAAGATCGATCGAGCTCCCCGCAACGAGTGCGATCGAACCTGTATCGAATCCCATTACCCGCGACCGCATCGAGAGAGCCAACAGGATTTACCGTCACGGAATGTTCAGTCCGCGCGCTCGTGATTCCCGCTTGGCTTCGAGATTCTCCCTTGTCTTCTCGCGGTATTCCATCGAGTTGCGGAGATACCATATAAGTACCATATCCGCCCTCATACAGACAGGACCAGAAATGCTGTCCTAAAGGTAAATTGAAATAAAAATAGGAAGGAATCGTTAGATATGATTGGCACTCTTCGAAAAATTAGAGGAAGGGTGTAAGTTTTTGAGCAAGCATCGGTAGCAGCGATAAAAAATGTAATTCGGCCTCGTGGAGCTCCAATGTTTGATTCCGAGGGGATATGAAAATTATTTATATCAAAGTGACTCCAGGAGTTTCGGAATTTTTTTCCATTTTTTCGCAATAGGGGTGGTGAGCTCAGGGGATGAAGATACAATTTTTTAATAATTTTTTTTCAGCCTCTTCGATTTTCCTTGAAGACGAGCTTTCGGAGTTCTCGTTCATTTTTTATGCAATAAGTGTAGTCGCTCCCGCTCTGAGGATACAATTACGCATTTTGAATAGTTATCAGTGGTATCAGTGTGGTCGAAAACCTCTGAAGCGACTTTGATACGAGTAATATCAAATAATTTTCACTCACTCGGAATCAGACATTGAAACTCTGCAAGGCCGGACCTCATTTCTCAATCTTACCACTCGAAAGATCTGAATCGCATTTTTTATCGCTGCTACCGATGTTTGCTCAAGAACTCACACCCCACCTTAAATTCTCCGAGAAGCGCCAATCGTATCTCACGATTCCTTCCTATTTCTATTTCAATCCACTTTTACGACAGCATTTCCGATCCAGTCCGTCAATCGCGCGCCCGCTCCTCGCATTTCCCAAGTTTCACCGAAAATCTCGCGCGGTGCGCGCGTCTCCCCGACTCGCCTCCTCGCCGTCGCGTCGCGGAGACGCGAGCGAACATAATCGCCCCGAGGAGATTTATCGGGGACAGCGCGTTTGGAATGTCTTTGATGCGGACTGTATCAAAGTGGCAGGCAGTTTGAGCTCTCTTAATGGGGTATGAGTTATGGGCTGCGCGCGGGTAGAGGATCCACGCGCGCGGGCGCACGCTTTAAACGCGCCTAACGGGCGCGTACGCGTAAGCGCACCTACCCCCCGCGCGCACTTTACAGCCGTCAAAGAGACGCGCGCGCGTACATATATCCCGGCTGCGCGCGTTCCCGACGCTTCCGAGGCCAGCGCGCGCGCGCGGCTCGTATTTTATTTTGCGAAAACATTTTTGTCGCGCGCTCTACTCGCCAGCGCGTGTATATTTCCCGCTTTGTAAACCGGCCGACTCTGTTTGAGGATTTTTCTTCGGGATTTAATACGCGGCGCACAGGTTCATAGATCCTCCGCGTCTTCGTGTATTTTCGCGCTCCCTCCTCCTCCCTTTACGTTTCCCGCTCGCCGCCGCGAAATAACTGCGCGCGGGACGCGTCGACGAGTGATTCTATTTCTGAGTGGGAGGCGCGAGAGGGGGTGTAAACGACCGCGATTAAATTTCCGCGCCGCTCCAGATGCCGCGGTGAGCGGGCCGACCGAATCTTTTCGATTCTTCGTCGCCTCGCGCGCGAAGGAAGGGGGGTGGGAAGACAATTAGCGGAAGAAAAGGCATCGGTGTGTATACCCTCTCGCGCGCGAAGCCGTGAGCCACCCCTCATCTTTAATTCATACCGTTCGGGTTCCTCGAGGCGATCGATAAATTATAACGGTACCGTTCCCGAGGGCTGGCGCGGTGTCGCCTGTAGAGAGTGACGGTTACCTGTCGCGTGAAGGGGAAGGAACGTAAATCGCGCGTTTGTAAGGTATTCCCCGTTCGCGTGGGATTAAAGAGGACTCGACGGAGTTTTTCCTATTTGGGGGTGGCCTGTGATCTGCGGCGGAGAACGCTTCGTGACGCAGAGAAAGCCTCTGGGTCTACGCAGCTCCTTTTCGACTCCTTTCCTCAAAAGGATTTTAATCCTCCCGATGGATGTTTCAAGGAACTCGGAATTACAAATGCGAAGAATTATGTAGGGGTGATTTCTGAGAAGAAAAATACAACCGAGTGTAGGCAACTGAAATCCATTCGTTCCAAGCGAAAGAAAAAATGAAGACAAATATCGTAAAGGTCCTAGCGGATAAAAAACGTCAGGCGCTATATAAAAAAATCTATTCATCTCATTTCAGCCTCCGCCAGGAGAGCCACGGTGGTGCATGGTGCCCGAAGCAGCAGATAACCGCCGAGCCGCGCGAGTGGCTGGAGGTCGACCTGCACACGGTGCACTTGATCACCGCCACCGGCACGCAGGGCCGTTTCGGGAACGGCCAGGGCGTCGAGTACGCCGAGGCCTACCTCCTGGAGTACTGGAGGCCGAAGCTCGGCAAGTGGGTCCGTTACAGGGACGTGCGTGGCGAAGAGGTGAGCATTGATCATTCGCCGACCCTCCATTGAAATTCCCCACCTCCTTCCCCGGCGTATACAGCCTGCGAATACCGGGCCACTCGGGCACCTGTCCCTCGTCCGTAAGACGGACCACCTCGCCATCCGGGCGACGTAACAAAGACGGGGAGTAAACTTATTTTTCACTGCCAGAGGAGTAGAAGATTCGTCCCCTCTCTCTCTCTCCGTGATGTAGCGAAAAAGAAAGAAAGAGGGGAGACCCTCTCTCTGACCGTATAGGGGTTTCCTCGGAAGTTCCGAGCGCCGGTAAAGAGAGGGTGGGAAGGCGAGGGAAGGAGGGCGAGCTTGCAGCTTATTTGTATAGGAGGGTGGATCGATAAAATGAGGGAAGGTCGTCGCGTGTGCACGCGGGTCAGACGGTCTCGGCTTACCGGGCGCGTGCGTATATGCATACGTTGAGGTGCGCCGCGCGATACCTGTATAAAACTCCGCGGATGGCAACGACGTGAAAGACTTATTTTCTACATATAGGTACATATTTTTTTTTATGTAGAAACGAGGTTGCAAATCCGAGGATAAAATTTAAAAATTTTAATTTCCGTATCGTTAAGACGTTGACTGCCAACTACGAGACGACCATCGAGAAAACAGTTTATTAGTAGTTAATAAACGTTTAAATATGGCGAAATAAACATTTTATTGGATCAAATAAATATTCGTTAACTATTGCGATATTTATTTGACACAATTTGGCCCAAGGAAATATTTATTTCGCCATAATAAGGTATACTTTTATTAACTACAAATAAACTTCCCTCTCAGTGTAGTTGTTTTGCTTGTCATATCCGCATAACTGCAAACAAGTTCCTGGTATATCAAAACATTGAAAATATTTTTGGCGATTACCGTAGTATATGCATATATGCTACAATTTCATTTTCGGACATTATTTTGCAATTAAATCGAATTGTATTTTAAAACCGCAATTCTCTCTCTCTCTCTGAAAGTGGGCGTGGCAGCCAACGTGTTAATACGCATAGCTAAATTCCGAGTAGCTCCGAATTGCAGCACGCGAAACGACGAAGGAAATCACCTCGATGCCGTGCTAAACGTGTTATGGTCCTCGAAAATTCGTCCTGCCGAGTGCCGTGCTCGCGCGCGCGCGCGCGCGACGAGGACAGAAGGGAAGAGGTCGCGACAGTCAGACTACTCCCGTATAATTAAACGAGGGGTTGCGGGGTACTCTCCTTATCCAGCTTAATCTTCGTTAACGATTCGACTCGTCCGGTTTCGTCGGCTGCGTACCCGACGACAACGACGACTCGGCGGACTGGAAGCCCTCGACCGATTCTTTCGTGGCGTGTTGCGCGCGATCCGCTCTCGGTGGTGGTAGGCGGGTACCCTCCTAGTTGCTTTCTTCGCCAAGCAGAAGTAATACAATGCATTAACATAACATGGGCGTTGGCCTCTGCCACACCTTCCCTTCCACCATCGCGCTCAATTGGAATTTGTCTACACTGAAAAGTGGTGAGAAATAAGGAACCTCTGCGGCTGCCGTTGCACCGCCGACCTCTGCTTCCCCCCCTTTTCGGAGTCGGCATGTATAATTTGGAACCAATTATAGGCCGGTGCGTATACATAAGCGGAATCCTCCGGTCGCCGTGTGTTCACATGTCATCGGGCGCGCGACGGCGGCGTGGGCGGAAAGATAAATATTGAGATTGCTTATTTTTTGGACGCGAGGACGACGCGAGCGAGGATCGCACGCGACCTCGTCGCGTGTAGAAGGAGCTTCTTCAGTTTCTTCTCGACGAACGCAAATTCGGTTTTCCCGCTAATTTTTCAATTGCGGATTTGAAAATTTTGATAAAAATAGTAGGCTTGTATTTTCTTTTTTCATTTGCGACCTTATTTAAGCTGGAAAACGATATTTAAAAGTGCAGCTACGTTATCGTCTTGTAAGCCTATTTCTCTTGAGCTTTTTATCTGTACAGGTGCGTCTCTCTGACTTTTCGATGACGTCACAATGTCGTAAAGAGAAACACACTTATAACTCAACGAACAATAATTCTTTCAGATATTTTCTTCCTCTTGTGATATTAGATATAATCGATTAGAAATTGTATTAAATTTGTTTAATGCAAAGATCGATTTACTTGTGCTTTGCTCGGGCGCATCTTTCGATTGGAGAAAAATTAAAAATGAAGAAAGAAGGAGGTGGAATTATAATTTTAGGAAGAGAGCCATATCTCATTCTCTTAAATCGCCTGACCAAATAAATCTCCTCTTACGCATTTTTCTTTTCGCATTCCATACTCGTATCGACGCGTGAAAGACAAGACGACACGGCGACAATAACGACTCCCCTCGCGGATTCCTCCCTCCGTCCGCGTCGTCATTCCCGTCGTTTTGTGCCCGTCTCCTCGTTATACTTGTCTCCGCGTGAGTTGCAACTCGCGCGGAATCGTAACAAAGCGAACGAATTTGCCGACGACGAGCCGACGGTGCGCAACCCGTGTCACGCGTCAGAAAATAACCGAGAGGTAACGCACCGAGGTACGGGTTAGCCTTACGGTATTGTTACTCCGCGAATAGAATGTATACGCGGCAGTATAAATGCGTGTATGTATTATTCGCGTGCGCGAATAACGTCAGCGCGGGAGTCGTAATGAATAAGTGAAGGCAGAAATATTTTTCGTCCATTATCGCGCGTGCCGAATCTACCGTGCGGTGCACGCGAAGCGCCGCTCGCTACCGTCCATTAGTCGAGGGTTGATATTGTTTCGATGGAAGGAAAAAAAAGGTCGATTCGTCCACGCGAAAAGCGTTCGTGTTTCTGTTCCTCGAGCGTGTCGTAATCGCGTTGAAGTTACGATAAACGCGGTTATACGCTTTGGCAACAAAGTTTGTCGATTATGTTTGAAAAAAAAGGAAAAAAAAACTTAGATCGACGGAACATAAAAATAAGTTTTGATCGTATCAATTGTTTAATTCGATTAACACTTAAAAAAATATTGATATTTCTTCACTCAATTTATAATCTATATTCATATTCAACGTTACATATATGGAAAAGAAAGTACTCGAAAAAATCATTATTCGCATGAGAGAGACGCACTTATGCCAAGCAACGAGAGCGAAAGAGGTAGATTTACAATACTACGACGTATGCTTAATTTTTAAATATCATTTCCCAACTTAAATAAGGCTGAAAATGAAAAACGAAAAAGTGCGGGATGAATAATGTTGTCTAAATTTTTCAAATCTACAATAAAAAAAATCAGTGAGAAAATCGAATCGTTCCCGACTGGACGTTCCTCGCATTCCCGGTCCGTCGTGACCTCGCCTCCGTCCTCCGGAAGCGAACGAAACGGAAGCCGCGCGCTAGATCTCTCCTCTCGCCGCGACATCGTCTGAATCTCGTTGTACGTTCCCGGAGCAATACAAAAAAAGACTCGGTGACAAACGTCGTCGTGACCGAGGCGCGGTCCGGTCGTGATCTCGGCTCGCGCGAATTCCCTCCTTCCCCACGTCTAACGGCGAAACGCTGTATAGGATTCTACAGACCGGAGGCGCATATACGGAACCGCCGCAGAGTTGGAGAGGCGATTTTTCGTGCACTCCCCGATCTCTCGCGCGCACGTCGTCCTCTCGGCCGAGATAATTGCGCGCCACGGTAGCCGGGCGAGACGTCGACATTTTATTTATACCTATCCCCGGAGCGAATTCTCCCGGCGCGCACACCGTCGATTACATTAGGTGTCGATAGAGGACGGCGAATGGCCTAGCCGTGGTAGGACGTGTAACAACCGATCGATTGCCTCGAGTGAAACGTTTCGACGACGGGCGATACAGATGTCGGCGCGATAGCTATTTCCTCCCGTGGCGAGGGAAAATGAGGAGTCGCGTTGGTTTTTTCTTTTTTTTTTGTTCAATGCTTCTTGACTCTGAAGAGATAATCTCGATCGGAGCTAGATATTTTGCATATGATAGTTACAAAATAATGAAAAAAAAAGCCTCGTCAGAATTAACTTTCCGTGTCCAAGGAAAGTAGCCCAGGCAAAAAAGTTCTATACATTTTATGTGTAAATCCATATGTGGATTTGGTCATATATGGATTATACAAATATTCATAAATCCAAATATAGTTCTTATATGGTTAATATAAAAATCATACATAATTCATATATCGTCGGCTTCACATGAAAAGTGCATAAGTCCAAAATGACTGTTTTCACAGTAGATTAAAGAAACTGTTTAAAATTAGTGTCTCTTATTCTAAGAAGTTCAGAAGCTTTACATGGGATTATCAAACAAAAGTTCAAACTTTTAGATAAACAACTTGACAATAAAATACTTCCAAAAACAAATTTAATTTGCAAGATGGCTTGTTTCTGACATAATCAACAGTCATTTTGAACTTATGCACTTTTCATGTGAAGCCGACGATATGACGAAATCCACATATGGAACATATATATGAAATATATAGAACTTCCACTCGAGACATTTTATTGTAATAACATTACGAGCCCTTTTATTGCTTCATACAATTTAAATTAAGATGTAACTGGAGATGCAAAGAAATCTTCTCGCTTTCCACCAACGGAATACCTACGGTTACCCCAATTCAGTTTGAAGCAACATTTTTATCAATTCGAAAAATGTAGGCAAAATTATTTACTTATCTCGAGTTTTTACATTTTTCATTTTCGGCCTTATCTGAGCTGGAAAACGACATTTTGAAATGCAGCTACATCACCGTGCTTTGAGTCTATCTCTCTCGCACTCGTTATACATAAATGTGTCTCTCTCTGGCGTTTCGATGACGTAACGATGTTGTAGAAAGAAACGCATTTATAACTCTGCGAATAATTATTTTTTCGGATATTTTCTTTTTCGTGTAATATTAAATATGCATGCAGATTATAAATTAAATTTTAAAATGTGAACATTTTTTTTTATTTAAAGACCGAATTACTCTAGCATCGGTTTTTCTGAATAGATATGTACTTCATTCCCTTCTTCCATGACTTCCGAGTTAACGATACAAACTCGCCAGCCGAACGATAACTACAGCTAACATATTCCTACTTGCTTTTTTGTGTTCAGGTCATCACGGGGAACACGAACACCTACATCGAGTCGAAGCACGAGCTCGAACCGCCGATATGGGCGAGCAAGGTTCGCTTCCTACCCTACAGCTTCCACCGTCGCACCGTCTGCATGAGGGTGGAACTGTACGGCTGCCCCTGGAACGACGGGATCGTTTCATACTCCATGCCGCAGGGCGACAAACGCGGTAATTGGGAGTTCTTCGACGCGACTTACGACGGTCACTGGGACGGGGAGCTGCGCAAGGGTCTGGGCCAGCTGACGGACGGCCGAACCGGCCCCGACAACTTCAAAATGGGCTACTACGATTACGATAGGGGACAGGGCTGGGTCGGCTGGCGAAACGACACGAGGTCCGGTCATCCCCTCGAAATTAAATTCGAGTTCGACCAAGTGCGCGAGTTCTCCGCCGTTCACATATTCTGCAATAACCAGTTCACCAAGGACGTGCAAGTGAGTCTGCGTGAAAGTTTTTTTTTTCGTTTACCCTTCACGGAGAAAAAGGAACTACACCAATACAGTTTGACTAGCGTTAAACAACGATTTTGATCAGTAATCAGGTGTTTTTCCTGGGGGACCGATAGAAATTTTAAACAGTTTTAAACAGTGAATAGAAATGTGTCCTCTGTACAAATTCTTGAAACAGTATCAGTATCATGGCGAAATCGCGGCTGAAAATGGGGCGCGATTTAAAAGGGTGCGCGTTTGGGAAAAACAGCCTCGGTCAGGAATTTTAATAACCCCTCCCAAACGGCTCATAAATTCCAACGAGAGAAAGACGATATCACATTCGAACGAGCTCCATCGACCGATATCGAAGCATAATAACGCGACGTGGCCCCGAGAGATATCGCGAATTGCAACCGAGCCGGGCGCGAGAAGAGAACCGAGGGACGAAGGAAAACCGAGAAGGGGATATCTTCTTTCTCTCGCCACGCGTATCAACGGGGTCTACGGAGGAAATTGGAAGACCCCCCTACCCCCCCCCCCCCAGCGCGTCTCGATTCGACACCGGCGACTTTCTCTCGAAATGAAAAGAAAAGGAAGAATCCGCGCGCCACCCCCGGAGTCGACCTTTAATCCGACGTGAAAAAAGTGTATATATACCGCGGTATATGATATCGATTCGAACTCGAAACTCCACCCGGAAGAGGCTCGAGGGGTAGTGCGGCGGGGGGACGCGGGGCGAGCAAAGTCAAGTCTGCAGGAACGGACGTCGTTGGGATTTCATATAACTATAGCACCGCTCTGCTAACCCGGGGATACAACGGTCGCCGGGAAGTCGAGGGTGGTTCGGGAGGAAACCACGGGGCGATCCTCGAGAAAAATTTCCCGCCCCGTATATTCTACATTCTATAATGGTCCGCGAAATACACGAGGTGGTATCAAGATTTATATTTGAATGGAGCGCCTCATTACCCAGCACGACGATTGTACTCCGGCGACCGAGCGGTTCGGAGGGTTCCACAATGGCATCAACCGACGCTGGCGGGCTCGAGCAGATACGCCACGTATTCAAATACAATACTGACAGTCTGGCAAGTCGAGCAAGGAGCGAGAGCGCTCACGCGCGCGCGCGCGCGCGCGGGGGTTAGTCGGTAGTAGGCTTGAAGGGAGCCAGGCCGCGACGCGACCCCTTCTATTAACAAGCACGCGGATAGAACACATCGAGCTGAAAGACAGCACTTCAAAGCGTAACCCCTGCCCTGCCCTCCAACCCCTCCTGGCCCTTCTCCGCCCTCAGCGCCTGCAGCGCAATGTCGAAAATCCGTATGCTCCGTCTTCGTCCGTCTAAGGGAGTCGGATAATCTTGGCTTTGTAATCTGTGTCGCGGTGGTTGCAGTCGCTCGTACCGTCATCTCTTCACCCTCTCCGGGCTCTCTTCACCCTCCGCGCCCTCGCGGGAAGCCTCGTTCGAATTAGCATCTCGAGACTGTTTGTAGTCGCTAACTGGTAGCTCCTATTATCAGAATCGTCCTTCGAGGGGGTTGATAGGTCTGGCGAGGGAGGGAAATATGTTTCACGCGGGTATCGAGCGTGTTAACATCCGGAATTTGTCACTGTGTTGCAGGTATTCTCCGATGTGAATATCTTGTTCAGCGTCGGCGGCAAGTATTATATGGGCGATCCCATAGTGTACGAGTACATGGAGGACAGGATCTTCGAGAACTCGCGAAACGTCACGGTAAAGCTCCATCATCGGATCGGGAAGCACGTCAAGCTGAAGTTCTCCTTCGCCTCGAAGTGGATCATGATCAGCGAGATCACGTTCGATTCTGGTGAGTGAAATTCTCTTTTTTTTTTTGTTCTTTGCGAGGAATGTAAGAGGTGTGCCCTAAGAATGCGAAATTCAAACGGATGGATGAAGGGACTCGGTAGATTTTCGACGAAAATTTCAAAGCCAAACAAATCTTTACACCTTATACCAGAGAGAGAGAGACTACATATTTGGATCTCCAAATAAATCTTACATCCCCTATTGTACCAGCATAGGGGAAGAATTTCATAAACTCCTTTCTTACAATTAGTGGGTGCTTACGTCACAAAAGAAACCTACTGTCCAAATTTCATGTAATTAGCTTCAGCTGTTTCGGCTTGGCGTTGATGAATCAGTCAGTCTATCAAAACATGTTCTTTTATACGTGTAGATAATACACCAACGAAATTCAAAACGATACCACCCCAATCTCCCGTTGTATTTATAAAACCTCGCCATCGTCACCCCCATACCGATCGATTCGCCCACCGGTTTCAAAGCTCGAGGAGAATCTCTCGGTCCAACCTCCGGAAAACGAAGAGAGAGAACGATTCGTCACGCGTTCCCCACGCGATTGTCATTGCAGACGTGGCCCACGGCAACTTCACGCCGGAAGTGCCGCCCTCCACCGAGCTACCGCGACTGAGGGATCGAAATTCGGCGCGCGACACTCCCCTCCAAGCGGAGGTTCCGGTTTCCACCGCGAAACAGGACGATCCCACTTACATGGCTGTGATCATCGGGGTACTGACGGCGGTGATTCTTCTCCTGGCGGTGGCCATCTTCCTCATCGTCTCGCGCCACCGCCAGAGGAAGAACTTCGCCAGTCCTCTGAACGCGAAGACGTCGATACCCTCGGGGAACCATCAACACCTGTCACCCGAGTCCGCCTACGGTACCACGGAGAAGGACCCCTCCCTGATGACGTACAGGGTGGAGGAACTCGACGATAGGTACGCCGGGGCCAAGCTCACCACTCTGCCGCGGGACCTGAACGATCGCCTGCTCGGTGACGTGAGATTGGACGAGTACCAAGAACCGTTTCACGACAAGTACAGAGAGCCCTCGCACGCGGCGTATTATGGCTACAGTACAGTGGTCATAGATAACAAGGATCTGCATGACAACATCGAGCAATCTGGTGAGCTGTGATATTCGTATGACGGTAAAAGAAATTAAGGTTTCGATTTTGGCGAGAATTTCAAGGGATATGTGTGGGCGGTCGATTGAGTTGATTATCACGTCGTTTATTCGGTTAAAATATTGAGGGGCAATTATAAGAATGTTTGGTCGATTGAACTATATTTTTTATCAGTGCAACTATTAGACTTAAAGAACACCCCGAATTCACACGTCGAGTTTTCTAGGTGAGCTGTGTGATATTCGAATAACGATAACAAAAATTACGGTTTCGATTTTTGCAAGAATGTCAAGGGGTATGATTGTTCGATTGAGTTGATTATTATCGCTTCATTTACCCAATAAAAATATTGAGAACGTTTGGTCGACTGAATTACATTTTTTATTAGTACAACTGCTTCAAGAGCAGCTTGAATTCACACGCCGACTTTTTTATTCCAAGTTTAATATTAACTACTGCTAGAATAATGTTAACAGGTCGACCGCTTGTTTGTTTGTTACGAACAGATGCAACCTACGACTACGCGGTACCAATGCCAGTGCCTAGCGTGAGCAGCGACCAGGATAGCGTTTTCTCCAAGTCGTCGTCACGAGGCAGTGCGAAGGTAATTAATTAACTATCAACTTTCTACATTCATTTGTACCATTCAACCCTTACAACGGTTCCCTTTCGCGGCGTTTCTTTAGTTCGACGAAGAGCGATTAACGGGTTTGTTCAGATCCATCAGTCGCGTCCGAATCAAGAAACACTTAACGCGATGATCAAGCATCCAGAGAGTCGGTCTAGAAAAGTGAGGAAAGAAAAATAGCCGAATCAGAGTAGATTAAATCCACTTCGCTTCCATTGAAGGAATCTTCGATCGCTTTTTCATCCTCGATTGAGTCACCGAACATTATACTCGTATCATCAATCCCTCTAAATGATTCCCTTTCGAGGCATCTATACACTTCGAGTAAAAGCGATAGGAGAGTTTATACGATCAGTCATCCTCTGATCAAAAAACACTTAGCACTGCGATCGCGCGCATCTAAAGTAACTCCGGGATAATTAAGAGAGGAAGGTATCCGGATCAGTGTGCATTAAAGCCATTTCATTCCTCCACCGGAGGAATCTTCGACCGCTCCTTCGTCTTCGATTAAGTCATTCGTTTATCGCACGTCATCTTTGCAGTATCAAACCCTCATAAATAACGCTTCCCTTGCGGAGTGCCCATATAATTCAAGGAAAAGCGATCGACGCATTTATTCGATCGGTCGTATCTGAATCGAAAAAAAAACTCGGCACTGTAATCGTGCGTATAAAGTCAGTTCAGTGTCAGAAAACGAAGATGACGAGAGAGAAAAAGTAAGACATCTCGGGATCGGTATAAATGAAATCGCTAAATCTTCTCGAAAGAAAACTTCGATCGCTTTCCCGTTCTCGATCATGTAATTCGTATGACTGAATCGCACACGCTGGTGCATCAGGCGTGCTTACAGAGCTTTTTTCCTCCGCCACCACCCCCTGTGAGTGCTCCACCTCCACGAGGCTCGAGCAACCTGACGTACTCAAGCCCACCCAGCCCGGAACCGATCTGCGAGCGCGAGCGCAGGGGTAGCAAACGCCGAGAACATTCCCTGCACAGATACGCGTAAGGATTTTCGCGACAACCGATCGGTAGCGCGGACGTACCTTGCGCGCAGGATCCTTCGTAGCGAACTCGTACAGTAGGGACTCTCGCGCCTTCGAGCCGGACATCGCCGATCCGGTCGCCGATTTTTCTCGGCCGGTACCGATCCGATACCGATTTCGTGCGCAAGTCGAGGAAAATTTGACGCGAGTGGGCGGAAAGTATTAATCGAAGCGATAATATTGTTTAGGCTATACAAGTAATTCGACGACGATCGAGTTTAGGAGATATCGGTAGGAGAGATCGAGACGCTGGCTCGGTCGCTTAGTGGTTTCGAATGTCGCGAGAGGAGTCTTCGCGTGAGCGATATCTCGAGACGATTAGCTCGTACGTTGGCGTACAGCGGAGTACCGCTTTTCTCCCGCACTCGGGAGAGGAAATAATACGGCGGGAGAGAATTGAGGCTCCACTGTAGCGGAAGAACCAGCGTCGGAGCGCCGACGAAAACGATCTCATCGTCGCGGATTTCACGAGAAAGGGGATCGATCCCGATCGTGACTTTGATTTCCCGCATCGAGAAAATGGTTTATTTGTAGTTAATAAATATTTGTTTGAATATTGCGAAATAGAAATTTTATTGGATCAAGCAAATATACGTTAACTATTACAATAATTATTTGGCATAGTTAAGTCCTTTGGGGCAACAATTTGAAAGAAATAAACATTTCAACAATAAACTCATATTTTCTTGTCCTTATAAAATATTTATTTCGTCGTATTTGAAATTACATTGATTAACTATTAATAAACTATTTTCTCGGTGCGATGAAATCATCGGAATTCGGTTTTCCCTCTCTCGACGCGCTCGTGGCGTCGTCCATCGAAAAATCGTCGCGCACCGAGAAAAGCATCCCGTGTAGATTTATCTTCGGTACTGCGCTTGTAAAAAATTGGTTTAATCTAGGTACGTACACGTAACTAAGGTGAGTTCGAATTGGCATATCAATTGGTGGATGAAATGAGAAAATTCGCGCACATTACGAGACGACTCTCACAGTTTCCCGCAGATCCGGGGTGAGCGATACCGCGGGCGGGCATTGACTTAATACTAAACTTCGGAAGAATTCGCTAAAATTGTGAAAACAATATCTGTTTCAAAAATATTTTAAAGTAAAATCAGAATGCTCTTGATATAATTCTGCTTTATATTTTTTTTCCACGCACGGAAAGATAATTTCAATGAAAAACGAAACATTAAACGGTAGGATTTCATTTCATTTGGGTAACCGAATTTTGGCTGGTTTATGCAGCACTCGTAATCCAGGCTGTTGTCTCGTCAACAATATAACTCGTTCGTGACCGATTTAAGCAGATTCGTAAATAATATTATTATAAAAAATGAAGTTAAAACCAAGATTGCTAGATAAAACAGCCAGTATTATGTTAACCAATTAATTTGATTTTTTATTGACAATATACTGATTTTTTTCAACGAATCGAAGTTTCGATAACCCGCCGTACCGCTGATCCCGCCGATAAGTATCTCGGTGCTCCGCGAATCTGGAAATTTCGCTCGTAAATGTCTCGAAAGATTAGCCGCTATCGTGCTATTTGTACAAATAATTCTCTCGCACTCTCTCCCTCTCTCTCACTCGCGAGACGAGAGTGTAGTTATCGATCACTGCCACTCTCCGCTGCCGCAGCATATCGCCGATATTTTTCACGGTGGTTCGTTCGGGTGGGTACTTGTGCGGAATTATAACCGCGAGCGGATTGCGGACGCGAAAATAACGGTACTCGAAAGCCCGGATGTTTTTTGTTTTTTAGCCCCGACGCGTTGCACGAATAACGAGCAAGAAATACGCCCGAGCGAATTTCCAGAAAGAGCACGAGCGCTGTATTTCGGTCCATTCGGCGAGCGTGTTTCGCGTGGAGAAATAAAAATACGCGGCAAGAGATATCGAAGAAATACAGCGGTCGCGAGCGTCGATCGTCGTACAAGACTGACGTCGAATAAATAAACGAGGTAAATAATTAATTAAAAACTCGATCCCCGCGCGAGCATCGAGCAGGATCGATGTGAGGCGGGGAGATATAAAAAGTTGCCGGGGAGGAATTCGAGCTGTGGTGAATATACGAGAAGCGGGCACGCGGTGTATTATTTATTGCATAAATAGAGGAAGCACCCCCCCCTAACGAAATTTTTTATTTATATATATACGGTGTAAGCTATATAGGTATCTATACTACGAGTACTTTATTTCTCTATCTACCGAGATCGCCTTCATGCAACGAGGAAAAATCGAGAATCCAAAAATGTAAGAAAATCGACAATACAGGGATAAGACAACAATAACTAACGTATGTAACCCGACCATATTGTGATAAACGAGAATCGACGAGATTTCACGCGTAGGTACTGTGTATTTATCTCTAACCTTATTAAGCTTTGTAAAGGAGAAGAAAGTGGAGGAGGGAACGACTGTAGGGGAGGGACGAAGAATAAGGACATCAGGATTTCTACAACGACTGGATCTTATCTATTATTATCTAACCTACCGGTTAGTAAAGAGTTATACGTATAAACACGAGGAACGGTATCGATATCGCCGCTACGCGTAGGATAAAGCGGCAGCTTTCTTCTCAAGTGTGATCGAGTGTAAATAAATGATCGTCACACGTTTGTTCGTCGGAATTCGAATTTTCCGGTTGAGGATGCTGTCCTGGTTGGTGAAGCTGGCATGTTTTACATACAGTTTTATATACAGAGTCCATCTGTATAACGAACATAAAGTGGTGTTAGCCAGAATTTAAATCCATTCTTATTTCCAAATAAAAATGATTTCACTGATGAACTGTAGTGTTTCCAGTAAAAGAGACCATTAGATTGTTACACGTGGTCTACGTTTTTCATGGTAAGCTACTTTTGGCCGAGTAATTTATAATTTTTCTATTCCGGGGAGTGCTAGGGACTTTTCGTGAAGTTATGTTTCAATTAAAGGAAAATTTTTAAACAAATCTAAGATCATGTGTAATAATTTGAAGGTCTACCTTTATAGGAAAAACCATAGATCATCAGCGAAACACTATATCTGGAAATAAAAAGGGATCTAAAATCTTGGAAAAAACAGCGGCTTCCCTAGTGAATCCAACTAGGACTGTATTCTGAACAACGGTCGCCGACGAGGGCTGGTGAGCCGCGGGGATTGCGCCGCTGTCCGCATCAGCAAGAGTAATAATTTCCCATCGCAATAATTATTTCCTTTTAGCGAGCTATATATAAGTACCTATATATATCTCTGTACACACGAATACGCATTTACACGCGATTACAGGTACTCGACATCTTTCTGCTCTCGGTAATAATTGTCAATTTATTCTATGCACATACACACCAAGCGATAACATATTATACTAACGCGTAATAAAATTAATAGTAACGGGAACATCATAGAGTCTAGGCTTAATTGAGTTAATTGAGCATCCATGCCTCTCTCTTCCTCTTTCTCCGCCGCGCGAAGGGCAGATTCATACCTATACTTACCGCGTGCTCGCCTCCTTTATGGCTCGAGCGTTATGCCTTGTATACGAGCACTCCCTCGCCCTCCCTCTCCCTCTAGCGGCGCGCGATCGCATCGACGTACAACCGCCGCGGCGCCTGGCGGCGCATTGAGATTAACGGACCTTCGATAATAAAGAACGACGAGCCGGTATATCGCGCGAGGCGTTAACCGCGCGCGCCGAGGTATAAAGAAAATCCTTGGAAAATGTATACAGCCGCGACCTCGGCTCGCGCGCGAATCACGCGCCGGTTTTCACGTTCGACGGTAAATTTCATCGGAATGAAACATTTCCCGGAGAACGTCTCGTCGTTTTCCTTTTATTAACGTTCCCTTTTCGGGGAAAGCGCAGTGGAGGTGGAGAGAGAGAGAGAGCGGCGAGGCTTGCGCCGTGGGTAGGGGAAGGAAAGATAACTTCGTACGCGCTCGTTATCGATCGATCCAAGCGGCGAGCGTCCCGTAGGTACCTGTGCGAGCCTCGTACGTGACGTCGCGACGCCTGCGTCGCGAGCGAGACGCGCGACGAGTGAAGCCACGGGGACGATATATCGTAGGCTTAGAGAACGTCTCCCAGAGAGAGAGAGACTCTCGCCTGAGGTGTGTTGTAACGTATAATTTTTCAATGTAAATAGCAATGTAATTTATATAACACGTGAAACGAGACGCGAGACTACGACGCCGAGGCGGGAAACGCGCCCGCGACGTGAGGCGATATTATACCTAAGCGATATTTTGTAAATAATTGTATCATACACAACGGGTACTACTGAGTGTAATTATACTGACTACCGGATGCATATTTGATATTTGTGTGCCTGTATCCTTTTGTATGCTATCGAGATAGAATATATATAAATATATTATATATATTATATATATAGAAGACTATTACGAGTATCGGTACTGTACACATCAAATTATTTGTCTGAGCGATGAAATAAACTTTTAGTGAATCGACTCTCCCGCGTGATCATTTTTATTATTCCCCGCTATTATATTTCTCCCTCCCCCGGGCGTTTAACACCCCATCCGTCACCCTCTCTCCCCCCGAGCGCGCTTTTCATTCATCGCGCCCGTTCTCCAGTCAAACATCGGCGAACAATTGCCCCGTACGCGAGAAACTATACACGGCGACATCTCCCTTTCCATTGAATTCGTCGACGTTTCCCGCGTTTGGCATGAATCATCGTCTTTCCGCTCCAGTTACCCCGACGCGCGATGACGTCCTCCGGGGGTCACCCGGAATAATGAAAAACAAAGAAAACCCGCGGTGTATCCGAGCAACTCGAGAGGGAGATCGAGATCGTCAGAGGCCCTTGGTCCAGACGGGGAGAAGAAGAGGAGACGTCGTCCGGCCGCGCGTGAGAAGTGGTCGCGTTGAAACGAAAGCGGGGGACCGCTATTAAAATGACAAATCGTCGCGTAGACGGTGCCAAATGAGGATGACGAAGAAGGGGGGACGAGGAAAGCTCCGCGCGAAGCTCGCTCAACCGCGAGGGATTAGTCGGGCGCTTCTTGAAACCTGTAATCGAGAGCCTCTACACGTTCGGCTACATCGTGTTAAATTACGCGTAGGGATATTTCATAAGGCGCGCCGCGAGCGGACGTTGAAAAATCTTTGATAGAGAGAAGTCGCTGGGCGGGGGAATATGGGGGCTTTCTCTCATTTCGTCGTTCTTCTCCTCGGTCCATTCGTCTCTTCCGCTTTTTTTTCTTCGTTGCTTTCTTCGTCTCTCGTTTCTCGCGTCGTTAGGAGTGTTTATTGAAGAATTGGAGGAATTAGTTACTTGAAATCTCCGTCGAATCGAGAATTCTTATTTTTGCTACTGATATCTCCTGATAAACCGAGAGAAATAATTCGGTTTTCCCGAAAAAAATATTCATATTTTTAAATTCAATTTGTAATCTGTAGGTATATATATATTTAATGTCATGCGAAGAAGAAAATGTCCGAAAAAATAATTATTCCAAAAGTTATGAGCGCGTTTTTCTCTACAACATTGTGACGTCGCCGAAACGCAAAAGAGACGCACTCTTATGCCAAGCAACGAGTGCGAGAGAGATAGGCTTACGAGACGGTGACGCAGCTGCATTTCAAAATGATGTTTTCCAGCTTAAATAAGAACTTAAATGGAAAATGAAAAAATACGGGGTGAATAATTTTATCCAAAATTGTCGAATCTACAATAAAAAAAATTGTGTAGGAAAACCGAATTGCTGGCGCCAAACAAAATGTTTTCTTCAATCAAAAAGATGACATAATTTCAGCCATAGTTTCTACGCGCAAGAAAATATTTGATAGGCTCGAGTACCTAATTGATTTTTGCGCAAAAAAGAATTTCTTGTTCACACGATGGTATACTTGAATCAAGAATATATATTCTTTCACACACACACACACACATGAAACTGTATTCTTAAAAATTTGTAAGATCACATGTTCCTAATTCAAGAAACATTTTTTAGATACTAGCAATTATTTCCCTCAGTTTATAAAAGAGGCTCTTTAACCGAAAACATTTCGGATGATCGCGTGACTCGTGTGAAGATTCTCTACGGAATTTCAACAATCTATTTACCACAACTTTCCAAAACATTTCCCCACGTCGACTATACTTGATTTACGTCCTTTGACTTAGCATTCCTCTCGGGAGGGATATAGGTATCGGTAGACACTTAACGATTCATTTTACTCGAAGAAATACGTACGTTTTAATATTAAAGCATTTTTTCGTTGTCATCCAAACTTCAATCGGATAATTGAAAGAGAGTTCTACGTATAAATTACATTTCGTAACTCACAGACGGAAATAAACTTTATAAATATATATGCGTTTAAAATCGAGGTCAGATTTTCATTACAATAATTCCCAAAAACTTTCGCCTCGTACCTTACCGCGCGCGTTATAAATAACGAAACAAATTTTATCTTCACCGAAGCGAAAAAAATAATTCGAAACTGCAATTGAAATTCCACGTCCAATTACGAGCTCGTTAGCATCATCTTCGACATCGCAAACCCATAGCTGCAGCCCCGACTAAAGGTAAGTGGAACGACTGATACGCTTCCATAGATTCATCGCTCCATTATTATCTCCCATCCATCTCCATGCACACGTCCGAATGTTACACACCGTCGTCGTCATACACGCGGAGCGGATACGCATTCACGCCTTCCGTCCAGATCACATCCAAAACGACGCGGTTCCCAATAGGAGCGCGCGCGTCAACAGCAGTAGTAAGTTCCTTTGTCGGGCCGCCAAGCCTTTGCACGGGTTTCCGCTCCGGCGCCGCGTTTATCGCTCGCGCCGGACGCGAACCGCGACTCGCACTTTGACGAGGGGCCGAAGGAGAACGAGAGAAAGGAAGCGAAAAAAGAGTAGGCGTATCGGGAGACAGTTTGCAAAATGTATACGTTACTCGCTTCCCGCCTGCTATACGCGGGCTTTACGAGGCGGACGTAATCGGAGAATCTGGAAAAATCGGTTGGTCGAATCGCAGAAAATATTCGGTGTAACGTGCGAGTACGCGACGTTCGCAATGTGCTGCACCGCAGGTTCAAGGTTTTCACGTGGAGTTTATTGGGACTGGTGACCTTTCACTTCGCGCGATTTTCTATACACTGAGAAAGAAATACAATATATTTAACTTCACCGAGAAAATAATTTATTTATGTTTAATAAATATTAGTTTGAATATGGCGAAATAAATATTTTATTGAACTGAGTAATAATATTCATTAACTATTACGATATTTATTTGGTACACTTAAATCCAATGAGACAATCATTCGAATGAAATAAACATTTTAATAGTTAACATATATTATCTAATCCTAACAAAATATTTATTTCGCCATGTTTAAAATTACGTTTATTAACTATTAATAAACTGTTCTCTCGGTGTACATCGGCGGTTACGGGTGGGGGAATGCAGATTTAGTTACTTGAATTAATAATCGACTTTAATTAACTATACAGCCTTTTTCGTTCAAATAGCCGTTAATCGTTATAACCAAATTTATTAGTTGAAATAAATAATTCTGCATTCTCCCACCTGTAAACGCCGAATTAGTTGAAAATATACCATTTTTTTTCTCAGTGTAAGCTTAACGGAAGCAAGCATTCGTTATGACTACACGATTAAAAAAAATTTGAATCTTAAAAATTGAAAGAACTTGAATTTTCAACAGTTCCTGCATGAAGAGGTAGGTACTTATGCTGTCCCAATATTAATTTTTTGTTTATTAAAATTCTCTCAAAACAAAAGGACATTATAGACGTGACAATGTATTATTTGATATGATATTTTAGATACAAATGTGATTGATAATTGCTTCAATTACTTTCACTTGAATTATCAAACGAAACTTTTAACAGTGTAGCCTTCAATGCCATTTCGTTGCAGGCAATTAGGAACCCTTATAGCCTACCTCCTAACGTGGATGCACTTGACCTTCCACGAGAACTTCATGTACCTACTACCGAATTCTTTTCTTCCGGCAAGGGCCGAAAGGGTGAATTTCCCGAAGGGTGTTCGCCTCAGAATGAACGGCGACGGAAGGAACGAAATTGGCGCGAGCGGAGAGGGGGAAACGGAGCAGGCGAAACGAATGGTGGCGCCAGTCATCCTTTACTCCCCGTCGCTGTCAGGACGCGTCAGCCGTCAAACGGGCATCCTCGAAGACAAATCTCCGAGTGCATCGGGGGAAGAGGGCTCGTGTCGGTGCACTCAACGGGTCGTTAGAGCTCTCGGCTCTCGACTCGCTAGGCGCGCGCGCGCGCGACGTATTTCGCGTTTTATTTTTACGCGCTCGCGTCCGTCTCTAATTGCTTCAGGAAGTCACTACTCAACGAATACATAACTGCTATTTTGATATTTCGATGTCGCGCTGGGAGAGGAGGTATCCGCGCAGGCCCTTCCTCCGCGCCAAGTGTCCTACATATCTGTACGTATCTACCGTTTAGTAGATCGTCGCGGTGTGGGGGGAGGGAAAAAATTGAACGATACCATCCGGGGAGGAATAACGGTAAGCGCTTTGGCTGCTCGTTAAGTGCGTGGTCCATTAAAATATTCGGGTATTTATAGAGATCTCGAGAATAAATGATATAGATTGGAGACTTTTTAGATTTCGACGTATTTATCGACGAGCTTGGAATAGAATTTTAAGATGGTGTGTTAAATCAATTGAATTTTGCTAAAAATCGAGATATCTTGAATCGATTCCATGACAATCCAATCTTGTGAATTTGTTCATGCTGATTACGAAAAGCCTCGGTTATCGAGTCGATATCTCAACGGAAATATACACTGAAAAAAGTATTTAGCTAATCCAGCTATATTTCTGGCTGCCTCAGACACAACTAGAAAAATATTGCTAGCGTAGCAAGAATTCTTGCTATTGCAAAGAAAATTATCACTGCAATTACTATAATTTTCTAGTTGTGGCCAAATTTTTTTGAGTGTAAGATGTCGGTGATTTGATGTAAGTATAAGAAAATTATTTTTTTTTCTAAAAATTATAGATATCTCGGTTTCCTTTTAAAATTGCATCTAAAATGCCATAATTTTCGGATTCGGCTTGAAAAAAAAACATCAGATAGGGTAGTCGAGAGTTTGATTCCACAGATTTCAATTTTTGTGAAAATGTCAAGGGCCCCTGACATTTTTTCAATTTTTCGCAAAATTCGAAATCTCTGGAATCAAATGTTCGAATACTCTGTTTTATGTATTTTTTCGCGCTGATTACGAAAAGCCCGGTTATCGAGTCGATATCTCAAAGGAAATATAAGACATCGGCGGTTTTATGTCCGTAAATATTATTTATTTCAACTGGCATTCCATTTCAGTCGGTTGATTGGACAACATTTTTTATCAGTGCAGTTTCAGTTGCTCCGCGATTCTCGGAGTCAACCGAACCCGACACCCGATTCGCAAGCCCTCCACGACCGTCCTCCGCAGCCACTCTCGCTGGAGTACCACGAAATGACGCGCCTCGAATCGCCGGTTAAATTATTCGTTCGTCCATCCTTTTAATCGCGCAATTGGCCGCGCGCTGTACGTCCGAGTGTGCGGGAGAGCGTGCGTTTTATCGTACCGGATGGGGGCTCGTCGAGTGCCATTCAAATGCGCAACCGAGCCCCTGCAACGGCACTTCGCAACGTCGCGACGACCGACCGCTGGGCACATCCGATCCTCCGCGAGATTGCCTGATTCGCGAGCGCTCTTGTTGAGTCTGCGAGTGCCGAAGGCTTTGTTGAGTCTGCAGTGACAGCGACGGTATGACGGTGACGACCGCGATCGGCAGAGGCGGGACACCGCTGAGATAATATTTATGATCGGATTTTTCTCTCCCGGCCACTTCGCCACTTACCGTCCGCTTTATATCTTCTGGCAGCGTTCATTTATTTTCGCACGTCTACTGGCAATTTGCGAGACGAGAAGCGGGAATCGCGCGGGTTTGTAACTAGTCTCTCGATGCCGCCTTTGGAGCGAAGGAAAGCGAACGTAACGCCTTTGAAGTATCGACATGCAGTTTCGAACAGTTCTCACCTCGAAAGAACAGTTTTTTAACAGTTAATAAATGTAATTTTAAATGTGGCGAAATAAATATTTCTTTAGGGCGAGAAACAATATATTAATTGTTCAAATACTTATTTCATTCAAATGGTTTCTCCGAAGGATCGAATTGTGCCAAATAGTATCGTAATAGTTAACAAATATTTACTCGATTCAATAAAATAATTATTTCGCCATATTCGAGCAAACATTTATTAACTACAAATAAATTTTATTCTCGGTGTGCAGGAAGATGAATCGCCAGTGTTTCTTTCATGCATATCACTGTAGATACTGCACTGAAAAAAAAGAGATTAAAAATTATTCTCTGTTAGAAGGATAATCTGAGTACGAAAGGTAAAATATAGATCAAAAATTATCCTTCCAGGGTTTAAAATTTCACCTTCTTTACGATAATTTTTGATCTATTTTACCTTTCGTACTCAGATTACTCTTCTAACAGAATAATTTTTAATCTTTTTTTTTCTCAGTGTGAGCAAAATAATTAGCTCAAAGAGAGAAAAGGCATCTAGTTAAACGCGCTTAGTTATTCTACCTAAAATACTAATCAATTGAACCGAACATTTAATTATTCTAACAAAACGATCAGTTAATCCAACCAAAGGTTCAGTTATTCTAATCAAAATATGGCCAGCTTAACCAAAGGATCTATATTGCACAAATGCTTTGACTGTCGTATTCAGGATTTTGGTTAAATCAACCAAATTATTTTTCTCAGCGTACATGTGCGACGCTCTCGTCTCAATTGCCAGAGAATTTTTAATTTCCCTCTCGCTCCTACAACACTACCGTCGTGACTTTCCCGGCGTGCCGGAACTTGGATGCTGTCGACGGAACGGCGTACCACCCCCTTCGCCCCTCCTGCGCCCTTCCGTCTCGTCATTTCGCGCGAGCGGATACGTCGTCGCCTGCGGACACGTAGCGGGAAATCGCGTAGACGCACGGGCACGCGCAGCATCCGGTGCCCTCTTCTCGGGACGGGCGCCCGTACGCAGAACAATGCGGCGACAGTCATCGTCATATATTATGCATCGGACGAGCGCGGCGAGGAGCGAAAAAGAGGGGAGGCCCAGACTCTCCGCTGCTCGCAACGCGTCGTGCGTAAACGAGACGAGT
This sequence comes from Xiphydria camelus, assembly GCA_963678675.1. Classification (NCBI taxonomy): domain Eukaryota; kingdom Metazoa; phylum Arthropoda; class Insecta; order Hymenoptera; family Xiphydriidae; genus Xiphydria; species Xiphydria camelus. The sequence goes on from OY783201.1 coordinate 8,023,904, forward strand.
CATCCGCACTCGAAGAGCGAATATTGAATTTGCTGATTGTAACGCCCGCGCGCGCGCGGTGGATCGGCGCCTCGCTGCAACGTCAAAAGGAGAGGCAAGGGATGCTTTTTTTTCGAGGGAGAGATATGCAAATTTTAAGAGGCGAGAGACATGCGATTGACGACGAGAAAGTCATCTCTCTCTTCCGCGTTGAAGAAGCGCGCGGCGAAAAGAAGAAACTGCTTTTTTACCGTCCGACGTCAATCGGGGCGAAGGACGCGTATAGTTGTAACGAATGCGATTACCGCGAATTTCTTGGAATGAAAGGGATTCGTGGACCATCGCGCAGACTTTACGAGGGAATGCAGATTAAATTGTAGAGACTATCCAAAAGTCTCTATTTAAGGAGTACGCATTAGAGTTCAAAATAGAGCTTCTAAAATAGAGAATAATAAATGATTTTTAAATTAGAATCTCTCCAATATGAAATAGTAAACTCAGTAAATCGAGTCTGAGATTTTCTGCGCCGAGAAGCTTTTAATTAAAATTTTGTTTAGAATCTTTAATTAATCAGATCTCAATTTGAGAATTAATTCCGAATTCTATTTAGTATAACAACATTTACGATTACAAATGCATTGCTTCACCGAGAAAGACAAGAAACGAGAAAGAAATAAAAATAATCCGCAGCAGAGAAATACCCAGGAATAAATATAGCGGACGCGCAAACTTGCATCCCTTTGGTGTAAAAAATTCATGCTAAGAGGATGCTATTACCTTTCTTTAATCAATTAAATCTCAATTGGAGAATTAATTCAAAATTCCATTTAGTATAGCAAAATGTACGATTACAAATGCATTTCTTGCCTCGCCAAGGTAGTCAAGAAACAAGAAGGAACAATTAGTAAAAATAACCCGAAGCAGAAAAATACCCCAGAATATATAAATATAGCCGTCGACGCGCAAAGTCGCACCCCCTCGGCGTAAAAAATCCATCTTAAGAAGAGGCAACTGCTTTTTTTACAGCCCCGCGTTACCGTCGTAGTATAAAGACCCTTAAAAACGCCCACCCCTATAACAAACGCGAGGTGACCTCCAATTTCCAACAATAAAACGTTCTCACGAATCGTCGAACTTTACGCGCGAGTACGGATAAAACCGCGAAACGCGCGTCTGCCCGCCACTCGAAAGCACCCCCGAAAATATCGCAGCGCGAGATAACGAGCGATAAAAATTTCACGCCATCGTCGCGCTCGCCCGCGTTCTGAGCGCCGCGACAAGACCGATCGCTTCGTCGGGGCGTCGTCGAAGTCGTCGTTTCCGCCACTCACCCCCGTTAGGAGCCGCGGAATGTGAAATTCGGTAAACGTCGTTGATCACGAACATTCTGTGTGCTTACGCGCCACGCCCCCTTTTCGTGTAACGCGGCCGAGGGTCTGGGCGCGAACTCGAAAATACCAACTCTCTCTCTCTCCTCGCCGTGGAGGACGTGACGGTAAACGTATCGCCGAGATGATGTATCCGCGTGTGACGCGTTTACAGCTCGTCTTCGCCTATAAATCATCGGACCCACCGGCATGTGCAAATATTTTCCGGGTCGCGGAACGCGCTGACCCGGTCGGGATGCGGGAGGAGCTCCGGCTCGTCGATTCGTCGTTATTAGATGATCCTCTGCGCGGGAGGGTCGTCGCGCTGTTTCATTATTGGGATAGTTCGTCTCGCGCGAGTGGATGTAGGCGCCTGCAGAATTAATGGCGTATCGAAGGTGACGCGGGGGCGCGAAAAAAAATAGGATCGCTTCAAGAAACGAGGCGGTAAACACTACAGCGACGTTTTATAACGACGATCCGGTTCGACGAAATGTCTTCGGGTTAATAGCGCCGAAGGAACATCGAGATTTATAGGTAATGCCTGCGCGTAGGCCGCGGAAGGAGAGAGTGCGCATATAATTGTCTTTCGAGTGAATAATGAATCGCGAGTTGCAGAGCCGAAGGAGTGACGGTTTATTCGGGTCGTTTTGTGAGGGGCTAAAGTGGCGGTGGGTGCCTTGCTAGTATTTCTATGATTAATAGCTCGAAAAGGCAAGATTAGATTGTTAATGGATGGGCGTTGGGCATCAAGAAATGGGTCATCGTGTACCCTATTGAAATTCTAACAAAAAATATTAGAAACATTGTAATTCTTTGCTATGCAAAGAAAAATCGTAAGTGACATCGAGGTCAACAAGGATTTGTAATCTGTATACATACATATTTAATGTCACACGAAAAGTAAGATGTCCGACAAATAATTATTCACTGAGTTTTAAGCGCAATTCTACGTACAACGTTATGATGTCACTTACGTCAAACAACGAGTATGAGAGAGATAGGCTTACAAGACAATGACGTAGCTACATTTCAAAATGTCGTCTTCCAGCTCAAGTAAGGATGAAAACGAAAAATAAAAAAAAATACGAGGTAAATAATTCTCTCTAAATTTTACTGATGTGCGATAAAAAAACTTGAAAGAAAATCAAATTTTCTAAGCAATCTGATATAAATACAATTCCTGCAGATAATCCGTTTCCAATAAGAATTACACCGATATGTTACGCTATTCAACAAATGCTCCAACCGGCGTTCCACTTTCCCGAGCTGTATTGAATACCCCCCCCCCCCCTCTCTCCCTCTATCTCTCTTCCAAACCAACATCCGACTCAAAGCTCCAGCGATAAGCAACATAAAGGTTAACGCGCCCGGCCCCATCCCAACGACGAGAAACTACTATGCACCACCAAAACGGACCCACCGAACTGCATCTCTCCCGAGTCAAGAGGTGCGAGCCCGTACAGCGTTTCTATCGCGATCACTAACGCGACACACGCCCACGCTCGAGGCGCACGTACCTACCCACGCAGATATGAAAAGCAGAGAGTTACCGTACACACTTTTTATTAATTCCAATCGCGTCGTCCCCTCGAGCTCGCGGGCGTCCATTATATGCACTCACGGGACCGTCGAACGTACGCCACGCGAAGGAGGAGAAGAGAAAGAAGGGATTTCCAAAGGAATCCTAACGGAAATCTTTTTCTGTCGAATCTCTCTCCGCCGAATCTGTACGAAAAACTCTGTCGAAAATCTGCCGTTTCTCTGGGAATGTTCCAATCTTAAGAGCTGGCAGAGATTTCAGCTGAGATTTCGGCAGAGGTGACAAATATTTTGGTCAAGAATTTCGTCAGAAATCGCACAGTCGGTACACAGAGAGAAAGAATTAGTTGAATCTACTAAAAATGACTTGCATGGTCGCAAGTGATTATTTATTTAGATCGATTAAATTTCTTTTCATATTAATTCGATATTTCTTCCTTGCAATTACCTACGTACTGTTTCACATGGTTGTAAGGGAGAGATATGAAATTGATGTGTTAAACAATTTCATTGATACAAAGAAATAATTACTTGCGACCCCGCAAGTAATTTTCGGTAGATGCAAGTAATTATTTTTCTCCGTATAAAGATTTTCAAATATTTCTGCCGAATTCTCTACGAGATCTACCAAAATATCTGTCAACTCTGCCGAAATCTCTGCCAGCTCTGCCAAAGCCTCCACCAGCTCGTAAAATTGAAACACTCTCTCGCAAAGAAACGGCAGACTTTCGGCAGGGTTTTGTCGCAGAAGATTGACAGCGATTTGACCGAGAAAAATGTTCATTGGCAAAATGCTCCGAGATGCTCGGATACGATCGGGCGAGGGTCAGTCCTTCGCCGAAAGATCGAACGCCATATCGACTTAGCGGCGACTCTCAAAGTCCCCCACCCCTACCAAAGTCGCCCTTCGTTAACTCCAGCCCTATAACGAACCTCCGAAGCGGTTCTCCTCCCCCGTTTCGATCGGTAGGTACCCGCGGCTCCTCTTTATTTTTTATGCTAAACACTTCGTCGGAACGGCGCCCCGATCCTCCTCGCGCGCCACTTACCACCGAGCGCGGCGCGCCCAAACTCATACATTTTCGCGGTGCCCTTAAGTAAATATTGAAATATTTTCCCGGGAGAATCGGCGGGAGGCGCCTCGCCGGGCTCTCCCTCCCGCCGAGGATCAGCGGAGGACGCGGCGGTGGAGGGGGCGGCTCGGGAGAGGCGACCTGCCCGTCCACCGGTGGAAGCAGCAAGACAGGGGCTAACTTTTCTCTGAACAAGCGGTCGGGCGCCCCCGCGGCGACACCACGCATAATCTAATTTGTACTTCCCCAACTAAGCGCGTCCCCCGACCGACGACTAACAACTCGCCCGGATCCTTTCCCGCCCTTCATCCCGCCGGCCGTCGAGCCTCCCGCGCGCGCATACACACGACAAATTGGCTCTGTTTGAGAAAATAAAACTCCGCTCCCCTTCGCGCGGTCGAAGCGGGAAGGCGATTCTTGCGCGGAAATAAGTGGACGGCGAGGGGCGGGTGGGAGAGCGGGTGGGGGTCGCGCCGCGGGAGGAGGTCCGCTTCCGGCGCGCGCGAAAGAGTGCGTCGCTCCATCGGTCGGTCGGTCGTTCTTCGTTACGCTCGCGTTCAATGACGAGGAGATGACCGCTGAAGAGGGCCTTCACCTGTTATAAACGAGGCTTTGTTCGCGGTAATTTGTCTCGGAGGGTCGCGGCGTTTGTCAGCGGAGGACTGTGCTGGGTTCGAATTGAGGCGGAGTCTTTATCGACTCGTTTGCCATGCGAGTACTTCGTCGATCGTCGTTCGACTCGATTTAATCGTGTGGGAAATAGACGATGATAGTTATTTGCACCTTCGCGTTGCTGTACTATTTTCATGCGAATTTTCTACCCGTCGAAGTCGCTTCGGTCCTTTCCCAGACGGAAAAGTCCTGTACCTATATTTTGTATGTGATCCATATGTGGATTTGGTCACTAATGGATTATTTATGATTTCTGTATTAACCATGTGTATTTACTATTAATAGATTATACAAATATGCAAACATCCAAATATAATCCTTATACGATTAATATATTGTAAAAATAATAGGTATATGATTCATAGATGACTAAACACACATGTGAACCATATAGAAAATATATAGAATTTTTCCGCCTGGAAAATCAACGTGCAGAGAATTCGATATCCCTTTCACACGTCAGAAATCGGTCTTCCCACAAAAAATTATTCATACTTTTCAATTCAATTTTTAATCCGTACGCGTATACATATTTAATATCACACGAAAAAGAAAATGCCCGAAAAAGAAATAATTATTCGCAGAGTTATAAATGCATTTCTCTCTACAACGTTATGACGTCATCGAAACGCAAAAGAGACCCACTTGTGCCGAATAACAAGTGTTGTAGAGATGACTTAGCTGCATTTCAAGATGCCGTTTTCGAGCTGAAATAAGGCCGAAAATACAAAATGAAAAAATGCGGGGTTAACAATTTTGTCCCGATTTTTCGAATCTGCAATGAACAACATTTGCGAGAAAACCGAATTCGTTCGCGCCCTTTCTAAAATCGCAGCCGTGGCGACACAAATCGGAAATTACAGCATTACAACTACAGAAAGAAGGGGCCGGGGAAGTTCGACGGAAAAACTTGAACGAGAAGTTTAACTGCTTCCAGGAACTCGAGATTTACCGGTACGATTATTGAATGCCAACGGAGCGGCAGTCGGACGTAATTGTCGTTTCGGGCTGACACTCGAAACGTCATCGGAAAAATTCAGCCGTTCGCCTCGAGAATTGCAGCTGGAAAATCGTCGTCGCAGACGAGCTCTATAGAACGTCGAGTGCGGGGCGGTGAAAGCCGATCCTTCCAGACGTCGCTATTCGCGCAGCAGCAGCGCACGGGGGGAGCGCGCTCGGAACATACAAGAGAAGTTTTATCGATGGATCTCTCCCGCGCGCGAAACTCGTTAAACTACGAATTTATACGCACGCGCTCGTACGCTTGCGCATACACAGTTACACGATCGCTATCCGTGCCGCGCGCCGCGCGGTGAATTTACGCCGAGTATTAATGAGCCGCGGTCTCTCGCGTCGCTCTTCGCCGCATCGTTTTTGACGGCTGGCATATTTCGCGCAACCTAAAGGCCGCGGCGCATTACTATTTCACGCGGGGCGCGCGCGCGCGCGACGTGGTTATTTACGTCGCGGTACAGCGCGGCGTTGCGGGTTCGGCGTTTCCGCGCGCGCGACATTCCCTTGAGCATCGTACACCGCGCGTTCTCGGCGTCGCGTCGGATGAAAACCGCGGCGCTCGACGAGGTGCCCCGCCCCTCACCGCTGGAACGAAGCTTTAACGAGACGCGCGACGAGTCGTCGAGCGCGTTAAATTCCGTTTCATTAGATTATCCCGATACGTTTGACGAAAAGCTGCGCGGATGCAATTAAAATCCGGCGAGAGCGCGTTTATAATTAAAACACGAGCGGCGCGGATTCGCGCGCGAGAAAAGCTCGCCCGACGACGCCGACGGATTCAGCGGCGCGCCGCCTACGTAATAAAGATATTTAAAAAAAATTATGCAGTCCAACGTTAAAGTATTTTACGAGCGACGCAGCGGCCCTTCGCTCCTCGCGCACGCGCATATATATATATATTGGTACGCGCGCGCGTTCGCCAAGCGACACATCTCGCTCGCTCAGCACCGCGCACTACACGGCCCGAAGCCGACCGGCCCGAGCACTACGCGCGCGCTCTCTCGCTCTCTCCGCCCGCCTTGCAGTCTCTCCCTTGTTTTATAACCCGACGAGTTTAATGCTCGCATCAAACTTTTAATTGCCCGACTTGCGCGTTACAAATTGCTAACAGATGGGCCCTGTTTATGCGGCGCGCTTCCTGTAAAAATAAATCAGGGTCCGGGGGGGTCCGCGAGATCGGTGAATTTCAGATTTTCATGTCGTAAGGATGTATGGTACACCGGCGCTTGCAGCTGCGAATGACGATTGCATGCAGGGGGTGAGAATTCATTTCTGCCGGATCGGGATGCTTTGATCGTTATGCTGAGAAAAATTATTCATCAAGTAAGAATTAAGTAAGGTAATTGTCCCCCAATAGCAGGACGCGTCTTACCAGCCGGACATAATTTGAATTTAATTCAGATTACTGTGTGAATGGGATAAAGAGAAAAGAATAGTGGGAAAAAATCACCAATAAATTAATGATGTATATGTGAATTACAACTATAAGAATCCTGAGTAAAATCGTCTGTGTGCATTCTTATGGGTATCCCGATATTGGACTTAATTCTTTGGCTATCGGAATAGTTATCTTATACCATATGAGGCTAAACTTACTCGTCAGGAGAGAAACTTAAATCACTTTTATCTCGTCATCAACGAACTTTTGGCCTACATCGATATAAGACTTTGTTACAAATAAAAATGCAATTTTCAAGAAAGTATTACATAAATATGAACCAAAAGTCTATAGATAATAAGACAATAATGATTGAAATTTCTTTTCTGATGAGTAAGTTCAGCCTAATACGATATGTTATTCAAATCAAGTGTAGGTTCGTTCGATTCAATGAACATACACTTGTCTTATTATAAATAAATCCGTTCTTTCCACTATTCATGTCGACGGTTACTTGGATCAGTAAATTATTTTTCTCAGTGTAATTGGTTCTGCAGACTCAATAAACAAAAAGAAGTATTTCGAGGGGTGGACAAAATCGCGCAGTTCTAGACCTCCGAGCCTCCGCGCAAAACAGACCGACGATCCTCGCGCCGTCAGCCGGTCCACGTCGCGCTGTTCCCCTCGCGCGCGCCAGTTCGTCACGGAAACCCATTCGAAAGGCGACCGCGGAGCGACGTATGTATCGCGCGGTGCGAATCCATAAATCTGAGAGGTGGCGCGTCGTTACGAGGGAAACCCCGCGGCGGGACGGTCGCTTGTTTAGCGTTGACATCCGAGATTTGACACGAAGCATTCCGACGACAGAGAGTACGTCCATGCCGATTTACGAGGGACCCGGCGATCCGTAGGAGCGAGCCAGGCGGAGGCGGAGGGAGCGAGCCGGCGGGAGGTCGCTCTCCGCATCTCTCGCGGGCGCACGCTCCGCGCTTCTCGGCTCCGGGGGATCCCGACGCGCTGCGGCGGGACCGCGATCTCTCGCTGGCCGAACCGTCGCACCCCGTCGGGGGTCCCGTGCGACGACGACGCGCGGTTCGACGGACCGAGGCGCCGCCACTCAACACCGAGGATCCCCGGCGCGAGACTTATCGTAAATTAGTGACACCGCGGGAATTCCGATGCAGGTAAATAACAGACGCGGGGACTCCGGAATGTATACTTTGTTAACGATTAAACGACGCTTTACGCGGTGGGGGCGGGGAGGATCCCGGCCGCTTTACGACGATAATTATAGCGCGCTAGGCGACCGTACGTCAGCTCGGGGGAGTTTTCGAAGAGCCGGAAACGTTGAAGTGGCCGCGCGAGGGATTCCGTACGGGAGCTACTCGCGAGGAAAGGAGCTTTGAGTGGGTCGCTGCTGCGTCTTCGTTTGGTGCTTCGTCGAATTGCTCTGTTTGTCGATTGAAAATGAGGGAAGGAAGTAAGAAATGGTAAATACGATACAAAATAACAAAAATAACGATTCACCGAATGCGTTACTGGTATAAAAGAGTCCTGATCTCTATTTTTCTGTGGTATTTACGAAGAAAATCACGTGGCTTATCACGTATATACGAAGAAAAAGGATCGGTAATTTTTACAGTGAATTCTAGTAACAGGGCTCCTCAAGGTGAAACATTGAATTTTTTAATAGACATAGATACTGTAAGTTTTACAGTTCGTTGCAGTATAAACCCGTAAACACTCGACACATACACATTAACGGGAAATTGGTAAATGTTACCATATGAACTGAGGTTTATGCTATTACGAACTGTAAAAAGTTCGCTATGGTCTATTAAAAATTTCCACGTTTCACCTCGAGGAGCCCTGTTACTGGGATAACTATACAAATTCATGGGTTTTCCCCAGATTTTTTACTAATCCTTTTTCCTCCCCGTTTTCTCCTCGTATACGTATTTATCGAAATGATCTGATAAGATAACATAGATGAAAGGAAAAATGACAGCTAGACCAATTCGTGATTTCATGCGTCTCTCGCTTCGATGTCACGGAAAACCTCTAACGTCGCGGAATCTAGTCGGATCCAGCCCCCGTAACGGAAGAGGAGGCGGTAAGGCGGGAGGGAGAGGGAGGTTTTCGGAGTGCACCTACATCGTAGGCGCCTCGCCTCCTTTATTTCGAGGCGGGTCGAGCCGAGGTAAATTGCATCCTCAATTTTTAATCAAGTCCAGAAGGGAGAGGCTTTGTCGGAGGTCGGTTGTATAAAGTGAACTTCGACGCAGGGGTAAGCCAAGCGGCACCGACGCCGAGCGTCGCGCGCGCCCAGAGAGAGATCCTTTCTTCGTTTCATTGTAAATGCCAGTCTCGCGACGTTCGAGGAGTGTAGCTACCCCTTACAACTCGGCTCACCTTCCCTGCAATATTGATCGCAGGGAGGAGAGGGCAAGCGAAGAAGCATAACGGTAGACTCGTCTAAAATATTCTCTCTCTTCTCCTCCCAGCCCCTCCTCACTGTCCCGTCTTATTCCAACGTCCCGTTTCCATCGAAGAGGAAGAATAAGAAAAAACGGAGAGAACGAGGAATCCTCCCTTCGCAAATAGTTTCCCGCGAGTAGTAGACTGTGCTGATGGGAGGGGGAACGAGCGAGGGAAGCGGTGTCTGCAGGATTTTTTCCTCGGAGTTTCCTCGCTGGAAGCGTGAGCGAATTATGCCAGGTGCGTGAGGACAGGAGGGGGGTTGAAACATTCCTTGGAAAGTTTTATGCGGGAGTCAGATGGGAATGTTTTCGAGTCATACGTCAAATGGTAGGATTTAATTTTTGCGGAAGATTAAGGGGGTTGGATTTACCGCACTGAGAAGAATAACCTGGTCAATTTAATCAAAATCCTGGAGACCGTGACCAATTCGTTTGGTGAAATATGGATCTTCCATCTGTTTGGTTAGACTGACCATCTTCTGGTTAGAATAACTAAATATTAAATTCATTTAACCAAATACCTTTCGTCGTTTAAATCAAGTTATTGTTTTAGTGCGGAGAAAACGCGTCGTGCGCGCAGCTTTTTTACGTTTCTAATAGTAACGCCTGGACATAATATTAATTCCCCATCGAAATTCGAACGTAATGGTACTTCAAAATGAAGAGCGAGCGATAGAAGGGAAAAGACGACACGCAAAAGCTCGATTCGGAAGAGGACTAGGTAACCTATACCGTGCAACACGAGCGCGGCTCGTCACCTCGATCGATCCTGCCGCAAAAGCGGGTCCGCAGGGTAGGTATAGGCCTCCGTTTTCGAAGCGAGTCATTCGGGTGCCTGAAAGGGGCGAGCGATTAATCATTCGCCGCCCTGCGAAATACCTGTTCTCGGGGAAACACGTCAGGGCGAACGGAACGAGGTCGCGCGCTCATAGTCGGAGCTTGCGGGGACTCGGAGGGGTGCTCTTTCCGAAATTTCACTCATGTCAGATTAACTCTGACGTCATTTAGTAATGCGCACTACTGCGAGCAAAGGAGAATCGTCGGATCTTCAAGTTACACGAAAAAAAAGGATTAGTAAAAAATTATCTAAACACCAATGAGTTCTTGCAGTTAACACAGTAACAGGACTCCTCAAGATTTTTGATTAATCTTACTTTACTAAAACATTTAAGTTTTTAATAGACTACAGCGCACCTTTTACAGTTCGTAATAGTATAAACACCAGTTGTTTATGCAGTAAAATTTACCAATCTCTCGTTAATATATGTCGTGTATTTACGGATTTATATTGCAACGAATTCTAAAAAGTAAGTTGTGTCTATTAAAAAATTCAATGTTTCACCTCGAGGAACCTGATACTGGCATTCACTGTAAAAATTACTAATCCTTTTTCTCTACGTAAGAATATGTCGAGCTTGCATTGAACTCTACGTGGATTGAGAAAAGAATTTTAGATATCGCCTCTCGGGAGAATTACGACCTCGAGAGAAATTGAATAGAGACGAGCGGAATCGTAAGGAAGAATATTGTCGAAGTTTAAGCGGTTACAAATTTGTAAACCCACCCCCGTAAGAAATACGACCGCGAAGCGGGCGCGAGTACTCGCGTAAGGAAGAACGCCGCCGAATTGCAATTAGATTTCATACGGGAAATCGTGGATAGGGTCGCGATGCGATGAAGGGGATTTCGAAAGTAAGGTGGGGGAGGGCAACTAAAGTTTATTTGGGAAATGGGAAACCGAGCAAGAGCTCGCTCGCTCGTGAGTCTTGTTTACGGGTCGCGCATCATTGCGCGCGCCTATTTCGACGAATAAATTTCCTATAAAACCGCCGTTACCGTCAATGTTTATATCGAAACTTCGCGGAGGTGGATTCTGAAATATATACAGAGGAGAGGAGCCTCGGGGATTCGCCTTTAAGTATTGTTTCGCGGGACGCATTTTGCGGTAAATATCGTTGGACCACGTGACTTCTATTGTCTTATCTACTCGTATTTCATCGCTTTGCGAAATCACCTCGGCATAGTTCAGGTCATTTTAAATTACAAAAATATAGTTATGTCTAATTTCGTAAAAGTTTAAATTAATTTATTATATTATATAATTGTCTATTTTATTGACTAATGTCAAATTAAAAAATGCACTTACGATATATGATCTGTTGTAACATTTGATCATGCTCTCGATCCATTGACATGATTTTTTTAAAGGAATGAATCATTCGACCAGCATATATTATATATTTCATAACACTGATTCCAAGGAGTACAGTTATTTGGTTAAGATCTAAAAGGATATATAAAAAGTCAAAAAATGATTTTAGGTATGGATTGATTATTTTTTATCCATCGAATCATCGATATCTCGGTTTTCCATTGCAATTTCCTAAAAAAATCCATTGTTTTCAAAATCAGGGTGACAAAAATACATGATAGGATTATCGAAAGTTCGATTCCAAATATTTTGATTTTTGCGAAAAATCGAACAAATTTTAAGGAGTGCAATATTTTACCAAAAATGGAAATCTCTGGAATCAATTGTTCGATCACCCTATCTTATGTATTTGTTCGCGCTGATTACGAAAAATACGGTTATCAGGTCAATATCTCAAAGGAAATATAATGCATCAGCTTTTTTTGTTTACATATATTAGACATTTTTTCAGCCTCCATAAAAGCATCAGAGAGAACGATCGTAGCATTCAACACCATGTCGGATCTACCACGTACGAAATTCAGAGAAAAGAAGTTATTTCAGCCTGGAAAAAACCTCGGAAATTCAGGAAACATCATTTTCAAATTTCACCGTGACTCGCGCATGGCACCCACCACTCCTATCCACATTTCCCATCAAGACGCGAACCGGGAACGACGAGGCAACCGCCGCGAACCTTTCGCAAAACCCCGAGGAAGGTGATCCCCCTGCAGCGGCCATCCTCCCGCTTCGCCCATTCCCGACGAAACTGGGTCGCGTCGAGAGTATCGACTATCGTTAATTTCCCAGCAGCGCCGGTGCCTCGGGGCGAGGAGAGGCCAGATCACTCTCCTCTTCGCCGTGCGCGCCTCCTTGTAAAATCCATACCCCCCGAGACTCCAACCCTTTGATTCGGCCTTTGTTTATCCGACACTGAAAGGAGCATAATGGCGCGCGCTTCGTTAAATTAATTGGGCCCCTTCTGGCCTGGTTCCGCCACTAAATTCCACCTCCGTCGTAACAAAGCACACTATTATACGGAAAGGAACGACGGCGGAGGGTGAGGGGGAGGCGGTAGGTTGAGAGCGGTGTGTGTGTGTGTGAGTGTGTGTGGGCCAGGTATACTCTCGTTATAGGAGAGTCTGCGTTCTCAAAATCGGCCGCCACTTACTGGCAGGTGGCCCGCGGCGTCAAATCGGACGTGTTACGTTAACTGAATTTAAATTGCTTCGCCGCCGCCGGGACGGGGATTACCATAATTTATACACCCTTGCGTCCCGAATTGCCGAGACCCAATCCGAAGCTCTTTATTATAAATCCAAATCGACCGCATAATCTTCGGATATAAACATCACTCCCGGCGGGTCATTGTGATCTCGCGGCTGTACAGCATCCCCCGAGGATTGGAGGAGGAGCTGATATGGGAGGGGCTGCGGGCGCAATGAGAAAGCGGTATGAAGTTGACGCGACGAACGACGAGACGACGAGTTCTCTGCGTCCGACTCGGCGCGAGATGAATTCCTCGAAACTTACGCGGTGGTCGCACAGAGAGAAAAGAAGGTAGTAAAATCAACCGTAATCGCAAGGTAGTTAATATCATATTTACGATTAAACGGACCATGAATGTGCAGTCGAAATAACTTTTGTTACACGGTTATGGTATCAATGAAATCGTAGTTTGTGATAACCATGCGCTGTGATTAAATTAACCACAAAGGTAGATGAATAATATTATTGCGTGGTATATGGAAAAGAAATAAGTGGTCAATTTCGGGACAAGGCCAACATTTTGTTATGATAACTAAAATTTTGGTAAAAGTTATAGTAAAACTTGTAGAAGTTGCAAGCGTTTGCTGAACGGTGAACGTGATTACATTATGGTTCTTTTAACCAGATTTCTCTCACAGTTCAAAAATAGAATAATGGCTAACGAATATTTCCCTGGCCCAAAGAAATATTTCTTTCGCGATAATCAAGTGTGCGTATATTAACTATAAATAAACTGTTTTCTCAGTGCACTTCACTAATCCTCCATAGAAGAGAATTGCTAAATTTGGACTAAATTGGACCAAAGATTGATACCAATAAATTTTACTGTATTTACAATAAAAGAAGTACACTTGAGGATTTCCGGATATTTTCACAGTGTGGTACATTAATTTTTCTTTTGAAAACATTAAATCGTGATAGCTTACACTACAATTTACTAGTTTCAAAAGAAAAATTGTTTTCCAGCTCAGTAAGAACATCCGAAATCCCTTGTGTATATTTGTTTTATTGTAAATACAGTAAGGTTTACTGGTGTTACTCTTTCCGTGCAAGTCTCGATTTTACAGGTCCAATGATATGCGATAAATATAATATGAAAAAAGCAACAAGTGAATTTGTACGAAACAATTTTCACTCGGGGATTGCTGCGAGTTCACATGAAAAATATCACGTATATGGTAAAAGAAACGAAGAGCTAAAAACTTGGTTGGTCACGATCCCGACGAATCGTTGTCACGACTCCTATAAACTCGTGTTATGTGATTCTCGATGCGTGAAACGTGACGGAATCGAAGAAAAAATAATGTATATCTCGTCTTGTATGACGTCGACGCGACCAATTGCACGGGCGGGTTGCAGGAGTGGCAGTAAATCTTCGTCGAGTCTCATCAGAATGCAGTAAACAGAGATCCCGTATCACGGACTCGCGCGATTTAATTGACGTTGATAGCTGTCCCCCGGTATAAATTTGGAAGATTAAAAGAGGGCGCGCGAACGCCTCAAAGAGAGGTCAGGGGTTATCGCTATAATTTAAATCCTGGAGATGCTTGATGAGGCCTCCCATCCACGCCGACAGAGATTTCTGAAACAGTTGTTCCCCGTGTCGATCGGAACGATATCTCTTGGAAAATATCGTATGTTAATTATTATTGTCCCTCGATCCCCCGTACCTTTGCCGCATCGTGGTAAGGTCACGCGGTCCCTCTGGCTTTCAAAGTTTTAGTCACCTCACGGTTCAACGAATCTTCGAAGCGTGAGAGAATCTCCGCGACGGACAATGACTAACGATCGAAGAGAGGGAAATCGAGTCAGCCAATGAGATCTCGATTGGAGGAAGTACGCTAGAAAATATCGCATACGCTAATCGCTCTCCGAACATTTTTACGTTCCGAGTATTTAAGGTAACTGTCTCAATAGCAGGACACGTCCTGGTAGCAGGATATATTTGAATATAATTTAAATTATCGAATGGGGTAAAAACGGACGATTAATGGAACAAAAATCTTTAATAAATTAAGGATTGATTTATACAGGAAGTGTCAGTAGTAAGAACCCTGCACCAAGAAAACAGTTTATTAATATTTAGTACATGTGATTTCAAATAAGGCGAAATAAATAGTTTATTAAGAAAAGAAGATATATGGTTATTATTAAAGTATTTATTTCATTCAAATAGTTGCCTCTCAAAGGATCTAAATAATTGTGCCAAATAAATATCGTAATATTTAGCAAATAATTACTTGGTCCAACAAAATTTGTATTTTTTGCCATATTCAAATAAACATTTATTAACTATAAATAAATTGTTTTAACGAAAATCTACTGTATGAAGTTTTATGGCTGTCCGGATACTAGGCTTAGCCTTCCGACTATTGGGACAGTTACGTTAATCCCTGCCCAGACGGAAAAGTTCTATATACTTTGTATACAGTTCATATGAGCCTTTGAAAGCCAGCATGGTCTAATTGTAAGTCACATTTCATGTAAGCTGAGATTATTTGACTGCAAAGTTAAGTACAATTTGAAAAATCTGTCTAGATGATACAAACAGATATTTTAAATCGTAAGAGTATCTGTTTTGTATCATCTAGACAGATTTTTCAAATTGTACTTAACACTTTGCAGTCAAATAATCTCAGCTTACATGAAATGTGACTTAGACCATTCTGGCTTTCGACGACTCATATGTGGATTTGATCATATATGGATTATACATGATTTTTATATTAACCACATAAGAGGACTGCGTATAGATATTATTTAAATATTTGCATAATACATATATAGTATGTATACGATGAATATAAAAATCATACCTGATCCATATATGACCAAATCCATATATGTGTATTATATATAAAATATATAGAACTTTTCCACTTGGGTATACGGTTTAACGAGCCCGCGAGTCGTGGAAAAACCGCATCACGTACAGCGACTGACGAGGGAAAAAGCGCGGAGAGAAGCGAGTGCTCGTGTCACCATTTACGAACAACCTGACCGACTTCCCCCCTCTCTAAGCCGGCCGGATTCCCTAACCTGCTTAAGAAGCCACAACGGTTCTGATTCGCACGGGGGACGCGGTAACTTTTCGCGGTTAACCGTGACGTTGATGCTGGATTAGCGTTAGCCGACTCGTACCGCTACTCGTGGGAAATGTTCGATTTTATTATGAATATTTTGAGTAGAAATAAAACGAAATCATAATTCGGCTCTCGTCATTTTGGACATTAATTTCGCCGAGAACTCGCGAATTACCAATACGACGCACTACCACATCGACTCACCACCCTCCCACTACACCGCGACAACCCTCACTCTCGCCCGCGTGTCCTTAACAATCCCGCCCTATAAATCACCGGACGCCGTCCTCCAACGCACCGCCGCCTAAAAGCAGCGGCACCAACGGTCAGTCGCCAAGTCGACCGCCCACTCCCATGCCGAGCATATATAAATAAACACGGTGAACTTACTAATTACTGACACCCCGTGCGCGCGTTTCGCCCGGGGGCGAACTTTTAACCATAAACGGCGCCTCGGAGGGGGATCGGTATAACCCAGAACCGAGAGCAGTTTCGTGTATGTAATTTTTCGAGAACGTGTATCAGCATTAACCGCGCAGCACGTGGCTCCCCGCCGCAAGTTGGCCGTAGCGAAGAGCACAACGCGGACCCGCGCGCGGAAAGACGCGGAGAGCAAGGAGGGGGGGGGGGAAGGTTTATAAGCCGGTCGAGCGGGGGTTGCGCGAACTCGGTAGCCGATGGGGTTGGCCTCCCCGGCGTACAGCGCCGGGGCCGTGGGTCCAACAACAAACTCCCACTCGTCGTTATCACGCGCGCGCCTTCCCCCGAGGCCATTCCTATTTGTCCTCCTGAGAGCCAAACCGTGTCGCAGCTTCCGCCGGCACGCGGTGCCGAAGAGCGGGAGGACGAGGCGCGGGCATCCGCGTGGATGTAGCCCACTCCGTGCCAACTGCTTGTTTTATAGCCGACGACGACGACGACGACGCGAGAGAGACCCTGCCGCCGCTTATACGAGTCCACCGAAGGTGTGCGGACGACGAGTATCCGCTCCGGACATCTTTCTGGGTCGGAATACGACCTGCCGCCGCCACCGCCGCACCTGTCTCACCCGCCGCCCGAATCGTTGCACCCGCGATTCGCAATCGCGACACGACCGGGATTAACGGGTTGAATTATTCATGGCCGCGGTCGGTCTCGTCAAAGAGACGCTTCCTTCGCATAGATTGTTTTTTTGTTCGTTCCTCGGGAAGAAGCTTCGTACACACGAAGGATCCTCCGTTGATTTCTCTTCGCGGAGATGATTCTCTTGGTGCGTCAACGGACGTTCGGAGTACCTACAGAGCGCGTCGATTTAAATAATTTTGTGTTGCGCTGCAGGGCTGCTTTTTTCCTCTAACGCGGATGCTCTTCCCTTTTTTTTGTCGGTGAAAGACTCGCCCTTAAGGATTTTCTTCTAGTTGGATACATTAGGGAAGCTGTCATGTTTTTTTTTCTTTCTAAAATTTCAGATCCCTTCTCGTTTTCAAACATGGAATATTTCGCTGATGAACCATGGTTTCTCTGATAAAGGAGAGAGAGAGAAGACCAAGGAAAAGGTCTAGTCGCGAATACGAATCTAATAAAACAATTTATTCGAGATAAATAGGAATTTATTTACATTGAACAAAAGTCCATTTGAATTCGATAAATGTTCTGCTAGGATCGTACTCGATTGAAAAGATATGTAAAACATTTATCTGATTCAAATAGACTTTTGTTCGATGCGAATAAATTCCTATATTTGTCTCAAATAAATTTTTCTATTAGGTTCGTATTCAACTAGATCTTCTCCCTCAGTGTAAAAGAAACATAACTTCACAAAAAGTCCCTAGCGATTCCCGGAATGGACAAGTCATTAATTCCTGGACTACAATAGTTTACCGTGAAAAACAGAGTTCACGATGTAACAATTTGATGGTCTCCTTTACCGGGAAAACCATAATTCATCAGTGAAACCATTATTTGAAAATAAGAAGGAATCTAAATTCTCACCAACACCGCCTGATATTCATTATCCAGATAAACTCTTTATATAAGAGTGTATGTAAAAAATAGCGGCTTCACCAACCAGGACAGGATCCTTAATCCCCAGAAAAGTCTAGACTCGGTTTCTGAGGCGCCCAGGCTCAGGGTTAACGCTGCGCGTTATTTTTTCTCCCCCTTGCCGCACCCTCGGTGCAATATCTGCGATATTGGCGGGGTAATGGGAGAAACGGGGCACGGAAGGACGCGGCCATCTGAGGTCTCCCGCGGATGAGTCATTGGACGCACTGGGAGTATTACCGGTCTCGCGACTGCAGCGAGCCCTCGCCGACGGTAGTCGCCGCTGCGTGCGACGATAAATCCGTACGGTGTGTGTTGCAG
This sequence comes from Xiphydria camelus, assembly GCA_963678675.1. NCBI lineage: Eukaryota > Metazoa > Arthropoda > Insecta > Hymenoptera > Xiphydriidae > Xiphydria > Xiphydria camelus. The sequence continues at coordinate 8,042,295 of OY783201.1, forward strand.
CGCCAAGAACGATATGACGGCGCGTGACACGCGGCACGAATTGTCCCGAGTAGATACGTGCGACAAAAGGCTAGCACCGTTTGCCATTCGTGGACGATCACGAACGATTACCGGGAACGGCGGAAGCGCGCGAAGATCCGGGAGATCTCGCGACGATCTCTTCGGGCGACGCGCTGCATGGCGTGCATGCACTCTGCTGAGTGGGGAAACGCGTTAGTGGGAAAGGATGTAGCGATCGGCGGAGAGATATGTTGGGAATCGGCGAGAAGTCTCGACTCGAACGTATAATGCATTTGCATGTATATGTTTTTATTTGTAAATTCTCTAATGCGCAGATTAAATGCAAGTGTATATTTGCTGTAATAAAGTCGTGTGTTGAATATATATATCTACCGATATTTGAATCTTTTTGGTGTTTTCTATTTCCGTCCGAAAGCTCGTCAATGTCTCAGATTGCCACAAAAGTGTTGTTACACTTGAAGGCAAATTTTTTAAATTCAAGTGTAACAAAATTTTGCATTTGAGATTTCCTACGAGAAAGTGAATACTATTATCTCTCGCTGCAATGTACACTGAGAGAAATAATTGTTGAATCAAAAATAGGACATAATTCCAGGACCGATCAATGGTTTTCTTCGCACAAGAGAATATGTAATAGGGGCTTAAGTAATATTTTTTTCCGCAGGAAGAACTTCTTGTCCAAACGAAGGTATACTTCAAAATCAAGAGTATACATTCTTCAACCAAAAAACTCTATTTTTTAAAATGTTGAAAATTCCTTATATTCTTGATTCTAAAAATATCTTTTTACACTAGCAATTATTTCTCTCAATGTACCTACATATCGTCGGCTAAATATGTTAACCTGCTAACTCACATCAAGTTAGATTTTCAGGAGCGAGAAAAAAAACTGTCTTGATCAATACAAAAGTTCTTATATGACAACGGATTTTAACACAATAGTTGTCAGTATTTGTCTAACCTTCTTTTAAATAAAATGTATGTAAATTATTTAGTCTAGCCATGAAGTTGCCGAGTATCAAAGCATCTTAAAATCGTAAAATATGGAGTTATCAGGTTAACACATTTAGCCGACGATATGTACACATGTGTGCTTCGAAACACCTCCTCCTTTCGTGCTATATATGTATATGAATCCTTGTTCCGAGTATAGGAATTCTCTATACCACTGCCTATATAAAACAGCAAGAAATCCGTCTGCAAAAACCGATAGCGAATTCTCAAACACAATTTCATTGCAGTCGAATGGGCGCGTAAGCCCGGAATGAAGATAGGCCGCGACATAGGCGTCGCTGCCGCGGAACAAGAGAAGGTTCTCCCGACCAACCTCGGTTCGGCCGACGCGCCATCACGCGCCGTCGTAAAATGTAATCATGTCACCGGGGAGAGGCACTGCCACTTCACGGCTCGTAAAGCTGAAAGTGATGAGACCTATTTACCATATTATTATAGTATACGAGGCCATGAATATTGACGCGTTCTTTCATTATCCGCCGCGATCGAGAGGTCGGCTGTCGCCGCGACGCGCAAAGTTCGACTCGTGCCCGTCACGTGGCTGGCGCGTTCGAGGCGCGCGACCCCTGATTCGTCGATGTACCCCGATCGCGCGTTTCGAAGTCTCTCTTCGCGCGTATTTATATACTGAGTAAGTAATGAAGTAAGTACTGTAGTCTTGAGTAATTTTTTTTTTCACGCAGAAAGAATTTTTATGCTTGGATCGAGAATATACCTATATATCGATCAAGAATATATATGTACCTATGTGTTATTCTTCGATCAAGAATATGTATTCAAGTACATATATTCTTAAACATTTGTAAGATCATATGTTTTTGGCTCAATGAATATTTTTATGGCACTAGCAATCATTTTTCTCACACTGAGAAAAATTTAAATGTCGCACAGCAATAAGTATATCCGTGATAGCTATACATTAAGGATAAATGAGGTTAACTAAACAGTATAGATAATATAGCAATACCAAAGAGTAACAAGCGAGGTAACAAGAGCAATACGTATTGTTGAAATAATTATATGTATAGCTGAAACAACTATACGTACAGCTGAAATAGAAATACCTACATATACCGCATGTCCTATGGCCAACCGCGCAGGTGAGCTGCGACCTGAATTCTTGACTTCGGCAGTATTTATGGTACAGTTAGAGTGGGCTTCAGACGAGTGCGCTGCATAAGAACGAAAAGTGTCGACTGCTCTTCTAATAGCTGTCAAGTCGAGAGATCGAAGTGTTTCGTGTAACCTCAAAATCGTAAAGTTTTGAATTAGTAGTGAATAATTTGTAGAAGTGATGAGAAATAATCATAAATAATCTTCCGAATTGTGACACCTTAGGTATCGCTCACGCCACTTCGTAAAACTACTTCCTAGACACGCGCGGTGCTAGCGCGGAAATAATTTCTGAAACAAATAGGCATGAGGCGTGTAATTCGGTTGGACATCGAAAAAACCCGAATGATTGTTAACTCTCACTTCTGAACATTACTTACCATTTATTCAAAGATTCACGATTTCGAGCTTAGACTTCGATCTCCCGAATTGATAGCCATCGGGAGATCAGACGTTTCACACTTTTCGTAAGAACGCAGCGTAAGAGCGAAAAGCGTCGTCTGATTTCCCGATGGCTGTCAATTCGGAAGATTATTTATGATTATTTCTCATCACTTCTACAAATTATTCACTACTAATTCAAAAGTTTACGATTTTGAGGTTACACGAAACGCTTCGATTCCCGAATTGACAGCTATTAGAAGAGCAGTCGACACTTTTCGTTCTTATGCAGCGCACTCGTCTGAAGCCCACTCTAACTGTACCATAAATACTGCCGAAGTCAAGAATTCAGGTCGCAGCTCACCTGCGCGGTTGGCCATAGGACATGCGGTATATTGCAGGAGTAACTAGAACTTTTTCTTATATTAATAAATTACTAGCATTACAGTGCAACCTATAAAATTTCTTTCAGTTTAGTTATACAAACCACCGCTGGCTCCTCTAATCGTAAAGAGGGGGAAGTAGCGGAGGGCTTAGAAAAAAATCTCACTCGTCTCTTTGGGGGACGTATGTGGCTCGCGCGCGTAAAAGCTCCCTCCGACCGATGTCGTCCCGTCGATTAGTTCCACGACTCAATGGCCCGTTCCATTTCAATTTACACCCCCTGTCTCGTTTCCACCCGCGTCTGCCTTCCAACCCCCCCTCTGGAATTTGTAGGGAATTTTGTCGCGGGATCTAAACAATATCCTCCGAGAACGACGGAGCGGAGAGACGTTATTGGGATTAGGGTACGGATGGAGAGCAGAGCGAAAGAGAGAGAGAGAGAGAGAGAGAGAGAGAGAGAGAGAGAGAGAGAGAGAGAGAGAGAGAGAGAGAGAGAGCGGGAGTGAGGGAGAGCGAAGCATCTGTTGCGCCTCCGTGAGCAACATTTACATAATCGCCAGGCTCGCCACTTCGATGCTCCTTCTGGAGCCGGAGTGGCAGACGACGGGTAGGCAGCCAGGCAGGCAGGCGGAGCCTGCGTCGTTTCTACGTCTCCTCTCGCGCGCGAAGCTGCGCCGCGCGTCTCGCTCGTGGCTGAAAGAGGTAAACGAGAAACGTGTATACGTTCGGCGGGGCGACGCTTTTATTCAGAAAAAAAATGTTGTCGAGGGTTCGTCGAAGCGTTGGTCTGCTCCCGTCGTTTATGCGGCTCCTTCGAACGCGACGCGTCAGTTTCAAAGCGAGTATTCGAACTGGTGACTTTTGACTGCAGTAGTTTTCAGAGAAATTAACCGCATATTGAAGAAAATAATAAATAATAGAGTCACCTGCAGTGCGAGGTTGATAAAACTGAAGTTTTGTGCGACTAACAGCGTCTATACGATATTTAAACAATTTCTATACCGAATACAAATTTGATTGTTCAAAATAAACGTGGTTTTGGATAGCATGTTTATTCGATTCGAATGAATACTGATTTGATCCAAATAATATGTAATGAAATCAATAGTACTTACACCGAGAAAACAATTTATTTGTAGTTAATAAACGTTTGTTCGAATATGGCGAAATAATAATTTTATTGGATCGAATAAATATTCGTTAACTATTACGATATTTATTTGGCACAATTTAATCCTTTGAGGTAACCATTTGAATGAAATAAAGATTTCGATAATTGACATATATTTCCTTGTCCTAACGAAATATTCATTTCGCTGTATTTTAAATTATATTATTATCTATTAATAAACTGTCTTCTTGGTGCATATCCAATCGATATTCATTCCAATGAAATAAATGTGTTCTTAAAACCATCCAAAAACACGTTTCGTTCGATTAAACAAATTTTTTTCTCAGCGTAAGAGAGAAACTCGTTAAACTAGACAGTTCAGCTTACGCCGTCAGTCAAATTGACTCTAACCGCTTTATCGACTTCGCCGTATCAGCTGTCCGTCCGTCGAATTGTGTCACGTCAAGTAGTCTCGCGACTCTATAATCCTCCTCCTCGGTCCACGAGTCTTCCTCCTACGATGCAGCTGTTGCAGCTCCCATAGAAGCCGAGCGGCAGCGGTCTGATGCGATGGTCGTGTACCGCAATAACGCAATCAATTTCCACCGCGGGAAATGCCGGAATCGCTGCGCCTAGAGCGACGGTTAACGCGCGCGCGGGAGCCGAGGGAAGCCGAGCTTCCTGCGGCGGGGGTTGCATCCTCGCACATTATACGTGGGTATAACAATGAGTCCCTTTCGGCGCTCGCCGGGATGCCGACGTTACGGCATCACGCCTGTGGCGGTGAAACACGGAGAGGAAGCGGGACGGAGCGAGGGTGTGGGAGAGCGAGAGGGTGAGGACATTCATCGAAACGCACCCCGAGAAACTGGGCTTCCTTCGGCGCAGTATGACCTATATTTGCAAAGCGTGAAATTTTAAAATGAAACAAGTAATGTAACTTTGCTTTTAACGAAGAGAACGCGCGCATATATGCACGTATTACCGAGAGAAGGCGGAAGGGAGGGAGGAGGACAGGAGCGATATGATTTGCATGTCGCGGAGCGGCGATGCCTGCCAACCTAGCGGGCCGTTTTCTCCCTCCGCGAGGGGGCAGGAAGGTGCGCGTAATAGGTAGAACCGAGAGAGAGGGTACATAGACCCTCAATCTCCATTTCCACCTCGCACCATCATACAGAAGTGAAGTGACGCGCGATGTTGCATACGTAACGAGTATACCCGAGACCGCGTTAACTCCATCCCCCGCCGTTTTCCTCGACGCCGTCTTCGTATTCGTCGCGACACTTTTCCGCTAACGAGGGGAGCGCGAGAGATCCTCTCTTTTCTCTCCGCGGTAACCGCGTTCGATTGCCTTCAGTCATCGTAACCTTATTTTTATTACGATAGAAAATAATGAAATTTTTAAAAAAGTCTTTAATTCATTAATTAATCTTCCAACCCCAATGAATATTTCAACATGATGACATTTCAGCTCACTTTTAGGTTTAACCTATACCTATTTGATAATTCAAATTATTTCAGAATTTCTTTTTTGTCCTTTCATTTTTTAAGAATTATTCGTACTAATAACTGTGTAAATTATGGAAAAATTATTCGATCCATCCATTCAAATAGAGCTTCCTTTTTGTTTCTATTTATATATTGTCATATTGGACGAGGAATCTACTATGGATCCTTCAACTTTAAAAATATTTAATTAGTCGGTACAATAATTTATGTAATTTCAATAATAACAGCTTTTGTATGTTACGTTTTACCACTACACTAAACGTTTTTTTAGAAAATATAAATATTTAATTTCCCTGACTAGTATTTTAGTTAGTATAATTAAACACGTTTAACTAGATGCATTTTGTCATTTTAACCTAAACATCTAATTATTTTTGTCAGTGTAGAGAATCCTAATCCAAAAATCTCTAGTCGTTCGTGCGCGTCAACAGTAAAGAAACAAGAATTAATTCTTCCATCTTCCAGATACGACTCTGCGACTATCCCGCAGATTGTCTCCCAGTGGAGTCGACGAAAGGAGGTAATTCTAAGCCCATTGTCTTCGGATCGTCGCGGAAGACGCGCTCCTCCCGCTTCGGATTACGAGGACCGATAGAAGCGGTAAAATTCACGAGAGGGAGGAGACGTTCGCCGCTGGACGCGAAGTCGACGAAAAGTTGCGGAAAGGGGTGATGGTGGCTGGCTGAACTGTGAAAACCGAGAGGAAGCGGGAAAACTCTTTCCCAACTTCCACGCGGGGCGAACGACAGCGCGACAGACTCGGGGATTGATTAGCATAAGACCATCGCGCGCGACGATAAAATCGCGAGGAACTTTCGCGCTTCCTTCGGGTGATCGACCGAATCAAACGCGCCGCGCTTTCGTGACGCTTCCACAGACTTAACCCGTTCCCCGATTTTCTCCACTCGCGGAGGCATTCGCGCGCGCGACTCGCGTCCTCGTCGATCCGTCACTAGTCAACGAAGGGGCCCACTCGACGTTCCCAGACGTCGAAACTTGACTCGGCGGCGCGATAGGCTGAAATATTCATTTCCGAAGTTTTCGAGTTTACGGCGAGCGAACTTCGGCCGCTTTGCCGCGCCGCGGTATACAGGTGCGCGCCGTAGGTATATAGGAGCGTACGCGTCTACAGATTAGACGTGCTTATTACGGCCGGTATTGCTTTTACGCGGCGAAGTTTCAATGAGTCGGAGATTATATGCCGCGCGAGGAGCGCGGCGCACAGGCTCGATATTAACCGAGGCAGCGATGAACGCAATACCGCGCCGCGGGCGGGACGAAGAGCGCGACGTTAAAAGCTCGAATTGTGCTGCCAAAGTTTTTTGTCTCTCGCGCTGAGAAAAATAACTTGGTCAATGTAACCGAAATTCTGGAAACGATGACCGAACACTTTCATGAATCCTCCATCTCTTTGGTTTAACTGACCACTTTTTGGTTGGAATGACTAAATATTTGGTTCGACTGACCAGTATTTTGGTTGAAATAAGTAAACGCGTTTAACTAAATGTGCTTTGTCATTTCAACTTAATTATTTTTCCCAGTGTGCGACCGAGGCTCGCGATAGTTACTTAATCGTGGTCACACGTCAGTACAGTCTCACAATGGTCATAGGTACATATGTATGTAGATTATAAGTAATTTTTAAAAAATATGAAACATTCTCCAAACATTGTAAAACATTAATTTGCTGTGTCAACGGAAGAAATGAAATGATGACGTATCCAAAAACGATCGATGATATCGCACACCTAGATCAAAACAGTATCAACTCCAAAAAAATTGTTTTTCAGAAAAAGTAAACCCCTTATCAAATATCGACATGAGAATCAGTTTTTTGAAATTTCTGAAAAGCAAGTTTTTTTTTGAGTCGATACTGTTTTGATCCAGGTGTGCGATACATGTACTTAAATGCATGAAAAACAGGTTATTTCACTAAAATTGTCACAAATCCTTTATTTTTTGAGTTTCTTTAATAAAGTCTACGGATGATCTTCTTAAAGTACAGTACTCTGAAGCAATAAATAATTCCATAGTGCACATTTCAAAAAAATTTGTTCCAAATCCGAAGAAGATTCGTAGCACGAGTTTTAGAAAGAAGCTATTATTTTATTCCGAGATCTGACAAGGGTCTAGTTATGATTGTAAAAAAAGAAGTACGGTCAGCTTTAAAATTGAAGCCTCTGGGTCAAGTGGACCCTTGGTGACCACAGAGGATTAACGCGAGTACGAAGAGAGCAACGCGTTCGCATGACGACCGTGAGGCATGCCTGCACAGAGAAAAAGAATTTAAAAATTTCAATTTTTCACTAAGAAAACGTTAATTTTTAACTGGGATGTTGGGTACACCCCAGATGAGCTCTTATGTTTCAAAAACTCACATGAGTAACGAAGGGTTAAAAATCTTATTGTTTTGTTCATATTAATTTGATATCTCTTCCTTGCAATCACACGCTATTCCATATGACCGTGAGGAAGAGACATCTAATTGAGATATTTAAAAATTGTACTGATACAAATAAATAATTACTTACAACCTCGCAAGTAATTTTCAGTAGACCCAATTAATTCTTTTTCTCCGTGTAGGTCTTCCAGAATTTTCCAGTCGCTAAATAATGTAATTTACGAGTATTAAACCTCCGCGCTAGTAGGTGAAAAGAACGTGCGTAGTTTACACCACCACGGATAGTTCCAGTAAACACTGTTAGCCAGAAAAGCAAAGCCATACGTTACCTACACACACGCCCTGCGCGCACGTACGCGCACACTCGAACGTTCTATTCAGCCCCTTCGGATACCGTAATACAAGGGAAGCAAGGGTGGATTATCTGTCGGACGTAAGAAAGTTATTTATGCAGTAATAATCTTATTTGCCAAATAGCTTCTACACAATGCTCGTTCCGCGAAGTGAAATCCACCTCCGACGCCGTCGCGGACCTACCGACAATAGCGGGTGTAGAGCCGCGCTGTGTAGCCGAGAGGAAATGCGATAAGACCGCGGAGGCCAAGATACGTGGCACAACACCGCGATCATTAGGCAAATGGGAATGCTATTACGGCTCGCTCCGCTACGTCAAACCCGGTTCAACGCTGTTATTCAACGCCGAACCTTACACCTCCACGATGACCCGCGATAGGATCGCCGCGTATACGCTCTCGCGTTCGAACTCCGGGTCTCGAAATAAACCGTCCTAATTACCGGCTTCTCAGCTGAACGTGCAGTGCGACGTGGCGGGGCTCGGCGTTGCATTTACGCGAAAGGAGGAAGAACTGACGAGCCTGTAACTGAGGGCTAAGGATGGTATTTCGAACGTCTAACTTATTATGGGGTGGGAAAACATTCAACGATAAGAGCTCGGGGTTCGCAACGGAGATAACTCTACTGAAAAGGGACTTCTTTAGCAATCAGAGCTACATACTCAGAAAGAAATGTAGTAGATTTGACTCAATCGGCGGTTACAAATGGCAGAATGCAGATTGGACTACACTGTAAAAAAATTGTTTTTTTAATATACTTTTATGTAAAGCTTTTTTCTCCAATGCGTGATTGTGAAAATTAATATACTCTGTAATTATAAAAATGAATATATTTCCTTATAAAATTACCCTCATAAATTTTATAATAAAGTATATTAATTTTTCTCTAATCACGTATTGGATAAAAGCTTTACGGGTATATGCAATTGTATTAAATTTAATACCATTTTATACAGTGTACAGCTCATTTCCTTCAAATAGTCTTTAATCGTTATAACAAAATTTATTAGCTGAAGCAACTAATTCTGCATACTTCCACATGTAAACGCCGATTTAAATCCCATATGTAATATAAACCCATTTAATCCATGAATTTAATATATAAAATTAAATATAACATTTTTTTTCTCAGTACAATCGGGCAATCAGTACTGCCTATAGGCACAACTTTGCAGTCATATCTCCTTCGTCGAAATAAAAAAAAGAAAACGTTCGACGAGTATCACATATCGATATTGTACCATGATTTCATAGGCGTTAACGAAGTAAATTCGCAAAGTAGCGGAAACGGGCATTCCACCGCTGCGCCCCGACGCGTATTACCGCGGTATTTTTACACACTGCGTGTCGCGGTGTTTTTATACGGTTTTGCGTACACGGCGTGAACGTTTTGGCAGCCACGCACGTGGGTCGAATATTGACGTATTAAATTACGGTGCAACGATCCCGCGCCGGGCCCGTCGACACGCATCGCGAGTCGCTAATGGAATACTCTGGTTCGGCACCGCGCCGATTTATCGTCGAATTTGCGAAAGTATAAAAGCCCTTCGTATCCCGCGTTAATTCGTTAGCCATTACGTAGCCTGCAGGGCCGTTAATGAGTCCGTAGGCTCCGATCGCCCCTCTGGATCCGTCCGTCAAATCAAACCAGAGTTCAAACGATGGACACGCCCGAGCCTTTTCGTCGCGCGACCCTCTCGTCCCGCGACCCTTATCGATATGCCCGTTAAGGGTCGATATGGCAAACTGTGTTGGAAAAGATTTTCTTATATGTTTGATAAAATATTATTTTGATTCCCTCGCCTCGTTTCTTAAGATCATTCGAGATTATATAATAAAAATACGTGTGAATGTTTTGTTGTATTAACGTGGTAAGGTTGTAAATCACTTTATATTAACGACACGCATAAAAAAAAGGTGGCTAAAGAATGGTGGAAGTCTAGCAAAAGTTGAACTAAAAAAGTATGGCTACTGATCACATCCCGGATTTTCAGCCGGTAAACGATGTGCCATTCAATTAAAGTTCAGTTATTTATACGAGGCTATGTTGTAAACGATGGCTGTTCTTCTGAGTTGGTATTATTTCAATCGCGCGATTATTTTATTAAACTATTTAATTATATTACTAAAAAACTATATTCTTACATCATACAAGTCATAGGAGATGATAAATTCTTTACAGAATCTTATAGCTAACTCTGATCGTTGAAAATTACAATAGTTAAAACCATAATTGAATCAAATTTTAATTTTCGCGTCAAATAATTGCCACTGGACCATTAACTTCGCATACAAACGCCGCAGGAATGACAATAAATATCCGTCGATCACACCTACAATGAATACCAATAACCACTCCCCAGATATATCGCTCGAAAACTTAGCAGCCGGAAGGGGGTAGTTACGCGCGCGTCGAGGGTGGGTAAAACGAGGATGGATCTACCGACGCGCATCCGCGCAAAGTTCGAATCGGTCCCTGCACCCTCGAACGTCAGCGAAGGAACAATTAGAGGTAAGTAATTGACGGGGAATTCCTCGGCAGTCGGTGGTAGACTTCGATGCTGTTTGCTCGACTCAAGTAATTGTAGCTCCAACCGTGGAATGCTCCGCTTGTGCCACGTATACATACGAACGCGCGCTGGCCCCCTGCAGCGAACCTATGCTCCGCATTGGCGAATAATGCCGAGGAGAGAACGTCGCCGCTTCCGCTGCGCATTCCATGGGAGGAATCCTCGCGCGCACCAACCCCCTCGATCCTTAAAGTTATCGTTCGACCTATCGACGACACACCCCCGCCCTTCGAGGGAACCCGCGTTCTTCGCGGCGCGGACGTACACGCTCAAAAAAAAAAACATGTTCTGTAAGTGGAATCCATCTGCGACCAGAGGATATTCTTCTGAAGTCACGACCCTGATGGAATTCTGCTTGTAGGAAGACTAAAATCCTCTCCATACCCGATCCACTTGTTGTGAGCAAATTGCCAGATTACCTCAATAAATCTATCATTTTCGTAATCAGCGCGAAAAAATACATAAGATAGGATGGTCGAGAATTCGATTCCAGAGATTTCGATTTTTGCGAAAAATCTAAGGGGTATGCCTTAGATTTTTTGCAAAAATCGAAATCTCTGGAATCGATTTCTGGATCACCCTATCATGTATTTTTTTACGCTGATTCCGAAAAGCACGGTTATTTGGTCGAAATCTCAAAGGAAATATGAAATAACGCTGATTTTGTGTATAAAGAAATTTTTTTTCCGCAAGAAATCATCGATATCTCAGTGTTCCGTTGAGATTTCCTCAATAAATCTATCATTTTCGTAATCAGCGCGAAAAAATACATAAGATAGGATGGTCGAGAATTCGATTCCAGAGATTTCGATTTTTGCGAAAAATCTAAGGGGTATGCCTTAGATTTTTTGCAAAAATCGAAATCTCTGGAATCGAATTCTGGATCACCCTATCTTATGTATTTTTTTACGCTGATTCCGAAAAGCACGGTTATTTGGTCGAAATCTCAAAGGAAATATGAAGTAACGCTGATTTTGTGTATAAAGAAATTTTTTTTCCGCAAGAAATCATCGATATCTCGGTGTTCCGTTGAGATTTCCCGACCTTACAGAAATTGTCAATTTTTTCGAAAAATGAAAATCTTCGGAATTGGAATCTCGACCACCCTATCCGATGTATTTTTTTACGCTGATTCCGAAAACCACAGTTATTAGGTCGAAATCTCGAAGGAAATATAAAATAACGCTGATTTTGTGTATAAAAAAATTTTTTTTCCGCAAGAAATCATCGATATCTCGGTGTTCCTTTGAGATTTTCTCAATAAATCTATCATTTTTGGAATCAGCGCGAAAAAATACATAAGATAGGATGGTCGAGAGATCGATTTCAGAGATTTCAATTTTCGCGGAAAATTAAAGTTAATATTGAGTTTGACAAAAATCAAAATCTCTGGAATCGAACTCTCTATCAACCTATCTTATGTATTTTTTTGAGCTGATTACGAAAATTATAGATATATCGAGGATATCTCAAAGGAAGACCGAAATATCGATGATTTTCTGTGAAAAAAAACAATTTTCCGGTACATGAAAACACCGATGTCTTATATTTTCTTTGAGATATCGTCAATATGTCTGCCATTTTCGGAATCAGAGTGCAAAAATACAACAAATAGGGTGGTCGAGAGTTTGATTGAAAACATTTCAAAGGAGTTAAAAATTAAAATCTCTTATCTTATGTCCTTTTTGTAGGCATACTGACCGGTACTAAAAAAGGTTTGAATTTCTACTGATAGATGACGTGGAAATGCTCATTCACTTAAAATAGCCAGGACGTTCAATTTAGGTACCGGTTCAATATATACAGGGTGATTCGAAATGGGCGCACTTCCTCTCGTAGAGAGATTCTTCGCAAAAAACTGAACCGAAAGTTCCTGTACAAAATTTTTGTGCTCCGCACAAATTTGGTGAATTTTTTTACGACTCAGGTGGTGCTTTTCGAATATTAGGGTGCCTTCCGCCGCTCCGATGATTGATTTCAAAATTCTAGGCTGCAGAGGAGGCACGCTGGAATAACTACTGCGAGTTTCGCTGCCGTCTAAAATCTTGTCCCTTGAATCTGACTTTGGATTGGATATTTTCGAGCTGGATTATCTTGTAAACTAGGCGGAGCACAACAATTTTGTACAGGAACTTTCGGTTCAGTTGTTTGCGAAGAATCTCTCTACGAGAGGAAGTGCGCCCATTTCGAATCACCCTGTATAGGCAACTTGCCTATAGGCAACTCTCCCCTAGATCAAGGCAAGGCAGCACTGTCAATCTAAATAAAGTAGACTACATGTTCGCGGCAATTGGAATTCTGCTTGACGCAAGCGGATTCTTTCATTTGTTTCACGAAGCTGTGATATACTTGCATCAAATGGAAAAGTCATATGATAGAAATGGTTTTTCCCCACGTCAAGCAGATATCGTATTACGGAAGGAAATGACTCGATGCAAGAATTCTCGCCGCTTCTCGTGAAAACCTATTTTTTTATCACAAGAAAAATTCTTCTCGTACCATATAGAAACCTAATAAACAGAGCGATCCGTTTGCGGAAACATCTTTTTTTTTTGAGCGTGTAGCGGATATCCCCCGCACGACTCGGTTTCCTACACCGAAGCGCACCTGTTTAAACCGAAACACACCGCGAATAAATATCGGCCCGATGCCAGAGACGACTCCCGCGCTACCGTATATCCTGCAATTTCCGAAGCGTCCTCTGGAGCAGTGCCAGTTGATATTGCATCTGGTCGCGCGAGTTCGCGACCCCCCTGCAACCCTTGCGTCCGGCTCCTACGTCTGGGCGTCGCCGTAAATTCCGCGCGGTGGCTTCACCCCGCGGAAACAATTCCGGAAGCGAAGAGGATCTCTTCCCGTCGCCATATCTCGGAATGCCGATCTCTCTCTCTCTCTCTCTCTCTTTCTCGCGTAGCGAGGAACGACGTTAGCGAAATACATTCCATATTCACGGCGTGATGCTGTACACTTCCGAGGGGTGGATACGCGAGTTTACGTACGTCCCGACTCTGTCGGTCGCATTAAAGAGTCAATCCATCAAGTGGCCTTCTTACGACGACGATGCGCGCGCGCTCGGGGCTAAAGCCGCGGGTCTCGCAAAGAGGGGGCGAGCCGCGCGATATACCTGCGGCTTTTCGAGGCATCCATCCCTCGCCCGCTCGGCTCTGCCGCGCAACCTACACTCGTCGCCAGCAGCTTCGCCGAGCATAATCCAATTTGTGCTCCCTCGGCGGAGACGCGCGTCACTTTCAGCGACGTGTGTCGACTCCCTGATGAAATAACAATATTGTTTTTCTATCTCGCGAAGTAAAACGTCGCGATACCGCGTCGCCGCGAGAGGACCTATATACGCTCTCTCGCTCGCCGGACATTCGGATATATGGGATGTGTCGAGAGAATGGGCAGAGCGCGAAAGAGAGACGATGGTGTTGCTCGAATTTGTTTGCTCGTATACCCTGTGGGGTGTAGAGACGCGGGGGCGAGTGGTTTTTCTTTCTCTGAATGCGCTTATGGTAAAGCACCAGTGCTAAGGGCAAGTTTTACTTTTGGATATTATTATAGTTCGTAGAAATTCTTTGCCGGAGTTTCGAGGAAAGAAAGTGTTGAAATTGTAATTGAAAACGAAGGAGACGTACGATTCTCATTTAAATTTATGCATCGCGATATTATTAGGTATCTAGTATATTTTTATGATATTTAAAGGAAAACTAATGACCCGGACGGCCAGAGAAGAATTCTATATATTTTCTATAATATATCATCCATATATGGTTTTGATCATATAATATTATATTGTGATGATATTTAAAAGTTTTTATGATTTTCTAATGTTCCAAGATGATTCATTCCTTGAAGTCACGATAATTTGTTGAAAAAGCGGGAGAAAAGGAGTCGATCGACATTTTATGCCGGATTTACACGCTTGGCACTTGCCACAAACTCCAACCCTTCACAAACGCTCAAACGTGTAAACGCTTCGCAAGCGCTTACCGTTAACTTCCTTTGATCTGTGCCAAAAACCGACACTCGGTCGGATCGGCGACAAGTGCTAGCAAGCCTACACAAGCAAAGCCAAACGCGCTATTCACACCTTTGAATTTGTGATGGCTTCTCGAGGTTTGGCAAGCGTATAAACTCGGCATTACATTCTTCTCCCCTTTCCGCGCAATAACGAGGCAAAGACGACGTCCGCGGCGATAAAGATGCAACTTACCGTCGCGCTTGTCCGTCCCCGGCCTTTCGCATTACCGCCGATACGTATATGTACGACTCAGAGCAGGAGGGAGACAGCAGCCGCGTATCAGTAGCCGCTTGGGTGCGCGATATCTTCGTGCAACTAACAGCCGAGGCGTCCCGACAACGCTTCCACGTAGGTACACCACACGGTACAGCGGAATCCGTCGGAACGACGTGATCCGTGTAAGACACGACGACACGTAACAATTACGGAATTGCGAGCAGGCAATATAAAAGGGATCCCCGCCCCTTCCGCGTCCCTCCCCGGTGGCCGTTGCGCAGTCTATAAAGTTTACTCCAGCCGTGGAACAGCCTTCTCTCCCCTCGCGCGTTAAGGAACACGCCTTCGGGGAACATCAATAGGAATGCCATTCGAAGGCGCTCTAAGAAACTGCTAATAGAGCTCGGGAGAGAGAAAGAGACGACGATGGGGCGATGGTTGCGAGCGAAGGAGAGAGAACCGCGTCGGAAGGGGTGAGTGGAAGAAAGAGAAAGAGGTGATTGAGTAGTTTTGCGAGACGATGCGGTCCTCTCTCTACTTTTCT
The DNA here is from genome assembly GCA_963678675.1 of Xiphydria camelus. Lineage (NCBI taxonomy): Eukaryota > Metazoa > Arthropoda > Insecta > Hymenoptera > Xiphydriidae > Xiphydria > Xiphydria camelus. Next base: position 8,057,933 of record OY783201.1, read on the forward strand.
TCTCCTCTTTCTCCGTCACCTCCTCCTCCCGACTTACACAAAGACCACATTACCGCGCTACCACTTACCGTCCACCTCTGCTCGGGTGCCTCGCCCATTAGCGGGATTCGATTGACCCGAAGGGTTCCGAGTACCCACGACTTTATTTCGCCGTTACGCGAAGCGTGCGTGAGCTTCTCGAGGGTCGCGAGTGGGGGGATGGGCGCGAGGAGACATTTCGTCGGAGACATTGTCGCGCGTGAATTCGGTCGAGTCGGTCGACGAATCGCTGTGTGCAGGAGAGATGCGTGGGTGGCGGAAGTCGAACGGGGGTGGAAGGTCCTTGGAGAAAAATGAGGCTTGTTTCGTATTTTTCTTGGGGGATGGGAGAGTTATGGAAGAATTATGTACAGGCTCTTACTGTGTGTAGGTTGTGTGGGGATGGATAATAAATAAATAATTACGATTTTAATTATATACCGAGAAGACAGTTTATTAATATGTGATTTCAAGTGCGGAGAAATAAATAGTTCGTTAGGATGCGGAAATATGTGTTAGTTATTAAAATGTTTATTTCATTGAAATTATTGCCTCAAAGGATTTAATTGTACCTACCAAATATTATAAATATCGTAATTGTTCATGAATATTTCCTTCATCCGATAAAATATTTATTTCGCCATATTTAAGCAAACATTTATTAACTGTAAATAGACTGTTTTCTCGGTGTAGAGACGCTTCGAAGTATTAAGTTTTTTTCATTTTTTCGAAACGAAGATGTATTCTTCAAATCATACTTTTGAAAAGTTTCCGCCAAGTGAATTCAGCTTCCACTCTAAAATCTACTCAGAGAAAAAGAATTAGTTGAATCTACTAAAAATTATTTGCCAGTCGCTAGTACAACTATTTATTTACATCAATTAAATCTTTTTTTATATTAATTTGATATTTTTTCCTTGCTGTCGCATACTATTCCACATGATTTTAAGGAAGAGATATCTAATTGGTTTAAAAAATTTTCATTGATATAAATAAATAATTACTTGAGACCCCCCCCCCCCCCCAAGTAATTTTCAGTAGATTCAACTAATTCTTTCTCTCTGTGTACGAATCAAAAAATTCACCCAGTCGAGAATACGGTGGCGCCATCCGTCCGAGGCGCGATGAAACTACGAGACCAACCCCTTTACGCGCCATCCTGCAACCCTCGGGAAACCCTGACGAACGACCCGAATGCGCGCGTAATTTCTCCCTGAACGAAATCGATGAAACTCCTACTCGCAATTCTACAAGACTGCAGCATCCCCTCCACGTGCCCGAAAAATCGCAACGTCTTCACGCGTCGATTAACGAGAGATAAACAGCTCTCCCCGACCGTAGCAACATTCGCAAAGAAAAATCATGCCCGCGACTACCCCGTACCCTTAGTAATATCGTCTCGCAACACGCTCCGTCGATTTCGCAACACCCCTTCTCGCGGAAACGTCGAAATTAGGCTCGACTGTCCACTTCAATTATCGACCAGGCCCCGCCAACCCTTCCGTGCGCTCCCTCATCTCCAGAGCACACCCTCGCCGCGCAGTCACGATTTCGCTGACGACCGAAAGCTCGCTTCTTTCTTTTTTAAACAACGACCCGTGCATAATTCGACTCCGCCGGCTCCGCGAGCCGCGAACGCGATGATAAACATCGAGTGGCGGAGTTGCGAAAGTCGGAGCGAAGCCGCGTCGAGTGGGTGAGAGGTGGCGAAGGGGTAGACGGGGGGGGGGGGGAGAACGAGGGTGCGAGTCGGTTCTGTTTCGGATCTCCTAAATACCAATTAGAGATGGAAACTTCCCCTTTCATGTTGATTCCCGCTCCGAAGTTATCTCAAAGTTCGCATTGTTCTCCCATTCGAGACAGCGCGCAGCGCTGTTCGGTCTACCGACGATACAACCGGCATCCGTCGAGCGCCCCGCGTCGTAGCCCGGCAATCATTGTCGAGCGGATCGTCGCGCGACTGTGTAATTTCGAGACGCGGCCCACACGAGGGTATCGCGGCTGCGACGTCGAAGCGAACGTCGGATGGGAAGGAGTCGATGAGTGCAGCGAACCCCGACGGAGGGGTGGGATGGGATTAGAGTGGAACGATATTATAATCTGGCGAATGCGCAACGAGTGCCGCTCAAAGCGGTTGAAAACCGGCGGAATATATTACGACTGGCGGGAATCCGCTCGAACGAGAAAACGTTCGCGCGCGCGACCCCCGGCACTCGACTCCCTTCACCCCCTCGCGTTGCTGCGCGCGTTTTTGACTCGCGAGAATCACAAAGAGAAACCGGCGCGGAAATGCGGACGCATCCGTGGTATCCGGGAGATGAACTTCGCAGTGCCTCGCGCGGAAAATTGTTGGGAGAGACGCGAGGGTGGAGAGGGGGATGGGGTTGAATGTTTCATAATATCTGCAACCGCTCTGTTATTCGAGGACCCCCTCGAACGACGGGATGCTGCGCGTATCTCGGTCGCGGGGGAAGAATATTGCTCCGAATGTGGCTTTTTCGTTACGTGCTGTATTCGCGTGCGGTAATCCGGTCTCGCGCGGCACGTGATACTCGTTTTTGGTTCGAATTAACGCGGGAGTGGTGGATTTCGCGAACTGTCAAATTGGGATTCGATCGCTTCCAGGATTCACTGAGAAAAATAATTGTCATAGTGTCAGAGAAATATTTCTTGAATCAAGAATATGGTTTTCAGAATTTTTCAAAATACAGATTCTCTCGATTGAAGAATATAAATTATTGATTCAAGATTATCTTCGTTGGAACGAGAAACTCTTCCTGCGCGACGAAAATAATTGCTCGAGCCTGACAAATAATTGTTTGTATGAAGAAAATCATGTCTTGATCCTGGAATTATTTAGATGCTGTTTTGATGAAGAAGGTATTTTTTTTTTTGACACGACATAATTAGTTCATAGCACTATTTAAAATATTGTGCAGATTTTTTAGATAATATATATGTATAGCCGTGCAGACATAGAGGTTCAGAATTCCATGCATTTGATCCATGTCTTCTGAAACGGGATTTCTCGGACGCACGAAGCCGCCGATACGCGCGCGCCTACGGCGTCAACGCGAATCGGGAGCGCGCGAACTCGTAACGCCCGAGGGAGAAGGACGGGAGAGGCGCTAAATTCAGCCGCCCCCGAATTGAATTAAATCGTTTAACGGCCTTATGTTTAGAGGGGAGAGAACCCTTCGCTACCGCATCAGGGCGCACCGCAGAACCCGGGGAGATAAATATAATGAACATTGTAGCCTTAGCGTCGCGCCCGTTTAAGCAAAACCGGAACTCCATTAGCACTATCCGCGCGGTTTTGAAGAATTTTAATTACAAGCCCAGCGCCGAGGCCCTGACGCTGCGTCCGACGCTCCGCGCTTTCGGGGTTAACGATTTCATTTCGATTTAATCAAAATGAACGATGGACGATGAGCTCGCATCCCTCCTTAAACTTCGGTTTAATTAACGCGCGCAGCCTTTGCCGCCGCAGCCGAGCGGAACGCTGGTACTTTTTTTCTCCCCTTCACACAAAAGATACTGATATACCTGCGTATGCGTCGTAACACGTGTACGAGTATTATACATAAGTTGTAATGTTTCTGGCCGGGAAATAGTCGACCTCGAACTAAAAAATCTCAAGACCTTAACGACCCTAGGCGGAAAAGTGCTATATATTTTGCAGGTAATCCGGATGTGGATTTGGTCATGCATGTGGATTATGTATGATTTCTGTATTAACCATGTACAGAAATCCATATATATATAGTCCTTATATATAGTTAATACAGAAACCATATATAATTCATATATGACTAAAACCACATATGAGCCGTAGAAAACCATAATGGTCTAAGTCACATTTCATGTAAGCTGAGATTATTTGATTGCAAAGTTAAGTACAATTTGAAAAATCTGTCTAGATGATACAAACAGATATTTTAAATCGTAAATATCCGTTTTGTGTCATCCAGACAGATTTTTCAAATTGTACTTAACTTTGCAGTCAAATAATCTCAGCTTACATGGAATGTGACTTAGACCATTCTGGTTTTCAACGGCTCATGTGAATCATATATGTACAAAATATATAAAATTCTTCCGCCTCGGCAGTAATTGAATCTGCATTCTCCCGCCTAATTTAGTCAAATCTGCAACATTTTTTTTCTCAGTACTCGGCGTTAATTTTGAAAATATTTACTTCTCTCCATGATTGAAACGACGTTCGAACAACCTGTGCCCCAGTTTACTCGCAATGTGCACTTTTATACGTGCCGCGGTTCTGCAGTCGACGCGTACAGCACCTAAACATCGAAGTCACGGTGCAGTTTTCGCGAGTGAGATCACACGGCAAACCGGCGCGGTTCACCGGATCGTTCTACCGGAAGTTAAAGGCACGCGGAAACTCGTAGGAAACTTCCGGGCGACTTGCATCGTATAACCGCCTACCGCAGGACTCGCCCCCGCGAACGCGGTGTACAATGCAACTGCAAACGTGCCGCGCGCGCGCGCGCGCGGTTGTAATTTCCGCATGTTTCGCTTGTCGCGCAAACGGACGTCTACGATAACGCGACAAGTTTTCGCGCGAGGATCGACGCCCGTAAGTATATAGAGATCGCGATCTTCCCCGTCGCCGATGTAACGAAGTCATCCCCGAATATCCACCATCCCCTGCGCTCCGCCACATCCACCCTCCTCAAAAACTCTCCTCTATCTCCCCCCCACCCCTTTCCCAACCCTCAAATCACTCTCCCCGCGCGCGCACGCGAACGGCCAAATCCTCTTCCACCCCCGAAATTCAACCTTGACGCACGCTTCATTTCCGACTCGCGCTCGGCGCGCACGCGGAGAGAATTTTACGGAAGAATAAATTTTCCGGGAAACTTTTCCCCGACTGCCGCGCGCGGTTAGCGCACGGAAAATTGCCTCATCCGCATCGCGCGCCACCCGGATGGCCACATTGCGACGGCGGAGTAGCTGTACGCGCCGAGTGTAAAATCCCGCACTCCCGCGCGGGTGAAAGAGTTTGCGGAAAAGAGTCTCGCGAAAACCCGCCCCCTCCGGTGGCGTCTACACGTCCCGCGCGCGGTGGACGCCTAATCATTTTTTTTCCTTCCCAGCGCAGGGGACGCACAGGGAGAACATTTCCCCGAGAGTCTCGCCCGCTGCCCGCCGTGGCCCCTGACCTTGCCGCTGCACTTGCAGCGCAGCCCACCCGGAACGGTGGGAGTGGAGCCACGTGCCCCGGTCTCCCCCATTTAGAAATTTACGCGGCATGAGCCCGACATCCCCTTTTCTTTCGCTCGCCCCGCACAGCTCTCGCCGCGCGCTGAGCTCTTCGCTCGCCCTGCTTCGTACCTCCACTTTTCGTCCGCCTCCACCGCATTTCTCGCTCTCTCTCTCTCTCTCTCGCTCACTCGGCCTCTCTCTCTCTCTCTCTCCCTCTCCTCGACCGCATATTTCATCCCGCAGTGCTTTCTTTAATGGACGTTCTTAATAATATATCAATCTCGTTTATGTAGGTAGCTGTGCGTTTGGGGCGGCGATATTGGATGTTATTGAATTTCTGAACAGAGAGAGCGTCGGTCTTGGGAACGCGGGTTAATAATATCCTCCGCGCGCTCTCGCGTGTATAAAGGGTCGCGCACGCTCGCGTCGCGATATACCCCCGAGTGTGGATGCGCGTCGCGTATTATCGTGTGCAGGGATATCGGCTGGCGCAGGTACCTACTTATCCCGGCGCAGGATACGGCCTCTCTCTCTCGCGAGTATATGGAGAGGAGGAGGAGGACCCGTCGGATCGCTTCCGATCGCCTTTAATCGAGAGAGCTTCCTGTATGGGGCCGCGTATCTTTAAAGAAGAAGAAGAAGAAGAAGAAAAAGAGGAAGCTTCACGATGAGAGAGGAAAAGATGCACGGGCTACTGCAAGAGCGGCTGCACCGAGCGAATGCAATGCTAACCGCGCGGAAAACCGGCTTTAATCGCGAACCTAATGACTTCCCGCATGAATCGGACTGCGCTTAATGCGCGCGCGCGCTTACGTTGAATAAGGAGCTACCTACGCGCATGGAAAAAAAAATGATTTGCAGTTTTAATAAAACTTGGTCTTGCTGAGAATTTCCTGCTTTTATGTCAAAAATATTATTTATGGCAGGAAAAGACATGTCCAATAATAACTAGTCAAAATTTCACTGTGACTGTAGTTATATTTGCTATTATTGAACATATTTTTTGCTGCCACATATAATATTTCTGTTATTTTATAATAGCAAAAACTAGTATTTCTGAGATTGTAAAATAATTTTTTTTCCGTACGAGTCGACGCATAGGTGCATCGTGATGCAAGAGTCGAGTTTTCGTGGAGATTTACCTGAAAAAATGCCGTACGCACACAACGCGAGAACCGTATATGGGAGTGACGGGGTCAGATTTGTATCTGTGCGAGAGGGGAGGGCGGGATACGAGAAACTCGTTGCATACCTACTGCTGTTCCTGGAAGAAATGGTGTGGAATAATGAGAGAAAGAGAGAGAGAGAGAGAGAGAGAGAGAGAGAGAGAGAGAGAGAGAGAAAGAGGGAGGGATGTAGAGACAGAGAAATGGATTGATAAATGAATAAAGAGAGAGAAAGAGCTTTGGTGCCTACTCTAAAAGAAATAATTGCTGGTTCCAAACAAAGTTTCCTTCAAACAAAAAAACATAATATAATTTCAGAACCTCAGGCGAAAAAGCTATATATTTTATATATGATCCATATGTGGATTTGTTCATATAAGGATTATATATGATTTTTATATTAACTACAATATATATGGACTATATATGGATTATACAAACATTCGAAAAAATCCAAATATAATCCTTATATGATTAATGTAGAAATCATAGGTACATAATTCATACATGACCAAATCCATATACTTATAGAACATATACAAAATATATAGTAATTTTTCACCTGGGACCAACCTATGGTTTTCTTCGCGCAAGAAAATATTTGATAGGTTCGAGTAATTGTTTTTTTTTTACGCAGAAAGTATATTTTGTTCCCAGGACGGTATTTTGAACCAAGAATATGTATTCTTAAAAATTTGTAAAATCATTTTCTTGATTCAAGAAACATTTTTTTGACACTAGTAATTATTTCTCTCGGTATGCGCAATTTAAAAAGATCTTCATCGCCGGTGAAATTAGATAACTAAATTAATCTCGTTATCTCCTCGTTCTCGTTGCATCAGTCGCGATGCTGCATACGCGCAGTTCAAACGGATAATTGCACGCGGGCATGCCATTCAGCGCGCCGCGTATGTACACATAGTAGATGCGCGTTACGCTCGACTCGCGGTAACTCTGTTTCCCAGCTCGCAAGAAGGATGCGTTCGCTTTGTGCGCAAACAGTCGATCCCTCTGTGCGACCCTCTCTTTCTCCCTCGATATCTCTCTCGCTGCTCCTCCGCCCTGCAAATTTCAACGGCGTCTTTATCGAAATTGGCGGGACGCATGGCTGCATTCTCGACGTATATGGAAAGCTCCTCTCCCGCTGCGCTGCCCGCGTAGTACGTTACTCGCGCTCCATCGATCGCCGTACGATTCCCCGCGATTGTGAAATCGAATCAACAATCGCGACTGCGCGTAGCCGTCTAACGGCGGTGAAAATAGAGATTGGTGGCACGCGGGATTGAAGAATTTGTCTGTACGCAAAGCAATCCTATCGAAGATAATCGTCTCATATGTATAATCAAAGTATTCGTCGGCGAATTTGACAGTGAAGACGACTTTGAATGTCTGTGTTTATATAATACGGCAAAATAAACATTTCGCTAAGATAATAAAACACAAGTTAACTGTTAAAATGTGTATTTAATTCCAATGATTGCCTTAAATTAGTCTAATTGTGCCAAGTAAATATCGTAATAGTTAACGAATATTTATTGGATTCAATAAAATATTTATTTCGCCATATTTAAACAAACATTTATTAAAAATAAATAAACTGTTTTCTCGGTGCATTCATTCTGGTATGTGGATTTGTTTCGCAATCGCGAAATTCCCAAAAATAATACACACCGTTCGAAAAGTTCGGTTACGCGATAAACGAAGAAACGAGAAAAATCGCTTGCGAAATCCCTCTGCGATTAGCTCGGAAACGCAATTACACCTACGTCTCCCCCGCGATACGGCGTTGCCCGTGCTCCTCGCGGAGCCAATTCCGCGCGACGTCCGCGAAAACACACGCGCGATTCGACGCTGAATGGGGACAAATGAAATTTCGCCGCATTACCATCTAAAATGCCCCGCCAATCGGATTAATTCCGACTCGTCGGAATAATAAGGTTTCTTTGTTCGCGCACGCTGCAGTCGCCGCGCAGTCGAGGGAAGAATTATTCCGGCTAATTCCGCTAACGCATCGTGGATGAGCGCAAAAAGTTTCGGGAGGCTTGCGCGCCCGCCAGTCAACAGCCACTTTCTCGGGGTGGACCGCGCGCCGCGTCTACGAAACTCGTTTCTCGAGAAACGAGCTCGCTCGCAAAAATTACCTCGTTCCTCTCGCCCGCGGCGCCGATTCGCGAGGGAAGTGAAATACGTCTCCGCGTAAACTCTCGGGCAAATCGTCGCGCGCGCGATCGCGCGACGACGGCTTCGATGACCGGCGGGATATACGGCTGGATGCGCCGCGCTGTCGTCGCGATAAAAATGCGCACTTTTGCGAGATTAATCCCGGCGAGTGAGTCGTTGCGCGAAAGTGCGGCTGTATACGTAAAGTAGGTGTACTCTACTTCAGGTCGAGCCGTTCGAGAGCAACGACCGCGGAGCGATAAGCTTCTCTGATTTCATTACTTTTATCGAAGCGTTTCGTCTCGGAAGAGGATATCTCTATAAGCCCGTCGATTCGAGGCATATCGTCTCGACCTCTTTCGCCGCTCTTAATGTGATTTCGCGAAAGCGTATGCCGTACATGTAATAGGTACTCGCGCGCGACTGTTTTACCAAGAAAGGTATCGACGGAATTTGGCGATAGCACGGCGGATTATCGTTCGTTGGAATTGTATATCGGGCCGGTTGCTCGGAATCGAACGACTCGAGGAAGTATCGAAAGCGCTTTTCAATTGATTCGTTGTACAGCTTCGCTGCGGGTGGTCGGGGTCTTCATTAACCCTTTCACTCACGAATTTTTATTTGTACAGCTATACAATTGATAATGTATATTCCAGCTGTTCGATGCTTTAAATTTTAATTTTTTTAATAAAAAAAATTTTTTTTTCATAAACTTAATTTTTCTTGGTTTATTTATAAATTTTATTTTTAATTGTTATGACTATATATGTCTTATACATTCGTTACAATGTCCACGAATGTACTTCTTGTGAACAAACGGTAAAAATTTTAATTTATGACCTTATATATACATTAATCCACACATGTCCACATTTGTGGACACCGTGAGCGAAAGGGTTAAACGAGATTTATAGGAAATAGAATTCGAGACACTGAGACACAGAATTACAGTAATATAATATAGTACTTCGTATAGCGACAACTATGGTTAAAAATGAAATAAAATAAATAATAATGGCGCCATTCTGTACTAAACTAAAAGCTCTATAAAATGCTACATTTTCTTTAAAGCCACACAATTTTCTTACGTGACTTCACAGAATTTAATATTTTATAGAGCTTACAGTTTTGTACAGAATAACGCAATAAATCCGGAAAGAATTTCATATCCCGAAATTGTATTCCAGAACCAAATTGGAAATAAATAAATGAACTTACAAGCGCGGAATAGTAACGCGATATTCGGGAATCAACTTCGAACGCCGATATAAGAGCAGCGATCGAATCTATATGGTACATAAGTGCATATAGGCGAATTCTACTCGTATATAGCTTGGTAACTCCACCCTCGCGGTCCGTATAAGAAATAACGGTGGCGCGTGTTGAATGGCACTTCCACACTCGCGCGTATAAGTGACCCATTGATTGCAAGTCGTACAGTTATCTCCGGAATGGTGGAAGAAACGAAGGGAGCGAGATGGAGACGCTCTGATACCGAGCCGAACGCATAGAGACGGACAGAATCGCGCCAGTCGCGCCGCAGCCGGCGCGTATACCCAAAAAGCATCGTACAGTCCGCAATGTATGTATAGGGCTGTTTTTCTAGTTTTGGGAAGCGATTAGCCGACGCCATTCGCGTATTTTGCCGGGCAGCCTGGCGCCCGACCGTAACGAGCATCGTCCGCACCGCAAAAAACCTTTCGAAATGGGAGCGCGCGCGCGCGCGGACGATGTCTCCCGCGGTCCGCGTGTGTCATTCATCATCACCGCTGGCCGCTTTCCCATTAGGCGGCGCGGTTGTTGGCAGATAGAAAATGGACGAATGCTGTGGGCTTAATGATGATTTTGCAGCGGGCGATCGATTCTTAGGGTCATCTTAGGTCGCTTTCCGATATTCGTTAGGACGGGGGTAAATTGGAGGTTCGTGAGATCTCGTATGCATGATTTAAGGGTTGATTTTTAGTTATGTATTGGTTAGTTTAATCAAACATGATCTCTGCAACATTTTGGTTAAATTGACCATCTTATTTTTCTCAGTATACTATAATAAGCTAGATGCATAGATATATTGCGGTACACACCTCTTGACCACTTGTCAAAAATCGAAATCTCTGAAATCGATCGTTTGACCACTCCATTTTATATATTTTCACTCTAATTACGAAAAGTACGATCATTGTGTCGACATCTCAAAGGAAATATAAAATATCAATGATTTTATGCATAAGAAAATGATTTTTTCGGTACTCCTTTGAGATTTGCTAAATAAATCCGTGATTTTTGGAATCAGCGCAAGAAAATATCAAGGAGTATCCCTTAATATTTTCAATTGAGTTGAAGTATAGAGTTTCATCGATTCAATAAAAATATTCAACTCATCTAAAGGAAAAATTCGACTAACGACATTTGATTGATTGAAACTACAATTTCTTTCGTCGACGTAAACGATTGATGCAGCTACCATGACGTTGGTAATACTGACTATAAAAAGAGCTTCTACTCGAACGTGTACAGCACTGGCGTCGCGACGTCGACCGAAGACACGTCGGGGGTGATGTATACGCGACGGAGAGACGCTCGGCCGCAGGGGTGGCTTTTCGAAAAGTAAAACAGAGACGGGCGCTATGCACTTACGTCGCGGTATACGGAATTAATTTTTCTCCGTTGTTGCATCTGGGGTCGAACCCCCCTCACCCTCGCGATAGATACGACCTGTCGCTACATCCCGCGCACTCCCCGCGGATTACGAGTGTTTTCTTAAGGCAGAGTCCCCTCTCCAGGCGGCAATTTGTATTCGAGATAAACCATTATTGATGCCGCCGATATTTCTCAGTCTTATAAAATAGATGCTGCCCCGGAGGGTTACTTTATTTCGGCCAAACAGGCTAAGGGACAGCGCCGGAACTTTTACACGAGCTTTCACTACCTATCGGTGAAAGAGAGGAGACGCGAGGGAGAGAAAGAGGAGGGGGGAAAGGAAGCGGCGGAGAAAGCGGGGGAGGTGAAGAAGCTGGGGGCCGAGCCGAGAATAAAGAGGTGCATCACCTTCGTTATTGTTAGGTGCAGCGGGGGAAGAATGGCGATTTATGCGGGGAAATTTAAAGATGAAAAATTATTCGCGTTCGGAGAGATCGGGTGTTGCGCGACGGTGAAATTTTTCCCTCGCAAGGGGCGAGGAGAAAAGGGAGCCCCGCCCTTCCGAATATTCGGGGAGTGATGTAAATTTCGAAAAATATGTAAGTTTAGAGACTCGGCTTTCTCCCTTTTACCACTTCATACGAATATATTAACGATATGTATATTATCGGTACTTGGGGTTGTGAATGAAGTAAAATATCAGTAAATTCAATGAAAGAATTTCCTCCGGCATCATTTTTCTGCACCGAGAAAATAATTTATTAATAGTTAGTAAATGTAATTTTAAATACGACGAAATAAATACTTCATCTGGGCAAGGAAATATATGTTAATTATTAAAATGTTTGTTTTATTGAAACGTTTGCCCGAAAGAACTTCATGACGCCAAATATTATAAATATTGTAATAGTTAACGAATATTTACTTGATCCAATAAAATATTTATTTCGCCACATTTAAACAAACATTTATTAACTGTAAATAAACTGTTGTCTCGTTCTGCGAATTAGAAATTCATCTAAAATATTATTCTACTCGACCATCGACTTCTAAATAATTTTACGACTACCCCTTCCCGAATCGCGCCGTGTATACTTACCACCCCCTCGTTATTAGCCTCTCAACGAGCGAGCAGATGTCGAACGAAGCCCGCGCATATTGTACTCGCCCAAATCCCTGTTTATACGAGTGACTAAAATGGATACGTCGATACGCGCGGCGCAAGGGTGCGAGAAGAAGCTCCGGGAGGGGAATAAGTTGTAGATTTCTCATCGCGCGGCGGGGCAAACACCGTCATAAGTCGTAACCCGGCGGCGTAAGAAGTTTGGAGGTCCACAATGTGTCCGAGGTACATAAAGCCCCATCGGGGACGCAATATGTGGAAAGTGGGACTCGTGCGGTTCGGGGGGTTGCTCCGACGCTCCGCTCTCGTGTGGGTGATGCGGGGTATCGCCTTATTGGCTGGTATCGAGGCGCCGCTGTCGGGTTAGGGTGGGACAGGGCTCCGACAGCCGGAACCTTAAGCCACGCCGGGAATCTATAGTTTTATGTCGGAGGGTGGCGCGCGGATCCGGGGGCGAGATATTGGATTACAGTGATTTTCAATTATAACTGTACCTATCTATGCCCGCCCGCGAAAACAGCAACCCCGCCTCGGCGAGGGCGTGAAAAATGCATGAGCTTATGCGCGCGAAACGTTTGACGCGGAAAGAAAAACAGGGGTCGTAAGGTTCGTTTGGGTAAGAGCCGGGGGGTGGGTTAGCCGCGCGCGACGCGAGGTGGGTGTCGCTCTTGACGCGTATCGAGTGACTAAAATTTGTCGTTCGATTGGCGACGGTGCGTAGATATGTGTGTAGTACGTGTGTGATGTGTTTAGTGTAATTTGTTTACGTATCGCGATATTTCGTTGCGATGTATCTATTTAAATTGCAATATTCACGTCTTTAAAGAACTTTTCGAAGTTATCGGATATTCTTTTGGATATTGATTTTTTTGTGTGAGTATGTATCAGGAAGTTAAATTATTACAATTTAGGGGTTCAAGAGGAAAGGCATCTTCTGAATAAAATTTCTATTCCTGCATTTCTAACGTCGTTATTCAATAAATTATCCTTTTAGAATTTCTTCATTCATTAAAAACGCTCATCCATCACGAATCCCTCGATTATGTACATTCGATACGGATATTAAATTCACGGTAGCTCTACGCACGGAATTAAAGGGAAACGCACGTAATTTCGCGAGCGCCACGGTTTGTCGGTCGATCGAGGGGTGGCAGCACCCTCCTGGAACAGCGCGACCAGTGGTGTATGCGACATCAATTCTCTACTCGCGAAAATGTGAGAAACGGCTCCTCGTCACTCCTGGCGCTCTTTTTTCGTCTGTATGTTATCGCCAAATCTGATACTTCGCGCAGAAAAATCACGGTCATCTCGAAACGCGATGTAGCTACATACGAGGGGTTGTTCGTGCGGCAAAAATGTTATTGACCTTTTAGAATGGCGGGGAAAGGCTCGTTTCTGACAGATATCGATATAGATCTCGAGCAATTTTGTAAATTACAATATACTATTAATAAGAATACTCAAAAAAGTTCATTTATCACGAACCGTTAATCATTTAGAAATAAATTTCATAACCTTCGTTTATACAGAAAATAAATTACTATTTCTCTAGAAGAAAGTAGGTATTAGAGGTACCTAGAGCAAAAATAAAATTCCTATGGACGGCTACACTGAGAGAAATAATTGCTAGTATAGAAAAAATATTTTTTGAACCAATACTGAGAAAAATAATGAGGTTAAAATGACAAAACGGATCTAGTTAAATGCGTTTAGTTATTTTAACCAAAGTACTGGTCAGTTAAACTAAATATTTAGTTATTCTGACTAAATAGTATACGTTCAGTTATTTTAACCAAAAAGTGGTCAGTTTAACTAAACAGATGAAGGATCTATATTTCACCAAATAGTTTGGTCATCGCCTCCAAAATTTTAGTTAAATCCACCTAGTTGGTTTTCTCAGTGAAGAATACATGATCTTACAAATAATTTTTTAAAATACAGATTCTCTCTCTCTTGGCCGAAGAATATAATATATCCTTCATTCGAGAATACCTTCATTGGGATAAACAATTCTTTCTGCGTGAAAAAAAAAATTACTCAAGCCTATAAAATATGTTCTTGCACGAAGAAAACCATAGGAATTGTGTCATATTTTTGACTGAAGAAAATACTTTGTTGGCACTTAGCAATCATTTATCTCGGTGTATAATTACATTACTCGGTTTAATAATCACGCCAGTCACCCGCAAAACAAACGAACCGACTAGAACCCATTTCTCTCTCGCCAGCGCCGAGCTTAGGGTACTCCGCAGCGACACGCCTCGTTTAAAGCTCGCAAAAACCGACGGGAGTCCGCGGGAGCAAAGCAAAGGGAAAAGAAACATAATAACGCGCGTCTTTTCCCTTCGCCGTCAGTTTGTCACGCCACATTCGCGAGGCGCGCAACCGTCCTACGTTTAACGTGATTGCACCGCCGCCGTCGTCGTCGTGGCGCGCGAGCTCCGAGGGGGATGAAAGGCAAGAAAGCGGCGCGCGCGCGAGGGGACGACGCGCTGCAGGCTTTCCGGATGCGTAAACCAACAGACCGACACCCGAGACGGGACGTTTCGCGCGCGACCCCGGGAGGTGGTCCCCGGTGCAAAACTCCCGGAGCGAGAGAGGGCGGGAGCGCTCGCGCGCGATGGGAAGTAAGTGCTGCCTCCGAACATTCAATTTGCGGAGTATCGTCTTACGCGCAATTTTAAGACGGGAATAAAACGGTGAGAGGAGGGCCGAAATTTCATTGAACGCTTCCGAAGCGTAACGCAACACCCGATGGAAGTACTACGGAACGTAATATCGTTCCGTCCGCGAAAGACGATCGAGCATAATGCCACGGAGTAAAGTGCAGGAGTGTCGTTCGGCTCGGAAGAGTTCTTGGGTGTCCTCGAAGAGACTCTTTCGATCCCCCCGATGTGGGAATCGACGGTACAGGAGTTCGAGTTTCGACTGGCTCTTACGTCGTCGCCTTATTCGATTAAGGTTGACGTGTAATTTATCACGAAATTTAGGATAACCCCCCGGTTCACCCGATCCTTGCTCTTCTTCGTCACAAAATTGGAGATGCTTGAATCTACACGGGGCCAGAAATAGTGTCTTTTTCACTGAAAATCATATTAAACGATCAGTTCGATATTCATCCGAATCAATAAAAAGAAAGCATGAAAAGTTTGCGCAAGGGAACACTTTCTCGCGACAAATCTCCTCGATCGTCTGGTCCGCGTCGAATCTGCGGCTAATTGTAAGACGGAGGGTCGAGTTAAGTGCAATTATGCTAATCAAATCATCGCGGGTAGGTGCGGCGTATGGATGTTCAGGGAGCCGCAGCGAACATGCCGGGTAATGAGAAGTTACATTGCGGGCCGGCCGAAGTGCCAGCATTAGCGGAGGGTAACCTCAAGTTCTAGACCTCTGAGGGACCGAGGAAGATGACGATGGTAGCGGCGTGGTGAGGATCTTGCATAGGTAGTAACGGAGGAGAATCGGGTCACCCGGTTAATTTGTTTTTGAAACTCGAATTTCACCAAATACTCGCTCGCGAGGCGAGTAGGATCTATACAGTAGAGAAAAATGGTGTTAATTTTTTACACTATTTCACCGATGCGGACCGGTTACACAATTACCATTTCTGGTGTCATTTAATCTTATGCCATTGTTATCTGACACCAAAACTTGACTAGGTATGTAGGTCCATACCGAAGAGTTTTGACAGTGTACACTATAAAAAAAGGTGGTGTTGAACATTAAACACCATTTTACCGATGTGGATCTATACAATGTACCATACTTGAGATCATTCTGTCTTATGTCATTGTCATCTGACACCAAAAGTAATCTATATATGTACACACCGTAGAATATTTTTTACAGTGTAAGGGAGAGAGAACGGGGTTGCAAAACATCAATTTTTTCTAACAAGAAACCCTCCAGCAGAAGATAATTTACAGGAGTCACAGTTTGGCTCCTCATCAGTAGAAAGCACTATAGTATCAGCATAACCTTGTCAGTTTTATAAAAGAAAGCGTATTTCAGGTGAAAACATTTTTAGTATGCCAATAACGACACTTATTTTATTTGTATTAACTGTGCTTCAGAGTATTTAAAGAAGCTCTGCTAACTAATTATATTCTGATCACTAATCACTTAATGAGTATTAAAATGTTCTTCAAAAAGTTAAGCGGTTCTACCGATTCCAAACACTAGTGCAACATTTCTTTTATAATACATGGAGCACATTGCAACGCGTGCATAGATTATTGTTTCCCTTTACAACTCCGTCAATTTTTAAAATAACTTCAGTTTTGTTCCACAGTTTCATTCCCAATACGTTAAACTATGTTCCATAACTCTTGACAACTAATTTTCACTTTTAGTAACATAAAGAAAAAAATAAAACGTCAAATTGGTTGCAACCTACCCCGGCCTCTCCCATATATACTATACCTATATACATCTTCCAACGACAAGTGTAACTCACATGTGACCGGATACACGACATTTAGTAAACATCCACACAAAGGATCGCGTCGATCGTCGTTCCCCGCGTGGTCCTCACTTCCAACCGGACGCAGAAGCGCGTAGGCGCTCAGAAAGGAACTACCGCGTCGCTTCCGGTCCACGTTCTCGAGATAAGTCGTGACTCGACGCACCGACGCGAGAGATATAGATACGCGGGAGGTACGTCATAAAAAAAAAAGAAACCTTTAAGTGGCAATATAACGGGTCCGTGGAACAATGAAACAGCGCGTAGCACTTCTTGGAGAGTGCGAGAGTAATAAAATCCCGACGGTATAAGCCCGAGCGCGCGGTAGGAACTTCCGCCGTGTGGATGAGGGATAGAAAATTAAATATTAATTTCACAGACGCGCCGGGAGAAACGCGGTGAAATCTCATCGCACATGCCGACCGATCCGGCTGTGCGGCGGCTGGCTACGGCCCGGACGAATCCCCTTCTCTCGCGCGCGCGCGGATATCCACGTGCGTACACGCGGAGAGGCACCGTAGTACTTAGTTCTCGAATCGAAAAGGCAAAACTCATCTCGACCGGAGGTGCTGGAAACCGGGTTCAAAGTTTAATCGAGCCCGGCTCGTGCATAAATTATTTCATTTCGCGCTGTTGAGATTCCTGAAAATCCCCGCCGCGCTCCTCTCCCTCTCTGTATTTATTCTCGCTTCATCCCCGTCCCCCATTCCACCCCGCCGAATGAATTCCAGTAATATGGATCTCGCGCGCGACAAGTACACGTATAGTACACACGACCGCCGCGCTTCCTGCGGCGCGATAAAACCGCGTCGACCGTTACGGCCGCGCAACGCGGGGGAGGGTCACCTTCTTCGGGGTGCCATTAAAACCGCGCGGAGCCATTCGCACGAGCGCCGAGCGTAGTCCCTTAGTGAAATTTATTTTCAATCCGACCGAGTGTCCTCACCGCTGCCGCCGCCGGGCAAAAAGGCGAGAAAGGGTGGTGTATAAATATTATACATAGAGTATACCCCTATATGGAGAAGAGCGCGGGCTCTCTCTCTCTCCGCGCCAAACATATATTCTCGCCGGCAGGACAAATGTTAGCTTTATAAAGTTTCGATCTTCCGGCGCATAAATGAATGCTAGATGCGCGAGGGGACGCACGCCACGGTCGGACAGGGAGATATGCCGCGATACATCACCTGAGGGCCTCTCTCTATCTCTTCCTAATCCCATCCCGCGGCGACTGCCGTATAGCTGCCGCTCGCTTCGCGCAGGTAGGTCGCCGCGCGGCTATCGACGAAACAGCGCCGTACATATTTCCGCTCTCTCGCGATCCTATCTCACGATCTACCGAGCATCGATGGGATATTAGGCGAGCGCGAGCGCTCTTCGCGCCGTGCGCTGGTCGCACGGGAATACGTGTGCTTCTCACACGGGGAAGGGGGAAGAAGTCGCGGGGTAGTGCATCATCGTTGGCGTTTCAAACGCCGTGTGGTGCAGTGGCGCGCTTCGAGTGCACGCGTTTATATATGGTATATCGGCTCTTTGTAATTTGCCGGTTAT
The DNA here is from genome assembly GCA_963678675.1 of Xiphydria camelus. Lineage (NCBI taxonomy): Eukaryota > Metazoa > Arthropoda > Insecta > Hymenoptera > Xiphydriidae > Xiphydria > Xiphydria camelus. Next base: position 8,076,273 of record OY783201.1, read on the forward strand.
ACTGCGAGGCATAGAGCGTCGAATTCGATTATTGTATTAAAAAGTATTCATATTTTTAAATTAAATTTGTGATCTTTTTATACATATTCGATATCACGTGAAGAAGAAGATGTCGGAAGAAATAATTATTCGTAAAGTTATAAACGCGTTTCTCTCTACGAGATTGTGACGTCATTGAAGAGCCAGAGAGACGCACTTAGGTGTGCCAAGCAACGAGTGCGAGAGAAATAGTCTTACAAAAGACAATAACGTAGCTGGATTTTTAAATATCGTTTTCCAGTTTGAATTAGGATGGAAATGAAAAATGAAAAATATGGAGCAAATAATTTTGTCTAAATTTTTCAAATCTGCGGTAAAAAAATTAGTGAGAAAATCGAATTTGAATGCAGTATTATTTTTCTACGATGCCATAATACAAGATTGAAGCAGAAGATATAAGGATCTTGATCTAGAATAAGATTTAGAATCGTAACAATTTTGGAAATACTACACTTAAAAAAAATGCACTTGATCAAAATAAACGTGTCTTTTTTAATAGTTCTAAGAGTACATTTATTCGATTAGAATAAATATTGATGAGACGTATATTAATATTGTTGATTTAATTGGACATTATTTAGAATAATTCAATATTCATTCGAATCGAATAAATGTGTTCTTAGGATTTATCCAAAAACATTTATTTCGATCAAGTAAATTTTTTTTTCAGTCTAGAAGGAAATCAGTTTTTCCAGAAGAATCTCGCGCCGCGTATTCCATTTTACTGTACACTGTTTGGAGAGTCGTACAGTTAATGTTTAACATTGAATTTCCGCCGGCGGGAATTAACAACGCGAACGGCTCATACTGGACTGCCAAATGAATGCAATTAATGCACGTATAGGAAATGAAAATTTCGCTTCGATTCGCCGTGGGTTGTAAATTGAACGCCAGCCTTAAAAGCGTGTAATCGCTCGCCCGTCCCGGCGGACACGTTTCGGAATATATTTCCCCGCGGTGTGCGCGCTGTTTTACCATTCCGCGTCATTATTGTTATTGCAACGATGCGAGAGCTGTTGCATCGAGTTGCGTGAGCGGCACGGACGATGTAGCGTGCGTGTACAGTTGCCCGTGCGTGGAACCGCACCGCGGATCGGTGTAGGCGGAAATCATAAAAAACCGAGGAAGGATGGAGGAGGAAGAGGAGGGCCGAGGGCGTATCAAAATATTAAGCGGATCGCATAGTTTTGCTCGGCTGATGCAGCAATATAGAAAATTCCGGCGGGGGTCAAATTAAGCGCATTATATTCGTGCGCGCTGCATAATTGCAGCGGTAAAACGCTAGATACGCATTAACGTTTTAGATAACGAAGCGTGACTGATTTTGGAAACAGCGAGGAAAAAAGTGAATACTTCCAAATGGAGTGCAAGCACTGAAAAAAATAAATAGCGTAATTATATAATACGAAAAATGTTATATATTATTTCTAGAAGGTGATTTTTCGTGACAAACCCTCCACACTGAGAGAAAAAAAATAGTAACCAGATAGGTTGCCAGGGGTCATAATTCTGATTAATAGTAAACTGTAATAGTAATATTAATCATGATTTCCTAGTGAGAACTATGATATTTGGAAACTATTTCGCAACAGTAAAATTTACTATTTTCAGTTTACCGATTTCATATAATAATAATCACTTATTTATAGTAATATGTAGGTACCACATTAACATACATTATTTCAATAGTAGATTTTAACTCTAATTAATAGTGGTTTAAACTATTTCAAATCAAAAAAATATTTTACTATTAAAATTCGTTCTCATTACTATAATTATCATACTAATCTGAATAGTACATTCAGCTATTCATTAGTGGTTATGATTACTAAATCCATACCAAGATATAATGTAAAAGTGGTTCCTTTAATTAGAACAATTTTCACCCAGCAACATAGGTCAATTTTATCCTCGCCTTTTCTTTCAATGCACTTCTTCCGCATTTACATTCCCCATCTTCTGTCGTCTGCAGAATTCCACACGGGCCCACTAATGTTACGTTAATCCAAACACACTCACGTTTCCGAATAACCAAACGGCATACCTACCCGAACAAAATTCGGAGTTCTTACTTATTGTTAGTCACATCATGATTAATGACATTTCCCAAGCAGTAGAGGCAAAGGTCGATACCGTCGACCGAGAAAGCGAAGCACTCAACCGTGTACAAACAACCTTATACCACTCATACTTAGCATACAGCCGGTCATTACTACTGGGTATACACTTGCTCGCTTCCAATCTCGAGGTATCAACATGTTCGGTGGTATCGTATTTTCGGTCGGGCCCGCATTTTCGCCGACCGGCACCACGGTGCACACGCAGCGCGCGTTGCTCGTAATCAAAGAAAATTTCCTCCCCGTCGACCGGCGGAGCTCCGGCGCTAATATGGGGTAATGCGTGAGATAATGTGTCGGGCCGTATACGCCGAGCGACGTAATACGGCCTGGTGGAATGATAAGAAATGCCTTTAGTGTCGCGTGCCGCGCTACTTCACGTTCTTGAATATTTATGAGGGTTGTCCGTTGGAGTGGCCTGCGTGCATTTTCATTTCAAAGTTACAGACCTGTCGAGAGAGCCAGATTAGATGTAGATATAATAAGTGAAATATTCATTCTCGGGCGTCGCCTACCGACGACCGAATATATACGCCAACGACCCTCTGATATGAACCGGGGGACGCTTAAAGAGATTGCTCACCGTTATTGCACGTATTTAGTATTTATCGGCATAACTAGACGCGCTCGAGTTCGTTATACGAGGCAAAACTGACGAGTCTCGTGATACCGCACGCGTTTCGCGCGAGTAGATATTTTTATAATGCTTGTAAATGAGAACGAATTCATTTTCTACTGAATTTCACAGTGTATAATATGTACGGAGTGAAGCATTTAAATTGGCATACACATGAATATCTGTAAAACAATTAATGCAGTTTAGAAAAAAATGCTTCTTATAAAAGTTATTTATTTTCAAGGGGGAAAGAGAAATGTATGTCTTATTTTTCATTTAGTAGACGTCTTCAAGGCCGTTTTAAGGTTACATTTTTTATAAATGGAGGAAAATAAAGTAATAAAAATCTTTCGGATAAAAGTTGTCTGTTTTTACTTGTAGATTAAGAATTTGTTGAAAAACATATAAGCTTCTATTCAAAGAAAAAATGTTGACCTTAAAATGTTTTTGAAATCGTCTATTAATTGAAAAATAAAACCCTCAGTTCCCTTTCCTTTTCTAAAGTAAATAACTTATGTAAGAAAAATTTTTTTCCAAAACGCATTATTTTACAGATATTCATGTGTCTCAATTTAAGTACCTCGCATCCTGTACAATTGATGCGAATAATTTTATGATCCTTCTGCAAATGTTACTACGTGCGTACTATGTAATAATACTCTTTTGACTACTTAATTAGAATTTCTGGATCATGCCCTTCTGAATTGGAGCAGTCGATATTTTCGTGGATTTATAATTACACTCATCTCTCTCTCTCTCGTATCTAAATACGAGTATAAATATTATATCCGTAAACGCTATATTCCACATAAACGTTCTCTCTTTCTCACCCCCTCCCCCCTCTCTCTCTCTCTCTTTCCCACCCCGACGACCCTTGAAAAAACAACAAAAGGTCGAAAAGAGATCCAGAACGGACACCGAACGAATACCTCGCGCTCTCGCGTCAATTTTCGCGACTATTTTCTGTGAAAATACCGAGAATATCGCGTCTCTCGTCCCTAAAGCGCAAAGCGTGCTCTCCGGCCACGGGGTCCTTGGCGTCGATGTCGACAATGGGCTTCGACGGCTATACGAGAGTCAAGCATCGTCGACGCCGGGCAGCGGTGCCGAGCGACGACTGGCAAATCCTCGTGAGATTTGGAAAAATGTTTCGGGGGTGGGTTTCGTGGATGCTCGCGTGATGAGGGTTCTTTCCTCCCCTTTACAGCCTCGCACGACGGGTTCACCCTCGCGTCGCGATACAAAGAGCCGAGCGCGGGCGTTAAAAATGCCCTGGCGTCGAAAAATTCACGGCTACGTCCGATTTGGCGGTTGCGGACGCCGACTGTTTGCATTCCGTGCGCGGCGGTGGCGGGTTCCACGCCGCGCGCGCGTGTCGCGAGACCACGCACGTGCGTACGAGTAGGTACGCGCGCGAAACTGCCTCCGAGCGTCGGTACGGGACGCGGGTGCGTTGGCCTCGTTGCATCGTGGATCATTCATCAACATTATTCACGGTCACGGTATCGCCGCTTCGAGGGGGTTGCCGCCGCCGCGCCACCCCCTCCCGATGCAACTTTGTGTGAAGTGATTAAATTCCGTATGCGAGCGCGGTCGGGGGATTGGCAGGCATCGCGAGGGGTAGGAAAGAGGGGGGGAGCGGAGAGCGCGCAGGCCGCGATGATGATGATGATGGCGCGGCTGGAGGCGGAGGAGGAGGAGGAGGAGGAGAGATTTAGGCGTGATGCGGCATCGACTCGTCGAGAGCGATGTAATCTCTCCGAGCCATTCTAGTGTTTCGTCGATGGATCCACCTTCCCTCTGTATTATCGTTCGCGAGGGCAGGCGACTGTTCGTTAATAGTTTGACAGCCCGGATTCGGCCCACTTCGAATCGCGCCGGTATCGCTGGGTGTATCGGTACGCGACGCCGGAGTCGTTTCGTCGAGGATGTCCGGAAAATTAAGCTCGATGAAAGCGAGCGATAAGTGGCGTCGACATCGCGTTTAATTCGAGGGGGATGGATCTTCGTCGAAAGTTTTGCGTATCAATCGCGAGCTCGGGAAAGATTCCTTTAAGAGCTTTTTAATGCAAAGTTGATGGAAATATCGAGGAGCCTTTCGGTGGAGACGTTATGACGGAGGAGAGTGTCTTCCGGCATCTTTTGTTCGGCAATATTTGCACGTAGTGCCATCATAATCAATGGAAAGAGGGAAATCATGTTTTGGATGAAATTGAATTCATCATTCGATAACTTATTTTGTATTGAAAAATTGGAGAATCATTGGCAGTATTTTACATGATTGCACGTTGGCAAAGGAATTGGTGTTTAGTCAAAAATCGAAGCATTTGGAATCTATCGCCTGACCATCTGAATTAATTTTTTTTCGCGTTGATTGCGAAAATATCAGAATTATTAAGGAAATATCAATAACTATTGGTAATCGATATCGATAATTTTGCATGAAAAAATAATTTTATTATATATAAAATCATCAATATCTTGTAATGCCTTTGAGATATCGATCCTATAAACATGATTTTCTTAATCAGCGCAAAAAAATACACGAAATAAAATAATCTGTAAGTTCTACAAATTTCGATTTTTCGGAAAATTTCCAAGGGGAAAATCTCTAAAATAGATCGTCTCATGCAGTTGAATTCGTTGCTCTCGCTATCGTCATTAAAACTGTACAAACAAACAAAAAGAAGTAACGATTAGTCCACAGCACCTACCCGCACGTGTCATACAGAAACTCAATCTCCTCCGACAAAGAAAAAAAAAAGCGGAGCGTGATGCAGCATGAAACACCACGCGCCGCGATCTAATCTCGCGAAGCAGTTTGCATTTGGTAAAGATCTCCGGCCCACCCCCTCCGTGGCGTCGTCTCTCGCGATGGAGCCGTGAAAGGGGGATCGACGCATACGTCTGCGTCGACGTCGGTCCCGTTCGCTGATAGTTCGGCGCGTTCTGAATAATTCAATGCGAGCAACTAATTGTGTTTATGCAAATCGAAAGGGTTCGGTTGATTTCCCAAGGATGCGAGTACAGATAAGGCGAGAGCTGAAGGAGGGGTGGAACGAGAGAAAGAGAGGTCGGAGGCGACTGGCTAACTGAAATAGCCGAATCTCCGCTTCGTCCCCTCCGCGCGCGAGAGAAGGGAGGAGACGTCCACTCTTCTCCTCCCTTCCCGCTCCTCGCCGCCAAAAAGGCGTACCGCGCGCGAAGCGGAACATATGCACCCCCTTCTGTTTTACGCGCCGGAGCAACGCGCACGGGAGATCCCCTTTGATTAAACCAAACGTGACCTTCGAGGGATCATCGGAATCACTCCGCGAAACGCATTAACGCCGTTCATCACGCGGTTCTTAATTCGGAGGCGCGATACGGGACGTTTAACGCTGCCGGCCGGACGAACGAAAGGGTTCGAACGTGAGGGTGGACCGCGCGCGGGAGTAAGGGTTGGACGGGGACGCTAGCTCCGGAAAATCGGGAGCCCCTTCGGAGTTAATCTCGGGCTTTTATGATCAACGCGCATTCGCTCGTGGGTTATAAAACGATCCGAGTAGGCGTGTAGGTTATAGTCGGATGAATCGGTTATGGGGGGAGGGATGAGTTGGGTCACTCTCTCCGGGAAATATATTCTCATTCGTAAAATATGGATTTTCGTACACGTGTTCCTCGAGGTTGAGGATTTTCTCATTAAAACGAGATTCGAGTGCTTAGACTGAGAAAAATAACTTGGTCAATTTAACCAAGATTCTGGAGATCATAAAATAACTGTTCGGTGAAATATGGATCCTCCATCTGTTTGATTAAATTGAACGTTTTCTGGTTAGAGTAACTAGACGTGTAGTCAGAACAACTAAATATTTCGTTCAACTTACTAGACGATGAGAAATAATTGCTAGTGCCAACAAAATGTTTCTTCAACCAAGAACATGTGACCTTATTATATAAGTTTTGAAGAATACAGATCCTTGATCGAGAAGAATGTATATTCTTGTTCCAAGAATATCGTCGCGGGAACAATTAATTCTTTTTGCGCAAAGAGAAACAATTACTCGGGCCTATCAAATATTTTTGTACTAGGAAAACCATGGCTTGTGTGATACTGAAATTATATCGTGTTTTTGATTGAAGAAAACAATTTTTTTAGCGTGAGCAATTATTTCTCTCAGTATAGCTTTTTGATTGGAATAACTAATTGAAGAAAACATTTTTCTTGGCATGAACAATTATTCCTCTCTGTATAGTTTTTCGGTTAGAATAACTAAACTTATCTAACCAGATGCGTTTTGTCATTTTAACTAAAATATCTTTCTCAGTGTGCATTAGCGCTACTTTCATATTACAAATGGAAAGCAAAAATGTCAGTCGATTCAAAAAACTGACCCAGTTAATCTCTCGCGTCCCCTGCCAAGGATCCTAAAATCGCAGAGCTCACCGCGATTTTCCGCGGAATTGCTTTTTTGATCCACGTTTCGAGCTGCGTCGCGCTACCTATACACGTATACACGTCCCCGTACCCGCGCCGCCGCTAACCGCTGTTGAAACGCCCGAACGAAATACGAGCCGCGATTTTTCACGTTTATCGCATTTCTGTTGCGGCCTCCGTCCGATTGCGAAGCGTGGCTCGGACGGGCAAGGAATAATACGAGAGCACGTTCGGAATTAATTACCGCGCGGCGAACGTGCGGGCGGGCCCGCGCGTTCATAATCCGTGACGCGCGTTCGTCTCGCCGCGCAAAACCCGGTCGCTTAATGTAGCCGAAATTGCAGCGGCCTCTTCGTGCGTACACCGACGTCTAGAGGAAGAAAGGGAAGAGTGGAAGCGTCTACTTTGAATGTGGACGTGGTTCGAGGCGCCGCTGGATCTCGAGAGGATACTGGAGAGGGGGGTGCTTACGGTACGCGCGGACGAAAATAAATCGCGAAAACTTGCGAGAGGAAAAAAATAAAGCCAGTTCTCGCGCGGTAAATCAAAGAAAGTATTTCATTCCTTTCTCTTTTTCATTACGGCTCCGATTCGAAGGTTGCGGGCGGGGAGAAAGAGAGGGTGATGGACGCGCGAGAGAGCAGGGGCTCTTTATTTCAATTTGTTTTATGTGTTTTAGGGTGTGCAATTATAGGTCCCCTGAGAAATTGTGCGTGGAAAGTTTGATCATCGGTCTAATTGTGACCGGTAATAAGAGTAACGAGGAAGGAGCGAGATGTGTAAATAGTGAATAAACGAAAGCTGTGGTAACGTGATCCCATCTGTCGCGTGTAGGATGTCTATTGAAGGAGAGCAGAGGCGTATTTATTGTCCGTCTAATTATAATTATAAAGATAAGGGGGAGAGATAGAGAGAGAGAGAGAGGGAAGAAAATAAAGGGAGATTTACATATTGGTAAAGAAGACAGAGTAAGACTACCCGGAATATATGAATGGACCTCTCTCGTATGTACATATATTTACTATGTACGAGATGTGTATTGATAGATCATGAATGAATCAATAAGATGAGAGCTGTAAGCCTTGTCACTCCAAGCGCCTCGTATGGGTGTCTATACCATCCCATCTGTCATCCGTCTAAGGAAGGACCTCCGTGGAGACACGATTCCATATGTCATTCGTTCTAAGACTAGACATTGAGACCCAAATTAAATCAGAACGATTCGAATGCATTATAGTTACCGGTCTGATTCTAATTATTACAGTACCGAAGATATAAAGAAAATATGTAATTATTAAAAAATAAATAAATAAATCGTGATCGAATAAACAGAAATAAACACTGTAGGGTTCCATCGCGGTCTACACTAAAAACAAAAAAACCACAACATCTCGGGCGGTCAATTAAATATGCAATTATTTCAATGAATATGTAATTAGAGTAACTAAAATTAACTGCTTCAACTAAATATTTATTCTAGTAACTATACGCCCGTATTTAACTGGACGCCCGTAACCTCAAAATTTAGTTGAATCAAACGATTTTTTTCCCCAGTGTGTGTAGTTAATATAATACTTTCACGGCTCATTTGACAGAAGTTTTTGTTGAAGCAAACTAACTTGGATCAATTTAATGAAGCAGAAGTTAAATTGATTTCCACATCCACCAACAAACGAATTTTATCGAATGAAACGACAGTTATTCCAACTATATAGAGTCCAACCAAACACAAAATGGTTAGTTTACCGAAAACTAACCTTTAACCCAAACAATTTGGTTGGAACAACTAAATTTTTTTTCTCAGTGTACACTGAAAGAAATAATTGCTAGTGTCAAAAAGATATTTCTTAAATCCTAAATATTTTCTTGCACGAAGAAAACCATGGCTTGATCTTGCAATTACCTATACCATATTTTTAGTTGAAGAAAACATTTTTTCGACACCAGCAATTATTTCTCTCAGTGTATATGGTTACCTCCCAGCTCTCATTCATCATATCCATCAAAGAAAGAAACTCTGAAATATTTGTCGACACAATCGAGACCATTAAAAAAGCAAAAATCAATTTCACACCAAAAGCCTTTCCGGCGTCTCGACACGCGGCGATCCACCCAAATCGTACACCGACAACGGGGAGAGAGATGCCGCGAAGCGGTGGGTTCAATGGAGTGAAAAAAAATTCTTCCCGTGAAACCGTAGGTATGCGGTATCATTAAAAGAGAGATGAAACCGGAGAGGGCCAGCATACGCTCTCGCGGGGAAGATAAATTATATGGGCGTAGATTGTATCAGATTTTGTGTCTCCACAACAAGACGTACACGGAGATGCCGGGTGGTTGAGAGCGCATTATGAAATTGGACCAATACGGAGGCCACCCCCACGCCCAATGGCACGAAAGTAATGGGTGGTCTGAGACGAGGGTGTTGCGGAGTAATGTTGCGGCGATACTACCCCGAGTCACTTAATTCACTTAACGTACCGTACAGCGTCTCCGTCTTTGTCTCCGTTGTCGCCCCCGCGCTCCACCCGACTCGAGGAGAACTCGACTCTCACGGTCGAAGTCGGAGTCGGACAATGCGATTTCCGCCGTTACCGCTTGACGAGACGATTACCAATTGTAGCGATATTTCAATCGCAACTCGACTCAATCGCGCTCTCCCGTCGAAAGTGCTCCCGAACGCCCGCGTGTACCGATGAGCGGGTAGAACTGAAGCTTTAATCTGGAGAGTGCCGGCTCAGAGAGAAAGAGAAATACCGAGAGAGAGGTCTTTTCGATGAACATTACGCTTAACGAGACGCTATTGCAGCCGCTATTTCCACGCTCTCTCCGTCGTACGTATACTGAGAGAAATAATTGCCGGTATCAAAAAAACGTTTTTTGAATCAGGAACATTTGGAGTGAGATTCTGTATCGATAGGATTCTGCCGTCACTATCGTTGCGCATGTTTTGTTGTACTTGAAAAAATGTGCGCAACGATAGCGATTTTAGAACTTCATCGATATGGAATCCCACTCATGGTCTTACAAATTGTTGAGAATACAGATTCTTGTGATCGAAGAATATATAATCTTGATTCAAGGATACCACCGTAGGAACAAGAAATTCTTTTTGCACAAAAAAAAAGCAATTACTCGAGCTTATTCAATATTTTTTTGCCTGAAGAAAACCGTGGCTTGATCCTGGAATTACCTATATCATGTTTTTGATTTAAGAAAACATTTTTTGGCACCCCAGCAATTATTTCTCTTAGTATATACATTCTTAAAATATTCCACGATTTCCCTCTCTCGCTCTCTCTCTCTCCCTCTCCCTCTCCTTCTCCCTCCCCCCTCTTTCTCTCTCTCTCTACATAAATCCCACGGGCGCAGAGTAAAAAGCACGGGAAAGGAGCAGGGTGCGTTTCGACACTCGGCCCCGCATTATAAATGAACCGAACCGCCCCCCCGGCTGCCGGATGATGTCGCGCGGGGCCAAGCCAAATCGAATGGTGACACGCGCGGCGCGCACGACTTTTTTTCTGCAACCGAAGCACCAACGCGCACGCACACGTGCGCGTGAACGTGCGGCCGATACACGTGGTCGAACGCGGAAACGCGGGGTAGGTAGTCCGCTAACGCCCTTGGAAAAGCGGGTCGTGGTCCACTGGACAACCGCCACTCGCCACTCAACGCAATTGCTATCGGGGTACGTTATTGTAAAAGTGGTTTTCCTTTTACCTCCGTCAACTCGAAACCCCGTGCGTCGGAATAAGCGATATCGTGGCGCGATGAATATGTCACTCTTGGGGATGTTTACAGTTCTAAGCGTTTCCAACGCGTTATCACCCTGGTCTTGCTGGAGAAATTTTTACCAAAGTTAGGCGACAGTGTTCCATGAACTCTCTTCGAATATTGGTTTGTAACTCAATTTTTTTTCCAGCTTTTAATACACAGAGAAAAAGTAATAGATTTAACTAAAACGGCGGCCACACGTTGGAAATTTCGTTTTTTTCGTTTCTTTCTCCTAATTTTTTTTCGTATATTTTCTTCTCTGTGTGACATTAAATAGGTATGTATATTCGAATTACAAATTGAATTAAAAAAGATGAATATTTCATTACGCGATAACCGAATTAAAAAATTCTAGAAAACCTAGAATATAGTCATAATTTTTGTTTTTTCGTGTTAGCGTTTTGACAAAATGTAGAACAAATAAAGAATAACCCGAAACAGGATTTGTTTTTAATTTTTGGTAAAAACAGGAGACCAACTCACGCCGACTTGTTATAGTTCCTCGAACTAATAGTTTACCAGTAATAGCTAAAGCTGCTACGTCTTTTTTCTCAGTGTAGCGATCGAAAGTTTTCTCTTTACAAGATTTACGCAAAATTGAAGGAGAAAAAAATGCAAATTCGATCCGTACTACTCAAGAAACAGAATAAAATTGTACAAATCTTCGTCCGACAGCCGTTAAAAACTGCTTAACATATTTATGAGCTTGCAAACTTGCCAAACCCTGGTTGTATATCGAGACTGCGTGGGTTACCAACTAATTGGCAAGGGTATACGCTTCGATTCGGACATACCCTTGCCAATAGGTTGGAACCCGGCCCACTCAGACGCCAAGAGTTTATACCACGTGGGGATACTAATTGGTCCGTCGACCATGCGGCAGCAGCCACGCGATAAAAAGGAGTCCCTCGCTAAAATTCCAAGACGCTCGTCGAACCCGTTGCAACCGCGCAAGAAAGCGCGGAGGGAACGCGTTGCTGGAATAAAAGCGCGCGTTCCCTGTCCGATTCGTTCTTAATTTCCCGAATAGGACTTCCTCCTATTTGAACGCCACCACTCAGCGATCTCTCAAAACCTTCCAACTCCTTCACGAGCGATTTTCATCCCACAGCGACGCGTACTTACCGCAAATACTCATCTGGACGAATTAAGCTCCTTTAGAGTGGAAACCGGGGAAATGGCGGTCGTCGGGTGGCGTTCGCTCGTCTTTTAACGAGGGACTGCATCGTGTAAGAGATAAAAATTACTTCCCCCCCCCCGCGCGCGCGCGCATCCCAAAGAACTCCCGCGCGAGTCTAGCAAAGAGGGGAGGATTAGCAGCGAAAGAGAAAGAGAGAAGGACGCAACGCACTCGAGAATCGCGCGGTGTGATTTAAAAAAAGTTCCTTTTCCAAGCATCTAACTCCTCGTTCACTAATGGCTGCCGCCATTTGCGCCGCGTAATTATGCTCGTATTAATGGCCAGAAGGTGACAAACAAATATCGCTCCCGTACGTCTCGCCAGTGCGGCGCGGTTAATACCAAACATTTTACTCCGGGCTTATACGTCGCGGGAGGAGCGGAGGACAGGAGGCGGCCCTAGTCCTTTTAGCCTGAAATAATGTCAGCTATTACGGGTCCCGCGAGGACTCCTCTGCCCCCTGCTCTTAAATTATCACTGTAATTATGCCGTACATCATAAAGATAAAAGCATTAACAGGCATCTGTAATACTTGTACGTATAGTACACAGGAAAAGGGATCGTCAGGATTCCGGCCTTTCGAACGATTATTTCACGCGACGTTAGAAATCGCGAAATTCGGGGTTCATTAAAAATATAGAGAGAAATAGGGGCCTAGTATTTTTTTAAAACTTCTTAACTCTCTATGGTCATCAAGGGTCCACTTGACCCAGGATTTAATTTTGTAGTTGACTGTACTTCTTTTCTGCAATCATAACTAGACCCTCATCAGATCTCGAAATAAATAGTTTCCTCTTAAAACTCGTCTTACGGACCTTCTTCGGACTTCGGAAAAAATCATTTTTCAAACGTGCACTATAGAACTATTTATTGCTTCAAAGCACCATATCTTATGAGAATAATCCATAAACTTTATTAAGAAAACTCTAAAAATTAAGAAATTTTGAGAATTTTAGTGAAGTAGTTCATTTTTCACGTATTTACATATTTATGGTCATTTTTGAATACGTCATCATATTCCATTTCTTACATAGACACGATGATTAGATATTCTACAGTGTTCAAAGAATGTTTCATAATTTGTCGGTCTAAATTGGACGGATGTTGTCTATGTGGCTATTATCTAAAAATCGATTTGGTTCATTTGATTCATATGTGACCATCGCGGAACTTACGAACGTGTTACCAGGAAGGGTTAAACTAAAAAACTGTGGCGCTTAAACTTTCACCGCATCTGGCTTCTTCCGTGAGAAAAATGTGGGACGGCTTTGTGGAGCCTACAGTCCATTTTATCGAACCAACGAAGGAAGGAAAATGCCGATCCCACGAATACATGACCGTTGGTACACGTCGAACTGGGACTCTCTCGTAACGCGTCCTTTCGACGTCTAATGAAAATCGATAACGTCAATAATGGTAACGAATAGCCCGACTCTCACCTACACGACTTATCGTCCGATCTCTCTTCGCTTATACGACCGGTTGCGTTACACCGAGGAGATCTCAAGATCTTCGAAGATGCTAAGAATCATTTCTATTCGGAGGTATAAGTGAAAGCGAGCGCTGCAAGCACGCTGGAGGGAGGCGTGCCCGCGTCGTGTCCTTTTCGCACTTCGTGATGCGGAAGCATGTCTCCCAACTTGCTACCCCCCTCGCATCGAGGGCACTGTGCCAGAATGGAATATAAAAATATTTCGCTCGCGGTGATATCCACTCAAGCCACGATTATCTTGTCGCCACTAAACATTCAGCTAGGACGTGTGTGATGCGTGGAACAAATTATATCTAGCAATTCGATTCTTTTACTGTAGATTTGAAAAATTTCGATAAAACTATTTACTCCGTATTTTTCAATTTTAGCTTTATTTAAGCTGGAAAACGATATTTGAAAATGCAGCATACGTCATAATATTGTAGGCAGATCTCTCGCACTCGTTGCTCGGCACAAGTGCGTCTCTCATGGATTTTCGATGATGTCATAATGCAGTAGAGAGAAACGCAGTTATTTATAACTTTACGAGCAATCATTTCTTCCACTTTTTTTTTCATGTGACATTGAATACGCATTTGGATTACAAATTGAATTGAAAATTTTTAATATTTTTTACGCGATAAGCGACTTAGAAAATTCTAGAAAACCTGGAATACATATAGTCGAAGAATTTTACTTCAATATTCTTTCCATTGTGCATAAGTAGAACCAGAAATAAAAAAAAATGCTGATCACGCAAGCCCGTTGCATCTATATATCATATAAAGATCTCTCCTACGTCGCATAAAAAAAGCATATACCCCAGCCCTTCTGAATCTAATAAACCCACAGCCGATCCGAGAACAATTTTTCAGTGACACGATCGATCAAGGCGACTAGGCATTGAATAAACCGCGTCTAGAAATTTATACATTTCTGAAACCGCCACCCCCATCCTCTCCAGCCCAGCGATCCTTCGAGCTAGAGGTTTTACCGGCGAGGCGTAAAAGAAAGACTTCAAACAGTCGCTGCATAATGCATTGCTAGTTCTACCCCCGTTTTTTCGAGGCCCTTCAAATAAAAAGCTTTCCACCGGCTAACTTTTAGCGTGGCGCGCAATGCGCCTACCCTCTTCTGTCCCGGTAGAGGGTACTCACATGCCTATACCGACCGTAATGGCTATTGTGAACCGACGTGCGTACGAGGCTCAATGGAATGCGCGGCGAAAAGAGGATCTGCCTCCGTACTTCTTAAATCGCGAACCCCTTTAACTATATGTAGGGTGTATCGGTATCTGCAGTTCCGAGAATGATAGAAGCTCAATGAGAGATGATTACCAACTCATATACAGAGAGTTTGGACTTGGATTTGCAACATAACAAATATAGTGAATACAATTTTATGGAAGTATAGACGATGAGCGTCAATGATGAAACTCTTCAATCAGGTAGGTACGTCTGATTCTAACCAAAACTAGAGTGAAGTCTGGTAAAAATCAAACGTCCTACACTGAGAAAAAAAAAGATTAAAAATTATTCTGTTAGAAGGATAATCTGAGTACGAAAGGTAAGATAAATCAAAAATTATCCTTCCAGGGTTTAAAATTTAACCTTCCTTAGGATAATTTTTGATCTATTTTACCTTTCGTACTCAGATTATCCTTCTAACAGAATAATTTGTAATCTTTTTTTTTCTCAGTGTAACTGGCTGAAGACTTTGATCACATTGGTAGTCTATCCTGCTTAACCTCTTCTACCCATGACAACCAATCAACGATGACGCTCATCGTCTATACTTCCACAAAATCGTCAACATTGTATTTACTGTGTTGTCGATACAAATCCGGACCCTGCACGTGACCCAGCTACCGGTGAGCGCTTGCACCTTTGCATCCCGACGCCAGACTCCGCAACAGTTAAGTCTCGCGACGGAGTGTAGCCGGTGAGTCGTATCTTTCCTAGCCCCGCGCGAGAAGAGGGTAGAAAGGAGGCGGGAGAGCCTGCGTAATCTAATTTGTCGGCTCCCCGCGGTCGACCGTAGGCGCCGATGCACATCGTCCGACCCCGGTGGTCACTTCTCTTACGTGCACCCCTCTCTCATATCCCGCAGAGAGGCGAGCCGGTGCACCAACACGCGTGACTACGCAAAGGAAGGTGGGTACGGTTATACACGAGCCCCGACGACATCCAACCCTTCATAAAGCTCCAAAGGTCGACCTCTATGTGCGCGTGCCCCCACGTACCCTCTTACACGATTCTCGCATTACCGCGCTTCTCCTCCGTGCCACTTTGGCAATTACTTAACGAGGTACGAGCAGCTTGTCGTGTTTGTCCTTGCGACTAGTTACGACTCCCCGAATTTTAGCGAATTTCTGCCATTCGCGCGGCGCGGAACGGAAGCTCTCTCGGGTGGGAATGGACGAGAAAGAGTCACGCTAATGTCTGGGGAGTATTCGTGGTGTCTTGTGTGGAGGCACGAGGGACTAAATTGTGTGTGTGCTCACGCGAAAGTCAGGAGTGACGAAGATCGTATGGAAAGAAAAGACCAGGAATTGTTATTGCTTCATCCAGTAGCGCTGAGACTCGAGCTCATTTTCAAGAATTTGTACAGAGGAGACTGTTCTCTGTACTGTTTATAACAGTAAAAAAAAAATGGTTTCTCTGTAGATATTGTTGAAAATGAGCTCGAGTCTCAGCGTTTTTGGATGAAGCAATAAGAATTGCTGTTTTTTTCCGAGCATATAGAAATTATAGTTCGTATTTTGTATTTCCTTCTCGTTGGTCTTTCAACTATTATTCGTGTCGTAAATTTATGAAATATAAGATAACTAGTAGTCCTATGAACAGTAGACCACACTGAAGTCGACAATTGAAAGCGGGTTAAACAGATTCATTGATCTCGAGTGTACAAGTGTCGCGCCGGGTACGTGTAAACGTTGAATTTCCGAGTGACAAATATGAGCGCTCGCTACGGCTAAACTATTACAGTTAAATATAAGTGCTTCTAGAGTTTTTTGTAGGAAATTTCATTTTTTACAAAATTGTTCATATATAATTTTGGGCTACCTAACACCGTTTTCGCAGCGCTTGCAGTTTAAAATCAGAAGACGTTATTTCATATACTAATTTTGCCCACGTTAGGAATTAGTCCTTTTCCACCCTTTCCACCCTTCCGATCGCGTTCCCCAATGAACTTACGATGCACTAAGGGTCAATAAATACGTGTGCCGAGTTTAATCAAGATCGGCAAAGGCGTTTAAAAGTTATCGTAACATAAACAGACAGACAAATAGACATATATAAGCATTTCGCACTTCGCTCTACCTTGTCGAACAGTAGACCTCACTACGTTTAAACAAAAACTGAATTTCACATTGACATACGCATAGGACGAATGTGGTATTCTACTGTGGTAGATTAGAGATATATCAGCTCTCGATTCACATACGATTACAGCGACGTATCAACTCATAGCCCAGGGTAAAAGCGGGTAGAATGGAAAGTGTATACGTCATTAGGGTCGCTTCGCGTCAAATGGCCCAAAGGGCACTAATCAAATTCGAGTACCTACGCGCGTATAGACTCGTCGATGAGTAACGAGCGGCGTGACAGTCACTCGATTATGTCGCGGCTGTTTATGGCACTGAAGCACCGAGCTCGGCCTAACCCGGCCACGTATAGCTGACTTCTCCCTTTCAAATTCACCCCTTCGACTCTACTGATGAAAATTTTATATTTTTCCAACTCGCAACTTTGCTTTCAGGGTATTACACACTCGGTATGCCTATACGAAGCATATGTAACGACCAACATAAATCGATACGATCTGACAGGTTGTACGTCCCACACGTTCACACGCAGAAAAGAAAATTACCCACGTGTGTGGATAATTTTCCTCCGTGCCGTTCCTTCGACATCTATCGACTCACGTGTTAACGACAGAAAATTCTCGCGCGTTTGCGAACAATTGCGGCGTGAAAGGTGTGGCGACCCGTCACGCTAAGGCGGCCTGCCGCCAGATGGCGCCGACCCTTTCGGCCCTCGATTCCGCGGCTACCGGGCCACGGCTCTCGGCTTCTCGTTAGTGGTCCAACAACGGGCAAGTTACTATACCACATGTCCGAGCCCAAACCGCTCAAGCGCCGATACCTATGGCCGATAACTCGAAATTTGTTTTCGGCAGTGTTTGCCGACGGTTGAAAATTTGATAGTTAGAGATGGCTTGAGAAGAGTGCGCTGTGTGTACTGCGTGAGAGCAAAACGTGTCAAAGGTCTGATTTCTCGATAGCTGTCAATTCGAGAGATCGAAGTATTGAATAATAGACGAAACACTTCGATCTCCCGAATTGACAGCTATCGGGAAATCAGACGTTTGACACTTTTCGCTCTAACGCAGTACACACAGCGCACTCTTCTCAAGCCATCTCTAACTATCAAATTTTCAACCGTCGGCAAACACTGCCGAAAATAAATTTCAAGTTATCGGCCATAGGTATCAGCGCTTGAGCGGTTTGGGCTCGGACATGCGGTATAAGACCGCAACTGCCCGTCTTTCACGGAGGACTACAGAGCGTCTAAGGCAGGAGTCGGCCTAGCCTTACTGACGAGTCCACAGGCCGACTCCGGGACGAAACGCTCTGCCGATTAGATGGCGACTACATCTTTTCGCCACAAAGGGAAATATTTTTCCCAAGCAAAAGTGGTTGAATTACATGTGCTGGTAATTGTTTCATTTGGTATTATTAAAAGGTGTGTAGAAACATTCCGTGGTCAATATAATTTAATCACTATTATCTCGTTACACATAAATTTTAATGTAATAATGACTCAAATATCGGTAGACAATCGAAGTACTTTTTAAAAATTCATCTGGCTTATTTCACATTCATTCGTAAAGGGAATCAAATCTTTGACTAAAATCCTTTCGTAAATGTCACACTGAGGAAAATAAATAGCGAATCTGAGTAAACGGTTTTTTGGCACTATTCATGTCGATGGTATACTTGAGTCAAGTAATGTTTGTTTGGACAGTCGATTTTTTTTTAAATTCAAACAAATATTAGGTACTTGACTCGAGTAAACCATCGACGTGAATAGCGCCAAGAAAACCATTTACTTGGATTCGTAACTTATTTTTTTCGGTGTAATGCAATTACGAGCGAGCGAGCGAGCAACGAAGATAATGCAGAATATGAACGAATATAAGCGGAGCGTATGAACTGGAAGAAAGTTAATAAAAACACCAAAGCCTTATTCACCTTATTTCACTTACGGGAATGTCGTGATAAATCTTCCAACGTCGTAAATAAGCGATTTATCTCGCAGGGAGACGCTATAATAGCGCGAAGAAAAATGCCTATAATATCGACTGTAAAACTGAGTACACTTTATAGAAGGAATATTCTTTCGGCCAGTCTGCCGTGAACTACAAACTGCTTTCCTATCGAGTATCGATACACAGCAGGTGTATACTTAATCGCGTTTTGTCGTGCACGTACGTTAGTCGTATAACGGCGAAGTAGGTAGAGAGCAATACGGATGTGTCTCCGTCTGAAAAATAGGTGCAATAAATTTCTCTCCCTCGGACTTAGTAACCCTTCGATAGAGCTGGATGTTATGGCGGGTCGGTCTGAAGGGGTGGATCCCGTCTCGAGGGAGTACTAGACTACGACCCTCCCCATCGCAAATGTATTGAATATAAAAGTACCTAAGTAGATAGTTCTTGGAATAACATACTGTGCGCAGCTCGGGTGTATAAGGGGGTGTCGCGGGCGTCTCAGCCCCTCGATGTAAACGAATAATAACCACGAATATTACGAGGGGTCGGTGACGAAGACGTAGACGGGAGATGTCGAGGAGGCGCGAGACGACCGTTTAGATGTTTCTGCCATTTAGAGGGGATGCTAATTCGGTAATAAATTCATTGCGAGTGCATAAATGATGAAAATGTGAATTATGGAGTCATAATCAAATTTGACTTTACCATTTAATGGTTCACCCGATTTCTTAAAAGTTTTCTCGTTGAAATTTGTCGGACCTTTCAGTGTAATAAAAGCGAAAAAATTTGGTAAAAGAATTAAAACATATTAAAAATATTAGGGATTGTTAGGAAAATGTAATAAAATATGATTCGTCGCAGAATCTTCTAGAATTAAATAAATAGGGGGTGAACGAGGTTGATTGAATCGCGTCGCGTTTGCCCCTCGTTGCTATCACTTTCTATTATAGCTAGGGGCCAACAAAGTGATTCGAGCAGCCCTGCTTTCCCCCAGTAATTACGAATTACGAGGGGTTGATGGTAAAGACGTAGCCAACGGACATCCAGATG
Organism: Xiphydria camelus; assembly: GCA_963678675.1. Classification (NCBI taxonomy): domain Eukaryota; kingdom Metazoa; phylum Arthropoda; class Insecta; order Hymenoptera; family Xiphydriidae; genus Xiphydria; species Xiphydria camelus. The sequence continues at coordinate 8,096,214 of OY783201.1, forward strand.
GTGCAAACGGACCATTTAGATGCTTTCACGATTCAACCGAGATATCGGCTCGATAATAAACACAAATCAACACGTTTCAAATGTATACCAAATCAGAAAATATTATTAAGTATGAAAATAAAATCAGATTTGATCCGCCGAGCGGTGATTATAATAATAATTAGAAAACCATTTCAACCCCCTTATTCGAAGGAATGATAATCAAGAATTCCGAGGGGTTGCTCGTGAGGATGCAGACGAGAGACGTGGAGGGAAACTGGGAGGGCTAAACTATTTATAAAATACTTCCACGATTCAACCAGTGGACATGCTATCAATAACACGAGAGATCGTTAAGAAATCGTAAACCGATCCTCTCCAAACTACGCGCGAATAAACCATCCCAAACGTCGATCGGCCGCTCCCGAGGAGCGATAACGGCGATAATAGTCGCAGAGTCGCGTTAATAGAAATCCATATCCAGGCCCGGGTTAGTTATTACCACTGATAAGTGGCATCTGTTAGGGCTCGGTTTATGGCAATTTGAAACATTAATTGCAGATTAAACAGAGGACGTAGGCACTGTACAGAGGTAATTACGCCGCAGTAATCTCTCGCCGACCACTCAGCGGCTCCGGCCAGCCGGTCCTAAACCATATATGGAGGCTGCCGTGCGTCCATCCATAGTTGATCCGCGCGTGCTAGTGCCATGCGTGCGAGGGATGATCTACAATGCGAGATTGACTCTAACCGGGATTCTCTTACGGCAACATCTGTCTTGCTCGTCGACATTTGACGCGACCACGCTCGGCTGCTTCGCCACGCGTATAGCGACGGGTTTGGGAAAGCTGTCAGGAGCCATCGGGGTCACAATTAGGAACGACGTTTCCGTCATGCCTATAGTATGCGAGCGGTCCATTACTTTGTCACGATAGCTGATTAATTCTTAATCGTCTGCCGCCCTCGTTTCGCATTTTGACGTGCCCGATCGATTTTACAATTTTGCTCCTGCACTTGTCGTATGAATCTTTAAGGAAGGCAGATGTGTAATACATATAAATGAATTCGCGTCGCGGATCGGGATTTACAGTGGATGAAATAACTGTCTCTCTTGAGACTTTCGTGGAAGATGGGATTAAATAAGATATCGAGGATTTAAAGCCAGGGTTGGCTGTGCCTGATATTTCATGGTTCCGCGAGATCGTTGACGAAAAAAAATTGGTTGAATCGATTAACTTGGTTTGAATTATTTTAAGGAATTAAATATTTTCTTAATTTATTCTTAGATATTTGTGTTTAATCCAATACCCGTTCATTCTCAATAAATATATGTTTAATCATTATAAGTAGATATTTCGTTGCTACAATATTGTACATATTTAGTCCGCCACATGTGGCTATTTATGTGCAGTTGGACCAAGTAAAGGAAATTAAAAGAAACAGGCATTTTTACTGCCTCATCCAGTAGCGCTGAGCTTCGAGCTCATTTTCAGGAATTTGTACACAGAAGACTGTACTATGTACTGCTGATACATATTTATTTACTGCTATCTCAGCAGTATATAGTACAGTTTTCCATGTAAGAATTCTTGAAAATGAGCTCGAGTTTCAGCGCTACCGGATTAAGCAGTAAAAATGCCTATTTTTCTTTCCGTGCAACTCAGCGTCTAAACCCCCGTTCCACGAATCTCCGTCCTCCTGAAAATCGACAAATCAGGAAGCGAAGAAAGAGATATAAATGAATTTTCCCATAAAAAGAACTCAGAATTCCTGGCATTGAAAATACCATAAATTATTGTCAACTCTTTCCTCCCTTTTCGTAATCCTTCCGTCCCCCGTTATTCGTATATTCGAGACGACGACGCGAGGCGGAATCGCAAGAAGGGGTGAGAAGCGAGGTAGGAATTCCGTCCGATTCCGTCAGAGAGGAAGGGACGCGGATTGCATGTTTGGGATGCTACGCGGCGGAAGATAACATTTAGCCCGGGTCCTAGAAATTCTAATCCCCTTTCAGATGTCATGAATACGCGCGGGGCCGGCGCGGAAGCTGGGGGATCCTACGGGGCTCGCGCGGGAGCCGCCGCCAGGAGCCAGCAGCTGACGGCCACACAAAAGTTTTCATGTCAGCTAAATATTATGCATCGAGGTCCACCCACCTCTCGGTCCCGGCAACAATGCCAGGATTATTTTATAAACATGATCCCGCGGCGCGGACGCATTGTGCGAGAAAAGTCGCCCGCAGGGAAACCCTATCCCGTGCCTGCCGCTCACGTGGTCTCCGCCACGCGAAAGAACCTACCGCGCTCCGCTTATTTTTCAAAACCTTTTGCCCGAACCGTCGTCGAGAGCCGAATTGAGCTGCTTAGCATTTTAATGCCCCGATGCTTATAGGAGAGTAATCCCATTCGCTCGGTTTCGCTTCGATTGGGGAACTGCTTCCGGTGGAAGCCAAACGGGAATTTGCACGGGCTTGCGAGAGTGAATGTGTAGAGGTCACGTGTGCATGCATCGAGAGGTGAACGCGAGATGACTGCATTGTGTTTAGCCAGAAAAACGTGAATTTATCTACATCCTAAATCCTCCTAATATAATCATAAAAAAATATTACAGAATTACTATAATAATATTTGTATTTTTTTAATACATTTTTATATAAAGCTTTCTCTTCCAATACGTGATTATGAAAATTAATGTACTCCGTAATTATGTAAATTATTATAATATATTTTCTTATAAAATGGCCCTTATAAATTTCATAATGGAGTATATTAATTTTTGTAATCACGTATTGGATGAAAGCTTTATATACAATTGCATTAAAAATTTAATGTAATACATTTTTTTGACAGTATACAAAACCTCTCAATAATGGGAGATATAGTTAATCAAGTTCGAGGCATGGGTCAATTCTGACGGATAAAGGGTGACGTGATACATGTGGCACTTAGTTACTATTGATAATCACTGTAGCCAGAGGCTAATCTCTCCTACTGCTCTTACTCGTCTCTACCCTATACCTATGCATGTGCATAGACGCGGAAGAAACGACGTTGATGAACCGAATGGATAGAGAGGAATAATCCCTTCCGCTTGGTTTCGATTCGATTCGGGACTCGTGCCAATCCGTTCGTCTACAGCGCATGCCAAATGGAACGCGCGCGCGAGGACGGTTCTCTTTTAGTTAAATAGTTATATCCACTAGTGTAGCGGAGACGGCGATGAAATCCAATATTCACCTCGAGTCGAAATCTCTACATACGAAGTAAATGGAAAAGCATATGCTCCTAGTGGGGTGGCATCTTGAATACCATGATTGACAGTGAGAGATAATGGTCAAGTCGGTATTGCTCCTATGTGCATTGAAAACAAAAAATCAGTAGAATGATTTAGTTGGTTTAAATAATTTTAATAACAAGAATAAATTCAATTAAGTTAGAGAAATCGTATTTATTTCAATACTCTTTTATTCACAGCAAATATAAGCATAATCAATGTGAGTAAATGCTACTCATTCAAGAAAAATACTTGCTCTGTTCAATTGCACATAAATAATCATATATGGCGGACTAAATATATAAAGTTGTAGCAACTAAATATCTACTTATAGTGATTAATCACATATTAGATTTGAATGAACGGGTATTGGATTGGACACAATTACCTAAATTAAGAAAATATTTAATTGCTTGAAATAATTCAAACCAAATAAATCGGTTGAACCAGATTTTATTCTCAGTGTAAAATAAAATAAATCAAACGAAGCAAAAATCGAAGCCCTTGTTTACCGGAATTATATTATATTACAAAAAAAATCTATAAATTTCAACATTCCAACTTATAAAAAACTTAATTCTCGAGAACAACATTTTTAGAAATCTTTCGCATCTTCGGTACACCGCCAAATTCTCCTAATACACACGCAGAAACACACGTACATAGGTATGTACATCCAGCTTCAAACGAGCACCCGAAGGACCTGCGGAAACGATGCAAATCCGCTGAAAACTCGTTTCGCATAAGGCCGAGGGACGAAAAACCTCGCCGGAGGGGATTAACTCGAGTATTCCGCCTCGCGCTGTTTCACCGTCCGTTTCGTTACGTTACGTACACCGCGCGTCCGGGAAGAATCGCATTACTACATGCGGGAGGCAACACTTTCCGGGAGCTAACTCGAATTGAAGCACACCGTGTAAATATTACAAGAGGGGAGGGCCGGTCCCGCCGCGCGGCCGGTAGAGGCTCCTCTTCGGTCCCTCCCCCGCCGCATTGGCGCGATTCTCTCTGTAATACGGTCTCTCGTATTTCTCCTCTTATCCGTCTGGCCCCGTATATTTCATTATTTCGAAACGCGTCCGGCAAATGGTTCGAACAGACATCCGCGCGGACCGCGGGGTGAAATGAATATCCGGGATACAAAGGGTGACGAGAGGGGGTTGCTGCAGCGGTGGAGATTGCAGAGGAAGAGGTGAATGCGGTAAAGGGCCGAAGACCGCGGCATCGTTCGGGCCCTCGCGGTCGTTAATAATAATTAAGAATTAACGTGGCCGCTAAAGCTGCGGGGGAATTAAAATTACCGCAAATGTAGAGTTATGACGAGGATTTATAACGCCTCACCCGACTCGTGTTTCAGCAGCGTAAATTGCACTTATACATAAAGGAGATTCCTCCTAACCGAGGCGGGCGGAAGCGCGCGCTGCACCGAGAGAGGCAGAGCCAATTATGCGAATGCCCGCGCGTATGCTGCGCCCGCGAAATGACTTCCGCGATATCCGTAGGAAATGAAGCCTTCTCAAACGGGCATTCCCGGAAGAAATCTTCGGCGGATATACGGAGCTGCCCATGTGGGAATCGTTCGCACGGATGGAAATGGATATTGGTTCTGATGTTTGCCTCCTAGTGTTTCATGGAATAGTTTAATTACAGTCTACAACTTTAGGGAAAAGCAACCGGTCTGACGGTATTTCTCAATCCACTAAGAAATCCTCCACACTTTCGTACCACACCTACTGAAATAATTGCTAGTGTCAGCAAAATATTGCTTGAGTCAAGAACATATGGTGTAAACAATTTTTAATACAGATTCTTCGTCGAAGAATATACGATTCTTGATGTAATAAGTACTTATACCTTCGTTGTGGGATGAGAAATTCGTTCTACGTGAAAAAAATAATTACTCAAGCCTACCTCGAGTAAACAATTTAATATTTATTTGAATATGGCGAAATAAACATTTTATTGAATCACGTAAATATTTGTTAATTATTACGATATTTATACAGCACAGTTAAATCCCTTGAGACAACCGTTTGAACGAAATAAACATTTTAATAATTAACATATTATATATTTTCTCGTCCTGACGAAATATTTATTTTGCCATATTCAAAATTGCATCTATCAACTGTTAATAAATTGTTCTCCCGGTATGTCAAATATCTTCTTGCACGAAGAAAACCATAGCTTGATTCTAGAATTATATGTATCATGTTTTTGATCAAAGAACACATTTTTCCGGCACTAGCAATTTATTTCTCTCAGTGCAAACGCGCCACAGCCACAGGACCTAGAACGATGCCCGACTACAGCCCCGCGATTCCTCCCCCCTTCTCACCCTCCCCGTGTCGTCATTCAAAATCCATTTTCGCCTCCCCGAACTCGTCGTTTCTGCTCGACCTACCGAACCGAGCCGGAGAAACCGAATATCCCCCGAAAGGAAAAGCCGCCGCGTCGCCTGACAGCTCACGAGAGAGGGCTAGAGGAGCGGAATCTCTTTCCCCGCGCGCGAAGGGGCGGATAAAAAAGAATGTAACGACGCGGGGTAAACGAGGGTCTTTAACCTCCCCGCGCGCGGTGAGCTCGGCCGCGCGTTCTCAAGACCGCCGTTTATCTACGCTTCGCTTAATTGAATTATTAAATTTCCCCGGGTGTGAAGGATAGACGCTGGGGTTAGCTAATTGCAAGACTGTAAATAATAGAGGCGACGCGCGCAGTCGCGCCGCGCTCGCTACGGGTGAGCGCTGAGTGCTCGCTGAATAAACAAATACCGAAGCGCGGGATACTCATTATTAACAAATCGCGCGGGCGGGGCTGGGTCCTCGCCGTACCGGAGTAGTCGGTTGATGGACAGCGACGGGCATTTCTGATTCCGGGAATTGCGATTTTGAAACGCGCCGCGGGGTAAAGTCGTCGGTCCTTCCTACAGCGCCGAGCTGGAGCTCTCCTCGATCACTTAAACTTCGTTGCCCGTACTTCCGGAGTCGCGGATTTTGTTGCTGGTGACTTTTTAAAATGTCAATTTTAAACGTACTATCCAATGATCAATCAATTCTGATGCTTTCATTGGCCAGGACAAACGCCATCGTAGTTTACGAGAGCATGAGAATCAATTGTTCGTTAGTTAGTAGATACCTTTAAAAATGACATTTTTAAAAAGTCACCAGCGACAGAATCCGTGTTCCCGGGAGTACAGTAAGAAAAATAACTTGGTTAAAATGGCGAAACGCATATGGGTAAACGAACTTAGTTATTCTAGCCAAAATACTAGTAAGGCGAACCAAATACTCAGTTATTCTGACTATATGTCTAGATGTTTTAATCGGAAAACGGTCAGTCAAACTAAACAGATGGAGGATCGATATTTCACCAAACGGTTTGGTGAAATTTAAATCCATCCTCTGTTTGATTAAACTGACCAATTTTTGGCTGGAACAATTAAACGTTTGGGTGGAATAACTGAATATTTGATTAAAATAACTAAACATTTGGTTAAGCTGACCAGTATTTAGGCTAGGAAAACTAGAAACGTTTAACTAGATACTTTTTACGATTTCAACCTAATTATTTTTCTCAGCACAGCGTTCCATTCCCCTCGCGGTACGATTTCGGTCGCTACTCGAATTTATAACGTCGCCCCGATGAGTTCTCCGCCGTCGCTCGACACCCCCACCCTCCTACCGCGCCCCCGACTACAAAGGATCGAACCCCGTCACTTTTAAATACGTATATCGCTCGCGCTAACCATTTTCCGTGGATACACGAAAAGTCCATTAATAATTTAATACCGGCGCTACGTACGGGGCGGAACAGTGAAAGGGAAAGAGAGAGAACGAGTGTGGAGAGAAACAGCGAGAGAGAGGATATGCGAAGAGAGAAAGGAAGATAGGGGTGGGAGAACTGTATAGAAATCTATAGCGTAGCGTTCGCGAAATATACCACCGCGGCCCCATGCAACCTGCACCACTACCCCTACCTTGTATCAACCTACATACGCGATTCACAATTCATCGAACACCGTTTGAGTTCGGGAGTCCCGGAGGGTTCCAGAAGCCCCGCGGCCGAGCCAGCGGCAGCTCGCGCGATCATTTATATCGATCTTACACCGCGGCACGGCAGCGTGCAGCATGTGTTCTCATTAAACTGGACGCGGATACGAATAACCTACACGGGCCGAAGATATTTGTTAGTCGCCCACACGATTTATGGGGTACAACTTTCTTTCGGGGACCGTTTGTCAAAAGTGCGCGCAGGTAGCGAGGTCAGGTGTGGCGCGAAGCGACAGGGGTGTAGGGTTTCGTGGCGCGGGACGTGGGATAACGAAGAGACCTGGTCGCGATTCGCCTGCGGTGAGATGGAGCGAGTATTTTTAGGGAATGACGTGGTATTCTTCATTTCCTGGTCGTTAACTTGCTTTGAGTTTCCGAAATGTTCTTTGCTGATGGGTTGAAGAAGTTCTTTCTTTCTCTCTCTCTCTGTGGAATATGGTCCACAGAGTTGGATGTTCACGTGATATTAAAAAGATTCTTTTTACTGATGAAAACAATTTTCTGGATCGCGAGGGACGGGAAGAGAGGGACACGTGTGATCTGTCAAAATAAATTGTCAGGGAGGCGAAGTTGTATCAACCGTCGTGCATCAACAGGCTTGCAATAGCGTGAAAGAGGAAGCCGTAGAGCCTGACGGGGCCCAGCTGGGCAGGGAAAGCCGGTGCGCTCTCACAACAGGGTGCAGCGTGGGGCGCATCATAGGGGTGTCATCGGGCTACGTCGACGCGTGGGAGAGCGTACGCTTCCTTTCCAATTCCGAGAGCCCACGACCTGACTGGCTCACGGGCGCCGAGTATAATCATTTGTAACGTTAAACAAACGTCGAATTAGTAATAATATTAGCCTTTCGTCGACGTTTCCTCGACCGCGTGTTTTAAGTAAGGAAATGTCTGAAAAAAAGGTACCCATTTCGATACCTTCTGATGTTTTACGAGATGCGAAGCGTACAGTGATTTTAGTCTTTCGGTGTTTCCTGAACTTCTATCTCAAAGCAAAACAGAGTCTCCTACGAATAATCGAACGTTCGAATACGATGCAGAAGCGTTCGGATAATTGACGATTCGGATAATCGAGGTTCGACTGTAGTTAATTTCCTGATCATAAAGTATAGCTAATATATTGCTGTAATTTTGCTGAGAAAATTCCGTGGGAAGTCTTATTTCACATAAAAAATTGACTTACCTTTCGATGGACCTGCGACGATATTCTCCTTACATCGCGCTCCATGAATAAACACTCATAAATGGAAGATGAAAATGTTTACACCGGTACAGAGCTATTAAGGTTACTCGATGCGGGTTCGAACTCCTTGCATTTTCACGACTCGTCATTCGAAGAAACTGCTTACGATACACTACGAGAGAGCACTGGAGGGAGGAGTAAAGATTTGATTGATTCGAATACTCGCAAATTTATTAGTTTTTCACTGTACGAAAACTCTCACTGTCCGATACGAAGCGATGCACCTCATTTCGGAGACGACATCTTCACTGTGCCGCGCGTACTACTTAGCCACGAGAAAGTGACATCGGGTGGTGAAACAGGTGAACCTTATGGCTAATTGAAATTTCGCAGATTTTTCAACAGAAATCAATTATCTATAGAATAGATTAGTTTGTCATTCCCTCCCACATATATTTTTCCATCTAATTCCGAAAAGCACTGATTTAGAAAGGATATTATCTCAAAGAAAATACTGGACTTTTCTCACGGGGAAAATGTATCTTCTCGTAAAATCGTTAATATTTTGATACTCCTTTGAAATTTTGTTAATAAATCTGCGATTTTCGAAATCAGCGTAAAAAATACATCTGATAAAGCAGTCGAGAACTAAATTTTTAATTTTAAATTTTCGCTAAAATAGAAATCTCTGGAATCGATCGAGTCTGCGATTTTCGGAATCAGCGTTAAAAAATACATCGGATAAGGTAGTCGAGAACTAAATTTTAGATTTCAATTTTTCGCTAAAATCGAAATCTCTGGTATCGATCGCTCGACTACCGTATCTTATGCATTTTTTTATGCTGATTCCAAAAATCATGGTTATTCGGTCCATATCCTAAAGGAAATATTAAGATATTAATAATTTTATGAATGGGAAGATTATATTCTTTCTATAACATCACCAATCTCGCGGTGATCTACTCAGATTTTTTTCAAAACATTCATAGTTTTTGAAAATGTAGATAGGTCTTTCAATGCTCGATGCGTATAACAGAAAATTTCGAGGTGTTCGTATTCATACGTTTGTTATACGTATCACTGGCCTCGTCCTGTATATTCCACGATTTCCTCCAGTACCTATCCTCTCGTACCTACCTATATTTGTATTCCCACCGAGGATTGTTCCCGCGGTGCATTGAAAAATAAATCTCGGTAAAAGTCCGGAAGCTGTCGATACAGCGGCATTATGCAATATCTTTCTCCGTAGCAAAGGGGGGAAGCGAGAGGAACGAGCGTAATATCCCACATGGGTTGTATGTTTCAGACGCCTTGGCAAATCTCCCTCGCTCCTTCCCCCATACACTTTGACGTGTCGGTATACATTCGCGCAGGTATTATACCTATAGGAACTATCGGTATACAGGACGGCAACGAGGCAGCAAGATACCCTTGCTCACTTATATCTCTTCCTCCCTGCTACACCCTCTCTATAAACTAAATATCCGAGCCCCTACTCGAAGAGTCTCGCGGTACGCGCGAGTCGTAAATTCGCTGAGATTCCGAGTAGGTTTTATTCGCATTCTCTTACTCTTTTTTCTCTCCAGTTTATCCTCTTTCCTCCTCTTTCCTGCACGAGAAAATAACCGTCAACGCGATTACTCGTCCATCCTCTTCCCTCATTTATCAATAAGGATCGGAGACAACGACGTCAGCTCTCCTAATGAAAATAAAACGACCGGCAAGTATAAATCCCAAGCGCTTCTTCCACCGCAACTATGAATAAAAAAGAAGCCCACCCAAAGGACGGTCAGTTCTCCAAGACCGCCAGCAGCAAACTCGAGACGCCCCACCCTGCAAGATGCAAGCATCCGCGTTCCCGGAGAGCGGCAGCTGGGCCATTTGCCGCTGACGGCACCCGCGGGAAATCACGCGATTGAGTCTCACTCTCGATGTGATTGCCGGCGTGGTGAGCCGCTACTCCTCGAACGATCAATTCCTCCAAACAGTCACGATACTCCGTTTAATATGAGCCGTGCTGACGATGGAAAGGAGCGATTAAGTATTAACTCGATCGGTCGATTCCAATTTCATCACTCGACGAAAACAACCTGTAGCTGTTAACTGGAATACTACTATACTAGTGAAATTCGGTAAGGTTCTCCACGCGATCCCACGAGAGGCGAAGAAATGTAAGGAAAATTCCATCGCCGGGTAATCACCAGTAATATACCATTCAGGGGCAGATGGCGGGTATAATATACACGCGTATATCCAAGCCCTGCACTCTTAAGAATATATTCCAATAGGCCGTTTCGCTCTCTCTATTCATCCCCCTCCCACTGCCCCTCTCGTTGCCTAGAGACACGCCGCACCGCGAGTAATAAACCGTCGTTCAATTTCGTAGTATTTACGACGCACCAGTCGTAACCCAAAACCTTTCCCATCTTTCGAGCATCAAACGACGGGGCCCGTCTGCGGTCTGCGGCAAGACCAAAGTTTACTCTTGGCCCGAAACACCGTCAAAGATATACAGCCACCGTATTGAGACTGCTCTTCTCCGGAGTAGTAACCGACAGCCACTGTGCGGACGAACGAACTCTCGCTCGATCCGTCTACAGGGTCCGGAATCGGATCTGCAACACAGCAAATATAGGTAGACTATGCAGTTTTGTGGAAGTACACTCAGAAAAGTAACCTGATCGGTTTAACCAAAAATCTTGGAGGCCACGATCAAACCGTTTGGTGGAATATGGATCCTGGATCTGTTTGATTAAAATTACCATTTTCTAGTTAGAATAACTAGATATGTAGTTAGAATAACTAAATATTTGGTTAAACTGACTGGTTTATTTAATTAAAATAATTAAATATATTTAATCAGATGTGTTTTGTCATTTCTTATTGTCTATACTCCCACAAAATCGTCTACGTTATAGATCCAAGTCCGGATCCTGTATACGCAACAGAGTTCGAATATCCATGGATCCGTGGCTCTCTCTCCCTCTCTCTCGTCCTCGCAGTGGTATTAACGTCGAAGCGACCCCTTCGATATTCCGGGGGTTCGCGAGTGCTCCACGTGGCGTCATCGCTCGCCGTGTATAATAATGGATTACACGCGGGCAATGCGGATAATGCCGCCGTGCGCGTCACCCTTCGTCATTATACGCACGGCCTCGCGCGCGGTCTAAGCCGCAAGAATAAGACTTTATGATCACAGAGGACAGAGAGCAGAACGCCGCGCGGCAATGAGTCACTTGATTCGGCATCGCCAGGCGTCGACTCCCGCGGTGCGGACCATTTTCCGCACGGTCAGGGGCTCTCTCGGCTTTTCCGATTCAGTATTGCCACCCTCGCGGCTGTGTCTCGCGACTCGCCTCGACGGAGCCGCGCGCCGGATCCGCACCTGCGTTCGACGCGCGTTTACCGACGCGGCGCGCGCGCGCGGGAGAAATCAATTTCTGGGGTGCATATTAAAGTCGGAAGACTTTGGGCGAGTTGCATCGCGCGAGGGTGAAAACGGAGCGCGGATCGATACGTTTTATCGTGCATCGTGAAAATCGAGGGTCTTGGTCCGCCGGTCGCCCGGGACCGCACCTGTGGTCGGCGCTTCTACCAAATGCTTCGGGAGGGGCGGAAAGGGAGAATTCAATTTCGAGGGTGCATGTTAAGCTTCCACGCGTGTCTCGCGACTTATTGCGCGAGGAATGTATGTATCGTATACAGATCTGTACACTCGACTAATATACGGGGTATTGTCAAACCTCTGACCCAGAGGAAAACCCTATGTTCGTTAAAAAATTACGAACATAATGCAATTGATTTTATTGAGATCCGTTAAGAATTTACACGGAGAAACTAATTATTAAAAAGTAATTAATACTTTGAATTTATTCGGCATTGATGACGTTATATAGAAGATAATCGTAATCGCTATCGTTATTATAAACACCATCTTCATGAGCCTTGATATAACGTCATCAATGCCGAACAAATTCAAAATATTAATTACTTTTTAATAATTAATTTCTCCGTAAATTCTTATTGGATTTCAATAAAATCAATTGCATTATGTCCGTCATTTTTTAATGAGCATGGGGTTTTCCTCTGGGTCAGAGGTTTAAGAACAACCGGTATAACTATCCTGAGCGAGACCTTGTATAATTGCAATTATATAAAAAAAAAGTGGAATAATACGAACAACTGGAGCTGGCCTTCGATTATTCATCAGAATAAGTGATAGTCGCCTTGTATCCCATCGGGATCGACCCATTCTATCCCACTTTCCTTCAACTTCCCAGCCTCTAACCCTTTCGTCGTGCAGACGCGAAAAAAAAAGTTACCCCGCAACGATCATCGTACATGGGAAAGGCATTTCCCACGCGGTAAAACCGTCGCGCGTGCGGTACGAACGAGCAGTCGCGACTGGCAGTTGCACGCGTTGCAATATTGATGAATCGGTTACGGCTACGGCTATATACATATGCGGATATGTTACACATACGACATAACGCGGGTTGGTCGACACGCGCATACATATACGAACTGCCAAACCCCCCTCGTCCTCGCCCATTCTCTAACCGCGCTTTGCTTACATCTGCCAAAGCTAATTGTTATTCGCTCGTAGCAGCAGTGGCGGAGCGTCGCGTCGAGGACGCGGGCCGCGATAATTCGCGCGTCTGGTAATAACTCCCACCGACTCCCTTCCACCCCTTCGCGCGTCACGTACGGTCCACTCGAGAAGGAGGAAACGCCGGTTCTTCTCGATTGCGAAAGGCGATAATGCGTCCGGGGTTGACAAAAAAGGGGGAAATGAAGTAGCAGGCGCGAGAGAGACGATTCTCGCGCGCGAAAGCAAGAGGCCACGATTATTCGTATAATTGTGGTGAGACGCAAACGCGCTCTCCGATGCGGCAGATCTGCATCCGCTGGAATTTTAGAACCGGATGGGGGAGGATTAATTTTGATGAAAGTTTTACGCTGGATTGTATTCCATTTGAATATTGGTATTAAAGTTAGACCTTAGATTTTTACAAAAGCGAATAAGTCCTTCCCTCTTCTGGAGACATTCCTTTGATTTCTCTTTCATTTATATTTTTTCTTGCTTCACACCTAAATTGTTCCATGATCATTTTTTTCGTTTAACATTTGCTATATAAATGCATACCTACTATTTAAGAGTATCCTTATTTTTGTAGGATTCACAATCTCGAAGAATTAATCAATTCTATCTTTCCCCATTTTTAAATACACTACGCTTCCCAGAAAAAAAAGAATTGCATAATATACTTACGATATGCAGCAATTCTCTTGGAATTATCTACCTTATAGGAATTATACAATAAGTTGTCAGATATGGCAGCAGTCTCTCCGAACGTTTCTCCGGAAGTCGCACGGAAGACCAATTAAAATTCAGTCGACGTTCGGTGCACCTCCTTATTTTGGTTTTAGATTTAGCCGTGGATTTTCGCTTACGCGGCCTTAATCGGATCATTTCATTTGCCCCCTTCTTGTACCAGCGCCTGTCGCTCGAATTAACCGACAGTCGGCTTCCATTAGATTCAATTATTCAGAATGATTTAATTAACGTGCCAGTTGTGAAAAGTTGAAGATTTTAGTTCGTCGTCTCCGATGAGTACGGGGTATTCTTAGACCGTGATAAACGCAATTAGCTTCGGATTGTACTCGACGAAATGTTTGACGAGTCTAACAACTCTCTGAACAACAACGCAATAGCTAATTTATCAATTTAATGTATCTGTGTACCTTATTGTAATCAAGCTTATATACATATTTACAAGAATGGGACTTTCTTGTCGATAACAGGTAGCCGTGGTCCTTTTTAGTCGAATCAAGGGTATCTCTCGAATATATGAATTCGTTTTAATACACCTTTTAACACATTTAATCGGGAATCAAGGATATCCAATCAAACTGCGAGTTTGTCCCTGTAACTAAATTTTCAATCAGTAAAAATCTGCATTTCATCTTCTCAATAAAAATCTATCTTCATCTTCTCAAGATGTGTCAGTATTGAGAAAAAAAATGGTGCATTAAAAATACTCCCGACCAAGCCGAGATGTAACGATTAAATTGACCCTGTGTTCTCCGAGGGTTAATTAAAATTCAATCTTCGAAAAGGTATTGTAATATCGTACACATTTAAAAACAGCAATAATCGCAGAATCGATTAAAAGTCAGACAAAAAATATAAACTAACGGCTACGCAGATTGAGAATCACTGAGAAACGCGGAGAAACTATATCGCGCTCGCGCTCTCGGCCAGCGTACCTGTTTCGAATTGTTTACACAGTACAAATTGCCCGTTTATACGGCACGTAATTTTGAGAGAACACGATTGTGATTTATCGACCTGTACGATTCGACCGTAATTTGCCGTTATCACAAACGGGTCAATCGAGATAACGTCGGGCCAGTCCGTTGAATTCGTTGGTATTATAATTGCCGAAGGAGTCGTGTACTTCGGGCTTTAGCGTGATACCTGCACTCGTGTCAGCGCGCCGGTTATATGTCCTCCAAATAAGAATTCATTAGCTGCCCGAACGGTGCACGAGGGAGCCATCCACTAAAATTTGTTTTAATTAACCATCGGGCTG
Source organism: Xiphydria camelus (assembly GCA_963678675.1). Lineage (NCBI taxonomy): Eukaryota > Metazoa > Arthropoda > Insecta > Hymenoptera > Xiphydriidae > Xiphydria > Xiphydria camelus. Next base: position 8,111,293 of record OY783201.1, read on the forward strand.
CCCCGTCGACGACACGTGACGTTTTAATTTTCGACGACACGGCGAACGTGTTTTTAGGTCCACGTGGACCTCAATGGTTCGACGAAAAAGCGTAACAGCCCCGGGTGTTCGACGATGCTTCCAATTTGTACGCGTGAAATTGTATGAATTTCATTAGTGCCTGATTAACCATTAGACGACGGGGGGACCACCCTGAGAACACAAGCTATTTAAAAAAAAATCCCCGTCCTCTAAAGGTTAATGTGAATTGCTAGCGTCAAAAATATGTTTCTTGAATCAAGAACATGCGATCTTACAAATTAAAAAAAAATACAGATTCTTGATGGAAGAATATATATTCATAATTCAAGAATACTGTGGCGTCGAAAAAAGAAATTCTTTCTACGCAAAAAAAAATTACTCGAGCCTACCAAATATTTCCTTAGCCGAAGAAAACCATGGCTTGATCCTAAAATTATATCATGTTTTTAATTGGAGGAAGCATTTTTTTGCCATCGGCAATTATTTCTCTCAGTGTAAATTAATAGTACAGGCATAACAACCTAGTTTATTGAAGATAAAATCCAAGGAAAGCCATATGCTCAGAAACGCATGATACTAGAATATTTCTAATCAACCTAAAAATCTTCTATTAATGAGTCAGTATAAAATCTACGAAGTGCACCGTTAAATGGCCTATACTTACCGAGTTAAACATGCAAATAAATATCACGTCGCTGAACTTCTCCGATCGACCCAGAAAACCGGCCGCCGCTGATCTATTATAAAGTGCCTCAGGTGCGAAATAAAGCGCGACCTAATTTCGCTATCGATTGGAGCTTCCCTCGTACGTGAGCAAATATACGTAGTTCGGCAAACTTCGACCAAACGTTTAATCGCGCCCTTTCCCCCGTTCGCCGCTGCACCCCCTTCCTCATTCTTCGTCCCTCTCGCGAAGAACAAAGATTTCCCCGGCATCGTCTCTTCCTCCCCATCGACACCACTCGTTCTTTTTGTTTCCGCGTCGAGATCCCCGCTTTGAGAAGCGCTGTGCCAGAATAATTTACAGCAAGGCGCACTCTCCCGGGCGGAGTCCAATATTCAACGTGATTAAATATTATAAAAGCAAAATTCCATGAATGCCACTAATATCGCGCATGGCTGGATGGCGAGGCGGGTGTGCGAGTGAGAGGGACGAGGGGGTGAGAGACGGGGAGCGAGAGAGCGAGAGGGTGACCATGGGGAATGGCGAAAGAGGGGGGGGTTGGCCGGGGCGAAAGTTGGGAAGGCGGTGTTGAGGGGGAGGAGAGGAGGCTCAGTCATATCGACCATACCACTTTGCCATGCCGTGCTACGCTATGCCGGTGGAAACACCTGAGCCCACTACTGCTGCTCGCCCTGCCGCTGCCGCCACGCGGAGCTGAAATACTAATTCTACTTTTTACACTGCCGTGGCGCGGAATGAGTTATGCTGCCCGGGGTATTTTATTTGTATCCGCGAGAGTAAATAATACAATGAAACGGAAGATTCGACCTGGAATAAAGAGAGCATTGAGCACCACAGAGAGAGAGAGCTAGAGAGAGAGAGGAGCGGTAGAGGAATGCTATACAGTACGACGATTTGACGCCACACTGACAAAAAGAAGTGGTTCTGATTACCAGTCTTCTGGCTACTGAAGCGGTAATTTAGTCTCAATTGATTACAGCGTCATTGTCAGATTGCAACAAATAGAAAATGTCATGAATAGAAACACGGTAGCGCTTCTGTGGCATGCGAGTAATGCGTCAAGTGGAAATGCTTAATGGTAGGTACAAAGAGAAAAAAAAATAGTCGAATTTACTGAAAATTGTTCACGGGATTGCAAGTAATTATTTATTTACATCAATGAAATATCTCTTCCTTGCAATCATGTGGAATAGTATGTGATTGCAATGAAGATTCAATAATTATGAGAACAAAATTTAACCGATTATGTAAATAAATAATTAGGTATTTTCGACCCCGCAAGTAATTTTTAGTAGATCCGACTAATTCTTTTTCTCCGTGTTTATGTAATCGCGAAATGTTCTTAGATATACACAGAAAAAAAATAAGACATTTGACTAAATTGGTGGTCACGGGTGGGAAACGCCGATTCAGTTACTTGAATCGAATAATTAGGTTGTAATGATTAAAAATTGTTTGACGAAAACAAGTTGTAGTCAAGCCAAGTAGTAAAGAAGTGGTGTACATTATTAACACCATTTTTGACCGGTGTGGACCTATATCAACCAATTCTGGTGTTATTGAGTCTTACGCCATTGTTATCTAACACCAAAAGTGTGTTCTATATAGGTTCACACCGTAGAATTTGTTACAGTATAGCAAATTATTAGTTCACGTAACCAAATCTGCGTTCCCCCGCCAATGACCGCTAATTTAGTCAAATCTACCATACTTTTTTCTCAAGGTAAGTACTTTTATCTGCTGCAGAGAGGATCGGTATTTTTTTTGCTGTGCACGATATAACAAGCTACCCGCGCGTGGTAGGTATAAGCAGGAGATCCCGCGTCCAAGATAAGATCGGGATAAAAGTACGCGTATGGCCCTCCCCCCTCCTCCGCGCGTGAATACAAAACGCACTGCGGATGGTTCCGTGTCGCTACACCGCGAGTATTTCATTGTAGATGGGCGTTAACGAAAGGATTACCACCAGTCGCGAGCCGCTGTCCCGAACAAAGCCTCTTAGCTGACGCGCGGTCACTCGGAGCGTGACGCTGTACTCGTACAAAAAAAGGATTTAATCCGCACGGCGCGAGAAGACGACGTCAAGGTTCGTCGATGCTCCCTTTCGTCGACGGGGTGCCACGCGATCTCCGATAACGTCTTTCGATGTCGTTGGGCGGAAGTGTGGCTCGGTGCGCGGTTCCTTCGAATGCAGGGGGGGGGGGATAATTAGTCCTCTTTTTGGTGCACCGAATTTACCGTAACATTTTCGAGCGCGTGTACAGTCGGAGCGAATTTTGCGGAAACCAAAACCAGGCTCTCTGTGTGCCGCTCTCTGTAATCTCTGTAAAGTCCGACCTTCCCGTTCACTAGCGCGTCTGCCCCTTGATTAACTTCGCACCTGCAGCATCTGCTGTTTTCGCGTCGATCGTGGGTATGGTAAACGAGGGCCGCGTAGTTTAAGTTGCGGCGGGATTAAAGTTCTAACGACGTTGGTCTTCATGTTGATTTTATCTTCCTTATGTATCGCACATAAACGAGTTTCGAGAAAATCAATACTTTCTCTCCCTTCTAGCATTAAATCGGAAGGAGAAATTCGGAAAATAAATCGACCTCAAATCGATATTCGTCGCGAATAAATTTCCATACGCCGTGAATCCATGAAATCAATAACCGTACACTGAGGAAAATAATTAGGTTAAAATAACGAAACGCATTTAGTTAAACGCGTTTAATTATTATAACAAAAATACCGGTCAGTTGGACCAAATATCAAGTTATTTTAACCAAACGTTTAGTTATTCCAACTAAACGATTACTTATTCTAACCAAAAATTGCTCAATATAACCAAACAGACGAAGGATCCATATTTCACCAAACGGTTTGTTCTTAACCTTCAGGATTTTCGATTAAATTTGCCAAGTTATTTTTCTCCATGTATAATTCCAAATGCATTTCCAAACCATTCGACTCGGAGCTCTGAACAACCCCCGTGTATGTAATGCGAGAAGTCGATAGAGGAGGAAAACAATGTCCTAATCCCCCGCGCACCCGTCCAAAACCCCGTCATCCGCGTCGCGGTTGCGGTCCCCTTTGTAGCGGCCAGGTCTCGGGGTCGTCCGACTGAATCGTCGAATAAAAAGCGGCCGCGTGAGCCACCGCGGACAGCGTCGCGCTCGCGTTCCCATGATAGCATAGACGCGAAGCACACGACGGAGCGCGTACACGGCCGGGTCGTGTTAAACAAGCTTATTTTTATACATTAGAACGGAATCCATAGAGCGCGGGAAGTCCCAAAGCCCCGGGGCTGGCGTGCCGTCGGATGGCAGTCTCATCCGGCAGAAAATCCCTTCGCTCGTAACGCGGCCTGGCGCTGTAACGCTAAGCTCGATGGAAGATGCCGCCTGCGGTCTCCATAAACAGCGCTTATATAGGTAATATATACCGCTCTCTCCCCCACTCCTTGGCTCCGAACAACGATACTGTATTCACTGGTTGACGCGGGAAGCAGCCGAAGGTGTGGAGTCTGCTGTATAGGGGGCGGGGCGAGAGATTCTGAAGAAAGCGAGGAAGAGGAAGTAGTTCGATGGAAGGAACGTACGGATCCTCGCCTGGGGAACTCCGCGAAATAACATATCCTGAGGTCTAAATGGCGTTCTATAACTTGCTCGTATACGCGGTCTTCGGGGTTAGTATCCGCGCGCGAAGGCCGAAACTAAATAGGAGTCTCTCGAAGAGACGCGAGCCCGTCTCGCGCGAATAAGGCCTGTAGGAGGGGGTGATACCCTCTTTTGCGGTTTCGTTGCGGGTGAGACGCGTGCGGGGTGATAAAAGTCGCGTTGAAACGACGCTGGCTTGACGCTGCCACGGAACTGTGCTACTGCATCCGAGGGTATGGCATCTGGCGTGATGTTGCTTTCTATTTTGACTTTATTCTCTTGGCGTTGTTCCGAAAGTCTATGTCTAATGCAGTCGTTAGGATAAATCCATTTATCGTACCATTGATAAGGTACAGTTGAGGATATGGATGATTTAGTGGGGTAGATCACAATAAAACTTGATTATATGCATTTTTAAGAGCATACTAGTTACGAGACATCGTATATTTTATAATCAAGTGGAAAAAAAGACTAATTGGTGTAAAAAAATACATATAAAACTTAGTAAGAAGTTTTATCCGTCGTACGTAGCATTTAGTGCAACGTTGCAGGTATATAAAATATATATTAGTTACGTAACGGCTTGCGCAGACACTTCATGTAGCCATAAAAGCCAGAAGAACGTGTAATATATGAAAACCATGTCGAGGTAGTCTCGCTTTATGGTACTCCACGTATAGGTAAATATCAATCGATAAAAAATCTTTTTAGGAACGGATAACGAATCCCGCTATTTTGGGCATTTTCAACCTAAATAATATCGAATTTTTACTCTTCCGGCGATATTAATCAGGCGTATTAAAGTACATGATCGTCACCTTTTTTTTGAATGACGTTTGAATGGAATAGCTACCATTCTATAGAGGCTGTTTAATGCTAATATATTATATATACTTAATTAAATATTTGAATATATTCTGCATTAATTCGAGAACGGTGTACACCGAGAGAAATAGTTGCTAGTGTCAAAAAAATGTTTCTCGAATCGAGAACATATGATCTTACACATTTTTAAGTGTACAGAGATTTTTGATCGAAGAATACATACTCTCGATTCAAAAATATCGTCGTAGGAACGAAACATTCTTTCTGAGCAAAAAAGAAACAATTACTCGATCCTATCAAATACTTTCTTGCACGAAGAGAAAACCATGGCTTCATCCAGCAATTATATCATGTTTCGGATTGAAGAAAACATTTTTTTGGCACCAGCAATTATTTCTCTCAGTGTAACCAAGTTACCAGATGACTATCTCTCGTACAACACCCCGTACATCAAGTGTCCCGAAACCCGTACCGTGGTCAGGCACAGTGTCCGCTCGTAGCCAGTGGTCGTATACCAATTCTAACAGCCAGTAGTGGATAGCCCGAGCGTCTGCGTCGTAATTGGCGCACGACCATTCCACGGAGCCAGTATAACCTAGCGTCTTACCGCGAGATACGTACACGTATCGTACAAGACGCCTGCTATGATGCATCCACCGCCAGATTACCCCGCAGTGTCCCATTCCGTGTGACGCACGCTTTAAGCCTGCTCCGCTATAGGTGGGAGTCGAGCAAGCCCAGCTGCGGAGTGCTGAATTTGATGGAGAACGACGCAAACACCGCGCGATAGCGCTCCGCTGGATGGCGGACCGAACCCAGCAGCTCACGCGGAAGAGCTTCGCTCGTAGGACGGGTTGGAAGGAAATAAGGCGGTAGATCCCTGGCGAGTAGAAGGATAATCCGGTACTTCAAATATTATATGAGAGCCGTCGGGTCAAAAGGGAAGGGGAAAGGGGGGGGGGGAGCTTCGACGAGCTCTCCTCGAATTTCTCGACGCAGTCGTTTCACGCTGCGGGCTTTGGCTACCGAATACCGTCGCGCAGCGCCGTGGTAGGTATCTGTACCAAAGAGCGATACGAATATTCAGGCGCAGCAGGAACGGCCGCGAAAGCGGAGCGGACTTCTATTCGGCTGGCAGCAGCGCAAGCAGGCGTGGCGCAGGTACAGGAAGAGAGGTTATATGTACGCGGTGCATCGATCCACCGCCTGCCAGCCAGGTCAGCCCTCCGACTCTCCGTGTACCTTCGTCGACGCCGTATCGCGTTATTTCGCAACGCGTTATTATTTATGTCGGTGAATTGTAAATCGGCCCGATTTAGAGAGGGAAGCGCCGCGCTCTGGGGGGAATTAGGTAGCGCGTGCCGCGCGGGATAAACGGAGGAGCGGTGGGAGACACCGCAGATGGGGCGTCTGGATGCTGCGGATTTACCGTTACACCTACGTCGCGCGCGGATATAGTCGCGGGAGGTGCGGCGCGATTGATCGATGCGGACGCGAGCGTGACTGCGTTCCGGCTGACGTTGAGAGGCTGCAACGCGCGCGTAGGTACACCGAGTGAAAAAATAGTATAAGTAATCAATTAAATCTGCATTTACACGGGCGGGGGAATGCAGAATTAGTTGCTCCGACTAATAAATTTGGTTGTAACGATTAACGGCTATTTGAAGGAAACAGACTGTAGTCCATTCGAGTCAATTGTCAGACAAAGTAACTATTTTTAGTCAAATTTACTACATTTTTCTCTCAGTGCACAAGCGGCGGGATTGAAGATTTGTCTGATAAACGACCGACGAATACCGCAAAAATATTTATTTATTTTTATCCGACCAACGCGCGCGTCGAATATCGCGCGTTTCATGGGAATACTCCCTAATCATACGCCGAATACGAATATATCGCCGCGTCCACGTTGAAATTCCCTCGGGCAAATAAATTATAGGACTAATTGCGATATAGCTCATCGGTACGTTTCCTATGATACGGGATTGACGCGCGCCGCGCGCGTATTCCGATCGATTCGACGAACATCAAAGCTACTTTGACAGAGACAAAGATTACCCAGCGCGAGGTGATCAAATTAATATCTACGGTAACCATGGCGATCGATGTTGTCGCATGCAGTTAACGACGCCGGAGCCATTAATCGATCGCCCCTCCCCAGTCGAAGAGGTCCCGATGTTATTCCTCCGCGGACTCTATTTGCTCGTACATCCCCCGGGGGCGGCAATCCGCCTTTCGTTTATTTCGCGATCGCGAGTAGGAAATTCGCTGCAATATATAATACGAGCCTAATCGAGGTACGTCGATTTGCGAGGATCGTTAAAGCTTTGCTTCGAAAACAGCATCGAAAAAAAGGCGAGGCGAAAGGCGGGCGGAGGAAATGGAAAGATCTCATCTTCCCCCACCGTCGCGGGGACGTTATCTCGTCCTTCTCCGCGGAGGAGTCTCGCTCATCGCCCATCCGGATGATAAAGGTTTGCTGAGGACCTTCTTACGGAGGATCGACGAATCGCCCGACCGATCGCGCGCTAATTGCCCCGTCCTTCGCCGATATTGGATCCCGTGCGATTCGATCGGATCGCGCGACGACTCCTAGAACGTCCTGGACGAAAAGCGTGCCGCGCGATCGTTCGGCGAGCGCTCAAACGAAGTGGACACCGCAGGTTGGTCGGCGGCACGTAAAAAGACTATAAATTTAACAACTTCCATACGAGGCAATCTTCGTGCGAGCGCATCGTGCGTGCGGGCAACGCGTTAAATTTTGCGACATTCTCGGAGAGCGCGCGGACGTAGGTGTACGCACGCATGTACGTACCTACGCGGACACGACTTCACGAGAGCGCGCGGGAGCAACGCGGGAATCGATATATCGAGCGCCGGACTGCGAAAACGACGCCGGTTATGCGTACAGTGGGTATATCGGGGTTATTACTTGAAAACACGGTTGATTTGCGAGTGATGAAATGGAATTTAGTATATATACGCATACGGCTGGCGAGTTTACGTCGAATTGGCATGTTTCGGGATTGAGTGGATAATCCACTCGATAATTTACGTTATTTTAGCTGGGAGTTTATATGACAGTCGAGGTATAAATTGAGTAGGTATATTATTTGATCGGATTCTCCGGATACGTCATTTTTTTTAACATGGTCTTTAACACTGAGAAGACTGTTTATTTATAGTTAATATACATATACTTGATTATGGCGAAAGAAATATTTCATTGGGATAAGCAAATATTCATTGGCTACTCTATTTCTGTTTGAATGAAAGAGACATTCTAATAATTGATATGTATTTACTTGGCACAACGAAATATTTCTTTCGCCATAATTAAGTATACATTATTAACTAAAATAAACTCTTCTCTCGGTGTTGCATTGTTGGAAGCTGGCAAAATTGATTGAAATTCACTCAAATAAATTGTAATCAGTCCTATTTAACTATTTACGTGTGCTTCTACCGTATGGTTTTTCCATTTAATAGTCCAACAATTTTTATTTAAATTATAATTAGCGATGAGCATGATGGCTAACATGATTTCAGTTAGATTTGACAGGCACCAATAATTCGAGCAATATCGATTTGTCGTGTACTTGCAGTACATTCGGACGCGGTAGCGTAAATTATTCAGCTGAATCTAATACAATGTATTACAGCGTCGTATCTATTCTCTCTAACTCGAGTGACTAGCTTTTCGCTCGCGATTTTGTCGGCGCATATCTCGAAATAATCTCATCCCCTGTTTTACCCCCTTAAGGGATACATTTTCAAAAATCCTGAAACACGTCTTTCTAAATTTCTAACCGAAAGGTCAAATACCAATTTTCATGGACTGAACTTCAAAAATTAGAATTATATCTTTTTACATTAGTCGTTCCCCAATTTGAACTTGTCGCGTCGCGTTACATTCCGAGTTTGACAATTAGTATAATTTCTGGCGGGATGGTTATTTATAAACCCGACGTGATTACCAAAAACTCGAACTCAGAGCTGATAATCTCACTTTAAGAAAGAAATGAGCGAATCCTTCGAAGCGACATTAATACGAATGAAATTATACAAAAAGGAAATAAATATCTCCCCCGAGAGGCGACATTAATGCGAATTAAATTATCGATTCGGCCGAACGCCGGTCTCTTGGGCAGTGCCTAACTTAACCCGCCCAACGCACGGCATTAATTTTCATTCCGGAGCTTTTGCGTTATTATTCCATCCGATGTACGCGTAATTCAGATTAACCGTATAAAGCTGTTACCTCGGCGATGAAGACAGTTAATTTGGCAAATGTGACCGTGGCACCTACGTCGCGCGACCTCGTTTCGTGATAATATAAATGCTAGTTGACTGTATAATTACTGCTTCTACATGAGTATGGGCAAAAATTCTATAAATATCTCACAGTACATTACAGATACAGCAGTGTTAAATGAAAAAAATGTATTATAAATATCTCAAGTTCCGTGCGACTCTAGTTCAGGCTCGATGATAATACTCGTGCCTCAAATTCCGTTCTGCTGAATTGATGCGTGTGTCATCGACTCGATAAAAATGAAACCTCGCGAGTTTTCTATGCAATTTACCGCAACAGTAAATATTAATAAAGAGGCGGAAGGGGGAAGAGAGAAAAACACAGCTCGCGATACCACATCGCACACAACTCTCGAGTTTGGATCGCACGGGTGGATAAGCATTAAAGCGTACAGAGCAACGATCGCAAAAGACGCGCGGAGAGTAAAACCGTAGTGGAAACCGTGTCGTATCGCTGTTCAGAGGCACCCTCATTTCCCCCGCGCTCCGCCCTTTCCGCTTTCACGGCAGCGCCGCGGCGAACGTTCCTCGCTCTGCTTCGACCGGCGAAGAAACTATTTCCCCGGAGAGCTTCGCGATAGCACGCGCCGCGAGATTAATATTATATCAACCCGTTAACCGTCTGCAAACACACCGAGAAAGTCGATCCGACTCGCTCGGTTTTTCGCAAAATTGCTTTTCGCGGCTGGTCGCGAGCCGGAGATGCCGCGCCAATTGGTTACGCCAGACGCCGGCGCGCGCGCTGCTCGGTCTAGCTTCGCCGCGAAAAACGGGGCTACTTCGTTCTCCCGCAGGAAAACGCGATCGCGAGGAGAAACGCAATTACACCACGCGCGTCGATGGGGGCAAGAAGTGGGACTAGGTCGTCGGACGGCCCGCGGGGGTGGTTCTTCGTCCGCGGGCGGATGAGCATTAATGCGTCCAACAAGAGCGTGAGACCGGCGAATAGTTTAAGAAGGAAGAAGGAGGGTCGCGCGCGTAGAGTGGCACACACCGGCTACGGCGCCGGTAGTTCGAGGTGTCGCCGTGGGTCACGGTGGCGCTGCTCGGTCTCCCCGCGCATCAGTCCGCCACGGGGACGCGAGGGGATTGCATTGCTCTTGTCGATTGGCTCGGCTCTGCGCTCTTCGCCTCGTTGTAACGCGACGCGTTTGTAAACCCACTGGGCCGTGTGCTCGCGTGATATCCTCGTCCGGTGGCGTGCGACCGGATCGTGACTCGAAAGTCGCGCGATGACACGGTCGTCGCTGTAAAACGGCGAATCACCGCGACGCGCCGGCAACTGTCAAATTGACTCGAGGAGGTTGTACAGTGATTTCCAGACGCTCGCCGGACGCTGACAGCCGCCGATACCACTCGTCGGAGGGAGACCGACGTCCCGCCAAAAACAGGGTTTCGATAAAAGTGAGTTGAATCGTAGCGCTCGACTACGGATTTTCGCAGGAATGCACGTATTGTCGTCGCGCGGCGTATCGGAGCCACGTGAGCGCGTCACGATGTTTTGACGTCCGCGGCACGGCTTCCCTTTCAGAAGGCGCTGCGGAATCATGCGTTTCGCACTTGGGGCGTCCTCCTACTCAATGCTCCCTCCCGCGCGAATATTTATGCGATCGTTGGAAGCGCGGGGAATCCCCAAAAATTATCGCTTCGGCGTTTTCGCAACGCGCGAATGGAATGCCTGATGCGCTCAGGTTTTGCGAGAATAGCAAGGGACGTCGTTTTATTCCACGCGCCGTCGTACATCCACCCCGTAAATTTCGTTCCGTGCGTTTGCGAAATTCAACCCCGCGGAAATACGTTTAGCCTTGTTGACCCCCCGCATATTCCCGGAGAAGCGGAGCCTTTGTCGCGAACTCGGAAATTAGCTGCCTTATCTCGAAGCTCGCTGCTGCTTTTGATGTCCCGTCGCGAGCAACCTCGCTTTTGCGTTTGTTTGTGGCGCGCGGCGCACGTACACGCACACACGTTGGGAGAAACGTCTCGAAATATCCAACGCATCGGGACGCTGAGTTATGAGAGTTCCATGCGCTTCCGCGAGACGGTGCGCGCGAGTCTCGCGCACCTGTTTCGTGCTCCCACGTTACGTGTGCGGTGATTTGTATATCGCACGTCGTGCGCTCTATGCGAGTAACACGGATTATACCTTGCGGCAGCAACGACGAGTATCGAATAGACGAGCTCGTGCTTCGATCGGGATTATCTTCTTATCTGTACGGGCGATTGACAAATATTTTTGTAGAATTGAATGAATATTTGTCGAGCTTATTCATAGGTTGATAATGAGAGAAGTTAACTAATTTTTTCGGTCGTGATAATTATATCTCGTTTCCGAGCCTGCTCTCTTAATCTGAATCAGTGAAAATCATTGAAATCCAGTGAACAGAAGGTTACTGAAATTACAGTAATCTTATGTTCACTGGGTTTCAGTGCCTGTACACTGATTTTCAGCTACTTTTACTGAGTCAGATTAAGAGAGTGAAAAAGCTTCTCGATTTTATTCCCTTCGATCGGGATTATCTTCTTATCTGTACGGGCGATTGACAAATATTTTTGTAGAACTTTTTTTAAAGATCGGGGTGTAATCTTTGAGTGACTATTTGTCGAGCTTATTCATAGGTTGATAATGAGAGATGTTAACTAATTTTTTATATCGTAATAACTATATCTCGCTTCCAAAGCTGAAAAAGCTTCCTGACTGTATTCCCTTCGAATGGAGTTCTCAAAGAAATAAACGCTGAAGTGTTTGCGGTCGAAACGCATCCAGTAGTTACGGCCTGTCATACGTCTGTCTTACTACCGGGAAGAGTACGCGGTGGAATAGACATAAACGAACCAACTACTGTGCTATATTTCCGACTGCTGGCTTCAGCATCGCGGAAGAACCGCCATTCCCCTCACGTAGAACTATGTTAGGAACACGCGGTCGGCGGCGTGCGTATCAGTGACGTCACGATACATTTCGTAGCTTCTCGTCACGTGCTCCAGGCCTCCTACCCCTTTCCCCCCATTTCCGACCATAATGATATCTCGATGCGTTCTTTGTTTGTTTTCCATTTCGCGGCTATCTGCATTCGTGCGATGCATTACAAATGAGACGATTGATGCCGCTCGCAAAAGATATAAAAGGAAATGCAACGTTCTTGGAACTGGAGTATACAGGTTTAAAAATGATGATTTAACGCGCTTTGAAGTATTCCAATTTGACGAGAAACTTCGATGGGCACTTGTGAGTCACATGAGAGTACACTCGCTTACGTGTACGTGAACAGTCACGGTGCAACGACCGCGGCTTGACTTTAAATCAAACAACATAAAATGGTACCTATGTGATCTATCGTTTCGACGCATCGGAGTATTTTTCCCATTTCATGGAAATCGATCCCGATTAGTAGCGTGACGAATGATAACTGTCGTACACGGAGAAAATTGAGTAGTAACAATTAGTATGCCAGAATAGTGAACTAGTGGCAGCTTCGACAACATTGTGTTGAATAACGTTCTGCAAATTATTCAGCAAAATACTATCGAAGCTTTCACCAACTTATTATCCTGGCATAGGTAGTGATCATTACTGTTTAATTTCTTCCGTGTAGAAATCAATTTATCATGGGTGAACAATTTTTATTCGCTTCTTATAGATGCATTTCTTATCACAGAAAATATATTTTATTATTTAAAAACTCACATTTTTAAAGATAAATTATTGAGTATCATAATATCATAGACTCTTTCAATTTTGATTTCATAATTTAATGATGCCCCTAAATATGCAATCAAAACAGTTTAAATCAACCCCGCAGCCAGCAACATTTCAACGAATATTTGCTACATATCAACAGTATACCAACATACATTCGCTTTAATTATCTACCCGTATCCACTTTGCAACGTATAGTTCGTGTTCACGCTTGATTGACTCCGATTACAGTGATTACGCGCGACAACTGTATTCGATAAATATTAACTCGGAGGAGTAATCGTGATAATCAACTGCGAATATATTATACGAATATCGATAATGCGTACCTACACGCCGGTGTACGGCAAACGTCGATTCGGTTTAATTACCCAGCCGTATCCATCTTACGAAACAGATCGAGTTTACGTTTCGCAACTAATCTTAGGTACAAATAGATTGATTTATGGAATCGACCTGCCAAACCCTTTTCATAAAACCCGCGGGACTGTGTGGTTACACGGTTCTCTCTCCCGCACCCCTTCTCGTGCTTTCTCTCGCTCCTCCGCCCCCTCCCTCTTTCTCCCCACGACGCTTCGCAAACCCGGAAACCCGAACCCCTTCAAATCTCGCGCATGCGAATGACAGACGGACGGACGGACAGACAGACAGACAGACAGACAGGTGTCTAACAATGGACAAGTTTACCGTGCTCCATAATCTTACTTCCGCCTGTGTAGCAGCGCTTCTTCCTTGCCCCTCTTATTTTCACCCCCTCCACACAAATCCACATCCACTCGTACACCCGCAAGAACGCGGGCACGTCTTTCACCGTCGGTTAACCGCTGGCGAAATTAATGGATCTCACCGTCGATTTTCGCGCTTCTCATTTCGGTACTTGCGAAGCTACTCGCATCTAACAACACGCCCCGTCGACGCGGGCTTTCATCCCCGTTCGAGGCCCGCCTATTCTACGCCTCGCACAGAGAGTGATGGTCCGGTCGAACATTTTTCACCATACAGTATAGTCTCGCGCGGGTTCACCGGACTCGGGGTGGAGGAGACTTTATCGAGGAGGTGGCTTTTGTTCTTCGTCGCGGAGCTTGACGATTGGTAATTGGGAATGTGGATAATGAAATGACGATCGAAGGGGGGATAACGAAAGGAAAATAAGGCATTTGTAGAAATACATTGGTAGATTTGACTAGACTTGGTCTTCTCGTAAAAAAATATTCATATTTTTAAATTCAATTTTTAATCTGTATATGTATCTGATATCACACGAGAAAGAAAATGTCTGAAAAAATAATTATTCGCAAAATTATAAGTGCGTTCCTCTCTATGCCAAGCAACAAGTGCGAGAGAGATAGTCTTACAACACGATGACGTAGTTGCATTTTTAAATGTCATTCTTCTGTTCAAATAAGGTCGACAATAAAAAGTGAAAAAATACTGGGTAAGTCATTTCGAACCTGCAATAAAAAAAATTAACGAGCAAATTGAATTCGCGAAAACGCCGATTTAGTTACTTGAATTAAATAATTCAGTTGTAAAATGATTAACAACTATTTGACGAAAACAAGCTGCAGTCAAAATTCTAGCAAATTATTAGTTCGAATTTAGTAAAATTTACTGCATTTTTTTCTTAGTATGGAAAAATATAAAGTAGAAAGTATAAGCAAAAGCAGACACAGAACTGCCACGATAGACATTAGAGCGCCGAGCGAGATTTCACGCGGTACGCGACGCTTTAAACGCACCCCAGAGGTCGCTCGCCGCGCCAGCTCGAGAAGCGCGCGAAAGTACCGCCGCGGGCGTGTTCCCGAGAGGTGGTTTCGCGAGAGAGCGCACTGTACCGGCGTGTTCTCGAGAGACTCTCAAGGGATCTCGTCATCGCGAAGCCACCCGCGCAACTCACGGCGCATCACTATCGCGACGACACCGCGAGGCTACAGTCGCGACACGACAATCGCATTTGTCGCCCGCTGAATAAAAATCGAGCGTCCCAAACCCGCGCGCGATCTCAAACCGTTAAATATCAATTTCGAAGCGGTAGAAGGCGATCCTACCTATTTCTATCCGCTGTTCGGATATTATAATGAAGAATTTCAAGTGGGTTCCGCCGACGCGCGGGTTCCGCTCTCTCTTTTATATACGCTCTCTCCTCCGCAGCCTCTCCTCTCCTAACCGAGCGACGACGCAGCGAATACTTACATATTTCATGCAGCGTGCCTCTCTCTCCTTCCGGAGAGAAAGAGAGGGGAGAGAGAGAGGCACCACGGTAACGCAGGGAGGCCGGGACGGAAAAGCTCCTTTTACTCGTGCCCGCGCGCTTTAGTTTCAAACTTTAATTAAAAAGTGAGCCCGTAGTAAGAATCCGCACCCGGGGAGGCTCGGATATTCCATCTTTATTTCAGGAAAATAAACAGAATAATAAAATTAACATCGCCGAAGTACCCGGCGCATAGCGGACGCTCCCTTTGACGCCCGTGTGCATACAGCCCTTCATTCGGACTGCAGCGCGGCGGCGAGTTACTTACACTACGTATTGCACGTGCCGCACGAGTCTACTACTCGAAGCAGGTAGGGGGGAGAGTCTGGATGCTTTCTCGGTTCCGTGCGCCCATCCGGCGCGCAACCTTTCAAACGATATGCGCTCTTGGATTGCGACGCGCGCCCGTCTCCTTCGAACTTCGAGTCGCGAGATATTTCCGAGGGGAAGTTAGAGATGAGGTCTTACGCCGACGCGCTTCACGAGCGCGCAGTTATCTCGTGTGCCCGCGTAAGTTCTGATACGAACGGCCCGGGTGCGGGTTCGCGTAATTGTCGCGCGGAATTTGGCTTTGACGGAAAGCCAAGCCGTATCTGATTTCATCTCTCGGTCCGGGAAGCTGCGGGGAAGCTGAGAAAAAGCGATGTCGAAAGTTTGCCCCTCGACTACGTTATTACAACCGTGACACAACGAGGGGCCAGTTTTCAGGAGACCCTATTGATCTTTCCAGTAACGAGCTACATTTTTTTGCGCCCAAAATTGAGTTTCCCAAGAAAAAGACCTCCCCGCGAGAGAAGCAACGAATCGCTGAAGAGGATCGCGCAGCGATGCGACGCGACCTTTCGTCACCCGCTCGGCCAATTTGCTGTAGCGAGACTCTGGTAGCGGCGTCTAAAAGGGACCATAAATCTCCCGACCATATTCGCGTTCTAAAACAGACAGCGGGTACCTAATCTTTATCGCGGAGGATCGATAGCGCGAACGTTCCACTCCCCCTTTCCCTCCGATATTGCCGCGCTCCCTCCGGAACATCGAGAGCGCCGCGGATCGAAGGAGAACGAATGCCTCTCGATTCTCCCTTATCCTCGAGCGCCTCAAAACACGGCCGTTTGTTTCCAATTTCACGTTTTCCCCTTTTTTCCTTTCGCGGGCGCGTTATTTTTTCATGCGACCGGCAATAAATCCATAGGTCGCGCTCGCTCTGATTCTTCACGGGTGGAAGGAAAAAATCCCGGAGAGCCAGCCCCTCGTCCCTCCCCCGCCTCCTGCTCCCGCTCCCTCCCGCGACTCGGCTCGACAACCCGCGGGATTGAGGTCGACGCTACCCCGTCGTTGCCGTGGCATGCCAAGCTTCCATTAAGAATGCGAATAAAATAAGTTGAATCGCTGAAAATACCGACGATTTATGATTACAAAGCTCCATTTTTCAATCTCCCCCCAGATTTCCACGCGCGGGAAGTCGGGACCCCGCAGGTATGTGTACGCGCTCGTCGTATACCTCCCGATATTCAGATATCCGGGGCGAGTTCGGCATTCGCGGCTGATCGATGGACCCCTCCCTCCCCCCCATTTTACCGGCGTATGGGTACTGGTACTCGCGACGCTCGTAAAGAGTGTTAACGGACGGTTCTCGGATACCTTGGGAAGACCGTATTGAATATTCGTATCTTTATTGCTGTAACTTTTGGACGGGCGATAACCAATGTTGGAATTAATATTTAACCCTCTGTGGTGACCAAGGGTCAACTTGACCTAGGCTTCAATTTTGAAGTCGGCTGTAATTTTTTTTTACAATCATAACTAGACCTTGTCAAATCTTTGAATAAATAGCTTCTTCTTGAAACTCGTACTACGAATCTTTTTTGGACTGCGGAAAGAATCGTTTTTGAAACGTGCGCTATAGAACTATTTAGTGCTTGAAAGTATCATATTTCATGAGAATCATCCGTAGACTTTGTTAAGAAAACTTTAAGAATAAAGAAGTTATGACACTTTTAGTGAAGTAGCTCATTTTTTACGCATCTACATATTCATGGTCGTTTTTGCATGTGTGTCATAATTTCATTTCTTACGTAAATAAGATGATTTAATATTCTACAATCTTCGAAGAATGTTCCATAATTTGTCGGTCTAAATTGGACGGATGTTACTCATGCGGTTTTTATCTAAAAATCGGTTTGGTCCATTTGACCCATGTGTAACCTCATAGAACTGTACGCACATGTGACCATGGAGGGTTAACATTTTTTTCAGTCACGATTATCTTTTTCTCCATCGGTGAAGTTATTTATTGTTTGAAAACTGTATTTTTCGATCTAGAATACAGTTTTACATCTATATGTGGATCAAAAAGTTTTCAGGAAACGATATAATTATTGGGATTTAAAAGAATTATTTTGCAAAATATGGTACAGTTTCGTAAGCGTAAAATAAATTCGTATTCCACATTTGGTATTCCAGAACAATTGCATATAAAATATATCGCTTTACTACCCCGACGGTTATCAACTCCTCTCAGAAGTGGTTTAGAATTGAATGCGAATTGGTCGAACTAAAAGCGCGCAAAGTTTGAAATTTCGCGACTCCTCCATGAATACGATACAACGCACTCTCGGAGCGCGCCAGGATGGAATCCGCTCATAAATATACAACATGTATCCTGCGTCGCACAGAAATACGTTTGCTTTCTTTTTTCGAAAAAAAGAAACTCGAGCATGGAACGGAAAAATGAGTTATCCCTGGCTTCTCTTACTTTCGGCACACGACCGTACGTCACTTGACTTTTCAACAAATCTATAGATATGGAATTCTGTACAGGATAGAGTCGAGTACTGCCGATCTCATACATAATTTGGTTGGCCTTCAGGAATCATTATCAGTCGAGGTGTCTAGGGGCCAACCAAACTTGTTGTGCGATGGAGAAATCCGAATCTTTCCTATTATATTTTATCTATTCATCAGATTAAGATCAAAGAGTCTATTCCCTACGTTAATTCCCATAGAATTTTGATACCTCGATTTCAATATCATGATTAGAACCAAGCATAAGTAAAATACTGTAGAAAAAAGTACATATTTTATTTCTATTAAACATCCTTATATATAACAGAAGTATATACTTTTCTCCCAATCCCCCCTAGTTAATATTTATTTTATTAAGAGCATTAATGAGAAATCATCGATTTTATAATGTGAAACAAATTGATCAATGCGTGTACATACGGGAATACATACTTTTATTGTACTACAAACACGGGTGCATTTTCATAAATATGCTTGCATTAAACAACATTAAATAAAAACAGCGTTCAATTGAAAATCAATATTTCACATGACGTTTCACGATCATTGCCCCGCCTGGCGATTGCATTATAACTAGATACTCACGTTATAGCCGGAATACGTTGTGATGCACGTGCGAGCAAATGTCAATTTCAATTCTCTCAAATTAGAGCTCCTCGTTTCGCGCGAAGGATATTTATTACCGAATATACAATACTAGCACGGGGAAACGGATAGTGCCTCGTGTCAAGGTAATTACATAAGGTCGCGTGGTGCGGACGATAACGGGATAATTGTAGACGCAATTGTTTACGATTTACAGAACGACTTTGTTGGTGCACGTTGAATTATCACGGAATGTAATGTCTTTTCACTGACGTAGAGATTCGCAGGAGAGAAAGTAATCCCTTGACGTTTTGTTAAAAATCGAAATCTCTAAAATCGCTCGCTGAGGACGCTATCATATATATATATATTTTTTTTCGTGCTGTTGTCAAAAATGGTATATTTATCAAGGAAATCTCGAAGTAGCACTGAGATATTGATAACACTGTAAGTCATTTTGGGGGTCATGAAGAGGGTATTAAAATCTGACTTCAGTTTATGTTCCGGGCTGGTTTACCATTAACAAAACTGATTTTGGTTTGGTTGTTGCTGCTCAATTAAGCATTTTTTTCAATGTTGTAGTTTTTAGGGAATATGAAGGGAAAACGGTCATTATTAAATTTTTAAAAAATGTTTTTTTTTCACAAAATAGTTGTGGTGGGGGTTTTTAGGTACGAGGAATTCATTTCTGATATTTATATTTGCTAAAAACATCCGCCAGAGGGTGCTACAGATAAATTTCCTATAAACTTTACGTCTTTTCTATGAAAGATCATGTTTGTTTTATATATTTTCATACATTTTCTCATTATTTGTTTCATTTACTCATTTTTAAAGTATAAAATTTTGAATATCGAAACCAGAAAGTGATGAACAGGGTGAGAGATTTCACCAAGTGTGCATGCCTTTTGAAGGTAAAGAATGCTTTTACGGTTTATAACATTAATGTAATAAATTTTGTCTTTTTTTTTTATATTTCATACATTTTTAGCACGTTATCAAGGAAAGAAATTAAATTCTATGATCGCCGATCTATGCTGGACTTTCAGACGTGATGCTGACGCATATGATACAAATAGACCGTGAGATAATGACAGATTCTGGTGCCCCATTTTCGCATACAAGCCTCGAAGAGGGTTGAAAAGTACTTCGATTTTGAGTAGAACGAAGGGAAATTTACGAATGGTCCCTGGGGATAACATATGGAAAATTCGATTTTTCTTAATAAAAAAATGAAAGGTACCTCTTGCCCATTTTTTCACGCAAGCCTTGTTCACTAAATGATTAATTAATAAAACCTGGCTTCGGAAGTCAAAGGCTTGTGTGGGAAAATCGGTCAGAGAATCTCGATTTTTCCTTACAAGATTACGCCCTTATTTCAATCCTTTAGCCACCTGCAACACTCAAGCCTTTGGTTTTCCGAAGCCAGGTTTTATTAATTAATCATTTAGTGAACAAGGCTTGCGTGAAAAAATGGGCAAGAGACACCTTTTATTTTTTTGTTAAGAAAAATTTAATTTTGCATATGTTATCCCCAGGGACCATTCGTAAATTTCCCTTCATTCTACTCAAAATCGAAGTACTTTTCAACCCTCTTCGAGGCTTGTATGTGAAAATGGGGCACCAGAATCTGTCACTATCTGACGGACTAAGACGAGGAGAGTGAAATAGAAGCGGAGGCTGCTAAAGGCGAAGAAGAAGAAACCCGCTCTGTAATTTATAGTAGCGACAGCGACTAAGAATAAATAATAAACACTTTAAAAAATATTTTTTAACTTTTTTAAAATTTTTATTATTTGCAAAAAAAGGAGCAAATAAAACAGAAATAGTAAGAAAATGTATGAAAATATATAAAACAAGCATGATCTTTCATCGAAAATACGTAAAGTTTATAGGAAACTTATCTGTAGCGCCATCTGGCGGATATTTTTAGCAAAAATAAAATTCCTCATACCTAAAAAACCCCACCACAACTATTTTGTGAAAAAAAACATTGTTTTTAAATTTAATAATGACCGTTTTCTCTTCATATTTCCTAAAACTACAAAATTGAAAAAAAAACGCTTAACTGAGCAGCAACAACCAAACCAAAATCAGTTTTGTTAATGGTGGACCAGCCCGAAACATAAACTGAAGTCAGATTTCAATACCCATTTTATTGATTTACTGTGTAATCCTCTGAGCAGAAAAAATATCTTATACATAAAACCCCGCTGATATTTCATATTTCCTTTGAGATATCGACTAAAAAACCATGCTTTTCATAATCAATACAAAAAAACACATAAGATAGGATGATCGAGCGATCGATTCAATAGATTTCGGTTTTCGGCCAAATGCCAAGGGTTTTTTCAACTTTTCGTAAAAATCGAAATCTCTGAAATCGATCGCTCGACCACTCTACCTTATGTATTTTTTTACAGTGATTACGAGAAGCAATGCTATTTGGTACATATCCCAAAAACAATGTAAGATATCGGTGATTTTATGTAAAAGAAGATAATTTTTTAATGAAAAATCACATCTTGATGTTTTACTGAGATTTCTTCAATAAATCTGTAGTTTTTAGAATCACCGTAAAACATATAATACGTCAGATAAAGTTGCCGAAAATTCATAATTCCAGAGATACATATCGATTAAAGTGTTTGATGAGAATAATTAAGGTTTACTCCGTTCAAGCTTATGTTTCAAATATTTCATTAGAACGAACGAAAGTTTCGAACAAATTCAGTTTGTGCTGGCAACTGATTGTCAGTTTGAATTAACCATCGCTCCAACAAAAATACTATTCGAGTCGATTAGAACCATTTGGTTGATTGAGAACTACAGTTTTTATCCGTGCGTAAAAGATACGACGAAGTGCTTCTATCAAAGCGCGATTATCCAGACGCCGCAGCGATAAACCTCGTTCGGAAACTACGAGTTTAACGAGGCCACTCGGTGATTCGCGCATTGCCGTCGAGAGATGACACTTTAATTTTCATAAATCTCACCGGATGGAGAAGACTATTTCACCGGGAAGGATATTACCCGCGCCCCCGCGCGGAATTACCGCCGCTCCTATATACCGAATCGCACATTCGCCTCCTTTCCCTACGTCGTTATAACCGCCCACGTACGCTCGCCCCTCGTCGCGCCGTCGAAGAGGGCAAATTTTTGTCGGTCCCGCGGAATACGAGAGCACTTCGAGGATTACGGGCATTACATTTCTCGTCGCGAAAGCGCCGCCGGGAAAAGTCTACGGCGAGCGCGTATAACGTCCGCTCGCGCCGAGAACGCGCGCGTTCCGCGCCTTCGCCTGCAACCGGCGTAACGTCGCGTTCGCACGGAAATTGGAACGTTTAAGGGCAATTCGGCAGTTTAAACGGCCGAATATCGGCGCGGCAGTACCTTTATGGCCGAGCCGTTACAACGCGGTACTTCATAACTTATCGGGGCCGGGGTGGTCTAATCTAAGGACCATTACGCGGAGCGGCTGCCGCGCTTTAGTGTACCGCACGGGCGGCGCGGCGAGAGGCCTCCGTGTAAGCGCGCCACACGTGACCACCGCGATAGCGTTTCACACGCACGCACGGTTACGTACGTACGTACACCTCGAAATAGCGACGCTGTATAGCCAACGGCTCGTACGTATGCCGTTGACGAACGAGGGCTCGAGATTGTCCTCGTGTGACGAACCCGGTATGTCGAAAGACAAGGGATGCGTTGTACTACTTGCTTGTACATGCGTGTTACTTGTGTACACGCTGCTGTAGTGCTTGGAACGCGAATGGGTGTAAATTGTGTAGATCTGCGCGATTTCACGGGGCGCATCGATTACGATTTTGTAGGACGATCGAGAGTTCTTGAAAAGTAGAAACTATATATTTTCTACTTTCGTAATGGAGCTTATAAAAAATACCTCTTCATCGCATCCCAGGTGGAAAAGTTGTATATATTTTGTATGTAATCTATATATGGTTCTGGTGATATCTGGATTATATATGACTTCTGTATTAACGCGATATACCTAAGAACTATATACAGGTTTTTAAATGTTTGTATAATTAATACATAGTCCTTTTGTAGTTAATATAGAAATCATGTGTATAACCCATAATATCTGTAGTACTAAGGCAAAACCTAATATGTCGAACTTATCTATATGTATACTTTATTTATTCAGGAAATTTTTGCAGTGATCTGCCATAATAAAAGGGTGTAGTTGTTGTGAAACACGTTAACGAACTTGCCGTGCTAATATAACAAATTGTGAATATCGGCGATCCCGCGAAATTTAAAAAGCGTCTCCTGAAAAATCAATTTTTTGACATATTGGGTTCTGTCTTAGTACCACAGATATAACCAAAATCATATATGGATTATATATATAGAGAATATATAGAATCTTTTCGCCTGGATGATTTCCAGATAAACCGTATATTGGTTATTCGAATTTTTTGACTTTTTGTATAATCCATCAAAATATGGTTTCTATAAAAATCATATATAATCCATATAGGACCAAATCCATACATGAACTGTATATAATCCCTATATAACTTTTTCGTCTGGGATAATTAAAAAAAAACTAAAACAAGGTGCCCTTATATCGCTCGTATACTACACACTACTATTCCAAACGCTTCTCGTATATTTGTTCCGTCTCCGTTCTTTCTATATTTATTAATTCATTAATTCAGCTTCACCCTCTCGCACCCTCGACGGAACGATTTCCCGCTATCGCTTTACGCCCGTCCAAAAAAATTATCATTCCTCACCACCGGCCGATCCCTACTTCGACCCAAACCGCCTAGCAACGCATCACACGCAATTATAA
Organism: Xiphydria camelus; assembly: GCA_963678675.1. Lineage (NCBI taxonomy): Eukaryota > Metazoa > Arthropoda > Insecta > Hymenoptera > Xiphydriidae > Xiphydria > Xiphydria camelus. The sequence continues at coordinate 8,134,934 of OY783201.1, forward strand.
CCCGCGCGCGATCTATTCGCCGTTACCCATTCCCGGCCCTCCCGGCGGAGAACGCCGAGCTCGATCGGCAAAAGAAGCGATTATCGAATCACCCTAAATCAGTCCCACGAGATAGGAGGCGCGCCGCGCGCCGATATATACGAACACGCGCGCGCTTAGGTACATACATTGTTAGAAATTTCTGCTGTGAATTAACAAATGTGTTGGAAGCTTTAACGACACTGTTAAAAGGCCAAATATATATATAGTTATTTGAACAAATATTTAGTTGAAGCAGTTACACTGAAAGAACTCTTGGTAGGGCTAACAAAATATTTCGAATGAATACGAGCCAATAAAACGTTTTTTTGGAGTCGCAAAATTCTTTGGTTAATTTCACGAAAACTTTGATGGCGAAGCTAAACATTCGGATAATCCGATAAATACTTTTTTAGATTATTAAGCTGACTCAACAAAGTTATTTTGTTGGCTACTTTTTTTCCCAGTGTAAGTATCATGTTACCTCAACTAAATTTTAGTTACTCAAGCTACATATTTCTTGAAATAATTATATATTATAGTTGGTCGCCCGAGAAGGGTTCAAATTGGAAAAAATCAATTAAATCCAACGGTTTTTCCCCCAGTATACGTCTAATCGTGTCGCAATGTATTTCGTCTACGTCAGATCTCTCCATAGCTTTATCCATATCTGTGTACCCTTCCATACCAGGTAGATACGAATATAAACGTAGGTAGAGGCGCAAACAGGAAGCGAACCCGCGCGCGACCGACCCACCATTGCATTATCTGTCCAGGCAGAGCTAGAGGCCCCGCGCGCAGTGCAAACATTTGTTCAGGACGTGGCGCGTATACACCGCCACGCCGCGCCGAGCGATGCGATGCAAGCGATATCAGTAATAAGATAACGACTGTCCGACGACTACACCCAAATCCACCCTTCCTTCCTTCTCCCCCCGCTTTAGCGCCTCGCTCGCCCGCAACTCCCCGTTGGCTTCACCCACCCGCGGTGGCTTACACAACCACCCCCGCCCCGGTTTGTTCAAACTTCCTTATCACATAGCCCTCCGCGCAGGCCGACGCGAAATCCGAGCGACACTTCGACGCGGCCGGGAAACGACGATCGCAGCATCGGGTGGGTAGTTATTGGAAGAATTTTCAGAGTATCGCGCCGCTTCTCGCTGCCGGGCACGCAAAGCTGAGCCACGACGCGAAAATCGAACAAAATTCTCGGGAGAATGCCGCGTGGACGGACCGGACAGTGGGTGGTCGCTCGTGTTCTCGTATCTATAGGTATATACACCCGTGTTTTCGAGATAAGGGTGATGGAGGATCGGTTTCTGGCCCGTTTCCACGTACATGCGCAAAGGGGCGTGGCATCTATAGCCTCAGTTTGCTTCGGCAGTCGTTCGAGGTCGAATCTCCCTTCGGTAGGATGAGGGGTTGTATAAAAATGCGAGTCTCCGTAAGTCTTTTTCGCGAAAATTTAAATTTTATGAGACACTCTCTCTCTCGTGTACTTAAAAAAAATTAATATTAAAGCTATGCAGCGATGCCTCCTCCACTGCGTACGTAAGATATTCGTCGAGCGTGCGAGATAATTATTTTACAGAGTCCGAAGGAAACATTCCAAAACCTCGCGCGCGTAATATACTTCACGTCGACGAGCTTCCCCCCACCCCGACCCGAGGAATTCAGCTCATCTAAACACCTCTCGAGGAGTCTCGGATCAGCCGGCCGTGATCCTCTCACGACGCGCGCGCCCCGTCCTCGTGAACAAGAAAAATTGCGCCCCGGAAAAAACGCTCCTCTCGCGCGGAGGCTCGACGCGTAGGCAGGCGGCAATAAAAGGGATCACTCTAGGTGTAATAGTAACGCTTTGGAGCACACGCCGCGCGAATGCGTAAAACTGTCCAAGGGGTGGCGCGATGACTGGGAAACTGGGGAGAGAGCGAGCGAGATGGAAGGGTAGAAGGGACGAGAAAGACGGGAGGACGATGATGCGCCGGTCGACGGACCAGTGGGGTGGGGGGGAATGGTGTGAGAGTCGAGCATGTGGCAATAAACAATTTGTTACGTCTGGGGGTTGGGGGTCGTCCCGCTCGCGCGCGCCGTCTCTTCCCTCACCTTTTCGCTCGCTCCCGTCCCTCGAACCGACGTACATACATAGTTGCAATCAATAGTCCTTAGCGTTCCGCGTGTAGATACATTAGCCGTTTTTTCGCTCCTCCAATCCGATCGATCTCCCTTCGACACGTCTCTCAAAGAACTCTCCCCTGTTCCACCCCCGTGAAAAACTCCCCACTTAATTTCAAGTTTTCTCGCGGACACGCCCCCCGGCTTTTTCGCGCACGGGAGGAACAGAAGAGGGCGAGAGTTTCGCGGTGTATCTTCCGGGGCTGAGTCTCTGTGGATTATCCTATTCTACGGTCGGTTCCCGGGGAAGAGGAGAAAGAAAGTAGAGAGAGAGCGGTACGGTGAGAGATAAAGAGAAACCACCTTTTCTCGTCGAGTTTCCTTTGCGCGGTGAAATACGTACGTACCTCGTCTATGTACCCGCGAAGAGACAGCGCGAATGCGTTCTTCCGACATCTCGAGAACCTACTCCGCGGTAGTCCCGCGCAGCGACGAGAAGATGATGTATGTATGTATACGCTCGCCGCGCGACGGTGCATCCGCGCCCACACGCTTCGCCGTTTCTCCGCACGGTGCCATACACTGTCCACGGAGAAGAAGGAATAGTAATTTTTACTGTGAATGCCAGTAACAGGACTCCTCGAGGTGAAGCATTTAATTTTTTTTAACAGACACAGCGTACTTTTTACAGTACGCAACAATGCATTGAGAAAAATAATTTGGTCAATTAAGGATTTTTCCTGGAGACGATGACAAAACCATTTGGTTAAATACACTGAAAGAAATTTATAGGTCGCACAACAATAAGTATAGCTATGATAGCTATACTTTACGGCTAAATGAGGTTAACTAGACACTATAGGTAATATAGCAGTACTAAATAGTAACCGTACAGCTGAAATAACTATACGCATAGCTGAAGTAACTATACGTACCTATATAGCTGAAATATAAATGCGTTTCGCTGAGGTAACTAGAACTTCTTTTTATATCAATATAAACTACTAGCATTTTGCCGTACAATCTATAAAATCTCTCAGTGTATGGATCTTCCATTTTTTTTGGCAAAACTGACCACTTTTTTGGTTAGATTAACTAAACATTTGGTTGGAATAACTAAATATTTGGTTATGATAACTAAATATTTAATTCAACTGACCAGTATTTTAGTTACAATAATTAAACGCGTTCAATTAAATGCATTTTGTCATTTTGACTTAATTATTTTACTTGTCAGTATATAAACCCGTAAACATCCGACATATATTAACGGGAGATTGGTCAATTTTACCGTATAAACTGAAGTTTATACTATTACGAACTGCGAAAAAAGTACGCTTTGATCTATTAAAAGCTTCAATATTTCACCAAGAGGAGCCCTTTTATTGGGATAACTGTAATGATTTTTTATAGTACAGTAAAATTGTATCGCCGTACATAGCGTGAAAAGAAAAAAAATTCCGGACAAGCTGATTTTTTCAGGGTTTATCAGCGACTGTCTCCTAAGTGTAAAATTAGCAAAATCGGAAACTTTCCCCTTGGACTTTTGAGGAATAGGGGTTGTTTTTTTTGAAAATTATGCTATAACAAAATTATTATACTGAAATTGTACATAAGGACATTCTCTATTACTTTGTCTTATGAAAGTTGTTTATAAATTTATTATTTCTGGACTTAGCGGCCGTTTATTGAACCCTTGGGGGCGGTTTTCAAAAAGTTTCCAATTTTGCTAATTTTACACTTAGGAGACAGTCGCTGACAAACCCTGAAAAAATCAGCTTGTCCGGAATTTTTTTTTTTCAAACGACAATTTTACTGTGTATTATTACTAATCCCTTTTCTCCTCGTCGGCAACAAAGTTCCCCGCTTGATGCGATAAGAGACTACGGATTAGACGAAATTACGCAGAAATTACGTACAACTATGTAGAAAATCCCGCGCCGCGTCCGGCTCGCGCTTGTACAACGTTACGACAAACGATCGCCGGTCACGTGAGCCCGCAGTAACCCAGGTCGTGAAGGATGATGCACTACTTCGGCCCACGCCTAATTTCGGTGCGACCGCCGTCTTACGGAACGATCTCCATCCTAATGGAACGAGCGCAGCAGGTGCCTCTATATACACGAATGGATATATTCCACTATCCGTACATGTATGCACGAATATGTATGTGGGAAGCGGCGGGAGAGAGAGAGAGAGAGAGAGAGAGAGAGAGCTTTCGTCCCATCTCGAATTCATCGGCCCTCGGCTCTTGAACAGAACGATGAGCGATGAAAGGACGGGTTACCGTGGTAGTCGCGTCGATGTTATGAATGCTCCGCGATAACGCGGGAGGAAAAATAAAAATAAAACGAAGGATGTATTCCCATTGGAGAGCGGACTGGTAGGAGGGTGAGATCGACGCGGATAGCCGTTTATAAATATCGTCGCGCTGCCTAACGCGTGCACGTGTGATTGGCATTATTTTTGTGTGTACGCGATGGGACACTCGCGCGTGAACACTACTCCTCGTTGCGAGAAAGTGCGTACGGCCGCGCACAAGCGGACGATACGCGTATGTAGGAATGTCATACGAGCACCCCAGGCGGAAAAATTGTATATATGTAATTTATAAATGATCCATATGTGGTTTTGGTCATATATCCATTATATATGACTTCTACACTGAGAAAAACGTTTGCTTGATCGAAATGAACACATTTTTGCATGGTCCTATAAGAGCACATTTATTCGATTCGAATGACTATGGATTTGATCCAAATAATACTGAATTGGATCAATAATATTTATATTTGCTCAACCGATATTCATTCTAATCGAACGACTCTTAGTACTATTCAAAAATACGTTTATTTCGATTAAGCAAATTTGTTCTCAGTGTATATTAACCATATATCTAGGATGCCCGGGAGAGAAAAAGAGTATAAGCCAAAGTCGCCTACCAAAACACTTCTACAATTTTCTTCTACTTTCCTAGAGATATTTGTGTGCTACATGCATTTAACGGTTCTTATGAGAAGTGTTATTTTCATTTTATACATTTTTTCAACAGTTTGTGTTTCAATATAAACAAATGAAGGTGTTTTCTGAGCAATACCATTTTTTGACTTGTACTCTTTTTCCCGAGCACCCTAGATATAGTGACTATATATAGATTTTTGAATGATTTAGAAATCATATGTAATCCATATAATATGACCAAAATCACATATATGAATCATAGAATTCTTCCGCGTGGAACCCGCGTCGCGCGTTCGCACACCAAGAAAGAGCAACAACGGCCGCCCTGTCCGCCGCGTGCACCCTTGCCCAACTGCACAGCGCGTTCCGTACCCCTGCACCTCGCCTTGGGTCGCGACTGACGCGTCCGTCAGCGCCCACGGAAATTCATACGCGCGCCGCCGCTAAACTCCCATTAATCACGACCCCCGCTTAATTAAAAGGCTAAAAATCACATTCCCGGAGTGAAATAATGCGCGCACTCTCTCGGACCGAAGACCCTCCGCTCTCGCGTGCGTCCGAGAGCGGAAAAGGCATCAGCTCCCCGCGATGTGGGAAGTTTGATATATCGCGCCACCGAAGTCCTAGCGCGTGATTTATCCGTATTCCACCGGCGGCGGCGGCGGCGCTCCGCTGTACACCGCGGACGTCGGTCAAGTCGGTCGACGACTCTCGGGGGCGGTCGTGGTTGCGCGCGCGAGGGGATGAAATCTCTTTGGTAGGTGGTGGTTTACTCGATTAAAAAGGGGAGAGCGCGAGATGAAAAAAAAACACCGATGGTGTTACAAGCGCGGTGTTTTCGAGTCAATTAGCTCGACACGCATCGCACGGCTTTCGGATGTGTAACGCTTCCTCGTCGTACCCCGGGGATGGCGGCGGCGAACGCCGGGAGCGTATCAATCGTCTCGAATTTTCAGCTCGAAATGTATCGCAATCAGCAGGTGCATCTGTGCGCGGGCACGTCGGTCCGTCCGTTTACTTCCACGCGCGCTTGTACTCCCGCGGGGGTACGCGTTGCAATTCGGACGGTCGTGTAACTAATGGCGATCGAACCGTATCTGCTTATTTTTTTCAGTATCTATAACTGCATATTTATGATAATAAATAGGACCGATTTATTCAGAAAATACATACGCCTTGATATTATGGCCGGATATGGGTTTTTATAAGGTCTATTGTCAATTTTTACACGGGAATATATTAACGCGGTATGAAAAGAAAGATCGGATTTATTTTTCTTCTTTTGTGGATATCCATGCATCGATGTATTCGAAAAAGGATTTTAATTTTACTCGGTCTTGCCCATTGTCCCTTTTCAATTTTTATACGGGAATATATTAACGCGGTGTAAAGAAAAAGATCGGATTTATTTTTGTTCCTCAGTAGATATCTATACGTCGATGTATCCGAGAAAGGATTTTAATTTTACTCGCTTTTGTCCACAGTCCATTGTCGATTTTTACATGGGAATGTATTTGCGAGAAATAAAAAAAAGATCGGATTTACTTTTCTTCTCTCTCTCTCTCTCTTGTAGCTATTTATAAATCGACATATCCGAGAAAGAATTTTAATTTTTCTCGCTCTTATCCATTGTCAATTTCTATATAGAAATATATTCACGCGGTATAAAAGGAAAAGTCGGATTTATTTTTCGTCGACTTATCCGAAAAAAGATTTTAATTTAACTCGCTCTTTCCTTTGCACTTTCTCCAACCCCTCCTCGCGAAAGAACTCCACGACTCCATCGACGGGGGGTGAAGAAGGGCAAGAATTATTTTTCTCTCCAAGAACTTTCCTCCTTTTCGACGCTCTCCTCCATTCGCGCCCCGACACGACGCGGTGTCCCGTGCAATCGCTCTAAGATATTCCGAAGCGACAGGCGCGTATAAATTGCACGACTTCTTTTTCACACAGTCACCCATCCGCCTTTCACGCACGCGCCTCGTATAATCCCGCGCGGATGCGCGCGTTGCAATTCGAACGGATATAAATAACAACGGATATCAGGTGTATATATAGCGCAGCCGCGTCAATTAAAATTTCCATCTCGTCCGCATTAAAGCGCGAGTATGCAGACGCATATCCGGAGGATTCACTACGCTCGCTCTTCTCTTTTCCTCCTCTCTTTCCCTCACGCCCATCCATGAAAGAACTCCGCGCGCGACGCGGTAAGAGATGGAAATGCTTTTCTTTCTCGCGCTTTCCGCCTTTTTCATGGTTTTCCCTCGCGCGGTCGCGGCGACGTCCTCTGCGATCGCTCCGGAACGCGATCAAACGGCGGACGGAAGAGAACCGCGAGTGGCGGAATGCGAAGAACAAAGAGGGTGGGAGGACTTGCGGGCCGAGGGGCGTAGCGGAGGGAGAGTGCCGCGCGCGATGGTGAAAACCACAAACGCGCCGACTGACTGAGTAGTGACGCGGTGATGCCGACTCGAAGTGTTTTCAGATGAATGTAGTGCCATTCACCGAGCGCCTAATTAACAAGCCAGCCCGCTCGCTCTCTCCGCCTCAATTGTACGGTCGTCCAAGTCCTCTGCAAACTCCGACCGAGAATTTAATTAACTCGTTCTGCATTTGATAGCCGGCAAAAAACTGGGCGCTCTCTGTCTTTTGCAAAATAACCGTAATTAATGTTACTCAAAAACGGGCCATTTTCCGCGGGGTCGTCGGTTATACGCGCGTCTTTCGGTTTTACCGCGTAAATTCACGATTAAACGCCCGGAGAGGAGCGGAGACGCGAAACGCGCGCTCCGACGAATTCGCGCGGCAAAGGGAATTACGGGCGAATTAGGTAATTCTACACGTGTATCCGGAACGCGGGCGAGGACGAGCGGAGTGGAGCGGAGCGGATATATTTTCCAGCGCGCAAAGGGTAGGTTAATTCATTGCGCGCGCTCACCCTGCAGAGCTCAGGTGGGAAAGTGGCAGATGCGCGTTGTCGCGCCGCGCGCTCTGATACAACGGAACTGCGCGCGCGTAATTCGAGTGGAATTCATTCGACGTTTCCGCGCGGGGAGAAGCTTCAAAGCGAGACGGAATCGAAAGTAGATATCGCCGCTGTGTGCATCGGCGGTGACCTCTATAGGGCGCGCCGCGTAAAAAAAAAAGGCGTGACTTGGACGGCGCATTGCGCGCTCTCTCGTGGCTCTCATCGACGTTCCGATTCCAGAGAGCGGCGCAATAAAGACCGGGATGAAACTAGCGCCGTGTGCCGGATGTATCGCCTCGGCTTCATTAATTATTGAGCTTCGCGGTGATAAGGTCGCAATAACTCGCGATTACCTCGCCCTTCTTCCCTTCCCCGCTGCTACGAGCCGCGGCGCCGCAAATCTCGACACTCCGATGTAGGACGCGTTGCGGGATACCGAGAAGAAAAATGTCCAAACCACAACCCCTCGGGCGGGCAATTAAATATATAGTTATCTCAACCAATGTGTAGTTTGAGTAACTGAAATTTAGTTGAGATAACTGTGCTGTAAAAAAAATTTCTTTTTAATATAAATTAACACGTTTTCCCTGTACGTAATTATGAAAATTAATATATAATATGCCTTTATAGTGCCTTTATCAATTTCATAACGGAGTATATTAATGTTCATAATCACGTATTGGATAAAAGCTTTACATACAATTTTATTGTATTTAGTACAATTTTTTACAGTGTTGATATTTAGCCGCTTTTATTAAATATTTATTCAAGTAATTACAATATTTAATTGAACGCCCGTAACCTCAAAATTTAGTCGAAGCAAGCGATTAAGCGATTATTTTCCTCAGTATAGTTAACGCAATACTTCATCTGACAAAAACTTTTGTTGAAACAATCTAACTCGGATTTATTTAACAAAACAGTGAAGTTGAATTGATTTCCATGCACTAAAAAAAACGAATTTTACTGAGTTAAACGACAAAAATTTATTTGTTCCAACTATATATAATCCAGCAAAGCGCACAATAGTTAGTTTGACGAAATTTAACCTTCAATCCAACAATTTGGTTGAAACAACTAAATTTTTTTTCTCAATGCATCTGCTGCTGCCGGAAATAAGCATGATAATTAACCTAGAGGTCTTTTCAAAACATTTTCCAATGCAGAAAGAAGACTTCGTGAAACGAAGCTCTGCTGATTATCGATAGGAAAAAAAAAAATTATCACAATATGCGGGCACGCACCAGTTCGTCCCACGAAGACTCTTTTTTCCCAGAAACCTGTAGACGTATCTCCGCCAATGAAATTACCACCCCCGAGAAATACGCGCGCGAGAGGTGCTCGAAATTGAAGCGCCCGTAATCTCTCCCCGTACACCCACCCTTCATTTTTTAATATCGCGATACACAAACATAATTCCAATTAGAAGCAGCAGAGGCAGGGTTCAACGAGGGAAAGAAGGAGAGGAATAAACGAAAGAACGAAATGATAATCCGACTTTTTAATTCCGCTATAGCCGCGAATATTATTGCACTGCGTAATACCGCGCGCTCCGGAATGTTTTCGCCCTTATTTTCAACGGATCCGCAAGAGTGCGCGTATCTCCTTCATTACTGATATTCCACGCAAAGGGAGACCCTCGGTCCAGCGAGATCCTATCAGCCTCCGTCGTCGCCTCGGCTTCTCCTTCTATTCGCGGCGTGGCGATGCACTCTCCGGCCCTCCGCTCGACTCGCCTCTCGCACACACATACACGCGCGGTCGGATCTTCTCGGAAAACCAACACAGCTATCTACCCACGCGTCTGTCCGCGCCGCGCCGCGCGTCTCCTAGGAGAAATAAGGCGAGTAAACATCGCGAGGCCTCAACACTGACCTAGGGCAGTGGCTGGAGAATTCTTAACGAGACCCGAGGAATACCCGGAACGCGGGAGGCCGGCCGAGGTCCAGGTTCGCGGCTCCTCGGCGCGCGCACATCCAGTCACTTATCTCCTCGAACGACGAGTTTAACGAGTCTTATCACCCGGCCGCACCGCGGTTTATTATAAGATTGCCGGCTTCATTGCTTTAATTCGAGGTGCTACGTGCGTGGAAAGTCAGAGACGCCGTGAATTATAATCTTGGGAACGAGCGGCGAGAGCGAAGCGTCGTCCCGTATGTGCGTTGAGAGGATCGCGGAGGAGGTAGAGGGACGGGCGGGAGAGGGGGAAAGGTATAGAAAAGGGCATCTGCATAACGAGATCATTTCATTTTACCCCCAAATAGAGCCGTAACCCTGTATGCAAATGAGGCTCGCGGGACTTATGTGATCGGAATGCTTGAATATATCTACCGGCGTCCGATTCGGGTCGCGCGGAAGCCTTGGCTCTCCTTTACACGTAAAACGTGGCGAACGTGGGTCATCGGGCTCACCTGTGTACGGATGCACGAAGAGCGGGGTATTATTGCGTTCGTTGTAATAGCTTTACGGGATGAATCGTAAATCGTCGAGTAAAGTCGCCCCAATTTGCCGCTTATTCGATTTCCAAGGGTGGGCTTACGCGTCGATACGTGACTGTTAAATCGAGTTACGCGTACTTCTCGTAAGCCTTCGCTTGCGGTGTGTTTTGCCATTTGCTCCGAAAATAGAGCGAATTTTTCCAGATGAATTATCTCAATGCAATTTTCTCTCTTTCCTTTCTAATTATCATATAAGCACGTTAAGGAGGTTCCATCGATAGTAGAATTAACAGAACGATTTTTATCAAATTCGATAAGTCGACAAATATAAGGACCCTCCAGTCCTTATCGATATATCGATTTAGAAATAAAAGAGATCAATGCGCTGCTTCTCGTAAGACTTTATGCCAAGTGGGCATTCATTTATTTTCACAGGGTGATCAACATCGATCAACACGCAAATTTAATCAGATATAAATGTTAGGACATCTCAATTAAATTTTTGTGATAATTCCTCATCTGTATATTTATTTTATATTCCTTATACAAAGTAGCGAATCGTCACAAAAATGTAACCGAAGCGTGTTAACATTAAATGTGCTACAAATTGTGTGCTACACTGAGAACAAAATTTGGTCAATTTCAACCAAATCTTGGAGACAATGACCAAACTGTTTGACGAAGTATGGATGCTCCATCTGTTTGGTTAAACTAAGAAGAACTTGGTTTGTTTTTTGGTTAGAATAACGAAACATTTCGTTGGAATAACTACATTTTTTGGTACAACTGATCAGTATTTTGGTTAAAATAACTAAGCGCGTTAAGCAGATGCGTTTTGTCATTTTAACCTAATTATTCTTCTCAGAATGCATCTTATCTACCGTTTCACTGAATTTGATCAAAATCGCTCTATTCATTCTATCACCGATAAAACCTCCTTGACCCGGAAACCCTTTAAGCGATCCCTTCGACTAAAACTCCACCTACTCTTGCATCAGGCGCTGACATACTTTGTATAAATGCATACTCAAGCAGACGACAGACATACCGTACCACTATAGCTTTCACATGGAAATTTCGAAACTCGGCTGGATGCAGAGTAGGCATAACGCGTCGATACCGCAATGGGACATCTATATCCCCCACCGCATCCGCAGAGAGTGACCGAATCTATTTCTCGCATTTCGGTCAAGTCGACCGAGAGAGCGACCGAGGGACGTATCCATGAACTCCGCTACGCATATATGTACAGTCGTGAGCAATCCCCCGGCGAAAAGATTTCTTCGATACCTGTGACGGTGCCCCGTGATGCTGGTATGGACTCCGATCCGGTCTCTCGGGGACCGCGGGATATTTCGCGCATTTATTCGATCTGGAAATCGAGAGCGACGCCTGGAGTCGCGTAAAACGGCTGCAGCTACGCGAGTCCCTCGACGTTTGCGGCAGTCTCTGGCGCTCTTAATCTCGCATTTTTGTTTTGTACCGTCGCGTTATATTACATATTTATACGCGGGTGTATAGGTGGTGCCCGTTCGCGGCGCGTGGCTGCCGCGGATATGTGTATGCGTGTACCCACGCGCGTATAGGTGTACGCGTTCAGCGCGCGCACAGCCAAAGCGTGCCTGTGCGGCTTTGCGACGCACCCATTAATAATTTAGTATGCCGAACAAAGCGCGCTGCTTGAATTTGACGCGGCGGGGGGAAGGGCTCTTTCCGTACCGCCGCTGGTCGTTCGGCCTCGCGCGCTACTATACCTTCCCGTGTATAATGGGAAACTCGTACTCTTTCGCGTCTCTGCGTTACCTCGAGTTTGAAGGGAGCTCTTCCAGGGCGGTGATAAAACTAGGAAGTCGACGTAACGAAGATGGTTATCTCGGTGATAATATTTAGCAAGGTCCTGTTTGGTGCTCGGATCCTTCTCGAAATGCGCTGAAACGTTACTCGTGATTTTAACGTGCAGATACTGCAAATTCTTGAATGAAACTTTAAACTCCATTTCAAAGAGACATGAAAAATATCATCGAAACCATTTTTTTATCGTTTTACTCTGAGAAAAATAATTTGGTTAATTTCACCAAAATCCTGGAGACGATGACCAAACCGTTCGGTCAAATATACAATAAATCCTCCATCTGTTTAGTTAAATTGTCAATTTTTTGTTAGAATAACTAAACGTTTGATTGGAATAATTAGATGTGTTTGATTAGATGCATTTAGTCACTTTAATCAGTGACCAGTGACTTTTCGTGAAGTTGTTTCTATTAACGAAACGTTTATCAGCAAGACTAAGACCACGCGAAACAATTTGATGGTCTCCTTTATCGAAAAAACCATGGTTCACCAGTGGAACATTCCTTATCTGAAAATAAGAAAGGCTCTCAAATCTTAGAAAAAACATGGCAGCTTCCCTAGCGAATTGAACTAGAACAGAATCCTCAAACTCCTTCCAAAGAAATATAAAAAATATCGTCAAAACCATTTTCTATCGTTATACAAATCTTCGTCACGCGTGTAAATCTCTCTGCCACTTTTACGCCCACAACTGTAATACTAGAAACAAGTCACCCCATCCATAAACTTGGTACAAATTCCTACACAACAATGCGGAGCGAATAACGGCAGCGAAAGTGTGTCATCGGGTTGCGGGAGTAACGCGCGAGATCCAATATCGGTGGGATATTTCGTCGGATCTAATATTAATTCGGCCATAAATCTCGGCGGCACAATGTAAAGGCTTCCTAGATTTATCGGTGGCAGGTATGACGATAACTGGATAAAGGACTCGCTTCGATGGTGCGGCGTCGGCGGCGGCGGCGGCGGTTACGCGACGAGGGGGTTACGACGACCGGGGGTGCACCGTACAGATCAGATGACGCGAATGAGTGCAACGCGCGATACAATGCAACGGGGCAGATGTGCCTCGCCTCAATAGAATCCGTGGCTGTACTTGGGTTCTCTTATTCCCTCGGTTCGATCTCTCCTGCTCTCGCCCTTTCTCTCTCGGGACAATTTCCCGACGCGTGTATCTCCCTCTCGTGCGCTCTCGACTCCATCGCGCGCGCGCACGTGCTCTTGTATGAATTAGTACCCGCGGTGGCGCGCGCGGAGCGCACTGCCGACTCCAGTTACTCGGATATAATGCATTCGAGATGACAGCAATTTCAAATGCGAACGAGGCACGGGTGAGTGCACACTCGAGTGTTTTTTACCCGATGCCATAATCCCATATCGAGGTGTTTCACGCTCGGGAGGGGAAGTCCTCGTCGAATCGTGGGATGGAAAAAAACCGAGACTCGACGAGATTCAAAGGAAAATTCGTTTTTTTCGAGGCAGTTTTTACGGATCGACTTTCAATTGATTCGTTCGCTCTATGATCGGATTGATTTCTACGCTGATATTGTTGCTTTGATTGAATTTTTTATTCAGAAAAAAAAATCAAATTTTATTCGGGAGGGACAGCCAAATTTGCGTGCTATCAAATTCTTATAAAATACCGAGTAGGTATATATTAGAAAGAGTTCTTACAATTAAGTTTAATGATTTGGTATTTGTATAAAAAAAAAAGATATTTATATTTTTAAATGCAATTTGTAGGCTGTTTGCATATTTAATATCACGCGAAGAAGAGAATGTTCGAAAGAGTAATTATCCGGAAAGTTATAAGCGCGTTTCTCTCTACAAGATAGTGACGTCATCGAAAAACCAGAGAGACGTAGGTACTTATGTCAAGCAACGAGTGCAAGAGAGATAATCTTACGAGACGATCACGTAGCTGTATTTTTAAATATCGTCTTCCAGCTTAAATAAGGCTGAGAAGGAAAAATAACGAATGCGGAGTAAATAAATTAGTTTAAATTTTTCGAATCTACAGTGGAAAAAATGAGTAAGAAGATCGAGTAAGAATAAAAATTAATAACGAGAGATAATGTCTTCCGTGTGAAAATAACCCACGAATTTCTATACATGTAATAAAGGAAAGCGATACAGAGAAAAATACGGAATAGACAAGCGGCTGCGCGATTACGGAAATCCGAAAACAGCCCCATCGAGTTTCCCGTGCGAGCGAAAGTATATTACATCAGCTGCAATTGCGTAGCAGCGAGTTGCAAGCTCATCTGTACGGCAATGGAATTGAGTTTCCAGCGGAGCCCCCCGAGTTACGGGAAAGCTCGAGCGGCACTCACAATCAGTTCTCGCGCGCTCGTTCGTTCGTTCCCTCGATGCGATATGTTTATAAATTCAATCGCATTCAGACGATATAGGTACTCTCGAAACGTAATATTGGCCAGATATCTCGTTCCGCGTTATTGTTCGTACCATATCGAAGTGGAGGAGAAGGAGGTGGAACGTCTTCCGAGCAGTATCGTGCATCTGTGTCCTCTGCTCCAATTTTTTTTATGTGGCCAGGAAAATACGTGTTCACCCACGACGATATCTTTCTGTATCGAGACATCACATTCGACAGTCAAGGAAAACAGCCCAATGCCATTAATTTACGCCATAATTTAACGAATGCTCAAATTGGTATGAATTTATTAATTGGATGCGCGGTTTTTCTATACAGAAGTCGAAAACTGCAGCGCTGGTTAGAGGAGCGCGGCGGCGTAACGCTTCGACATCCTTTGAAACGCTTGTCGAAGCACTTCGCTCTCCTCGCTTCCCTTGACCACGTACCTATCGACGGTGGGCGAAAAGCGCATCGGATCTCATCTAGATTCTATTACATGCACACTCGAATGCGGAAATCGAGTGTCGTGCAAATATATGAAAAGCGTCGAATGTACGTTTCCCTGCATTTCGTCTCCACCCTCGTCTCCAATCGAGCTTCCGAATGTATTTTGACTTCACGAGACATAACATTAACGCTAAAAATCGCAATATTTATGCCTAATCTCATCGTAAGTCGGTATTATTTTCAATTACTGGAAATGAAATTTATATTCGAAGCCTTCATTGAAAAAATAGTGTAGTTTTGATTACCAGTCTTCTGGCTAATGAAGGGGTAACGTAACCTCAAGTGACTGCAGCGCGGAGAAAAATTCTATATATTTTGTATATATTATCTATATGCTGTTATGGTAAGGCATACGCTAGAAACAAAACAATACAATCGTAAACGCCCCACGCGGCGTGTGCGTAAGGTCTTCATAAAAACGGTCTGGCAGGGGGAACGTGTTAATCATATAAGAAGAGAAATAATTGCGCCGTGAAAAATAATTGCTAGTCTCAAGAAAATATTTCTTGAATCAAGAATATACGATCTTAAAAATTTTGAATAATAAAGATTCTTAGTCGAAGAATATTGCATTCTTAATTCAAGAATACCTTCGTTGGAGCAAAATATTTTTCCCGCGCGAGAAAAACAATTATTCGTACCTGTCAAGTATTTTCTTGCGCGAAGAAAACCATGGCTTAATCCCGGAATTATATCACGTTTTTGACAGAAGAAACCATTCTTTTGGCACAAGTAATTGAGGGGCCTGGAAGTAAAACGCACTTAAACCCTTTTACTTCCAGGTCCCTCAATTATTTCTCCGAGTGTACCAAAAGGTATCGTACACAGAGACGCATCTTTAATTGAAAACAGTTCCCCCCATAAAAAGTTTGAATTGCGTCGCACGCAATCCCTTCCCGCACACCGTCCCCTCGTCACGCGCCAGTTCGATAATCGGTTTTGAAGTCGAAGCCGGCACGGCTCGCCGACAGTAGAAGTCGAAAGAGACGCGCGGTGTTTTTCGCTGGACCCGCGCGGAGGGATGCTGTATTTTTCCATGTTTGCTTAATCCAGACATCTGTAACACTTTCAGTTCGGCCCTTTATAACGTAGCGGTGCGGCGACCGCTTTTCATCCCTTGCGTTCTTTTGTCCCGGAAGTTTTCCATTGCCCGTATTTGCCTTCATTGTTTCTGCCGGCCACGGTCCACGCGCATTTTCCTGCTTTTGATCTGACGATGCATGCTCCCACCTCTCTCACCCTCTCTATTCCCCCCCTCCTCCAATCGTCATCTCGCCACCCTCTCCCACCCGCCAGCCGATATACCGAAAAAAAAAACCGGTCGTTTTTGCGGAAATAACTCGTAGATCACAGAACCCGCGCGTCGACATCGCGTGGAAAGGTCCGGCATGAATTTTAAATGGGGATCCGCGTTGTCCCTGATAACGGGGAACACGCGATGGGAACATTTCGAGCGGGGGATAATCCTTCGAATTTTACCCCCGCAAAACGCGCCCGCGGGACGTTCGGTGTATCTGTCGGCGTCGAATATGTCCACCCGTTTGTGGCTCCCCACCCCCCTAACCCCTTCGAAATGCAGCGCGCGATGGGTGCGATTTGCAAATGCGCGCGTACAGTCGGAAACACGCGAAGTGTTATAGGTACGTGCCGAGTATCGGCGGGGTGTATCGCGATCCCCTCAAGATTCGGTACTTGCCACGCGACACCCTCCAATCGCGCGCGCCACCCCCGACGCACTTAGCCGCATCCATAGACGAGGAGGTATAGAGCTCGACTCGACGAGCACGCAGGACACCATCCACTTAGGTCGCGGTTTCCCCGCTGGTATCGCGCTGAGCTAAGTGAATGAGGTGACGTGCGGGAGCGAGAACGTCGAATATAACGAGCACGAGCATCGCGTCGTTAAACAATTCCGCCTATAAGCGAGTTACGCGCGACGTGTAGCGAAGGACGTGTCTCGCTGGGAGGTGTGAATTTGATATTAACGAACGGAGAATAGGCATGTATTTTCTTGTTGGTGCTCCTCGTCGTTCTTTTACGCCGAGAGAAATAATTGCTAGTGTCAAAAGAACGTTTTCTTCAATTGAAAACATGGTCTAATTTCAGGATCACACAAGTCATGATTTTCATCGCGCGAGAAAATATTTGAGGCTCGACGGTATTTTTCTGGAAGACCATATGTTTTTGATTCAAGAAACATTTCTTTTGACACTAGCAATTATTTCTGTTAGAATTCGGTCTTTGCATACAAAAATCTATAAATTCAGTTTCTAATCTGCATACAAATTTAACATCATACGAAAACCAAATCTGCGAAAAAATAATTATTCGCAGAGTTATAAGTGCGTTTCTCTCTACAACGTTATAACGTCATCGAAAAACCAGAGAGACGCGCTTATGCCAAAGCAACGAGTGCGAGAGGGATAGGCTTACAGCACGTTGACGTAGCTGCGTTTTCAAATATAATTTTCCAGAATAAAAGAGCCAATAGTGAGAAATGATTTTTTTGAAATTTTTCAAATTTACAAAAATTAGTAGGAAAACCAAATTACTGAGCGTCCCGTTATTGCATGTACATAGGTTATTTACTGGAAAACTGAAAGTCTCATTATTTTCAAGTACGATTGTTTATTGTCGTCAGTAAGTAGCGTTATTTTATCATGCATTCGTGTTAGACTGAATTTGAATCGTTTTATATTCGATAGAAAATTGGATTCGATAAAAGTCGCCAGTAAATTACATTAAACTTCGAACGTAAATTCTTGACGGTGTCGTTCTTCTTCCAAGGCTTCCATATCGACCCCCCTCTCACTCCCCCCCTGTCTCTCTCTCTCTCTCCCATCCTCTCGCTCCTTCTCTCCCCCCACTCTCTCTCTTCCTCTCTCTACGCTCCTCTCTATCTAGATACAAAGAAAACATATCGTTACCCGCTCGTGTGCATCGCCATTAAAAGCAATTCCGCCTATCAGCGCGCCGAAGATTCAATGCCCGTAACGTTTACAAGATACGATTATCGTGTTTTGTGTATAGTTAATGTTTTCGAGGAACGTATATTATATCGCCTGTGCGAGGTGCACTCGCTCTTGGGGAGCGCCGTTATATGCATCGAGGAGCGAACACTCGAAGTGGGCTCTCTCCCTCGCGTCAGTGAGGCCCCTTCAGAACTCCAACTGGACCGAGTCGAAGGGAACGCCCGTTCTCGACGGGGTAATATCGCATCGATAGTCAGCCACTCGGGTTAATTAATTTTTAATCGAAGTAGTCAGTGTTTTCGAGATAAAAAATGCTAGATTACCTTCCAAATGGTACACAATTTTGAAAATCTTAAAAATGTTTAGAAATATCATGAACTTATTTATTTAGAAAAACTAGAGGAACGCATGAAAAGTTTTTTTTTCAAATTCTCCGAAAAAGCTCTGTTAGGCTCGATCCAACTGGACCGAGTCGAAGGGAAACGCACGTTCGACGGGGTAATATCGCATCGATAGTCAGCCACTCGGGTTAAATAATTTTTAATCGAAGTAGTCAGTATTTTCGAAATAAAAAATGCTAGACTACCTTCCAAATGGTACACCATTTTGAAAATATTCAAATTTTTTAGAAATATCATGAACTTATTTATAAAAAAAACTAGAGGAACGCATGAAAACATTTTTTTTCAAATTCTCCGAAAAATCCGTTTATCTCGATTAAACGAGACCGAGCCGAAGGGAAGCGCCAGGCCGACGGGGTATCGATTGTCAGCCACTCGGAGCGAGTTAATTAATTTTTGATCGAAGTAGTCAGTGTTTCCAAAATTAAAAACACTGGATTACCCTCCGAATGATACACAATTTTGAAAATATTTCAAATTTTTAGAAAGGTCATGCTTATTATCAAAAAATATAAAAACGTACGGAAACATTAATTTTTATACAAATTCTCCGAACAAGCTCTGTCAAATACAAATCTGATAACAACCCACTGATTATTGAGAATCACGACTCGCAGTCGACGCAATTACTCCTCGTGCAGGTGCGCGACACTTCTCGAGCGGACAAAGCGCGAGCGAAAAAAAGATGTCGAGCGGATATTCAATATTGGCGAACATTTCCGAGACGTGCCCTTTAAGGCAGTTAAGCTGCTTCCAAGAAGCACGGCTCCGCTATGGCGTAGTCGCCTCTTCGCATCCGGTGTGCGCGCGTGTGTGCGCCGTACGTAGCAGCACGATGGCGAGGTGAGGGGGCGTTGCAAGTATAACGCCGCAACGCCAACCGACGGGGATAAATGTCACCGCTGTGCCGGTTAAAATGAATATTGGGTTATATTTCAGAGTCGCATGAAATATGCGAGCCGTCAAACGTTAAATATTTCTACCGAGTAATTTTAATAATGCGGCGTATTTGGAGGAGGCCGCGACAAAGGATCGCTTTTTGCCCCCAAAACGAACGTCCCTTTTGGCCGCTTCGCGAACGTAGAGTCCTGTCTCCGTCCGCCGCGTGACACCCGACGTTATTCCCACCCCTCCGAATCTCTTTTCAACCCTTTCATCCACTTTCGACTACTGCAGGAATTCGTGAATTTTCCAATTTCTTTATCCACGCCCTCTTCCGGCCGTTATATTCTCTTATCGCTCTGTAATCCCTTTTTTACTCGCCGTCTGCGCACCAAGAGCTCCCCTTTGGCTATTTCGAATAAACCCATTAACGGCGACACTCTCGGAAAGAGTAATTAAAGTGAAAGAGATGTAGAATTACGCGGAATAAAGAATCGTACCTTGAGCCGTGGGGTTTTGATAAAGGACAAAGAGCATCGTACAGCAGTGTTAAGTGTATATTATATACGTGTGAATCGTTCATTTATGAAAGGACTTTGTTCCTTTGATATGGGAGATTATGCACTGGCGCACTGAAGAAAAAATTACGAGGTGCGGCCGACTGCACTGCGAGGTTCAGAAATATTTCGTTAGGTCAATTATTTTTCAGTTGGCGCAGCTAAATAGCTGTTAGTGGAACTTGAGAAATATGTATGCATGAGTCAACCGTATCATGTAATTGTTCTAAATCATTTCATTCAACTGCGAGTGCAGTTGACGCGACAAGCATAGATTGAACGAAACATATTAAACTCAATTACTTTGGCTTGCTCTTAAAATATAATAGCTCTTTAACTGATCAGTGTGGTTCAACGAACTATTTCGTTCGCGCAACTTGAACTCCTTGTTCGGTTCTAGAGAAACATTCGAAAATTAAATCGCTGGCCTCTGTTTCATTTGGGGCGACGTTATATCAACGATATGTAGAAAAAAATCCGATAAAAACTAGATAGATTATTAAAAAAGTGAGTTTCCTTACTTTAATAACAGTCGCTCCAATATTGGACGGGAGTAGCTGCGCCAAGCGTGAAAAAAAAACTCTGTTTTCCGATATAACCGGTGGATTAAACATTCCCCATCAGAGGCCGAGGTCGAGCTCCCGTTTCGGCGCGAATTATCGAATATTTTCGAAAATATTTAATAACGAAAAATACCCTTGACGCGACAGAAATTGGATTTTTTATTCCACCTTCAAACGGACGCGAGCGAACGGCGATATTTTTAAAATGGCCCTCTCACGCGGAAAAATCCAAATTCACCCCTTCAAATGTCTGCTTCCGACGAGAGACTCCCTCGTGGCATTAAAACGTCACGCTCTGGACGCGCACCGGAATGGACTGTAGATCCGTGACGCCTTTGTCCCGTCGATGAAACCAGTAAATGTAACCAGAAAAACCTCGGAAGGCTTTTAGTATCGATAGGGGTGCTCCTCCGGCACCCCTTATCGAAAATCCTTCTCAGATTCTCCCCGGCCGTCAGTATCAGAAGTTGTTTCGCCGCGAAGGCGATTTATCGCACACGGCCAGGACGGAAAGGTATCGCTTTCCTTTGGAGAGATTAGCTGTCGTAATCACTCTTACGGATCTTCGAATCTCTCACGGCCTTTGTAACACACTAGGACGACGCCCGCACTTCGGCTTCCAAACAGCCGGTTCGGCAGCTGGCGTAGCTTTGAACATGTATCTACACACACGAGTGCAGTCTTTAATAAGAAACCTTCCGTAGTATATCGCGGTTTTTGTAATGCTCCACGAGTTACAAAAACAATTTAAAAAAATGAAATGTTTATATAGGTATAAGTAGGTATGTACTCTATTCACTGTTTAACTCATTTGGTGACTTTATGGGAAGAAGATAATGTTTTCGTATATTGAATCGCTGATATCTTATACTTCTTTCGTGATATCGACCTAATAACCGAGGCTTTCATAATCAACGCTAAAAATACAGAAGGTAAAGTGGTTCAACGATCGATTTAAGAAATTTCAATTTTTGAAAAAAATTCAAGCACTACTTCGAATATACAATATTAATAGCGTATGAAGTGGTATTGCTCGTCTATTCCATGGAATAAACGCCCCCGCGATAGCGCGTACTGTGTTTATATTATCTCTTTTTTTCTTCGCGAATGACCCCACGCTGTGTAATTCGTTGTATAACGTTATCTCGAGGAGCAGATGTGCGAGGTAACGGCCCTTTAGAAATTCCCGACGTACCAACCGCGTCGCGTCAGACCGTCCGATTATTTGCGTTATCTCATCGATCTAAATATTACAATTACACTCGGCCTGCCGGCAAGCGTCGCTTCTGCCTCTTTTTATGTTCTGCAAATTGCTCTAACGAGTCCCACATGTGTCATTTAGAGATACCCGGCTAAACGGGTGAACGGATGTGTTCGAAAAAGAACAAATTTGTTAGTTCCAGGAAATACGAAAGCCCCGGGCCAGATATCTGAGAAATGTCTAATCACTTATTAATTACTGCTACGTATTATTAATTAATTATAGCTTAATATGCCAGTTTCTTCAAATTTTTGAGATATCAGTATCTGCGACAAAATTTGTAGACATTTTTTAATTTCAGGGTAAAACACATAAAAAGTTAATCTATGATTTCCACAGATTCCAATATTAAATATAAAGGCCAATAATTAAAGATGGAATAAAATTAAACATGGTTTAACCAGAAGTTTCAAAAATAACATTTATCAGATTATATCCACCATCCAACCCAGACGCCTAAACCCTTGTATGCGCCATATAAATCTCCACAAAAATACCAAACAAAATATCCAAATAAATCGTCAAAAGCGTTTCTTTTCTTTCAAAGAAGACGAAATGACGTACCTATGGATACACGCATCAGCTCTCCCTCTTTCCCTCAAAACAGTATACCTTGTACCTGCTAACCTGTCTCCCTTTGCCACCAGCGAACAAAAAGGCCTACCTTTTTTTTGTCCTCAACGTTTCATATCTACGCCGAAGACCCGCCCGGCGCTTCCACCCTGAATAAAGAAAATATGAATAAATAAATCGGAGCTTATGTCCATGGCGGACGAGGCCGCTAAGCCGCGGAACGACCGGGAGAGTAATCGGTGAATAAAAGCGACGTCGGGCAGATGGCTGGTGCGGCCATTAGCTAATGGATCCCTAACGCCACCCCGCGAGAGTCATCCACCACAGCGCGGCTACAAACGTTAGGGATAGGTGTAGGTACACCTACCGAACAACCAAGCGAGCTACCTCTATACACCGAGCCACCCTCCACCCACGCCAATCGCGCTAAATCACAAACGAACGCCGAATCGTGCGCTTTTCCGAACCACCCACTCGTTCGCTCGTTTATTGGTTCGTTCGTTTGAAACGACGTCAATCGGATGATTCGGTCGTTGCATCGTAGATACATACGTCCGGACTACTTATGCGTCAGCACGGTTTTTAGAAATGTAGCTGATGAACGTTAGGTCTTGGTAACGTAACGGAAATGAAATTAAATAAGTACACACACACGGGCGCGCGCGGAGAGAAGAGTATATTAATCACTGTTATAGTAGATAATATAGATTTGAAATATTTTCTTGCACGAAGAAAACCATAGCTTGATCCTGGAATTACAATATATCGTGTTTTTGATTGGAGAAAATATCTTTTTGACACAAGCAATTATTTCTTTCAGTGCACGGAAAGAAGAGTATTTATATTAATGACTGTTATACTAGATAATAGATTTGATATTTTGGGGAAAGTATTACGTTCATTCATTTACTGTATCACAAAAGTTGACATACATCTAGTGAACTTTACTGAATGTACAATATGTCAATTATCATCATACAGTAAATGAATGAGAGAAATCATTGCTGGTGTCGAAAAAATGTTTTCTTCAATCACAAAAACACGACATAATCCCAGGATTAAGCTATGATTTTCTTCAGGCAAGAAAATAGTTGATAGGCTTGAGTACCGTAGAGCGGGGCGAGTTCGACATCGCGGGGCGAGTTCGACACTTTCCGAAAAAGTGTTTGCAGTGGACGTACCGAGCAGTCGCGGTACTTTTTGACAAAGATTAATGGTTAAAGGTGTTCCATGTATATTTAGGTATCACAATTGGTAACTTACATGTTCCATTAACATTTTTAATTTTCCTAGCGGGTTTAAATAAGAGGTACAAAAATGTAGTTTTTAGAAAGCTTGAAACTTTCTGCTGAAACTCACAATTGTATCGGCCTATCAAATTTTTTTTATCTCTGCTCACTGGTAGAACCTTGCAGTCAACAATGACACCAAAATCTTATTTTTATTACGAACAGGCGCTGAGTGACACCGCTGAGAACAAAAGTCGGTGACTTTAGGTCTGTGGTGGGGTGAGTTCGGCAGGTACTGTAATATTGGCGGAGTGCGCGTTAACTGCTCCTTGAAGATAAGGATTGCAGTTTTACTTACTTATTTATTAAAAGATTATTTATAAATTCTTTATTTATAATGATTTATGATTAAATTTACTTACTTTAGACGTAATATATCATATTTTAGTGTCTTTATGAGGCTTTGCAACGTCAAAATATGATCAAAATCCGAGATAATAAGCTTACCTTGCCAAGGTAAAAACTGTAATATGAAATTATTACCTATTTTATTTAAAGATAATTATTTAATTATTATTTTGTTTACCTACTGTACTACCACAACAAAATTAAGTGTGCCAAATGTGTTTTAAAACAAAAATGAAGTGCTGATGTGCAATAAAACAGTTTTTATTTTTTAAAATTGTTTAATTTATATTCGGAAAAAGTCGAACATTTCATTTCATATTAATTTAGTTTAATTTTCTAAAAAAAAAATTGTTTACTACAAAAATTCTAAATTTTTATGACTGAAACGTCAAGAAAGGCTAAAAGTAACGTCTGGTACAATTTTTGTCAAAAATAACCGAAGAAATCGTAATTTAAAAGGCAAAAATGGATAGGTGACGAACTCGCCCCACCTGGCGGGTAAGTTCGACAGGTCGGTTTTCTCGCTCTCAACCAAAAACAAGATGGCCGAGTAAAATTATTTTTAGTTCTTCAAAAATTTTAGTGCTAGACCGAAGTTTTTCACCCAGAACAAATATCCAGAAACGATCAGAGTGAACAGACCGTTAAAATGAGTTCTTAAAAGTGACGAACTCGCCCCGCTCTACGGTATCTAATTGTTTCATTCCCACAGAAAGAATTTCCCGTTCCAACTAAAGTATATTTTTAAATCAATAGTATTATATCCTTCGATCAAGAACTTGTATTCTTAAAAATTTGTAAAACCACATGTTTTTGGTTTCAAAAATATTTTTTGACATTAGCAATTATTTCTCTCACAATCAGTGCAGAAAACGATTTGCAAAGTTTTCAACTTTTTTCTTCTTCAAATATGAATAATTTGAATTTCTCTTTCAGTTGCAGTTTATGCATTTCTTATTCCATGGATCCAATTTTCCCGGAGTCAGACACAAACTTAATCAAGTATCTACAGAGGAAATCAAAGGTCCTCGAGGTTCACTCGCGCAGTTCCTACACAGATTATATTAGTATACTCTCCGCGGATGCTTAAACGCGCGGAGTGTATCTCATAAGTGAATAGGCGTGTACACACGTATAACTCATACGAAGACCGAGCTAAAGGCGCGCGTATACAGGAAGATTCGTAGACCCCCAATTACCTAAAACATACTCGACGCTCGGCCGAGCGATCCTCTATAATTAACACGCGTCGCTGGAACCGCATGAGGGGCCCGGGATCCGGCCGTACATCAAACGGTACGATTTTCGAATTGCGCCGCGAATCGATGCCGACGAAAGGTCGGTTCGCGGATCCGTGAAAGGGCTCGCGCTGGTTGGCTTAGGTCAGGTCGTAGGATGTGGTCTTCAATGCTTATTCCCTTCGCCTCGTTAAAATAGCTCCGCATTCGTTTCGTAGATCGATATCGTCCCGAAGCCTTGAATCAAGGGAGAGGGACTGTCGGCATGATTAAGACAGATGACAATTCGTGATTGGCCCGGCCGACGTGCGAGTAGGTATAGCGCCTATGCGCGCGCAAAGACCCGTGGTTGAACCCTCGTATGACCCTCATTTTGACTGTACACTTAAGACCTTCGGGTCAAATATGAACTAATCGGAAATAAAAAATAAATGTATATACTGATTATTAATAACATTTATTTTCAGTACCTTAAATGTATTGTTAAACTGTCAAGTAACTTAATATCGCTAAACTTTAAATTTAACTAGTCTTTTTTTATAGAAACGAGCAGAGCGTTTACGAATCCATCACCGTCTCTGTACAGAGAACAAGAATTAGTTGGATCTACTGAAAATTACTTGCGGAGTCGCAAGTAATTATTTATTTGTATCGGTAAAATCTTTTAATATATCTGTCAGTTATCTTTTCCTTATAACCATGTGAAATAGTATGTGATTGTAAGAAAGAAATATTAAATTAATATAAAAAACGATTTAATCGATGTAAATAAATAATTACTTGCGACCCCGCAATTTTTCTTTCTCTGTATAGGTACGTATCACACGCTTGTTGACTTGACGATGATTGGAAAGCGCTTGGAGACTTGAAAATGGAAATATTACATAAACGTATACAGTCATTATGAACCTGAGAACCATATGAGGATTGAGGACAGCCTGTATCATTACACGTCGCCCTGGCGATGCACCGCTGCACTCGTTTCGGATGCATATATTGGCTAATCCATCGCTTCGTCGAGATTTCGTCGTATCGACAGTTTTTTCTTCCCCGTCGATTCTTGGCAGCGCTCCCGAGCTGCGCATTCGCGCATGTACTCTCACCCAATCGTACGCGGATGTATCACATACGCGTGTGGATGCATATGTACGCCCGGAGCATTGTACGGATGCCGACGTTCCGGGAAGAGCGAGAGCGTATCGATAATTCGATAATACGGCTGACGCTCCGCTCTTCATGGAATATACGCAAAACTCGTGCGACCGGGTAACATTAATATTTATCGGCGAAGTTTAAAATCGAGACCTCTCCGACTTGACGGTTCCTACGCTGGAAGTTCCGAATGAATATTTAACCGGAACTGCTGCTGGGAGAAGAGAAGAATTTTGATGTTCCTTCGGGCATACTTTTCCGTTGGTATACTTTCGTCGTTCTAGTTTGAAGCATTTCAGTGAGTGGGTCATTTATTAGGTCGCGCGAATTACACGGTACATATTAATGACGAATTTGAGAGAAGTCGGTAGTTTCGCGATTCGAGGCGTAATGCATTCGAAGGTTCTTTTCATCTTTTTATTAATTGCCTATTATACACTCTCACATCCATATATTATTTTTTATAACTAATTAGGTATGTTTCCACTCGCTACACGTTTCTTATATTTTCTTTAATAACCTGAAAAATGACTATACAAAGTGAACCTTAGCTAACGTCTGTGTATTAATAGTTGCATGATCGAAGGGACAATGCCTTTATAAAATAGCTTAATGAACCAAAAACGAATAACGGATCAAAACGTACTTATTTATAAATATATATAGTTAACGTATTTGTTTATTTCGTTAGCATTTTGTCGAACTGTTGTAAAGGTATCAAAAACGTACCTTTTTAATGTACAATAAACGTACGTATTTATTTATTTCGTTTTTATTTTGTCGAACTGTTGTAAAGGCATTACCCCATCGATCTCTCTCTCTCTCTCATGCAACCATTAATACATAGACATATGCCAAGGTTCATCTCGTATAGTTAAGTCAAAAGCATATTAAAATATTTGGCAAATTCTTGAATCACTTCAAACAATTCGTGATATTTCCCTCCCGATCAGGAAATATGTACACATCGCTCCCCCCCGCCGCGAGAGGAAGATCGATACGTCTCACCGTCATATTCCACAACCCACGCATAAAACTTATTTCTCCGAGCCCAAACCGCAGCGATTTCAGCGTCCCAAAGGTTCCTTGGCAACGTCACATGCACGTTCCCGTCGGCAAATCCCATCCCCTACCACTCGCCGGCGAATTGTACGGCGCGCGCCGCACAATCACTTTTGTAATTCTTGTTGACAGCGGTGCGCGGCGGGCTTGGCTTTGCATATCCGCGAGCGCGCGCGCTCGATGCCTTCCATCCAATCCCACCGGCAGATAAACGGTACATCCAACTGTGCGTATAAAAAAGCTGGCCTTCGAAATGACCGCGCGCGCGCGAGAGAGAGAGAGGAAGTCGACAAACGTCTCGCACAGGAGAATAAGTAATAACGACGAGAAGCGTCCTCCCAGTTACCAGGCATGTTTAAGACATTTTCATCCGACTGCTTCGCATTTGTTCGGCTCCGAGACTTATGATTGCGAGGAGTTCCATCGGGGCAAAAAGCCTCCGCCCCCGCCCCATCCCGTGGCCGCCGTCGCAGCGTCCCCGCGGCTCCTCCGGAATAGTAAATAAGAATGGGCCCACATCCTTCTTGCTCGGTATAACGTTCATTTTACCGGAGAATGCCAAGAATGGCGCGCGCCCAAGACAGCGAGACATTGTTCAAATTGCGGAGAGTAGAGACATCGATCACCGCGGAGCTGCCGCAGCTGAGCCCCCGGGGAGTGACACGCGGCACAAGCGACCTAACCACCCCCCTTCAACTTCCCCCTTTTCTTCGTCGTCGTCGTCCTCCTCCGCCTCCTCCGCCGCTTCCACCCGTCGTCCCCGCCGCTCCACCTTCAACCCCCGTCAGTAGTTGACGCGCCGCGGTGGAAACCATAACCCGTGCGGTCTCCCCGCCGCGCGCCCTTGCCCCTCGCGCGGAGCGCAGACCTTAAGCCTGGCTTCCGACTTGGATTGAGGTGGATTTAGGACGCCCCCGAGACGGTGGTAACGGCGGACTGGTGAGGGGGCGGGATATGGAGAAATGGAGAATCAATCGGATTTCTCTAAATAACGGGTACTTTTTGTCTTTTCGGTGGGCTATTTGTTTTCGGTAATATTTTGTTGAGTGAAACGAGCGATTTTAGTAGTTTATTTATGTATATCGCGTATGAAGCAACTCGAGGGGTTTATATCTGTGGTTCATTTGCGGTACAGTGAGAAAACAAATGTAGCAAATTTGACTGAATTAGGGGTCATGGGCGGGGGAACGCGGATTTAGTTACTTCACTGAGAAAAATATCTGGGTTAATCAAACTAAAATCTTTTGGAGACGATGAGCAAACCTTTGGTGAAATATGGATCCTTCATCTGTGTTTGGTTAGACTTACCACTTTTTGTTTAAAATAACTAAACGTTTGGTCGCAATAACTTGACATTTGTTTAGAATAACCAGATGTTTGGTTCAACTGGGCAGTACTTCGATTAGAATAACTAAACGTGTTTAACTAGATGCGTCTTGTCATTCTAACCTAATTATTTTTCTCAGTATTGAACTAGTACTACGGTAGAATTGACTATCGCTTGTTTCCGTCAATCAGTTGTCAACTATTACAATCACATTATTTAATTCAAGTAATTCAATCGGCGCTCCCCCGCCCCTTAACCGCCAATTTCGTCAAATTTACTAGGTAATTCTTTTCTCTATGCAGAAATTCCCAGGCAGAAAAGTTCTATGTTTTTTATATATTCTGTAAACCTTATCTGTGCTTGAGATAAATTGTTTAGGAATTTGGATGAATTTATTAAAGCATTGAAATGATTATTAACTGTATAATATACTACATTCAATCACCCAACCGTCTTTTCAACCTGCAAACATTTAAGGCAATTTTATTAGTAATTAAATCAACTGAACAAGTCAGCTATGCCGCGCAGTTGGATCTACCACATTAATTCAGTATTATCGACCTTCATCTAGTCGTGTTAAATAAAATTCGATTAGATCGACTACACATTCTTTAATCACATGGTTGAAGCACATTTTTTTTTCAATGCACGATTACTTTTCCGCCTGGGTTGATCCCGAACTATCGTCAGGAAACACAGTACTCGAACAAGGGTCAAATCCAGCGACGCGATACGCCCCGCCGTGGCCTCGTTTCGCCGAAGGAACCGCGGGAATTCGCGTCGAACTCGATCGCGAGCGAGACGAAGAATTTTTTTCCCAATTTTTTGTCGTCTCGATATCAGTCGCCGGACGGATCCTTGGAGCGCGGCCAAAAGCGTGTTGTCGCAAAACCGCCAGTCCGGGCAACCTGCCGCGGCTTTGATTTATTCGATGGCCCGCGTTCGGGCCAGGTATATTTATTTATATTTGCTTCGCGTTTTCCATCGGACTCTCTCGTCGCGCGGCTATAGTCACCATCGAGCGAACAAGCTGCCACCCACTCTCGCGCTCCTCCCGCCGGTTTTACCCGTTATTCGAGTACCTTCCCGACGCGGCATTTATGCAAATCGGACGAATTTAAAGTAAGAATTTAATAAGCGAATAAGAATGCAAATTGACGGAGGGGGAGGAGAGACGAGCGGGACGAGTGTGACTCCCTCTCCCCCTCGCGAGGAGCGCGACGACGTTTCCACGACGTGCACGTACGCCACGGCGACGACTGCAACGTAAATAAACCTTAACCCCTGCCGAGAGTGGAGTCGGTTTCCCCCAGCCCTCCCCTCTCCCTCCCGCAACTTTCATCTCGGCATAATTCTGTCCCGGTCGCGAGCTCCTCAAGGCAGAAGTACTGCTAATTAATCCTTTTAACAGCGCTCAAATTTAATTAATCTCAAAGTTATGTGGTCGACCCTTCCGCCGCCGCGTCGCGCGGTCTCCCTTCTCTCTTCCCTCCTTATTTTTTCTCTCCGACAATTTGCCCCGAAATTGTATACGTAAGCGGGCTTTCGAAATCCGATTTGAGGTTTCCCGTCTCCTCGCGTTCGCCGCGTCTTCGTTCTCCTCGACGCGTATCCGCGGTCCTCTCGCTGTCGGACTTTCTGCGTTTTGAATGATTACCGCGACTCGATGTCCGTGCGTGTTGCGGTCGACTTTGATTTTCCGACCGATCCGTCTTCTCGTCACGCCCGCGACGCGCCCCGTCGGAGACGATTCTCGCGCCGGAAATCTTCCACGATCGAGAGCGATTTGCATCCGGCTCCGCGGGGACCCGGGCTACGGGAATGTTAATTCGGAAGTATTTTGGTTCCGAAAAAATGAACGGCAAGCAGTAAGCTTCTAGCGTGTTGTGATAACCCGGGTCGAGTTTTTTGACCTGGGAAGTTCTGGCAAAACTTAAAGTAGCCTATTAAGATCTGTTTAAAACTGAGTAGCCCTGGTGAAGTCTAAGAAGACCTGTAAATTCCTAACACGTGCTGTGTCTCCTCGCTCATCTATAGCTCTGTGGAGATCCGTCACGCTGTGGCGGCCTGACGCCAGATGGCGCCGACCCTCTCGGCCCTCGGCTCGCGGCTCCGGGCCCCCGGCTCTCGGCTCTCGGTAGTAAAACGGCGGTGAGTTACTATATAAGAGGACCACAGAGCGTCTAAGGCAGGAGTCGGCCTAGCCTTATTGACGAGTCCACGAGCCGACTCCTAGTCGAAATTGCGGACTGAATAAAATCAATTCGCCACGTGGCGATTCGCGTCTGATAAAATAAACGCGCACGCGAGATCGAAAAGTCAGTGGAAAGAACAAGCGAGAAAGAAACGAAGAAATAGAGGCTTAACTCACCAATATTTCAGCTTACTATTAATTAGAAGCCGATTGCCACAAGTCGAAAAAAAGGGCACTCGCGAAGGACGCGCTCGACTATCACTCTCGAACTATACCTACCCTTTAACTTTATTAAGAAAATTCTAAAAATAAAGGAGCTATGGCACTTTTAGTGAAGCAGCTCATTTCTCACGCATCTACGTATTCGCGATCGTTTTTGAATGCGTCATCATTTCATTTCTTATGGAGACACAGTGATTGGATATCGATACTTTACTTTGAAAACCTGGTAAGTGCAATTTTTGACAAAAATGCCATTTATAGCTTACTGCGTTAAGGTTTAAAATCTGAGCACACAGTAAGCTATAAATGGCATTTTTGTCAAAAATTGCACTTACGAGGTTTTCAAAGTAAGGTATCGATATTCTACAATATTCAAAGAATGTTCCATAATTTGTCGGTCTAAATTGGACCAATATTATTTTATTATCAAAAAATTGCTTGGGTCCATTTAACCCATGTGTGACCGTTATGGAACTATACGGACATGTGACCACGGAGGGTTAATAAACGCTTACCAAAGAATGTCCAATATTATGTTTTTTCTCATCGATAAACAACACTCCGAGTGCCTTATGTGGCTCGATTTCCGCGGTAAAAAAACACGACGCGTCGGTATGCAGGTATCGCGTGGGCGTATCCCTTCGACGTTCACTCGAGTAGATACTCACCTACCTACATTCAGCATATCGCGTTTGCATAATGGAACGTTAACCTCTTTTATCTTACGCAACGGAATTTACGATAGCTACAACTTCTTTCGTGCTTTTAAGGAAGAATGTTCCACGGCTTCGCATATGTAGTCGTCGTCTACTCTCGACACCTCCCCACCTACGATCGCGATGCTATACCCACGCCGCAAAGTTCGAATGGGGAGAGTATGACTGCACGAGCCGATAGGGGATAATCAATCCCGTATACCGGAACGCTTCTCCCGGGAGTTGGGACGTGTGTTTGCGTTTGCGTGCTAATTTGCCCTAACCTAATGAGAACCAACTTTGGCCGTTTGTTCAGGCTCGCGTTCGTGTAATTCTCGAGGAATATAAATACGATATAGGTATATCGAGAGGAGCTCTACCGCGCGTGTGATTAATCTTTTCATCGAAGCCTCCTCGACCCTCCATTTTATTTGACTTCAACCGACTGACGTACGAGTAGAGGGAGAATTTGTTCTCGAAGTTTCCATTCCCTGTTCGTTTCAATATGTGCGCGGTTTAAATTTCTTTTTAGAACGGTATAACGTAACGCAAGAGGCTCTCTTGACTTGTGACCCTAATTGGATAAATTCATTAGCCACGAGATATCAGCCTGTGCGCAACCCGAAGGATATCAAGCTTCTCTAATTGCTCTAAGACGCAACGGCAAGGATTACCTTCGGCCGGAGAAGGTCAGCTTATTGTTAGTCGCGGCGAAGCACTAATTGAGTCAATTTCGTACGGCGAGTGACGGAGATATCTATTCACATGGTCAAAGTGACTATTAAGAAAATTCGTTTGTTTCTACGCCGACTAATGTTTTGGAAAATTACTCATGTCGCGATTTATTTTAACGGTCTTCTTACGAAGTAACGAGTTTCATGTAATATCATTGCAACGACTGAGTAGTTTCTCTTCTTTTAATCACCTCCGATCGAGCGGTACGCTATGGGGTTGGGACATTTGGACAAACATTTTTAACGAACCGTATAAATACGTTCTATGTTCATAGATATTTAGTGGAAAATTTCTCATTTAATATTTAATAACATTATTTATCGTCAAAATGCCATTAGAAGTGCTGAATTTCAAACGCAGCTATAGATGTGTTACGATTGGTCAAATTCATGTTTCCATTATTGGTTGACACTGTTTTGCTTAACAGCGTCCATATAAACAATTTTTCCGCAAGAAAACCAATTGTCATCCCCCAACCCCATTCCATCGAAGATACGACACTCTCTTTTTCCCCGTACGACGCCCTGATCATGATACACGCATTCGCAAACGCGAAGAGCGCCTCTCGAAGACGCGCGAGCGCCGCCTCCCCGCAGAATCTTATCGCTCCAATGAAATCGAACCTGACCACGAATCTCTCCGCGCTATAAAGTAGAGAGTCGTTATTTACGTAACAACGCCGTCGTACAGGAACGGCAATTTCTCTCCACTTTCCATTAACCGGCGGATTGATTTCCATTGAAAAAATATTGATGGTGGGGCCAATTACGGTGGACAAGGGGTTGGAGGAGGAGCGAGGGAGAGAAGAGGAATGGCAGGAAGAGGCAGAGAGGGCGCGCGGGGTCGAAAGAAATGCAGGGACCCTCGACATGTTCAGGCGCGCTCCTCTAACGCGTGTCATTATGTGGAGGGTGAACGAATCATAACAAAAGAAGAGGAAATGGGCAAATGTTTTTGAGTAGCCCCGTGCTTCACCCTGACCCATTGTTATTTAACGCGGGTGCCCGGAAAGCATTGTCGAAGTTCTGCCAAATGGCGATCGAAGTTGGAGGGGCTGCGTTGGCCATGGCGAGAGAGAGAAGGGGGCGAGTAGCCACTCGTTATTTCTCGCTCATCGACTCGCGCGATACGACGTATGGCGTCGAGAGTACATCGTCGCGAATTCGCTTTGTCGCCGCTGCCGATATTGCGAGATTAAAACGGACCAATTTCCCGGCTTGTCGATAGTCGTCCTCCGGTCCTCCGCCACCCTTTGTAGCCGATCGTCATAGAGAGGCTTCCGTCGATGGCGACGTAATAATTAATAACTCTGATATATGTATTTCCGCTTTTTGCAACGCTCTGACGTTCGATGCATGTGTGAAGCTCGTTCCAAAATTGTTTATGCGATAACGAGAGCGAATGAAGCGAAACGTCCAATTCGAAGATAAGTCGATAAAAGCGCGCGAATATTAAAAGGAACCGATTCGTCCTCTCGTCGATATAAGTACTCGCGCTCGCTTATCCCATCCCTCCTCGATCAAAGGAGACCGTGCCGCGCATTCGTGACAATGTAATAATTAACAACGGCCGTACGGCCGTCATTTACGAGCACCGACACTCGATATCCGTTCTCGCGCTACTCGATTCCCGGCGGGGATGCCTCTCGGACGTCTCTCGCTCCTCGTATTTCGATTCACCCCTTCTTCCACCCCAGCAGCGTTTCCCATCTCCGTACACCGCGATGCGCTCAGTTTTCAACTTCCCGTTCAATGGCCCGTCCACGTCGTCGCCGTCGAGAGGTTCGTGCGGCTGAATAACTCGCTCGTCATTAGCAAGCCCTCCCTGTATAGCGCACGTATAACATTATAACAAAATGCAAACGCTTTTACATAACGGTAATGAGTTCCATTTCGGTAATGAGGTCGCACGCCATTGAAAATGTTTGCTCCGTTGAAACAACAATTGTCGCCTAGGTGCAAGTCGCGCCGGCCGGCAAGGCGGAGGGTCGCCCCTCGACGCAGTAAAAGTTAATGGAGGAAGAAATAACCGTTTCAAAGAATCCTGACGGCTTCTCTCTCTCTCTCCGACCTGACCTTTCCTGCACCTCCAGCCCCCTCCCATCGCGCTCTCCTCCTCTGCTCGCCCGACGCTCCACGTCGACGAGAGATTGAATTCATCCACTCTCGGAACGATATTAACAGGGAATCCCATCCCGCGCGAGCCGCTGCAAAATGGAACGTTTTATAACTCGTCCGAAGTTGAGCCGATTCGGATTCCGGCTTTGTTATACCCAGTCGCCTCTTGTTTAACGTTCACCGCGGGAGGAAATTCATCGAAAAATATCGAGGATGCTGCCGGGTGTACACGGTCCTGTCTCTGTGGCTGGTCGGACGACGGGATTACGCGCGCGGAAATTCGAGGAACAGGGGGCGGGGACTCCTTGCAGTGGTAGTGAGAGGGGTGAACCGGTATCGGGGAGATGCGAATGTTTCGGTTGCTGCATGGTGTGTTCTGTTTGTTTGCGAGGTAGAATTACAGCATTATATGGTTAAACTTATTTCGACACTTTTCTGTCAGTAAAGTGAATGTCCCGATTCCTAATAAAATCCTCAAGTGTCTCTCTATTATATTAAATATATTATCGTAAACTGTTCGCATGAATATCTTTATTATTCCTTATTATTTGGATATATATATTGACGATATCTCAAAGGAAATATAAGATATCTGTGATTTCATGTACCAGAACATTATTTTGTTCACGGAAAATCATCGATATTTCGGTCTTCCTTTGAGATATCCTCGATATATTTATAATTTTCGTAATTAGCGTAAAAAAAATACATAAGATAGGGTGATCCAGAATTCGATTCCAGAGATTTCGATTTTTGCGAAAAATCTAAGGGGTATGCCTTCGATTCGAATCGAATTCTCGACCATCCTATCTTATGTATTTTTTCGCGCTGATTACGAAAATGATAGATTTATTGAGGAAATCTCAACGGAACACCGAGATATCGATGATTTCTTGCGGAAAAAAAATTTCTTTATACACAAAATCAGCGTTATTTCATATTTCCTTTGAGATTTCGACCAAATAACCGTGCTTTTCGGAATCAGCGTAAAAAAATACATAAGATAGGGTCATCCAGAATTCGATTCCAGAGATTTCGATTTTTGCAAAAAATCTAAGGCATACCCCTTAGATTTTTCGCAAAAATCGAAATCTCTGGAATCGAATTCTCGACCGTCCTATCTTATGTATTTTTTCGCGCTGATTACGAAAATGATAGATTTATTGAGGAAATCTCAACGGAACACCGAGATATCGATGATTTCTTGCGGAAAAAAAATTTCTTTATACACAAAATCAGCGTTATTTCATATTTCCTTTGAGATTTCGACCTAATAACTGTGGTTTTCGGAATCAGCGTAAAAAAATACATAAGATAGGGTGATCCAGAATTCGATTCCAGAGATTTCGATTTTTGCGAAAAATCACATTTTTTCAATTTTTCGCGAAAATTTAAATCTCTGAAATCGATCTCTCGACCACCCTATCCGATGCATTTTTTCACGCTGATTCCAAAAATCATAATTATCAGGTCCATATCTCAAAGGAAATATGAGATATTAGCGATTTTATGTTCGGAAAAATTATTTTTTCATAAAAGAGTCATGGATATCTCGATGTTCCTTTGAAATTTTCTCAATATATTGATGATTTTTATAATCAGCGCGAAAAAATACACAAGATAGGATGGTCGAGAGTTCGATTCCAGAGATTCCGATTTTTGTCAAAATCTTAAGCGCTGATTCCAAAAATCATGCACTTATTGAGGAAATCTTAAAGGATCGCCGAGATATCGATGATTTTCCACGAAATATTTGATATTTCCTTTGAGATATAGTCAATGTATGTCAATAAGTGCATGACTTTTAGAATCAGCGCTTAAGATTTTGACAAAAATCGAAATCTCTGGAATCAGTAGAAATGCTTATTTACTTAAAATAGCCAGGAAGTTCAATTTAGGTACCGGTTCAATATAGGCAACTCTCCCCTACCTAATCCTCTCCGATGATCTCCGCGCGCGAGAGAGGTTACGCTCCCGACTCCCTCGTCTCTCTCCCCCCTCCCCTCGCCGGGAGGGCGAACGCGGAGGGACATTCTTCGCGCGAAGAAGCCGAGCCTCGGCTCGACGCGGTGGAACGCGTGATTCGGCCCGGATACGAAGAAGAAGAAGCGTTTATTGTTATACGGCGGCCGATGTTTTATCACGCGACGCTAGGGGAGGCAGGGCGGAGGAGGTGATAAATGGTAATTGCGTAAAAGTGGTGCGGCGAACACGAGTAACACCCGTTCCTCATTAGAGGCTTGTTAAGGCGCGGTGGAGTGACAGAACGCGTCGCGCAGAGGGCGCACAGAAGTCAGAGTGTTTAGCGGCGTGTCTCGGGCCTCCTTCTTTCTTCAGTCGCTTCTTCTTCCACTTCTTCTTCCTCTCCGTCGTCCTCCGCGCGCACCGCCGTCTCTTTATTCTTTCACGCGAGCGGCATCCCGCCCGCCGCGCCACCTTTCTTAATGCGAGCGTTGAGAGACCCGCGGAGAGCGCGCTGTACGACCGCGGCTCGTAATGAAATAACGTTTACGAGCCCGCGCGTCCTGTCGTGCGTTTTTAAATAAAAATACGCGCGGCGCGTGTGCTCGCCTGCGAGAATGACGGGGAGAAGTGCAGACGGAGGTGGTTTATGCGTGTAATTTTTCGGAGGATTCATTGTCCGTTTTATTGTTCCGTTGGATGCTGATGCAAGTGCCAGATAATTCGAGCATCTCGATACTCATTTCGTTATATTTTTTTATTTACGCATGCGAAGTCCCGTTTGAATCTCATCTCAATTGTACTCCCGGTGTCACGGATTCTGTCGCTGATGACTTTTTAAAATGTCACGTTTGAACTTACCAATGATCAATCAATTCTTATGCTTTCGTTAATCAGAGCAAACGCCGTCGCAGCTAACAAAAACATGAGAATTAATTGTGCAGCGATAGAATCCGTGACGCCGGGAGTACAATGGACCCTGTCAGATATATTTTCTTAATACATATGCATATCTAGATTCTTAAACTTACAATTTTTTAGAAAGAAGTGTAAAGGAGGAAAAGAGTATCCAACAATATCAGGATTGGCAATTATTATACGCATTCTTAGTGGCAATTGTAGCTTGTACTTTTGTGTCAGATATTGCGCATCGTTGACCATAAGGTCAAAAAATAGATGCCTCCACATAGAGAAAGAATTAATTAGATCTACTAAGAATTACTTGCAGGGTCGCGAGTAATTATTTATTTACGCCAATGAAATATTTCAATGCATCAATTTGACATCTTTTCCTTACAATCATGTACAATAATATGTGATTGCGAGGACGAAATATCAAATTAATATGAAAAAAGATTTAACCGATGTAAATAAATATTTACTTGCAACCCCACGAGTAATTTTTAGTAGATCCAACTAATTCTTTTTCTCTTTGTCTGCACATCTCTAGAAAATTTGCACTGGTAATAAATAACACATATACTACAGAAAATAGAAATAACGATAAGAATAACCGAATGCAATCGGCACCTGTCATCGTCACTTAAACCGTATTAATGTGCCGCGACCTTTTATGCCGCGACATCTGATCGCGTGCCCCGGCTTCGACTTCGGTTCATGTCGCACGCGAGTAGGTACTCGAGTAATCAGTACGCACGAAGGAAACTATAATCATAAAATGGACGCGGTACCCGATACCAGCATTTACGCAGTCGTTGACATTTTACGTGATATTATTCGAGAACGATGGAAACCACAGTCGTATTTTGTAGAATCGCTCGAGCTGAAGTTCGTCTCTCTACGCGGCAAAGTGCAGCTTGATTCGATGATAA
The DNA here is from genome assembly GCA_963678675.1 of Xiphydria camelus. NCBI lineage: Eukaryota > Metazoa > Arthropoda > Insecta > Hymenoptera > Xiphydriidae > Xiphydria > Xiphydria camelus. The sequence continues at coordinate 8,173,551 of OY783201.1, forward strand.
ACCAGAGGGAGGAGGATTGCATTATTATCCGTTCCCCAAGATCAATCGCAGCATCCCTCTCGGCCATATCTTGATCCTTTGATGATCTTCTGACCTATTCCCAGAATATGTCGCAATCGCATCGTTTAAAGGACATTAAATAACTCACCTGCGCGGCTGATCGCGTCGCCTGTAAACCAGACACGTGTCAAGGCCATTTAAAAAGAAGAGGTGTCGCAAGCAGGCATCGCTATTAGCACGGAGATTACCACCATGTTAATTACGAAATTAAGATCGTTTATCTGACGTGGACGTTGCCCCGCAGACGCGAACCTGTTGAAAAATCGTCGAGCCAGACGCGCTCCGGATCTCTCGGCTAACTCTTCATCTCGCTCAACGCGGTCATCGTATTCTCGCACTCGATGAATCCGTAGATAACATCTTGACGCGCGACGACCGCGCGTCCGAGATAATCGCTCTCTGTGCTTACGCGTCGCGGCGCGTAGCGGTACAAATAGGCGCGCGCGTGACGCGCGAACGCATCTCCGCAGTGCTCGCGCGCGTCTAGCGTGGTCACTTTATTAACGTATCCCCTTCGCTCGCTTCGTTATTTCGCGCGGCGCCTTCCGCCGTATCGCGAACGCTATCGGCTACTCTCGAACGCGCTCTCCTCGGGCGAGCGATCTTCTCTGCTCGTAGCAGCTGAAATTATTCCTCTCTTGTGGCTTGTAATCCTTTCGCTGCGAGAGGGAATCTGATCGTCGCGGACAGAGACGCTCGGCAACGCGATATCGGCGAAAGATCTTCCGACAAAGAGGATGTGATCTAGGGTTGATTTTATTTTGAAATAAAGATTTTATGACGATCAATTTTTTTATACATAACGCGATACATACACTGAGAAAAATAATTTGGTGAATTTAACCAACATTTTGGAGATGATGACCAAACTGTTTGGTGGAAAATGAATTCTCCATCTGTTTGGTTAAACTGATCGCTTTTTGGTTGCACTGTGAGGAAAGTTTGTATTTTTAATATACTTTTATATAAACCAAAAAAGCATATTGATAAAAAAAAAAGCTTTTTACCAATACACGATTATGAAAATGAATATATTCCGTAATTATGAGAATTAATAAATTTCCTTATGGAATTTCCCTTACAAATTTCATAACGGGTATATTAATTTTCATAGTCACGCGCGCGCGTGTCGGATGAAATCTCTGTATACAATTTTATTAAATTTAATACAAATTTGTGTACAGTATACAATAACTAAATATTTGATGAGAATAACTAAATATCTGGTTCAACTGACCAATATTTTGGTCGAAATAACTAAACGCGTTTAACCAGATACGTTTTGTCACTTCAACCTATTTATTTTTCTCAGTAACAAGACTCGTCGGAATTACATATTTGCGCGGGATTTACGTTTCATCGAGGCGATAAGAATTTCCATCCACAACGCGAGGAATTCTTTCGAGGCGAAACGATTTTCCGATAGTGCACCGCCCACCTCCTCGGCCAACGACGGTTAGGACAAACGGCCCATAAATATCAACTCGAATTATGGAGAGCAAATTGGCCGAGGCCGAAAGTTCGTAACCCGAGAAATAAATCTACGTACAATCTCTCTCTCGGTTAGTTAGGCGCGAAGCACCTCGCCTAGGTTGCGCTAAGTGTCGGATGAATAAAATTATCGAACGAGGAGGAGGACGATAACGACGACGATGCCAACGAGAGAACGGAACCGGCTTCGTGGCTATCGCGCGGTAGTTGGCGCGTGGGCGGCGCGTTTAAACGGTATTCGAGCCGTCGCCGGAGCGGGACTCGAATAAAATCGTTTATGAACGCGATGAGAAAAGTAATTGCTTGTTCGTCCCTTTTATCGCTCGCTTAACCCGTTCGAGCAGAGATTAAGCACCTACCTACGTCCGAGTCTCCGGGACCCTTTCGGGGTACACCTTGGGGAGCGCGAGTCCGGATTTTCGGTAGTAGGAAGCCGCGGTGGTGGTATTCGAAAAATTTCGTGGTAAAATTTCCTCGTTGATTAAACGTCTGCCTCGGCGGTGCGGGACGTCGTTAAGAGATTGGAGGGTTTTTCGAGTTGCGCCGTGGCGCTTCGAAAAATATATCGATGAAATTGGAGAGATCGGTTGACGTTACCGAAGGAAATAATATCGAAGAGAAAAAGGGTGGCTACAAAAACTTGATTAGGTATAAAATTCCCTGACTATTTCCTGACTTTTTCCTGACTATTTCAAATCAGATTTTGTAAGTATTCTCTGATGCTTTTGTTCGTATCAATATAATAATCAAATCAGATCAACAAAGCTACAAATAATAATTGTAATACAAGAACACGAGGTTGCGAAAACGTTTATACTCTAAAAAATTAACGCTGCGACTGAAGAAACATGTGCTGCATTCAACTACGCGGTGAGGTTGAACACGGCGAACCTCACTTCAAATTTGTTGCCTCAACTCTATGTATTTGTCATTACAGTCTTATGGCATTGAAACGAACATACCATGAGGTTCGCCATATTCAACCTCACCGTCGTTGAGTTTAGAACATTTTTTTTTTCAGTGTGACGATAGAGACCTTAATTTTAGTCGATGGGACACACGCATGCTCTCCATTGTGAAATATATCAACGGTGAAATTTCGACAAATGAATTTTACTTCATTCGTAACTTCAAGTAAAAATTCAAAATTCTCTTACATTTTCTTAATTTTTCTCTGGCAAATCAAATTCCCTGACATATACCGGTTTTTCCGGTTTTCCAAATCTGTAACCACTCTGCTACTGAAAAAGTGCGAATTTAAATTGAATTCAACGAGGAGATCATTGCAATATTACTAAATGTATAGGGTCAAATCTGGTAACCTCGAGCTCTGCCCTGATATGCGTACACTTGAATCATCTCGCCGAGATATGAAGTGGATATTAATACATCAACAGAACTGTCGCGGTTAACCTTCCAGCTCAGCTCACAGTTCCAATAATTCCAGGATCGTCTTGAAGGCTCTCAACAATAACCGCTGATTAACTCGAATGGCGATGCCCGAGAATACGATTGCGCGAGTGCCCGCTTCAATTACACCGAGAAACCTGCGAGTGTCCGGATGCTTATAGTTATCCCGTAGAAATAATTGCAAAAGCGAATCCGGCCGCGGGAAACTTCTCTCGCGAGTCTCTCTTCCCCCTCTCTATAATAACGGCCTTCATTGATAACACCCGCGGCTATGTATATCGCGCATCTCCCAACGAGTATACCAATGTACAGACTGGACCAGAAATGCTGCTTTAAAAGTAGATGGAAATAAAAATAGGAACACAAAATAAAAGAATTTATTAGATATACTAAAAATAATTTGCAGGATTGTAAGTAATCATTTATTTACATTAATTAAATCTTTTTTCATATTAATTACTTGTTTCTTCCTTGCAAAAAATGCTGCCGTAATAATTGATTTTCAATGTTATTACTAAGAAAATTAGTTTTTTTCCGTGCGTATCTAATGATTCCTTCCGATTTGTATTTCAATCTGCTTTTAGAATAGCATTTCTGGTCCAGTCTATACTAACTTATATTCCGATATACTCGCGCGCGCGCACAGACTATCCACGTGTACCGCAACTCCTATCTCCATCACGAGCGAAAGCGCCCGAGCCCGCCGTGGGCCCGCGCACCTCGCTCTCTCATTCGGCCGCGGTAATCCGAGGGTTAAATAAAATCGTTTACGAGCACAATGAGAGAAGGGAACTGCCTTCTCGTTCCTTTTATTGGACGCTTAAGTGCTGATTATAATCCGTAGAAAGTACGAAGATGCTGGATCATCCCGCGCCATTGTTCTCGCGTCAATCCGGCACAATGCCGAATGCAGCGGTGGCGTGCACGCGCGCACAAACACGAAGAGGGTGGCCGCGGCGCGCTCTCGACGGCCGAGAGACCGAGAAACTCAACGCGCCGATGAAACGAAGTGAGACGAGGTGAGGCGAGACGACAGGTAAGGCGAGCCGCGCGAGAGACCCGCCCGCTTAGAGAGGACCGTGACAGCTCCTCGACGGCGGGCGCCCCGTGGCCGGCTATCGCGCGCGCTTCCTCTTTTCCTCCCGCCTCTCGCCGCCTTTCCTTCTTTCTCCGCAGTCTCCTTTCGCGCTGCTTCTTCTTTCACCTCCTCCGTCGCTTCTTTTCCTCCGGTTACGTTATAATATACGAAGGGGACACTCGAGAATCGTCGAGTATCCTTCTCGTAGAACAACGACTTTATACAAAGTGGAGGGGTAAGTACCCGTCGTTCTCCTTGTGCTTCCAGCAGTGGATATATAATATGTATGTATGTATGGCAAGCTTGCGTATCCGACTCGCCGTAACTATACCCTCCTCGCGACCCGCTACTCTCGTCCGATGGACTTGCCGTGTCGCTTGCTCCTTTCCCGGCTCGCGCGCGGTTCTCTATCTCTCCGTTTACACTGGCACGACTTTCGCGTATACCCGCGGCGTAAGGGGTATGCCACTCGTAGGGACGGGCGAGTGGGGAACGTTACTCACACTAAGTGCTTTGCGCATCTATTATTTTACGCGGGGAAGCACACGGCCTGCATTTTTATTCATCTTTTTCGGATGCCGTGTGGTGGTCTCGACATCTGTATCATTCCTTTTGCACGGTTCTTACAGATGTACCGAGAAAACAGTTTATTTGTAGTTAATAAACGTTTGTTTGTATATGGCGAGATAAACATTTTATTGGATCAAGTAAATATCCGTTAACCATTACGATATTTATTTGGCACAATTAGATCCTTTGAGGCAACCGTTTGAATCAAATAAAGATTTTAATGATTGACATACATTTTGCTGTCCTAACGAAATATTTATTTCGCTGTATTTCAAATTACATTTATGAACTATTAATAAACTGTTTTCTCGGTGTTTGATATTGCGTGAGACTAGCTTCGGGTGAAATTTTGTAAGCATTTGTAGAAATTTCTTTTAAACATTTTTCATCTTTTTCTTGATAAGTTACACCGTTGTTCAAATTAACGGAATCAAAATATTTTTATTTCATACGTTCCTGACTTAGGTATATGAAATGAAATTTACCACTTATTGTTGGTATGACCATCTCTCACATTAATTAATAATTCAATTCTTTCTGGCGTAGAGTCCACAAATTTTTTCCTAATTATCTTCCAGTTCTTCGCGATGAAGTCGCATTTGAAAACAATGTTTTAATTCTATTATTTAATACAAGGATGTATAAATTTAAATGAAAGCTTTTCGAATCGAAATTAACGAATCCTTCTGAATACTCATACCCTTGTGAAAATTAATAGAATAAAATCATTATTTTCATGTGGTTTCATGATTAGAAACTGAATGAATTGCCAGAAATTGTAGATCATACGCCAGAAAGAATTGAAATATTAATTAAAGTAAAAGGTGATTACACTAATATAATAAATGATAGAATTAATTGAAATATTAATTAAAGTGAAAGGTGATCATACTAATAATAAATGGTAGAGTTAATTTCATGTAAATTAGGACTGTTTGAAACAGAAATGTGTTGATTCCATTAATTTACACACAAGAGTGTAAAAGAAATTCCTCATTCGTATAACATTTCTGAGAAACCTTATAGAGAGATGTAGGTACATCTATATATCCGGTGTGAATTATATCATCCGCGAAAACGACGCAGCATGACGAAGCGCGACGAGACGATCTTATTATATATCATTCCATCATTTTTATTCCTCGTCACCCGTCCCATTTGCCCCCGCGAAGTTCCGCGAGGGAGTTCATAACGCGTTTAGCCGCAAAAGAGAGAGAAAGAGAGTGAAGGCGTTGCGTGTCTCCCTCTGTGCCACCCCGCGGAAGATGCGACGTGAAAAATGTCCCGTCAACCGATTGTCTACGCGCTCCGACGGCCACGCGCGTATGCACACGTGTTTTTGTCACCCACCAAGCTTACGTCATTGGTCGAGGAAGAGCAAGAAAAATGTACATAGATATAAATAAATGTATGTAGGGTCGCGTCTCGAGCCGTGTTCCGACGCGTAAACCTATTGTCGCTCTTATCGCGATCTCCCGAGATCATTTGCCTTATTTACGACGTATTTCGCGCGTTACACGTACCGATACATGTGCGTATACACGAGAAACGCATGCTTTGCTTCTCTCCCGCGTCTCGCTTCGACGCTTCGCAATCTGTAGGCTTTGATCTGCCGATCGAGCCGCGTAAACTCCTTTGCCGAACGATCGGCACGCATCGTTACGCGTATTAGGTATACACGTGGCCTGCACATGTGTACGCGAGGTATCGTGGAATCTACTCGTATGTTGAAACGGAGTGCGGAACATTCTTGGGTTCGATAAAGTGGTTGTATTTTCGTTTGAATACTGCTTTGCCATCTATTCGATATGTATACAGTTGATTTATTATCGCTTTTTCGATCATTTAGATCCACCTTCTCGCATTAGTTAAATTCCATTAATGCTCGCTGGCCATTTTAGTCGCCGAGCAATTTTTTGTTCGAGACATCGGATAGATCATTTCCGCGTTGATTAGTAAAGAATTTGCCGAATCCTTAATTTTATTAAAAAAAAGAGTAGTAAAATTTTTGAAACTAGTTCCTAAACATTGCTGAAACGATTAATTGAATATCTGCCAGCAAAAATCGTTTGATAACTAAAAATGACACTGAGCACTAATACACCGAGAAAAATAATTAGGTTAAAATGACAAAATTCGTCTACACTGAGAAAAAAAAGATTAAAAATTATTCTGTTAGAAGGATAATCTGAGTACGAAAGGTAAGATGAATCAAAAATTATCCTTCCAGGGTTTAAAATTTAACCTTCCTTAGGATAATTTTTGATCTATTTTACCTTTCGTATTCAGATTATCCTTCTAACAGAATAATTCTTAATCTTTTTTTTCTCAGTGTAATTAAACATGTTTAGTTATTCTGACCAAAACACTGGTCAGTCGAATCAAATATCAAGTTGTTCTAATCAAATGTTTCGTTATTCCAACCAAAAGTTTAACTATTCTCACCAAAAATTGGTCGTTTTAACCAAACACACAAATGGAGGATCCATATTTCACCAAACGGTTTTGTCATCATCTCCAAAATGTTGGTTAAATTGATCGAGTTATTTTCTTCAATAGGGTTAATCGAACGGAGCCAAGAGTAATCGGGTCGACTCTCCATTACGGAATTGAAGTCAACGCGACGTCTTTCCCTCTCCTTCGCGTAAAATGCACTCGACCGTCCGCGTGCACTCGAGAACACGTGATTCATGTACGACGAAGGAACCAACGCGGTATTTCGCGTACGTCTGTCGCATACGTGGAATCGTCTCGCTGGATATACTCGAAGCAGTCGAAGACAGATTAGTCGTCGCGGACTTTTATTGCCGTCAATTAACGAAACTCGCGATCCTACCGTTCCACTGATAAACGCTGTGCCGTGCGGAGACTCTCTCCTCGTCTCTTGCTTTTTAAGAGGGAGAGCTTCGAAAGATACGCGTGTCGCGATTCGTTCTTTTTCATGGGTCCGTCTCCAGCCCCCCCTGTGCGCACGAGATTAGCTAAATTATGCTTCCATGTTGCGCGCGCGAAGGCAATTTTGGGACAGCGATCGTGAAGTCGCTTGTTCACTGGAGAATTTCCACGCTGATTGGCTCATTTCGCCAGATTTACGTTCCGCGAAGAGCTTCACGATTGCGCGGTGAAAGAAAAAGTGTCCAAGTCGCCGAGGAATGGACCATTCTGGATGCTGTTAGAGTCCAGCTCGTCTCTGTAATGAGGAAGTCAGATGGTAAACATTTCAGCGCCATACTAATCGACACTTATTTACACTGACAACAAAATTTAGTTGTCCCAGTCGAATTGCTTGTATTTAAGGTTAAATTTCGTTAAACGAATCGTCGTGCGTTTGGTTGGACTGTATATAGTTGGAATAATTAAATGTTTTCGTTTCAGTCGATAAGATACGTCTTGTTAATACACATCTATTAATTCAACTGCTTTGCGTTTTTACTGTTTTGTTAAATTAATCTGTGTTCGGTTGTTTCGACAAAAGTTTTTGTCAGACGAACAGTTGAAATATAGTGTTAACTACATTAAGAAAAAAATAATTCGATTCAACTACATTTTGAGGTTACGGGCGACAAACTAAACATACGGTTATTTAAACAAATATTTAGTTGATGTAGTTAAGTATCAAGCTACCTCGACTAAATTTAAATTACTGCAACTGCATATTTGTTGAGATAATCACACCGAGAAAACTGTTTGTTAACTGTTAATAAATGTAATTCCAAATATGGCAAAATAGACATTTTTTGTTAGGATCCATGGGAAAATATGTATTAATTATTAAAACGTTTATTTCATTCAAATTATTGCTTTAGAGGATTTATTATAATTGTGCCAAAGAGATATCGCGTACTGGTTAACGAATATTTACTTGATTCAATAAAATATTTATTGCGCAATATTCAAACAAATCTTTATTAGATACAAATAAACTCTTTTCTCAGTGTATATATTTAGTCGGTCACCCAGAGAGATTGTGATTAGAAAATTTCTCTCTCTGTTGAAAAATTCATAATCGAACCGTAACTCCCTCGTGTCGTTCGGAGAACTGATTTGTCGGCATAAAAACGAACGCATATCTATCACTTCCTCTTCCACGCGATCAAGCCTAACGCCACCATGCCCAATCTATTTCCCGCATTTCCGAGTCTATCGAGACGCACCGCATATTTATCTCCCCGCGCCGAGTACACCGCCTATTCGCGAGATCCGTCCGCGCGCAACCCTTCCCCCAACGAATTCGACGCCCCCGCCATTTGCTCGAGAAATCGGTCAAAGTCAGCGACTCCTCCCGTAGATCGGCATCGCGGGATCCGAATGCGAGGTACGCTTTTGATAAATGGAAGGGCGGCCGGGCGCATACCGCGATAAATCTGTGTCCGTCCCCGGGAACGAGGTTAATCCCCTTACGCGTTTTCACGGTCCCGACGAAACGACGCGGGCTCCGACGGCGACGCGTCCGCGGGACGCTCGTCGACCTCCTACGTCGACGCGGTTTCTTCACAGCGACGTAATTTCACGAGTACACCCACGCGGAGGTAAGCCCGCGCGCGGAGCCGTACCGCGTCGTCTCACCGGGACCAAAGATTACACGAAATCGTGGGATAGAATGAATTTCAGCCCGCGGATGCGTGCCGTCGAACGAGGCGCGGGGATCACCGCGGGATGAGCCCGCAAACAAGCCCGAATCAACCGCGACATGGGTTCTTTGTTTCTTGCTCTCCCGCCTCCGATTCCTCCTTGCGCCCTGCGCTCTCTCTTCGATCTTCTCGCCGGGCCGCGCGGCCTGCTCTTTCCCACGATATGAATTCGTGCGGCTGAGAGGAAATGTCACGGGTTCGGAAGTGCAATTCGGCCGGAATTTATAATGGTCATCGTGGCTCGTATTTCTGCATATCGGAGAGGGGAGAGGGGAGAGGGGATGCGTAAAGGGTGTAAAATGTGTCGAGGAACGGAGATGTATTGAGGAGGAGAGGGTCGATGAAATGTTATAGTATGACAAAATTGATGAGTTGCACCGAGAAAATAATTAATTAGTGGCTAATAAATGTAAATTCAAACACGGCGAAATAAATATTTCGTTAGGACGAGAAAATATATGTTAATTATTAAAATGTTTATCTCATTCAAACGGTTATTTCGAAGGATTTATTTGTGGCAAATAAATATCGTAACAGAGTTGACAAGTATTTACTTAGTCTAACAAAATATTTATTCCGCCATTGTCAAACAGATATTATTATTAACTAAACTTTTTTCTTGGTGTAGAAGACCCGACATTTTTCTTCTGAAAATTAAACAACGTATTTGCTAAGTGAATTTCTAACTCTCGTCCTACCGCGAAATGGTTCTCCGTACGCTCCAGGAAATATCTAATCGCAACAGGGATTAGCTAAGCTTTCAGGAGCGTAGGTGCCCGAAAGCCTGGCGGACTTTAAAGATTAGGGAGAGAAAGTGCTTCTTTGTCATACTTCAAGGTGGGTGGATGTAGGAAACACCAAGTGCCGGAGAAGAAAATACTCGAACAAAAATTGCAGGTTATTTACGCAAAAGAAGAATTGCGATACACGTTCGCGTCGAGCTTTTACCGAAACACATCCTCGAGAATAAATTACCAAACGTACCCGTTATTCTCGGATCGGGGCTCGTATTTCTCATACTTCCGCGTGGTATTTTAAGACCGAGATAACGTCGCTTTTCTTCTACAAAGAAACTGACGACGGTCGCTACTACACCGAGCCCCGTGGACCGAGCCAGAGTCTGTGCGAAGCGAGGCGTTACTACTTTCGCGTTCGTAACGCGCCGCGCGTCTCGCTTCGTGCGAAAGTAGATACACGCCGCGTATAGACAGCCTCGCCTGACGAGAATCGCGCTTTTTCTACTTCCGCGAGTGCTTTTAGATCGAGATAGCGTCATTTTTTTCCCTTCAAGGGACCGACGACGGTCGACGCGTGCTCTGTGGACCGATTAAGGTCCGTAGTGTGGCGCGCTACAAAATTTTCGTTCGTAATCAGACATCGCTCTTCGCGCGGAAGTAGATGCGTGCCGCGCATATTCAGCCTCAGGACGAGAATCGTACTTTTACTACTTTTACGTCGATTTTTTTACTCCAAAACGTATAATTTCTCGAGCGTCTTATTTCCAACAAACTTTCTTACTCACCAGACCGAACTTGCCAAATCTCCGCGGAGAACTTCTTCGGCCAACAATGCCGGTTATCCGCGCTGCCGAAAATTGATCAGTCAGCGCACTGCGAAGCGGCGCTCGCTAACGAGTGCCGACTTCGCATTAAACATTCATTTACAGCTCTCACCTTTAATTGCGCGGCTCCTCCGCGCGAAAGTGGAGACCCGCCGTGTCTACCCAGCCTCCGCGCGTCTCCCGGAATTTTTAAGCGACCGTAATCGTCCCCCTCTCGAGCTTCTGTATAATTAAGGACGGACTTTAACGCGGATCGTATCGAACCCCTAATTTTTTAGGACTGCCGCGTTAAATCCGCCCACCTCGGAATATAATTGGGGATAGGACCCGGGGTGACGCGAATTTAAGGAGGGGTTGCAGTCGCCGGAAATTCGACGGATCTAATTTCGTCCAACTTTTTCTTCGTACGATCTCGTTTCATCATACCTTGTGGATGCAGGTCGCACTTTTTCTCGCGCCACGCCCCTCGCGTTTTTTCCACGTCATTTAACCCCCTTCGCGTGAATTATAAAATGGACTCTGGTGATGCGTTCGTAAAATTTGAAGAGATATTCCAGTGTCAGGGAATACGAGTGCATTACACTGACAACAAAATTTAATTATTCCAACCAAATTGTTCGGGTTGAAGGTTAAATTTCGTCAAGTTAAAGTTATGTTTGGCTGGACTATATATAGTTGGAATAACTTATTTGTTGTCGTTTCATTCGATAAAATTCGTTTTTTGATACACCAAGGAAAGATTTTGTTTATAGTTAATGAATGTATACTTGATTATAGCGAAAGAGAGAAATATTTCAATGTAGATGGAAATCAATTCAACTTCAGTGCTTTATTAAATCAATCCGAGTAAGTGTGTTTCAACAAAAGCTTTTGATTCAACTAAATTTTGAGGTTACGAGCATTTAACTAAACATACAGTTACTTGAACGAATATTTAATGGGAGCAGCTGAGTATCTTGTTACTTCAACTGAATTTTAGTTACTTCAACTACATAGTTGTTGAGATAACTGTACATTTAGTTGGCCACCGGAGGTTGTGGCTTGGAAATGTTTGCTTTCAGTGTAGGATTTCAGAAATGAAGTAGAAATTCCATTAAAAAATTCCCTGCACCTGAGCTGCCCATAAGAGCCAGGCGTCCCCTTTCTGTGAAGGGCCCATAACACGCGCGGACGCACTTCGACTCGAATGCGGAGAGTCGGAAGCATTCTCGCAATTGTGCTACGTAAACGGGCGAGTATACCTGCGGCCTACCTGCAGCTCGTATCTTCTCCCGCGAGTGATATACGCATAAGGTGCATCGCAATGCTCGTTTTCCTCCTCGCCGTGCCATTAAAGCCGAGTTTGGGGTATCGTTCGATCTGCAGCCCGATTCGCTTGGCGCGCAAATGGTTCCGCGTATGAAGAGAGATGCTCGTCGAGGGAACCGTGCAGATCGAGCGATATACCGAACTCGACTCTGTATACACGTACTTTGTAACGACATCCGAATAAGAATAAAGAGCGCTCGCAATTTGTGCTCGGTTTGGATTCATGGCGCGGTGTATATTCTGAATGAAAGATTCAAGATAGGTGGTGTTCTCAATTATGCACTGGAAAAAATAATGAATAATGCTAGCCAAAGGTTTGGTTGATATAAGAACAACAAAATATTTTTATCGGGAATGACGAACTTTTGGTTCTACAAATAAATGTTGGTTGTGGCAACGTAATGTTTCTGAAGTGCTCGGTTGTGAAAACGAAACATTTATTATCGCAATAAAAATATTTCGTTGTTCCCATATTAATAAAACGTTTGGTTAACAGTACTGATCATTTTTCTCAGTGTGTAACATTTATGCAATGATAAAGGTGATAACCGAATTCGATCAGTCTCCATCACGGACGATTAATGAACTGTTTATTATTTTTCTTAATAATACTTAAACTTGATTAAATAATTGAAGCTTATTATTTTTTCTGAATATTTTTTTCCTCCCTCTTGCACTTAATCGATACGCGCAGACGAATCAATTCTCAGACGACCAACCACCGATATTATGCACATTTCATATGCACATGCGTTTCTCATGAAATCTGGACTATCCTTTAAAAACCCCTTGCACAATCGGCATCGCGAAAAGAATGTAAACCAGCAGCACAGCAGCGGCAACCGCAACAACAACCCACGTGCGCTCGCGAGCTCGTACCTTCCATAGCGAACGATATATTCACTTGTATTCATCTGCATAAACTCATTCCTATGCAAATGAAGAGATTCGACGTTAAACTAGACTCCTGAAAGCCTGCAGCTTACTCCGCGGCTTAGATGTATACTCCTGTCTCATCTACAACGCCGTGCGCGCGCGCGCGTTCCCTGCCAATAACTAAGTTTTCTCTCGCCTCCTCCGAAGAGCCTTCGGCGCAGAATGGCTAATTAATGCCCGCTATGTAGAATTCTGTATACTTTTGCGAGTGAGAGAAAGACCGAATTTTGGAAATCGCTCGGTTTTATTCAACCTGTACATTATGTATTATACAATCATAGTCGCCCGAAAAGTGTTTCCTAATTCATGGAAAAACTGATACCCCACTAAAGTTTACTGTATTTACAATAAAAGAAGTACGCATAAGGATTTTCGGGCGTTACTACTATATGCCGGAGAAATTTTTTTCCTTAGAAACTGGTAAATTGTAATGTAAACCATCGCGATTTAATATTTTCAAAAAGACATTACTGTACCGCACTGTAAAAACAGCCAAAAACCCTCATGTATACCTCTTTTATTGTAGATACAGTAGAACTTATTATCATCAGTCTTTTCGTATTATTACACCGAAAGAACAGTTTATTAACAGTTAATAAGTATAATTTTAAATACTGCGAAATAAATATTTCATCAAATTGTGCCAAACAATTAAATACCATAATAGTTAAGGAATATTTACTTGATTTCGTAAAATATTCATTTCGCCATATTCAAACGAATATTTATTATCTATAAATAAATTGTTTTCTCGGTATGTGTATCAGCTTTGAAAGGCCAGATTCGAGATGCCATACGAGCTTAATGCCAATTGTTCGTGAGCCACGCAAATATTCACAATGGACATTTCGCACCGTCCTTACGACAAAAAAATTAGCAACCCTTCGAGGCAACTTCCTCGACTCTCTCTCTCTCTCTCTCTTCGTGTTTCTCGGTTCGAGCTTTTTGCACCCTCCACGCGATAAGCCTCATGTATGTACCGCAGTACGTATACGCCATACACACCGGCGTCGCAAACTCACGTGGCGACGTCGCGGCAAAGTTTCCGCGGAATTAAAGCCCTCTCGCGCGCTCGGATATCAACAGCGTAGTCGCGCGCTCGGCAGGGTCGCTCGGTAAAGCTCCGGAGGTGCTAATTTGTGAGGATTTTCCCGTTCGTCCACTTTCTCCGACGAAATTCATACGCGGTGCCGTTTTAGCGTCGGGATGTTTGCGAAGTTATTTACCCGCAGATAAATGTCCCCGGTACAGGGTGTACAGCGACAATTCCTGCGATAGGTCGAGGGGTGGGACGTCGTATACGAATCGTGGTGGCGCAAAGCGGAGTGTATAGGCCCGACGCTGCGCGCTCTATGTATATTTAATGGGAGCACGCGAGTCTACTGACCGTCCAAGTTCTTGCTCGTGGTCTGTGTCATTTATTCATCGACCTCGCAATTACGCCTGATGTGTACCCCTTCGCCTGACCCGTGGCTGACTACCATCGGAGGGTGAATCGCGTTGTCCGCCGCTGCAGAACGGTAAACGTGCTTCTGACGTGGAACACGACCGTAGGTCAGACCAGTCTATAGCTGCTGCGAAGTCGGGGAAGTGCATATCAAATGAATGCACCGAGAAAACAGTGTATTAATGGTTAATAAATGTAATTGCAAACACAGCGAAATAAATATTTCGTTAGGACAAGAAAATATATGTTAATTATTAAAAAATCTTTATTTCATTTAAATGGTTATATCAGAAGATCAAATTGCACCAAATAAACGTCGTAATAGTTAACGAATAGTTAATTCAATAAAATGTTTATTTCGCCATATTCAAACAAACATTTATTATCCACGAATAAACTGTTTTCTCGATGTGTGTACGACTTGAAATTTGTTGCTGGGTTACGCATACACATTCCATGTGACTAGAAAGAGTTTGCGTTATCGTAAAAAAAAGAAATTCCGTGAAAATAGATGTACCGAGGAAACAGTTTATTTGTAGTTAATAAATGTTTGTCTGAGTATGGCGAAATAAACGTCATGTTAGATCAAGTAAATATTTGTTAACAATATTACAATATTTATTTGGCACAATTAAGTCCGTCGAAGCAATATTTTGGAGGAAATAAACATTTTAATAATTAACATAGATATGTTTTCTTGTCCTAACGAAATATTTATTTCGCCGTATTTAAAATTACATTTATCAGCTATTTTAATAAACTGTTTTCCCGATATGTATACGTCGCTTGGGTAATTTTTGGTCAATTTGGTACTCAATTTTTTAGCACTTTTCTTAAGAATAATAAGACTCATGCGAATGTATTGATTTAAATACGTACGTTTTTTTCACGTTTAATTCATTCAAATATTTGAAAAAGCGTAAAATCCATCTTTGGAACCGCGCTTCCCAGAAAAATCTCCCTTGCTGTGCGGCGATATACGACTGCAACGGCAATCGCACCCAAAGCGCAATCCTCACATCCATCAACCACGTTTTTATTGCGTCGTGCTATGGACCACCACCAGTCGGGAAGCCGGGAGACTGTCGTCTTTTAATTATAAACTACCGAAGTAACTCCACTGCATCGTGCGTGGTTGTCTAGTCTAGAGTATATAGGTATCCCTCCCTAATATGTAGATACCTATAAGCATTTCTCTCGCCCGCATCGTATGCATATTCATGAGAATGAATCCCGTCATCGCGCATCAGACAGCGGCTGCGGCGCAGCAGGTTTCTATTCTCATTACGAGAAAATGATCGTTGGGGCCAAAATCGGGAAATTCCACGAACGTCTCGAGTCCGAATGAGGGCGAGGGTCGAGAAGCATCCCTTGCTCTCGTCACGAAACGCATGGGAATCCTTAAGAATCCATACCGAAAGGAGGAGGAAATAAAATGGGTAACTCTTTTTCGTTCCAGGTCGAAGGAGATGACGCAAGAATCGCGGTGAGGGCGAAAGAGCGAGGGTGAGGCCTCCTGGAGGGAGCTATGGTGGAGACCTTCAGGTGCTTCGATGAAAGGGCGCCACCTGCCGCCCGTTTCGTCCTCTTTTTCTTCATCTTCCTCCTCGCACTCTCCTCTATTGCTCGCGGGGTGGACCTCTGTGAGTATACTGCTGTAGACCTTTCACCCTGCTCCTCTCTATGGGTTTGTAGATAGATGCGCGGGTATTCAGGGTGAGTTGGGAAGGGAAGGTCGATGGGTACTTTGAGGATTGATACGACAGCCGGTATTTTTTTGAAGTGAAAATAGTTTATTCAAATTTTTTACTCTGCGCTGAGAAAAATAACTTGGTTAAGATGACAAAACATATCTGGTTAGACGAGTTTAGTTATTCTTACCAAAATACTAGCGAGTTGAACGAAATATTTTATTATTTTATGCTTTTGTGAAATTAATATATTTTAATTCGATCTCAAATATCTGATCGTGACTTTTATTCGAATTCATCTGGGTCCAAGTATTTTAAAGACTTCACCCGACAGCAAATACCTAACAAATGCAGTAATCGACAAATCATCCCTTAAGTTATACACCGAGAAAAATAAGCTGGTTAAAATGACTAAACGCATTTGGTTAAAAGAGTTTAATTATTCTAACCAAAATACTAATAAATTGAACCAAATATTTCGGTATTCTGACCATATGTTTAATAATTCTAATAACATGTTTAGTTTTTCTAACCAGAAAATGGTCAGTTCAACCAAATAATTGGAGGATCCACATTTCACGAGACGGTTTGGTTCTCCATAGCACAAAATAATTTACTAGTCTTAGCAAAACTAGGTTTTGCTGCTAACTTTTTGCTATCGTGATAAAAATATGATCTGTGACAGCAAAAGGTATGCCCACAATAGTGGTCAAAATATTTGCTGAGATCGCAAGCATTTTCACCGAAACAAACTTCACTGTGATTGCAGTTATATTTGCTATTATTGGACATAACTTTCGCTATCACAGATAATATTTTTGTCATGACGGTAAAGAATTTTCAGCAAAACCTAATTTTTCTAAGATTGCAAGATTATTCTAACCAAAATTCCCAAAATCCAAAATTTTAATTAAACTAACCAGATTATTTTTCTCAGTGTACATATCCAAATAGTTAGAGATTAACGAACGGAGATAAACGAAATAAACCGGAGAACGCAGCTGAGCTTTCGCGTTATCGCGAAGTGTCGACGCAGAACTTGCAGAGTTCGCACCGGAAATGTATATGCACGGAGCGCGGATTTTGTCCCTCGTCGCGTCCTCGAGACTGCTCGGCACTTACATCCGCGTGGTGCAGCGAGGGCCGCGTGTTTTCACCTTTTTGTTGTTCATAAAGCGCCGCGCTGATTTGCATGCCGGAGTGCCTTAGTCAGCGCGGCGCCGTTAGCCACGTTAAACGACCCGACGCAGCCGCGTTACTTCGTAACGAGTTTGTTCGTCAAAGTCTGTACGGCCTTTCGAGCCCACCCACATTACGGCGCCACGACGCTCGGTTGATCGATTGCGCGTGACGACAGCGAGATGATCTCGCGAAATGAAGAGTGCTTTATATTCGGGGCTGGTGAATTCTTGCGAATTGTTTCTGCACTGATGACAAAATCGATCGGAAGAATATTAGATTCCATAAAATGTGTAATCAATATTGAGAGGTATAACCATTATCTAAATTAAAACATCCAACCCCTTGACATTTTGTCAAAAATTGAAAAATCTTTAGAATCGATCGCTCGATTACTCTGTCTTATGTATTTTTTCGCATTGATTACGAAAAGCGTGATTATTAGGTTGATATCTCAAAGAAAAATAAGACATTTCTAAATTAAACACAAGAATTTTTTTCTCCTTAAAAAATGATTAGCATCTCGATGATTTCTTGAAAGGACCCCGCACTATTTTAAGGTAAAATGGATTTCATTCACGGAATCTAAAAACTATATAGACTTGTATGTTAGGTCATCCTGATCACAAAAATCCTTGGCATAAAAAATTCTACCGACAGGATTTCGAGATATCTGCCGATGAAGTGAAAGAGTGCCCTATCAAAATAATTCTTGAATATGAGTTTCGGCAGCCTATAATGGCCCAGCCAGACGTGTATTAACACCCAATGACGTTCAAAAACAATGGTTTATATGTATGCCGTATTATACATATGTATATTGCAGAATAGGATTTTTGACAACAGTCGTTTGAAGTGTCAGGGTGGCCCTGGATAAAAAAATGTTTTAGACAGCCCTTCACGAAGGGCTGAAGGGGTGAGGGGTGGTTTAATGTGGAAACAATGTCAGCCTCAAACCCAAGTAACTTTTGTCTATAACGTTTTTCACGAAAAACTACTGGACCGTTGCCGCACTTTTGCGTCACCCTGTATATATATATATATATACATGTCCATATACATATGTATAATACGGCATACATATAAACCATTGTTTTTGAACGTCATTGGGTGTTAATACACGTCTGGCTGGGCCATTATAGGTTGCCGAAACTCATATTCAAGAATTATTTTGATAGGGCACTCTTTCACTTCATCGGCAGATATCTCGAAATCCTGTCGGTAGAATTTTTTATGCCAAGGATTTTTGTGATCAGGATGACCTAACATACAAGTCTATATAGTTTTTAGATTCCGTGAATGAAACCCATTTTACCTTAAAATAGTGCGGGGTCCTTTCTCTTCAATATATCTATTATTTTTAAAATCAGAATGAAAAAATACATTATGGATAAGGTGATCGAGAGTTCGATTCCAGAGGATTCATTTTTTCCAAACAAAATATTAAGGGATCAATAATGGCGTAGGGAATCGTTAACGAACACAGACTCCCGAATAACAACTTTAACGAGCAAACTAAGCGTATAACCGACTATCTAAAAATCCGAACGCGCATCTAACTCGGTAAACACCAACTAAATTTCCAATCAAGCGAGAGCTAAACACGACCGAACAAAGTCTATACCGTTCTCCCTTACGAACACGGTACGCTTACCTATCAAAACTAAAGACGTTCCGCCTATACCAATATGCACACCCGAGGGCATACGTACACAGACCCAAACAAATAAGTAATATCCGCGATCGCGCGCGGATCGTCAACCCGAGAAAATTTGTTCCGCTCCCAGTCGAGTCCGAGATCTTCCGTAGAACCGCTTTACGAGTCCCGAACAACCATTCGTCCGATTTACGATGCTGATATCTCCAGTGCCAGTCTCTCCTTCATCCCTCTCTCTCTCTCTCTCTCTCTTTCCCAAGCGCATTAGCCCGTTACGCCAGCGCGTCGACAAAGGAAACGAGTCTACCCAAATAGTCTAAGTTTATGCGAGGGTCCGCCGAGGAATTATGAGGGGCGCGAACTCGAGGGAGCGATACATCGCGGGACCTCGCACCTTCATTAATAATAATAGCCGTTCAGCAGCCGCGCGCCGTCCGTGTCGGTGTTCCTCGGTAAAGGTGGAGACGTGTATAGAGACTCACCCCGTATCTCGGCTCGAATTTCCTGCCGTTACTTTACGTACGATCGTCGCCTTGGAGGCGAGACGGGCGCGGCGTGTAGTGTATTTAGCCGCATCGATACGCCGGCTACGGTATTAGCTGTTATTGTTATTGCGAATGCTCGCGCCCGCTGCGCCTTGGAGCGTTACAGCATGCAGTCTCGACCGCACTGCTATGCAGTTTGCGAAAGTTTACGTGCCCGCGCGACACGGGCACCTGTAGGTACACGGGCGCGCAGTTCACCGTAACGGAGGGGGTGCGTGTGTGTGCAAGTGGTTCGAACGATGCGGGGCATTTGTCCGAATGGAGTTATACACTGAAAAAAATAATTTGTTCAATTCAACCGTGAGCTGATATATTATGCATAGCGTCGAGGCTGATGATTTTAATGAAAAATAATTTGAAAACAAATCGTTTCTACATTTTTTTTTATTAACTGCGTTGTATTTGGCTAATTATTGATTAGAATAACTAAACGTTTGGTTTGAATACCTAATTGAATATTTGGTCCAACTGACCATTATTTTAGTTAGACTAATTAAACGCGTTTGACTACTTAGATATGCGTTTTGTCATTTCAGCCTAATTATTTTTGTCAGTGTGGTAGTAGACCGCGGGGAGTGATAAGACGAGCGTATATCATTTATATTTCGTCGGCTGGACGTCGGAAAGCTTCTTTAATGGAGTTGCGCGGCACTAATGATCCCGGGTCCGCGTCTCATACGCGACGAACAGATTCTTTCGTCGGACGAGCTACACGAGCGGGGGGGGGGGGTATTAATTTTAATGTACGGATTCCTTTGTACATCAGTCGCGAGCGGAATAAAGCACTGGATAAAGGCGATGCATTATGATCATAACGACGGTATAATTGGAGGACGATTCCATATCCAGCGCGACATACGAAGACGTCATAGTCTCGTCGCGCGAGCTTTCGCAATTAACTGAGGAAAATAACTAGTCAATTTAACCAAAATCCTGGAGACGATGATCACTGATCACTGTTTGGTTACACTGTAAATAAAAATTGTATTTTTAATATACCTTTTTGCAAAGCTTTTTTCAAATACGTCATTATGAAAATTAAAATTCTAAATAGTTACAAAAATTAATATATTTCCTTGTGAAATTTACCCTATACATTTCATAACGGAGTGCATTCATTTTCATAATCACGTATTGGATAAAAGCTTTACACATGTATAATATGGTATTTGACTAAAACAAAATTTTCACGTTTTTACATTCAGTCTGTAATCTGTATACATATTCAACATTACACGAAAAAGGAAATGTTCGAAAAAAATAATTATTCGCAAAGCTATAAGTGCGTTTCTCTCCACTGAGCAACGAGTGCGAGAAAGATAGACTTACTGAGCGATGACGTGTGCTGCATTTCTAAATACCTATCGTGTTTCGGCTTAAATGGGGCCAAAAAAGAAAAGTAAAAAAACACGGGGTAAATAATTTTGCCTAAATTTTTCGAATAAAAAAAATTAGTAAACTACCCGATTATGTTAAATTTAATCAACTATTTTCTACAGTGGAAAACAACTAAACATTTGATTAAAACAACTAAATATTTGGTTCAACTGACCAGTATTTTGGTTAGAATAGCTAAACACGTTTAACCACATACGTTCCGTTATTTTAACCCGGTGTGTTTCCTCATCGCGGAAATACCTACGCGCTGCGCCAGTATCGCGGCGCGGTCTCCCCTCCGTGGCATTTAAATCCATCGTAGGAGGCTACGCCTCCCCTCGGGACCACGTCGCGGGAGAATATCGTATGCAAAGTAGATGATATCGCTGCGGTTCGACGGCTCTTAACCCCGTCATTGACTGCGGCGCGAGTGCCGGATAGAGTCGACTGCGCGCGGGGTCCGCGCCGCGGCTACGTCGTGGCGTACGTGGTGGGGCCCTTACGCGAGGCAGCTGTGTTCTCCTGTATGAAACAATTAGATCGGCCTTCGCGATAAGGCGCAGTGAGGTAGTCTCGGGGAGATCCCTCTCGCCTCTCTCGTCCGACTGCAGCCGTACGGCCGGCGAGGGATACGTATACACACACCGCGCGATACACGACGTGGACGTAAACCTGGCTATCTCGCGGATTCATCGCTGTTGGCTAGTTATTTACCCCGCGTTTATGATCCGTCCGTGATGCGTGCATAAATTTAAACGCTTTCCCTGGACGTTGCAGCGCAATGCATCGCACCGCTTGGCATGGAGTCGGGGGCCATTCCGGACGCCGACATCACCGCCAGCTCCAGCTTCGACAGCGGGAATGTGGGACCTCATCAGGCACGGTAAGCAGGCTTTTACGTCGCGTCGATTTTATTCCCTTCGTAAGCGCGGGATGAGAGCTGCGATTGGAGAAAGTTCGAACTCGGGGGTTGTGATACGGAGTCGTTTCAGACTCTTTTTAATTACCGCTACGTTACGATCGATAATTTATAACGTGGTCGCCGTGTATTAATAATTGCCGTGAGAATGGTTACGTACCTACACAAAGAAAAAGAATTAGTGGGATTTACGAAAAATCACTTGCTGGGTCGCAAGTGTAGGTAATTATATTTATTTCCTACAATTAGATCTTTCTTCATATTAATTTGATATTTCTTCCTTACAATCGCATGCTATTCTATATGATTCTAAGAAAGATATTCAATTTACGCATTAAAAAATTTCATTGACATAAATAAATAATTACTTGCGACCCCGCAACTAATTTTCAGTATATCCAATTAATTCTTTTTCTCTGTGCAGCAACTAGCGTACAGCTCAAATTTAAAAAACCAAAGCTCTTTAACACTCCATTCCATCCACCTCTTTCGCTTTCACACAACCCGCGTTATACAACCCCAATCGGACCACAATCTCGCAGCCAGCGAGTACCCAGGTCGGCCGCGCTGTCACCGTCAGAAAATCACAACCGACCCGCGCGCGTCGCAGTACCCCGCAACCGGGGCGCCGCCGAACGGGGCAATTTCACCGACTCGCTTCTCGTTTATTAATCGTAACGCACGATTCGACCATTATATGAATATTAATACAATACCGCGAGTGTTGCGCTCAGCGGCGGCGCTGCGCGGGCTATCTGGTTACGTATTAATGCGCCGAGCATCGAGGCGGCTCTGGGTCCCGGTTTATGAGTAGCGCCCCGTGGGACATCACCGACGTAACCCGACCAACCGGCGAGTCTGCAGGATCCGAGCGACCGTCCCGCCCCGCCCGCAACCCGCAGACGGAGAGCGAACCGTGGGCTCTCTGATATTAATACATTCCATTACCGCAGACAATGACCGGCTGAATGGGCCTCCGACTCTTGATGAGCTCGGGGCCCCGACCGCGAAACTGTGCTCGGCGCGCGCGCGTCACCATCTAATTTAATACACCCGCCACCGCGCGGCCTCCGCGGCGCGGAGTGGTCGATGAGGAAAAAGCGCGGCGCGAGGGAGGAAAAGATACCCCGCTGCCGCCTTGCGCGCGAGCGCGCTTTCGCACCAAATAAAAGATTTCCTCCACCCCCGCGGCGCGGGGCGAGAGAAGTGCCGGGTAGCGCGGGGGGGAGAGGGGCGACCTGAATTTCTCGCTCGTTCGTACCTCGCGACGTCGAGTTTTCTTCTGATTATATTTTGCCGAGGCATTCGGAGTATGGTCGCAATTAAGATACCGGCGGGGAGCGCGCGCGCGCGCGCGCCGCACGGTTCCTCCATTGTCGTGGTAACCGAGAAATTGAAGAGCGCCCGGTGCGAGGGAGTAAAATCACGACTCGATTGTACGGAAGAGAAAAAAATCACTGCGGAGGTTCTCGTCCCTCTTTTTTTTTCTCTTTCGCTTTTTTTATTATTGCGCGGGGCCGCGGCGCCGCCCCGTTTAGCCCGGTACGTTGTTACGTCGGCCGCCGGTATAATCGTAACGATAAGTGGGGAATTCTCGAAGGGGGGATGATGCCGTATAACGGCTGCGGGGCTTGAAAATTCGTCTGAAAATTCGCTGCGTGGAACGACGCAATTCGAGTCGAATTCGTTATGTTTTTTTCCACCGAGAGAGCCCCGCAAAGATTTCATCTGCCACTGCTAAAAATTTCGTTCGAAAGTTCATGTGAAAGTAACCGAAGCAATTAGGTATTGACCAGATTTGTATCTAAAATGTACAAAATAATGAACCGACATGTCTATAATGTTTCTTTATTTTGAATTTTAGTTAAGAAAATGAAAATATTGGGACACGGTATAATAAGAATTCAAATACTATTGAAAATTCAGATTCTCTTTCGACACTTAAGATTCGAATTATATTTAACAGTATAGCGATTTTCAAGATTTAGTATACCAACACGAAAAAAAATGATTTTGCAATCTTAGCAAAACTAGGTTTTGCTGGGAACTTTTTGCTATTATGATGCAAGTATTATATGTGGTAGCAAAAGATATGTTCAGTAACAGCAATGGTAAATACAGTTACAGTGAAATTTTGTTCAATTAAAATATTTGCTATCCCTGCAAATCCCAGAAAAACAATGATTTTGCAGTTTTAACGAAACTAGGTAGGTTTTGCTGAGAATTTCTTCCCATCGTGATACAAATACCTACATATTATCTTCTGCCGCCACAGATAATATTTTTCTCATGACAGCCATAAATTCTCAACAAAACCTATTTTTGTTAAAAACTGCAAAATTATTTTTCTTCCGTGGAGAATTCCAGATTTTCTCTCATTTTGCTATGGCTTCGCCGCATATGCAGATACTTCTCTCGACTCCAAAATGCCACAGACGCTCTCGATGGTACTTCCCGCTGAATATTTCACTCGTTATCGCGATTCGATCGGAAGAAAAATTGCATCCGTCACGTACCTGTCCGCCGCGAGCACTCTCGAAAAAAGTAGCAAGCTTTCTCTTCCGGATTCCGCTATAGACGAGAACTAGAGAAACGACGTCTACGCGGCTCCATTCCTATACGCGCTCCTGCCGTGTCGATTGTCGCAAAGAGGGTACGAGTCAGCCACCCTCGGAGCGAGTAAGTGGAGCGGACAAAGCGCGCCCCGGACAGCCGTTCACGTTTCAAAAACCAATTCGAAGTGTCAGGAATGCGCCTCTTGCGGAGAGAAAGGATAACCGCGCGAGACGCGGAAACCGAGGAGAAGCCGGTGCGCTTACACATCGCCCGTCTCTCGACGGCGAATGTCTTACCTAGAATGGAATCGAAATCCTCGAAGGGCGGATATAAAAGGAATTCTCCATCGTCCGACCGCGCATCCGGGACCAGCGATGCTTATCCGACTCGAAGGATACGGGGACCCTTCGCGGAACTAGGCGGAGCTTAATAACTGGTATTACGGGGTTTAATCGAGGCGCCGCGATGTACGACTGTAATATTGATATAGAGCCGAGAAAGGGGGATGGAATTGTACCGTCGAGTTGATGTTCTGCTTTGGCTGCAAAAGAGACTAAGATAGACAAATGTACGTAAAGTGTAGACAAATTTTACACAGGTAGCATTTTATATTAGATCATCAGGTGCATCAAGGTTATGCACTTTATGAGACATTATTAGGCAAGTATATTATTGTGTTATTGAATGATTTCAAGCTGATACAAATAAACTGCTAAGTATTATTCGATATATGGACAATTTTTAGTAAATACGTTCATTGTAACAAAAATTCCAATTAAATTTGATATAATTGTATATCAAGCTTTTATCCATTACGTGATTATAAAAATTAATATACTCCGTTATGAAATTCATAGGGTAAATTTCATAAGGAAATATATTAATATTCATAATCGTGTATTTTAAAAAAGCTTTATTTAAAGGTACATTAAAAATCCAAATTTGTTTATAACGTTGCTACAATAAATACAGTGATTAATTTGAATGACATTATAATGTAAATTGAATAATTGTTTGAAGAACAATTATTTTTCTAAACTCATGAGGCAAAATAAATGGAAACTTTACCACAATCAAATTATCGTATTTTTTGCATGAACGTCGTGACGGTCACATAAGTCTATCCGGAGAACTAACATTATTCAATTAAAAGAACACGATATAACATATCGACATTATTTCTCTCACGTTTTTCGTCGTAATCGACTTTGTGGCGAAGAGTGGAGATAAAACTGTAATAGTTTTTTCGAAGCTCGCACGAATCCATCGTAAGATTAACAAAATCCCATTTTCGAAAACGTTCTTCCACGTACACGTTAATCATCCGCTCGCTGAAAATTACATCCCCTCGCCTCGAAAATGAACGTTCCCTCCGAATTCCGTAATTCCCCGTCAAATCGTCTAGATGAAGCATTCCGCACGCCACGTCGCACTGCATAAAGCAGAAGATTAGCGCCGACAGAATCCCCCCGGCGGACGTCGAGTGCGGCGAAATAGCTACGAAGTATCGGTAGCCGTCGGCGAATCCGGCCGAACTGTCCGCGACGGTGATACGCGCGCGACAGTGCGATGAAAGTTTAAGTCGATCCGCGCGACGCTCCCGCTCGCTGCTCAATTTACCGCTGTCCGTCAGACGCGCGCGACGGATAAGGACCGAGGGAGAGGAGAGGAACAAAGTCGTTAAACATGCATCCCGCGCGCGCTCCGAGACGCCGTACGGGGAACGGATCGCTCCGCAGCCGAAGGCTTCTTCCAACGGCGACGTCCTTTTTCCGCAATCTCCGCGATTCGATCGGCCGATTAATCCGTCATTATAGCCCCGATAACTTCATCGTACCGATATTAAACCGCGTTCTCTTCGCAGTCCACGTCGACTATCGCAAAGCGCGTCTTCGAATCCTTGGTAACGCCCGAGACTCTTGCGGTTGCGAGCCGGGCGCGCCAGCTTTCGTCACGTTGCGCGCAGATGTTTCGCTCCTTCCTTCGCGCTCCGCGCGCCGAACCCCTCTGCGGTATACGACCAATTAATCCACCGTCAACGTCGTAAAATTAAAGACCTACGCCGGTGCCAAGGGATTCTACCTTCTCTCGAGATCTTTCGCGTTCTATAAATTCATTCGTCTTGTTATTCAGAATTTTCAGTCGCGATATATCAACTCGCAGTGGCGTAAAACCGCGCGGACGACGCGCAGTGATGCGTGTTCGACCCGAAAACTCGCTAGATCGTGTATATTGAGATACATAATTGCTGGTGCCAAAAAAAATATTTTCGTCAATCAAAAACATGATGTACACTGAGAAAATAAAGTAGTCGTGGCAATTACGTATTTTGGATTCAACTGCTCCAGTTTTGTATTCAGCACCAGTTTTATATAGTTATCGCAATAATTCTTTCGTTACGGTAACTAAAAATAGTTACAGCCACTATAAAAACTGATGCTATTATAGTTACCAAACTTATGTAGTTAAATCTAAAATAATTGTCATAACCACATTTATTTCTTTCAGTGTAATTTCAGGATCAAATCGTCGTTTTCTTTGCGCAAGAAAATATTTGATAAATTCGAGCAGTGTGGTTCTTTTTGGCGCAGAAAAAATGTCTTGTTCCCACCACGGTATTCATGAAGCAAGAATATACGGGGTGTACATTTTTCAAAGTTCACATCCATTTATTTCCGTTACTTATTATTTTACGAAAAAATCTTTCGAATATATAAATCGAAAATATAATTATTTAATATCGAGAGAGACACATGATACGTATAAGTGGTTTTTGATAACGCGTTATTTACAATATATGGCGGTCACTTTAATTTTTTTCAGTGGAACTCGACATTTTCGTTTTTACAAATGTAGAGTTCGTCGAGACGAACGAAAAGGTATGAGATGAAAGGCCCATTCGTTGGACCGTTTCTGAGATATTGCCGCTCAAATGACAAGAGTAAGTATAAGAGAGTCTAGTCCGGGGCGCGGTAATATCTCACAAACGGTCCAACGAATGGCTTTCCGCCTTATAACTTTTTTGTTCATCTCGATGAACTCTACAACTTTCATAAGAACGAAAATGTCGAGTTCCGTTTAAAAAAATACAGGTTACCTTCATATCTCGTAAATGACGCGTTTTATCAAAAATCACTTATACACGCTATATGTCCACCTCGACACCAAATAACTTTTATTCGAAAGATTTTTCTGGCAAAATGACAAATAACGAAAATAAATGAACAAACCTTTACCCTTGGTAAATTTACCTACATCTTGTATTTTTTCGATCTGTTTAAAAATCTGTATTCTTAAAAATGTGTAAGCTCATAATGTTCTTGATTCAGAAAACATTTCTTTGACAGTAGCAATTATTTCTTCCAGTGTACGAAAGACGTTTCCAACGACACGTTTCGTGTATTATGTACGTATGCATGGAAGTACCGCGCGAGTGCCCACCCCATGGACGCGTTCGACGTTGTAACGAGGGTTATTATCGCCGTTACACGATGAATGTAAAATGCGATTACCGGAGAGACGAGTCTCGAGGACGGTACCTCCCTCTCCGCCTCTATCTCTCGCACTGCCGCCCGTCCCTCCCTTCCTCCATGTGTCCCGTATACAGCGCGGCTTTGCGCGAAGTGGTAAACGGTCCACGCAATTAGGGAAGGCGCTCTTCGCACGCCGTTCTCGGTTCATCTTTTATTCATGCGGCCCCCGTACCTTTCCCCTAAGATTAAAATTAAAGCACGCCTCTTTACACAGACGAACGAGGCGCGGACGAGCGCGACTTTCCGCGTCTCGCGTGCGCGCGGAAATTTCCGTCGCGGCGTGTACGATGCGATCGCCCGGAAGTGGAAGTCGCCATCGCGGGGCGAGCCGCCGATCGTGCGCGCGGCTCCTCCTCCCTTATCCGCGCGTCAATCCGGATGAAAAAACTCGGAGATTGGCCCCGGCGCCAAAGTTTCTCCGTTAAGACCGCGCGGCGGGTCCGCGCGTCGTTCGGGTTCGGGCGTTTAAACTTCTTTCGACCGGCTCCGAAGTTTGGTCGACCGAGTTTAAACTCCGGCGTTCTCGCGGAGAATTCCCATCAAAGGCGAGGAGCGGTTCGACTCCCAGATCGAATCGGTCGGAGGGTCTCGATTCCCCATTGGTCAGTCGCTCCCCGACGCGAGTCTCCGCGGAGCGGAACGCTATTGATTTAAGACCCATCCACACACACATCCGGATTTCGCGGTAACTCTACGTAGATCCTTTCGTTTGCGCGAGATAATCTAGCGGCTGCTGGAGGAAACTGGAGTAAACTCTGCGGAAAGGGCGATAATCGCGAGGAGATCGCTGGATCTCTGTAAAGGGTAAAGGGTTGATTTCTAATTTGATCTAGGATTAATTAAGATTTATTTCAATAATAATTCTAAATCCAATTAGTCTTCAAAGCCTCAACGTAATGGCTGCAAATTTCATATTGAGTTAAATTAAAAACTCATGGAATGGAAGCTCTTTAGATTAATTTTCTCTTAAATTGGGTTCTTCTTTTATACTCAGGAAGCCCAATTTAATGAACTTATTTTCAATGAGATTTTAATTATAAATTGATTCTAATTAAAATCACTTTGGATTGTAAATTTCAGGAAAAATCTCTACACGAATAAAATTCATGTTCGTGATAATATACATACGTGAGATGTTGTTCTTTTTACAAAAAAAAAGCTCATCGATAAAAGTTACAGCGACGAATTACGAGTTATAACGCTTTTGTAAACACACCATCACGGCTACCCGTAAATTCTACAAAGTTTCATCCCGGTACACAACGAGAACCTTCCATTTAATTGAGATCAAACAAACTTATTTTAAGTCAGCCAAATAGGGTTGCCCCGCCGTCGTGGCAAAGGGGGAACCGAGGAGCTTAGTTTGGCCGGGTTCAAACGTAAACTGAGTTGGTAAAAGGGACCGATTACTTTTATCGTCTAATCCTTTGAGTCGCTTCAAAGTGAGCCGAGATCCGACGTGAAAGGAGCACGCGCGAGGTCTCTCTTATTGTCGTGTTCGCCTTTGTCTGCATATCGATCAAAATTGCTCGATGCGTGTTCGCAGCATGCGCGCAGAAAATCACGGAGGCGCGTGGTGTCCCAAGGATCAGATCACCACCGAGCCGCGGGAGTGGCTGGAGATCGACCTGCACACGGTTCACATGATCACCGCTACCAACACCCAAGGTCGTTTTGGGAATGGCTTGGGGGTCGAGTACGCGGAGGCGTATCTCCTGGAGTACTGGAGGCCGCGTTTGGGCAAATGGGTGCGATACAGGGACATCGAAGGTAAAGAGGTAAGTGGGTCAATGAAAGAGTCTTTAAAAATATTCGGTTTTTTGCATAAAATTCATATTTTTAAAGTCAATTTATATAATGTGTATAAATATTCGATATCACGCGGAAAATGTTCGAGAAAATAATTATTCGCAACGTTATACCGACGTCATCGCAAAGCCAGAGATGCATTTATTACCAAGCAACGAGTGCGAAAGAGATAGACTTTACACATCATGATGATGTAGCTGCATCTTTGAATACCGATTTCCAATTAAAATAAAGCCGGAGATGAAACATGAAAAAATACGGTAAATAATTTCATCTAAATTTCTTGAACTTACAATAAAAGGATTAGTGAAAAACCCGAATTGCTTGTTTGAAAAATATTAAAAAATTTTACAATTAAATATGTGCACAATTGGAGATTTTGCGTTCAGCTCGCTCCCTCCACTTTTGTATGTTTAAATCAACTGATTTTTCGTGTTATAATTCAACATTTTTGTACCTTAAAATCAACTTATTTTTCGTGTTATAATTCAATGTTTTTCATGTGAAAATTAACACAGAGAATGTTACAATTTAAACAAAGCCTGTTGAATTAACTCAAAAAATCAGTCAATTCTAACATAGGTACAAAAGTTTCCAATTGTGTGAATAGAATACGTAGACTGTAAAAAAGATTGTATTTTTAATATACTTTTGTACAAAGCTTTTTTCTAATATGTGATTATGAAAATTAATATACTCTGTAATTATGAAAACTAATATATTTCCTTACAAAATTTCCTTTATAAATTGCATAACGGAGTATATTAGTTTTCATAATCACGTATTGGATAAAAGATTTATGTGCATAAAAATTGTGTTTACAGAGTGTAGATACATAGATCAGTCAATTACAATAGACGACAAAATTTGCCGATTGTTATTTAGGAACTTCGATGATAAAAATGAAAGAGCGCGATAAAAAAAGTAACGCGATAACGAACGAGGAAATTTCATTCGTTTCGTGGAAGCCTTTCCACGTATCGTACAACATCGGTGTACAGAACTATAAATCAATCCAGGTTTACCAACGGTACTTAAATGTTGCAATATTAATAGCAGAACTGCGTGAAAGCCAGAAACATTATAGCGAGCATATCACGGCCACAATTAGCCAACGATGAATCAAAGAGCGATATCGACATTGAATAGCGAGCAGTCCTCCACTCCCGCGTCCATGTACCCGCTCTTTCCCCGTGAAAGCTCTTCGGAAACATATCTCACCCGAGACCGCGTCCAAACGTCGGCTATTAATGTCAAACCGTAACGCGAGCGCGCGATCCCTCGGAAATAATTTTATTTACGCGAGCTTCACAAACGCCACGAATAATTTACCGAACTCAACGCGCCGCCGACGGGGGATATCTTTCTCGTGTTTCGACGGACTCAAAGGCTACGAGTTAATTGCCGCGAGAAGTCCCGCGAAGTTTCCGTCCTTTCTTTACCGCGCGACAAAGGGATCGACGTTTAGAAGGAGCCTGTCAAACGCCGGGGACGGGAAAGGGTAAAGGTTGAGTCGAATCGTCAGCTGGTGTGTTTACGCTTTAAAAATCCTCCGCGAGTTGGAAACAGTAGTGGAGATAAACTTAAGCTAACTTCGGTTGATCTGAATACACTGACAGAAAAGTTTGGCGTTCTCAACCCCTTCGAGATTTAAGACGACGAACCTCGCAATGTGGTTTTGGAATATAAATGTTCTCACTTGTTTCGATCTCCAATTTGTAGCCTCAAATTTGTGTATTAGTTTCTATTGTACACCCGGCGTCAAGGATTCCGTTGCTGGTAACTTTTGAAAATTTAATTTCTAAACATACCAGCCAATGAATATTTAATTATCACGCTGAAAAAAGTAATAGGTCTAGTGGTAGTCCAGTAACGAATTTTCAATGCGACCCCCTTATAATTGGGTCAAATAAATATTGATTTGGTCCAATAAAATGTTTCTTTCGTCATATTCAATCAAACATTTATTAACTACAAATAAACTATTTTCTCGGTGTAATATAAATTTGTCTCTGTGTACGCATATCTATATCGAAACAATCACATTGCGAGGTTCGCCGTACACAACCTCACCGAAGTTAAGAACACCGAACTTTTCTATTAATGTAAAATTATCCTAGAAATTTCGATGTAGAATCGTTAACGTTATACTCGCTTATGTACCTTCGAGCAAAAAAACTACGTATACGCATACACCGCGTATATCGAGTAACGCGATACGCCTCGCAGCTGCAGCGCAAGCTTGCCTTTGTATCGACTACCGTCTCGAAACCTATACCGCACTTCGACGCCGCGATGACTCGTCGATATTAAAAGGAAAGAATGATATTTAAGCGAGGCCCTCGCATCGGACGGGATCATCGCCCGCACCAGATTGATATAAATGCCGCGCATCGTCGTGATTTATGACGCAACCGCCCCCTCCACCCCTTCGCAACGTTATTCCGCCGACGGAACGGCTAATCTGCGCGCAAACACGCGCACCGCGGTGCAGCCTCGGAATCTCGTGCCGCGAACTCCAGGCGAGTTCGTACGGCGGCGGAACCGCGCACGCGCTGTAGCCTCCGCGCAAGCGGCCGTCTGCAGTGGCGCGCTCAAAAATAGCACGATACGGCCGGACGTACGCATCACCTAAAATAATAATTCAATTACGATTAAAGTGCTCGGTCCATACGTCGGCCGAGATTATTATTTCTGGCATCTTTGTGAGGATGTTGCTGCCACTCTCGCGCTACCGGGCTTCGCCCCGACGCCAAACGGTTCAAAGCGGTCAAAGCAAAGAATTACCGACGGATTATCTGCTCAGATGTAAGCCGCTTATCTCGAATCTGGAAGCTAATTTCGTGTTGCCCCACATTCGGACGATGCTTTGAACCGCCACGTTTTCTCTCTCCCTCCTCTCGAGAGTAGCTCGACTCGCCCGCGGATTGGTGTAACCAAGAGCGACTGGTACGGTGGCTGTGCGAATTTGTGATGGAATTCCTGATGTTTCCAACGGCGGGGGCTTATGCCGTCGCGTCCTTTACCCCCTTATATTGTTCGTGACGTGCTCCTTATTCCTCTTTCGCGTGCAAATTAGCGCGGCGCCTATTGTTTGAGAATTTAAACTCGGCCGTGCGTGCGGCACTTAATACGGTATTACACTGAAACAAAACGTTGATATTTTTAAATTAAATTTGTAATCTGTGCACATATTCAATATCATACGGAGAAAGAAATCTCCGAAAAAAAAAAATTATTCGCAAAGTTGTAAGTGCGTTTCTCTCTACTGAGTTATGACTTTATCGAAGAGCCATGAGAGACGTACTTATACCAAGCAACGAGTGCGAGAGAGATAAACTTACTGAGCAATGACGTACGCTGCATTTCAAAATATCGTTTTCCGACTGATAAGACCGAAGATGAAAAATGAAAAATACGTGGTTGATAATTTTGTCGACATTTTTCGAATCATCGATAAAAGAAAATCATTCAACCATCATATTGTGAAATTCGTTTTCTCTCAGGGTCACCGACTTTTTAGATCCATCCCCATCTTCTAATTACTAACTAAATAGCAGTAAGAGTCGATTAACCCAAATAACACAAAGAGTCGTAACGGACAAACGTCCGTCAATATTTGTGTAGAACCTCGAAGCTATAAATCATCATAGGCGTTTAGTCATCAGTCAAACGGTATACGTAACCTATTAGTTATTATCGGGAAGACAAGTACGGGGATCGCCGTGGCTCTCGACGGGTCGGTCCATCTCGACTCTAATTTGTTACCTAATTATTGTAGAAACGGAACGGTTCGGTCTCGGGAACCCGCGCGCGCGGTTTATAGGTACCTGCCGCACCCGCGTAACCTCCTGCGGTCGGCAAGAAGACGGAAACTTCGTAGACTTTGATTTATGGCTTCCAAGTTGCACACCCGCATCCGCGGAGCTGTCAATTCCACGGATATATCCGTCGCTGTCGGGCGAAACTGCAGCATAAGTCATGTCGCGCCGTACGGTTCCGATTACGAGCAACGATGGCGCGAAAGTGAACCTTACCGCGGTCCGGCTCGTGCTATTTCCGTGGCCGCAAACGTCCGTGCACGCCTTTCCGACTGCGTGACTATAACGAACGCGTTATGAATTCTTGAAGGCTGATTTCGTTCCACATTCGCGGCGAGAACGAGTTCAAAAAACGTATTCATATTTTTCAATTCATTTCGTAATCTACACGGAAAAAACAAATTGTAACATTTATAAAGTTTGTGGTAAAGTACGGGACAAGGCCAATTAATTGTCACGATGATCACAATTTTAGTGAAAATTACAGCAAACGCTTGCAACTTCCACAAGTTAGACTATAATTTTTACTAAAATTGTATTTATCGTAACAATAAATTGGCCTTATCCCGAAATTTACCACAAACTTTGTTAATATTACGATTTATTCGTTTTCCGTGCACGATGACGTAGCCGCATTTCTAAATGTCGTTTTCCAGCTCAAATAAGGTCGAAAATGGAAAATAAAAAAATACGGGGAGTAGATAATTTTGTCTACATTTTTCGAATATGCGATGAAAAGAAAATTGTAAAAAAACCAGATCGGTGATGTAATAAAGCGGGGTGGAGGCAACGTAAAATACCGGGGAGAATATTTTCTCAGAAATCCGGTTTTTATTTTATTTCGATAAAAATGTGCCACATCAGCTTCGCCGTCAGAGAAGCGTCTCACGACGACTCGTCGGACGCGATTAACGATACGACACCGGATTCTCCGCGCCAAACGCGGTGATTACGGTGCGCGATCGTTATCACGCTTTTAAACTCGCCGAGGGGCGCCGATGGTGCGATGATCCCGGAGAGATATATTTACTGCTAAATAATGCAAAATGATCCGTTTTACTTTTAACGCCGGACCCGCGCGCGTCCCGGGGAGCTTGATGCGAGACAGGGAAGAAGGAGAGTCTCTTTAAGAAGCTGATTGGTCGCAGGGTCGGTTATCTCGCGCGAGCTATCCCGTCGTAAAGGGCTTATTAATATTAATAAACCGGTGGCTCCGACATTAATATCGAAATAAGACGGTACGCGACTCCGGATCGAATAATGCCCCGATATAGAATTATTAAGGATGTCGCAGCAGTGTCCCTCGGACGAATGAGGATATCGGAGCAGAAGAACGACTAATGGACATCCAGATGGTATAAAACGATAAACAAAATCACTTCACTCAAAATATCTTTGCTCCTGAGTGAACAATGGGTTATTAGAAACACGTGAATGATTTTATTTGACTGAAAAAACCATTTTAAAAATTAGAAAAATTTATAATATTATACCTACTAAGAGAAAAGTGAGTAGTAAAATGAACCATAATCGCAAAAGGTTGAGATTTCCTTGTTGCTAGTAGGGGAGGGTTGCTTATATTGAACTGGAATCTAAATTGAACCTCCTGGATATTTTAAGTAAATGAGCATTTCTACTGATTCCAGAGATTTCAATTTTTGTCAAAATCTTAAGCGCTGATTCCACAAATCATGCATTTATTAATATATATACCCTATATGGAGGGCTCAGGCGTAAAACCTGGTAAGTGATAAACATTTCTATATATTAGGTACTTACCAAGTTTTACGCCCGAGCCCTTCATATATTGATTATATCTCAAACGAAATATCAAATATTAACGATTTTATGTACGAGAACATTTTTTTTTGTGGAAAATCCTTTAAGATTTCCTCAATAAGTGCATGATTTTTGGAATTAGCGTTTAAGATTTTGACAAAAACCGAAATCTCTGGAATCGAACTCTCGACCATCCTATCTTGTGTATTTTTTCGCGCTGATTATGAAAATCATCAATATATTGAGAAAATTTCAAAGGAACACCGAGATATCCATGACTCTTTTATGAAAAAATAATTTTTCCGAACATAAAATCTCTGATATCTCATATTTCCTTTGAGATATGGACCTGATAACTATGATTTTCGGAATCAGCGTAAAAAAAATACATCGGATAGGGTGGTCGAGAGATCGATTTCAGAGATTTCAATTTTCGCGAAAAATTGAAAAAATGTAAGGCAATGCCTCAAGATTTTGACAAAAATTGAAATCTCTGGAATCGAACTCTCGACCATCCTATCTTATGTATTTTTTTGCGCTGATTACGAAAATTATAAATATATCGAGGATATCTCAAAGGAAGACCGAAATATCGATGATTTTCCGTGAAAAAAATAATTTTCTGGTACATGAAATCACCGATATCTTATATTTCCTTTGAGATATCGTCAATATGTCTGCCATTTTCGGAATCAGCGTAAAAAAATACATCGGATAGGGTCGTCGAAAGATCGATTTCAAAGATTTCAATTTTCGCGAAAAATTGAGAAAATGTAAGGCAATGCCTCAAGATTTTGACAAAAATTGAAATCTCTGGAATCGAACTCTCGACCATCCTATCGTATGTATTTTTTTGCGCTGATTACGAAAATTATAAATATATCGAGGATATCTCAAAGGAAGACCGAAATATCGATGATTTTTCGTGAAAAAAATAATTTTCTGGTACATGAAATCACCGATATCTTATATTTCCTTTGAAATATCGTCAATATATCTGACATTTTCGGAATCAGCGTAAATAAATACATCGGATAGGGTGGTCGAGAGATCGATTTCAAAGATTTCAATTTTCGCGAAAAATTGAACTCTCGACCATCCTATCTTATATATTTTTTCGTGCTAATTGCGAAAATTATAGATACATCGAGGATATCTCAAAGGAAGACCGAAATATCGATGATTTTCCGTGAAAAAAATAATTTTCTGGTACATGAAATAACCAATATGTTACATTTCCTTTGAGATATCGTCAATGCATTGCCATTTTCGAAATCAGCGTGAAAAAATACATCAAATAGGGTAGTCGAGAGTTTGATTGAAAAAATTTCAAGGGAGTTAAAAATTTTAATCTCTTATGTATTTTTTGTAGGCATACGTACTGACCGATACTAAGGTTTGAATTTCTACTGATAGATGACGTGGAAATGTTCATTTACTTAAAATAGCCAGGAAGTTCAATTTAGGTACTAATTCAATATAGGCAACTCTCCCCTAACTATACCATATTCATGGTTTGATAGATCATGAATATAGTCGAAATAATTTTTGTCGCATGTTTATAGTAACGACAAGGTTGTCGTTTGTGACAGCCATGCATCATAGTTGAATTAACCAAAAAAGTAGATCAATAATATTATCAATCTTCTTTCTGCATGTTGACTTAGTTGCAGCAATTCTGATCTATTGTTACTATAACTATATATGTAAAACTATAGGATCTCATGTCTTAGAAAAATTATAGAATCATGGTTGGCACCAATCGCCCACAATTTCTGGTTAAATTATGGTTCCTTCAATCAGACTTTTCTCTCCACTCAGAACTCTTGAATTTTTCCTAATATTACACTTAATCTTAGAAAAAATTCAAGAGTTCAATTACGAAAGACGCGAATCGTAGAAACGGTTACGTCTTACTCGCAGGAAGTCGACGCGAAAGGCTTAACGAGTTTCCCCGTTTTTTATCAATTTTTTGCCGTCGCTCGCACGGCGAAGCGACTGAAAGGTCGACGCGCCGCGCATCCCGGTTCCCGTAGATTTCTCGTTATTTTTCCCCGGGGCAAAAGAATCGCGTGGAAATGTACGGACGTGACGCAGCTCCAAGAGCGACGAAAGCGCGCGACGCAAAAATACGGGAATTCTCCGATGCGAGCTCCTGTATACACACACGCACGCCTGCGACGTACGCGCAATGCACCGACGCGCGAGGAAATATCTAACCGCGGTACCGAGTCATACCGCGCGCGTAATAATAATTGTCACGAAAGTAAAGGCGAGAGAGCTCACGCCGGTTGGCTGCAGCGGAACGGGTTTGCTTCAAAAGACCGCCAGCGGTAATTAAGGCTTGAGGCGCAGCCAAAAGCTTTTTTGGGTTGCGTTAATAATAAATAGTCACGTCGAAAACCGCGCCGCAACGGGACGGCATCTCATTAACCGCGC
Source organism: Xiphydria camelus (assembly GCA_963678675.1). NCBI lineage: Eukaryota > Metazoa > Arthropoda > Insecta > Hymenoptera > Xiphydriidae > Xiphydria > Xiphydria camelus. The sequence goes on from OY783201.1 coordinate 8,211,348, forward strand.
GCGCGGGACGCGTCGTGCCGTCGCGTCGACCGGGTCCATCGACGCTCGAGATTATAAACGCGTTTCGCGGAATCCGAAACGTCAATTCGCCGGCGGAGACGATACGACGCGGCGGCATGGTTCGAGCTTGGACAAAAAGGAGGCGAAGAGGAGGTGGCGACGAGTTCGCGCGGTGGGAAAGCTTGAAAGTGTTATTGCTGTACTTGATTTTCACGTGCGTAGCGCGGTGCATTCGCGAAGCTAACGTCTCGGGTCTTCTTGATTTCTCGAGACGGGGCGGGAGCGAATGTTGTAACAAAAGACGAGACGCGAGAGCGAAACGTTTCCATTTTCAAAGTTTCCTAATTACGCAGTTGGATGAAGATGTAAAGTCTGTGCGCGACGTAAGTCGAGCAAGATTGTTCGTAGGTAACTTTCCTCGGTATTTGGACTGACTGAACTTTAATCGCAGTAGCTAGAAATGTGTTGGCAATGATTCGTCATGTTTCGTTTCACTAATTCTATCATTTTTTTTTGTCAGTTTAGGCGAGAAAGGAGAGTTATGTATAGATTTTTGTATTTTTTATTAACATTAATAGTGCTTTCGAATTTTCTACTTCACTATATAAGTAAACACATGATCTGTTTACATTTGAAAAGGTTAATATGCAGTCACGTTCACAAATTACACGTTGTACTGTAGAATTTGAGTAGATACCATACATCAGTTCTCTCCGAATGTCGAAGTCGATTCGTAGTTCCGAGAAATAATTTCATTCGCATGCAAATGGGGCCCGTAATCGGGACGAGGGGCGGAGGAGAATAAAAAAACCGATCCATCAAGAATGTCAAAGGCCGCAGTTTGCCGAGTTGGTCGGATCAACGAAAAGTAGGAAGCGCCCTCTTAATCTGTTATTATCGCGTCACGCGAGCCTTCCACTCTCGCGTCAGCTTTTCATCCGGCGAGTGAACGCCGTTGTCGTGAAAATCCAGTAATTATAAGGGATGAGTATATGACGTGCGTGAAGCGAGAGAGACGGCCGAGGGAACCCGAATGCGTGCGCGAAGCCTCCAGGATATCACACGCAAGCTCCTCTTCCTCACTCGATTCCTGGTACCGGCGCATGCACCACCCACCCTCGGATATTTCTGACAACGCAGATTCGTCGTAAATTTGACAGCTCTTTGAATCACGAATATTATTCGAAAAGGTAGTCAAACAATATTATCAACCCTCTGTGGTCACCAAGGATCCGCTTGACCCAGGCTTCAATTTCGAAGCTGACTGTACTTCTTTTTTTACAATCATAACTAGACCCTCGTCAGATTTCGCAATAAATAGCTTTTTCTTGAAACTCGTACTACGAACCTTCTTCGCACTTCGGAAAAAATCGTTTTTCAAGCGCGTGCACTGTAGAACTATTTATTGCTTCAAAATACCATATCTTATGAGAATCACACGTAGACTTTATTCTAAAAACTCAAAAAATAAAGAAGTTATGACACTTTCAGTGAAGCAACTCATTTTTCACGCATGAACATATTCGCGATCGTTTTTGAATACGTCATCAATAAGTATATATATAGACACGGTGATTAGATATTCTACAATGTTCGATGAATGTTCCATAATTTATCTATTTAAATTGGACGGATGTTGTTCATGTGGCTATTATCGAAAAATCGGTTGTGTCCATTTGACACATGTGTGACTCTCACGGAACTGTACGGACGTGTGATCATGCAGGGCTAATTAAAGCTCAGAGTTTCAGGATCCTTTTAAAGTGTCTAATTCTATTCCAAGTATAATTATTATAGTACTTATAATAATTATTTTGTCAGCCTTCAGATCTATCGATTCTCCGTTTCCCCGAGATCATTCCGCGTACCTCGAGGAACGCGGAGACGAGTAAAAGCACGTGGACATGGAAACGGGGTGCAATATAAACGGTCGTTCCGTGGTCGTCGCGCGGGGAGTACCTGCGCGCCATGCGAACTTCGCTATAAATCGCGTTTATGCGTTTCCTCGCGATAGGCAAAAAGGTCGTGACCGTAATTTATAGATATTTCAAATTCACGTATCTTTCTCCCGCGAGATAGCTGGCGCGGCCGAATTTTTCGTCGACGTCGCAGCGAGCGTGGCTTCCTCGCGCGCCGTCTCCGCTTTATTGCTTCGGATTCTTCTCCGATTCAGCTTGTTTTGCAAGTGGGTTAAGAATTACAAGCTTCTTATCGGAAGTGTGTATACCTACGTTGGTCCCGTGGGAATCCTGCCAACCATTCGAGGACGTTTCTCTACACTGAGAAATAGTATCCATTTGACTCAACTGAATATCAGTTAAGGCTACTATACACCACGATTTTAATTATGCGCAACCCAAAAGCCAAGTTGTCCCAACTGCATGTCGCAGTTGGATGATGATTTTCCATGAACCCCATCGGTGGTTGGGATAATTTGTTTAGGACCTTTTAGAGAAGCATTGGATTGATAATTAACTGAATAATATAGTTAATTCAATTATCCAACAGTTGTTTCAATTTCTACACATTTGTAGCAACTGTATCAGTAGTTAAGTCAACTGAACAAGTCAACTATGCCGTGCAATAGGATCGACCACGTTAACTTATTGTTAGTTTCACCGACCTTCATCTAATCATGTTAAAGAAAATTCGATTTGATTGACCACAAATCTTTTGACAACATGATGCAGACGCAAACACAACCATTATTTTTTCAGTGTATTTCGCCTTCCATACTGAGAAAAATTATCAGTAATGGTAACCAAATATGATTTGGTTGATATGAGATTAAGGAAATATATGTATTGCGACAATACATGTTCGGTTATCACAACAAAACGCTCTTTAGAAACATTACATTATTACAACCAACATTTATCTATCGTAACCAAAAGTTTTGTTACTCCGATAAAAATATTTCGTTGTTCCCACATCAATCAAGCGTTTGGTTAACATTACTAATCATTCGTCTCAGTGCAACAATTATTCTTTGCCTTTAATTTTAACCCCGCCAACGCATAATCGCAGCTTGTGTACCCTTTTACTTTATCACTCGTAGATTAATCTTTTCAACGCGCTTTCAAACCTTCTTACTTCCTCTCTCTGCATTCGTTGGAAGGAAGTCATGCCTCCACAGTAAATATCCACCTTCCTATCGTACAGTCGTGAGCTACACAGAGTTCCACCTCCTCGAAGCTTCGCTCGAAAGAAATACACCTACATTTATGCACTCGTCTCGTTCCCGTATGGGAAACTCGTAAACATTTATCCATCCCTCTCTAGTCTTTTCTCCAAATCGCCCTCTCCTTTCAACAGCTCCTTCGACGATCCTCGAACGACGCGTCGAGTGTCATAAAAAACCATGACACGCAGGATCCGGTAGCAGCACCTCTTTCGTGTCGGCAGAGGACGAGTCCGTGGTGTGCAGCTTCCGATAGGAAGTAACATACACGTACACACACGTAGTCAAGCGGAGCGGCAGGTGCAGGCGCCATTAAATCACAGCCCTTTCCGTAGACCCAACTGGATCACGGGATAGCTCGAGCCGCTGTAATTGGCCGCTACTTAACGCATGGGTGCTCGGATAATTGAGTTCCGCGGAGAGAGAGAGAGAGGAAGGAGAGGCTTATACGCATCTACTCGCGCCTCAACCTCTGCGTCGTCTCACCTAGCGGCGTGAAAACTCGAAGGGAAACCGGCGTATATACCTACGCGTGCAACATACTTTGTCACACGCGGCGCGCGCGACACTCGAGACTCGCACACGGAGATAAATGCTACTTTAATGTTGACATCAGAACTGCTGTAAATCTTTCTGCGTATTTTTTACAATCCTCTTGATTAAATTTACTAAAAACACACACTGTTTGTACAAAAGGATTTGTAAATATGCTATACATTTTCTACACAAAAGTACCTATTAAAAATTGCAAGTCAAGCGCAGCAATGTGAATCACTATAAATTATTTATAATTTTCGAAAAGAATTCTGAATTTTACAATCTTTACTGAAAAGGTGCTTCAGTTTTGGTACATTTAAAATGGTTTTGTGGTAAATTTAAATCAAATCTGTAAATGTAATTGTTTCAATCACGTATAGTAATTTTAATGGATAAACTTGTCTGATAAAAACTTCATAAAAGTAACATGAAGTTTATTACAAAGACTTTTCACAGTGTAGATAATATCTACATCGTAAATTATAAAAATTATACGAGAATTCACGTAAAAATTCCACTTTAGTTTTGGTATGCCTTCCATTTGATTGCTGTAAATTTTACAAGCTAGAAATGCAAATATGACGCACTTCATATTTACGATTAGCGTTACTCTATAATGCTAAAATCAAAAAATCTGTTATTCGAGCATAGCACTTATGCCATTCCTATAGTTCCACACTACTTCCATTGGAGTTACACCAATTTCTGTTCAATTTGCCCCAAATTTGTCTCCGTGCAATGTTCACTCGCGACGAAAAGAGAAAAGACGGAGGGAGGCTGCATACAATAGCCACACTGTAAAAAAAATGTATTAAATTAAATATAATTATATATAAAGCTTTTATACTGCGTTATGAAATTTATGAAGACAATTTTATAAGAAAATCTATTAATTTTCATAATCACGTATTGGAAACAAGCTTTATATAAAAGTACATTAAAAATACCATTTTTGTACAGTGCAGAGAGAGCCACTGGTACAAAGTCTCCCCGCAGCGCACTTGGAGCTTCTCGTTGCAAGTCGTCGGTAATGAAAACTAATACCTTGGCGTTCGGTGAAATATATACCAGAGCCGAGTCGCTCCCATTCTCTTTCTCGATTTCCTTTAGCCCCGTTCGTCGCCGCGCGGGACCAGTGCTCTCCCACCGGCCTCGCAGAGAGCCCCGCAGTCCCAGGTGCGACGAAATGAGAAAGAATCGAGCCTCGAGTGTACTCGCCGGCGTACGTGGGGGGGGGGGGGGGGGGGGGTATAGGTCGTACCGCGGGTACAGGATTCCTCGGGGAGTATTTTCTGTCGCGGCGGCGAGGCCCGTCGGACTGTTTGGGGAACGAAGGGACACCGGGGTGTGGGCAGAGTAAGTGGACGCAGTCGTCGGATGTGTAGCGCCGCTATGGGTTGGAGGTGGCGTGAAGCGTGTTGGCGATGTCGGGGCGGCGAACGTGCATAGAATGTGTCGTGCCTGCCGCAAAACGCGCTGTCACGCGACTACGTAGCCGAACTGGGTTTACACGGATACGGTGTACGGTCTCGTGTGTACATCGCAGGGTACATGTGTGTACATGAACGAGAGCGCACATTTTAGCGCGCACACGCGCGCATGTGGATTCGTGCCTGTGTATGTGTAACCCGTGTATACATATGTGTACAGCTAGCGGCCCCGCGCCACTTCGCGTGATCTCGCGGGCCGTTCTGGTGTATATACGTGGCAGCCAACCTCGACACCAAAACCACCCTCCGCCCACGCACCCTGAATAAACCGCGCATTTTATTCATAAACCTATAAAGCGGAATCAATATTGTATGCCGTCGCGCGGCGAGACAACGCGATGACACGCGCGCGCGCGCGCGATGTGGGGGCATCGCGTGACTTCTTCGTGGAAATGGGAAAGTTGGGTGTGCTGCGGAAAGGTACACGGTTTGGTTTTTCAATAAATTCATACGATCGTGATTTATGTATGAGAGTTCCTCGATTCCGGGAAGACGGAGGAATTTTATTTATCAAATTTGGTTGTACTTCGGACGTTCTTTTTTGTTGATATTTTATTTATACCAGTCGGGAGAATCTCTACGAGAAATATTTTAGTGCAAATGTGGTTCGTCTCTTGAGGATAAACATTTTTGCCCGAGATCGATATTTTATCGCGTCTTCTTGGGGGATGATCCGTTCAATCGAAATCTCTTGGATTAAGCATAGGGCATATTCCAGCATTTACTTCAGGCGGGATTTTTTTATTTTCACACTCGGAGAAAAATCTGGTTGAAAGAACCATAATTTCACCAAAAGTCGTGATCGATTTTGGTGAAAACCGTAATTCCATAGTTGTTCTAAGCAATGAGATTCTCATTATATGAACAAGAGATCAGGATTCGGTTTGAACGTAAGAAAATATTTATATTTTTAAATTTAATTTGATTGTGACGTCGTCGAAAAGGCAGAGAGACACAGTTATGCAAGCAACGAGTGCGAGAGAGATAGTCTTGCTAGACTATAACGTAGCTGCATTTGAAAATATCGCTCTCCAGCTTAAATAAGGCGGAAAATGAAAAATGAAGAAATACAGGGTAAATAATTTGGTCTACATTTTTCGAAACTGCCATAAAAAAGATTAATGCTAAAACCGAATTGCCGCAACAAGGTCAACCTGCAGCATGGTCAATAATGTCCCAAAGCTTTTTTCTTGTATAATTGACACTGTGTGCAGTAATATTATTGATCTTCTTTTTTGTGGTTAATTCAACCATGGTTCATCGCTATCATGAACTACAACCTTGTTGTTACCATAACCATGCAACAGAAGTTATTTCGACTGCATTCATGGTCTGTTTAATCATAAGTATGTATCATAAGTTACTAGTAACTAGATAAATTTAACCTAGCGATTATGGTTGATCTTACTACCCACTTTTCTCTCAGTTCAGGTTCTGAATTTGGTGTTATTCAAATCACGTATCATTTTAATCGATAACTAATTGGGACCCATAAAAATTGCCCGTCATAATCCTGTCGCCGCTCAACCCGATATAAGCTGCAGCGCCACGCGTCTCAAATTACCCAACTAATTAATACGACGAGTCACGCGTTACGGTCCATCGACACCGGCCGGAATCTGATGAGAACATACCCGGGCCAACATCGTAGTATCAATAATTATAAAAAGTGACGCCGTTTCGCGCGCGTTCCGACGCCTAAAAGAATTAATTCCAACGTCCTGATTCCGATACCGACATATTTACATATATTCGAAACCCTCAGTGGGAATACAAATTTAACGAACCTTTCACCTCCCTGACGTTATCGCGAACGCCACAGCCGAATGTGCCGCGGGCCGCGTGAGCCTCTCTCGGGTCGATTTCTTTCTTTTTTTTTCTCCGATAAACGCGTCGATTCGCGGATAAGTGGAGGGTGTGCTTTTTACGCGAAATTTATTTCGTTTATTTCACTCGCGTCCGCCCCCTTGAGCTCTTAATCGACGGCGCGAGACTTTGCCCGTTCAGCGCCGACGGCGTTGCGTATATCGAGCAGCTGTTAGAGAACGGTTCGGAATTAGGAAGTCCCGCATGGGAAGCATACAAGCGCGGGTCTCGGCCCCAGGTCATTTCGGAGCCATTTGATGTTTCGGCGAAAGTCGTTGCTCGGGCATTCGCGAACGTGCGAATTCGGGATCGAATGTCATTATGGTCTCGCTCTACGTTTATCCTACGTTCTCTTCCAGGTGATAAAGGGGAACACAAATACGTATTTGGAGTCCAAACACGACCTGGAGCCGCCTCTCTGGGCGAGCAAGATCCGCTTCCTGCCCTACAGCTATCACCGGCGCACGGTTTGCATGCGGGTTGAACTTTACGGATGTTATTGGAGCGGTAAGTTTTTTTGTTTAATTGCTATATCGTAGAACTGTACACGGAAGAAATAATTCATAGTATGTACAAGGTTTGTGATAAATTTCAGGACAAGATCAATTTATCGTTACGATAACTACAATTTTAGTAAAAATTATAGTAAAACTTGTTGAAATTGCAAACGTTGCTGTAATTTTCACTAAAATTGTAGTTATCGTAACAATAAATTGGCCTTGTCCCGAAATTTACCACAAATTTTGTAAATCTTACGATTCATTTTTTTCCATGCATGCATGCACAGATGTGTTCATTTTTCAGTCGAACTATTTTTTCCACTCGTTGATCTTGGGAAATGTACGATTTTTATAGTACACTTTTTATAAGCAACGATAATTGTTATTGAAACGGTGGTAAAATATTTTACTTTCACTTGAGCAATAAATGCGATAGCCCAGTAAAATGGTACTTCGGTTAATTGGTAATTATGAGATAATTATTGATTGCAACCATCGTTATATCTTACGCACTTCATAATTATCCGATACGATCGCATTTCAATTAACTCGTCGACGTGGGGTGCAGAGATTCGTCGGCTATATGTAACGGGGACGTATATAGCGCGGAATTCACTGCGCGATATTCGGTTAATTATCGACGTATTTGATGCATTCCGAAATTATTATTAGAAAGATACGTAGAAAAAAGTGGAGTAAAAAGAAATGCCGAGTTGGTTATCGATTGCCATGTTCGATTGGTGATGTTCGCTAAGGATCTCCAATTTGTCTCGTTTTATCATCCTTTTTTGCAATTTCAAAAAATATACAATCAGAAAAATAATTTACCGATCCAAGCAACCGTCGAGAGGAATAGTTCCAAGAACATATTTATTTAAGTCAAACATATTGTCGTCGAATCATATAAGTAAATATATTCTTAAGTAAATATGTTCTTGACTCTATTTATATTGATGGTTATACCCAGAAAAAAGTTTATTTGAATAAGAACTTAGTATACCGAGAAGATAGTTTATTAATAGCAAACAAATGTAATTTCAAATGCGGCGAAATAAATATTTCATTAGGCCAAGAAAATATACGTTATTCATTAAAATGTTTACGAGTATCTCACTTAAATGGTTGCCTCAAAAAGTATGTATTTAATTCTGCCAATTAAATATCGTAACAGTTAACGAATATTTCCTTGGTCCAATAAAATGTTTATCTCGCCATATTGAAACAAACATTTATCAACTACAAATAAACTGTTTTTTTTTTCAGTGTAGAAACATTTATTCGCGGTGAATATGACATTTATTTAGAAGGAGCAAGCAGAAGTTCTAAATAAATATAAATAAATGCTTTACGACGTACGCAAACATTTGTTTCATTCAAATAGATCTTTCTTTGATGTGAAAAAAATTCCTAATTATGACCAATACATTTCTAATAGGTTTGCATTCGAATAAACTTTCCTCTCTCTCTCTCTCTCTCTTCGAGTGTATTTAGATTGGTAAATTATTTTTCTCGCTGTATAGGTAATACTCTTGCTCTCCGCTGTTTCAAACCATCGGTGAAACTTCAACCCCTCCTACTGAAAACCCCCCCAGCTACCCGTGCCGCGCGGGAGACGAGTCCCGTCCAAGCGCTAAAAATTGCTCGAGTTCGCAGACTCGCGGGCACGCCGCGTAATTGAATAGTTCCCGGCGACGCGTACAGCGAGAAGAGACAGCGCGACAACTCGTTTGGTGTTTTCCGAAACTTTTATTTCCATGCTCCACACGTCGGGAGTCCCACACGTCCCGTACCTACTCAGACATTTACCGCGCCGCGAGGTCGATAGGTCGTCCAGAGCTACAGCCTGCGCGACTCGCATAGAAAGTGCGAGCCTTTTCAGATAGTCTCTCGCGTTCGATCCGTCGACGTATCCTCCTCGCCCCCATTCGCGCGACAGACTTATCCAGCAGCCGCCGGGGCGCGCCGTGCCGCGTCACGATCGGACGCGATTATGAACCGTGGAATTCTCGCGACGATCGCGCCGCGCGACGACTTTCGACTCCCCCGTTTATCCGGGCGACCGAAGATATTACATCTCGCCCCATCGGGGTTACAGATGGCGTCGTGTCCTACTCGATGCCTCAGGGAGATAAGAGGGGCAACGAATGGGAATTCTTCGACGCGACGTACGACGGCCATTGGGATGGAGAACTGCGCCGGGGCCTCGGTCAGTTGACGGATGGCAGGACCGGCCCGGACAACTTCAAAATGGGCTACTACGATTATGATCGGGAGCAGGGGTGGGTCGGCTGGAGGAACGACACTCGGAACGGTCATCCCCTCGAGATCAAGTTCGAGTTCGACAAAGTGCGAGAGTTCTCCGCCGTACACATCTACTGCAACAACCAGTTCACCAAGGACGTCCAGGTGAGACGCATGGCCTTGAGCCGTGGGCTGCGCGCGCGAGAGACTCCGCCGAGATTTATTTCCGATCCGGGGGAACCGCGAGTCCGTAAAGGGAATAAGAGCCGGCTCGCGCGCGCAGTGCGGATTTTGCTCGGCTCTTCGAGGGATTTCGATCTCTCGCAGTCTTTGAAAAATTCGCCGTTCCCTTTTACGGCGCGACTCGATTCAACATTTTATCCCTGTTTTGATGCTTTTCATACTCAGCGTGCAAACTCCTATTTTGAACATAAATTTGGTGAAATATTCACTGATTTAGATTTTAGGCTCGGCGTGGAGTTTCAATACGATTGAAAATCGACCTACTGTAAGCCTAAAAGAGTGAGTCGAAAATTTCGACGCAGGGTGAAGCGCGAAGAGTATCGAGAGTCGCACAATAATTCTAATTCTCGTGAATCTACACTGGGGAAAAAAAAACTTGATTAATTTAACCAAAATCCTGGAGATCATGACCGAATCGTTTGGTGAAATATAAGGATCCTCCGTCTGTTTCATTAAACTGACCAATTTTTGGTTAGAATAACTAAAAACGTTTAACTGGATACGTTTTGTCATTTTAACCTGGTCATTTTTCTCAGTGTAGTTTTGAAATAATAATAATACAATTTCAAGGTATCACATTCGTATACCTACAAACAACGACGAAATTCAACGCAACCGTTCCACCACCTCCATCGATCCGTTTCCGGGACTCGCGAAACCCTCCGCGGTTGTCCCCGGGAAATGGCTGAACCTGCCCAGACCCAAGGACCTCCGATAATCGCGAGTTTCAGAAACAGATCGGTTTCCGCCGCCGCGGTTGGTTCCCGCGGAGGGGAAGGTCCTCCTCCGTACACGCCTAACACGATTTTCCTCTCGGCCGAGTACCGAATTCATCGGAGCTCGACGCCGTAGCACAGCACAGGATCCTTCCAGGCGCGGCGAGTTTTCGGCGACGATCCATTTCCCCCGGAAGCAGTCGGCGGCTCGTGCGTAGCGCGACTAGGTGTTCTGCCAAATTCGGTGATCGTCGTCACGCATGGCGTCGCTAGAAGTTAACCGCGAACAGAGCCGCGCGCGATCGGGAGTTAGCGAAAGGGATCGAGGATCCGGAGAATCGTTTCCGCTTAGCTCGCGGTGGTTCGGTGCGGCCGTGCCCCCGTAGCTCCTCGCGGAATACACAAGTAGCGCCGAGGCGATCGAGTAACGTTCAACAGGCTTATAGCAATACCCCCTCGGCCCCGGTATATCCATCCCACCGCCTTTCGTTGCCAACGTCGTCTCCCTTTCACCACCACCATCGCCGCCGCCGTCGCCGTCTCGTCTTCCCGTTGCCGATGCTCCGTGATGCTGCTCCATACCTGCTTGATTGAATATTCCACTCAACGCTTTATCAAGGGAACGCCTGCCGAATCCCAATATATCCCGCGGCATCAGCCAACCCGTTTTGATACCGACATCCACTACCGCTTCATTGGCATTATTCCATTATACCCCGCCGTTCCCGCGTCACCCTGTATATACCTACGCGTGAATCGCTCGAGTCGTTTCGCAAAAATGGTCGTGCGGCTGCAGGTGCATTTGGAAGGTCTCATTTCGTCGTAGATGCAATTTGAATAAGATCTTGTAGACTTATTTAGTGAGAAAAATAATTGGCCGATCCAAATAACCGTTAAACGCTGTGGTAACTAATGATTCATGAATCAGATTAAAATGCTTGTTTGTGTGAAACGATATTTTCTTTTTATTAATAGGTATGAGCATAAATAAGCAGAATTAATACTAATTGTTTCGGTATTTAAGTATCCTGGGCGAAATTGGTATTTATGCACTGAAGACAATGTTTTTTCGATATGTAGCAATCAATCCTAGAAAGTATAGGGAGAAACTTCAGGTAAGAGAGATGTAGTGATTTGACAATTATATGAATTCTGTAAAATACTATACTGTGTAGGACTTACAGTTACGTCTGACAGAAGTAAATTTTATATAGAGTATAGTATATAACCCCGAATTCATAACTGCACTATCACTAGATTTCTTACTTGGAGTTTTTTCCCCCATACTTTCCGGGATCGATCGCTATATTTCAAAACGTCATTTTTCTCAGTGTGTAAATATGCAAGTCACACTCGTCCACGCGTTAAAAGTTGTCCATAATGACTCGACTTTTATACACTCTTATCGGAATCACGCGAGAAAAGTCTTCGAAACGAATCAGAAACTCCCTAGTGACAATCGCGATCGAGGGAAAAGCAAATTTCCGCCTCCCCCGACCCCATCCCTTCTCGGGAGGCGCGCAGTCCTTCGAGAGATCACGATATAAATTTCAGGCGGCACGTATACCGATCGATCATGATCACATCCGTTCGAACACGTGCCTGTGTACCCACATACGCATCCTGCGCCACCTGTGTATCTGGCTGGAGCCATCGAAACTAACTGTAACGACTCCTAACACGGAACGGTCATTATCTCCCGCTATCGAAACTATATCTCGAACCCGTATAACCCGTCGTTACGAGCGGTCATTTATATGTGTAACACGGCGTATTAGTTCTTCATATCCGCCCGCGACGGAAACGCGAACCCGGCGTGCAGGGCCGAATTATAAAACGCGTTCTTCGCGCTCTCGACGCGATACCCATAATTCAATCCGTATATAATTTCCGGGTACGATCCGACCAGATCCGGGAATCTAGATAAGTCTGATAATGCGACGGAACGTCTGGTCACCTACAGTGCTGGATGCGCGTATCCCCTCTGCATTCCGCCGTACAGAAATGTATAGGGTGTGTATACGGAGCGCGCGGTGTGGACGGGAAGAGGGGGTCGAACATGGGCTGTCGCCGTGGATGCGCTATTCCATCGGATATTAACGGTGGTCCGACTCATAACTGGTTCGCTCTCTCGTCTCTGTGCATAGGCGGACACGTGTTTGTTTATTTATTTGGTACTGTAAAATTGGGGTATTTTACTTGTGATGCCTACCTTGCCTCAACATTTGGGAACTATTAAATTTTAAATTCATACTGAACAAACGAATCGTGAAAGATGGAGTAGCTAAAATTATTAAAATAATTACCTATTGGAACGACAGTTCAAATTATTTCAGTTATTTGTTCTTCTATTAAAAAATCGTTAGTATGTTTATTAATCATACAGTATAAAATGATATGAAAAATAATAATTGTAATTAAAATTAGATTGATAAAGCATGATCATGAAAAAAATTATTTATTCTATTATTGGTGAACTTGCATCTTGGAAATTTAATATTATTCAAGTTGTAGGTTCTAATAAAAATTAGACATTTTATTTTTAAAGTTAGTATTCAATATATTAATCTCTTATATTAGATTATAAATATTAAAAAGAAATTATTGGAATATCATTCAATCTATGATCTAAAGGAGAGAGGATACAAATTTATTCATTGAATAGATGAATTTAAATGCTTAGAGAAAAATGTAAATGAGTTATAAATCGTAATAGTTAATAACCACCTACCCCGAATTTATTCGACATTTCAACAAGCCTCCCTTTCACAACGGTTTAAATGTCGACAAAAATTAACTCCGTCTTTCCATACGCGCTTCCCTTTCTTCGCCTCATCTCCCGTCTTCGGCACCGCCAGTCAACCACCGGCGGCGGCACCACGAAGCCGCACTTTCAACGCTCACCCCTATCGCAGAGTCCTCTTCCACATCGGCAGTTTTATGCGCGCTCTCCGGTTCTCTCTTGTCGAACGTCGAGCTCATAAACCCACCCTCACAATAGCTCTGTCAGGGTTTAGGGGGCTTTGCCCGGCGCGTCTTTGATATCCAAATAACATTTTCCCCTTCGGCGGAAGCCGCCGAATGAAACATGGCGGCGTTACGCGATAATAGACTGCGATACGCCGCGCCAAAACGCGCCGTCCCTTCCGCACTCTCGAAAAATGATGTGTGGCTGTAAACGTCGCTAAAAACCGAGTGCCTCATCCCCTTCGGGTGTCGTCGGGCCGGCGGCAGCGGGCTCGCGCCCCCTGGCGATAGATGTACCGGGCTGCACCCCCGCGCGAATGCAGCTATTATTCGGGGGATGGATTTCGGGCGCGATGCGGCGTCCCGGTAGCTTCCGGGGGAGATAATTGGTAGCGGTTAATGACGGATTTATACTTTGATGCGCTTCGAGAAAATTTCGAGATTTATATACATGCCAAAAAAGAAACCAGCAATTTGTACCGCTTCATCCACTGGCGCTGAGTTTCGGACTCATTTTAAAATATTTATACAGAAGACACATTTCTAGTTATTATTTACAATTGTAGTTACCACAAATACCAATTTAAAAATTCTAGATATAATATCGGTTTGCACAGCAATTTCTATCGATTCCCCAGGAAAAACACCTAATTACTGTATAATCCTGTATTGCTTCCAGGGCGAAATCGTAATTTAATGCTAATCAAACTGTAATCCGTGCAGTTCCCTTTTTTCCGTGTAAATTTTTGGTTGATCGTATAGTCCGATATGTATCGAGCCTCGATACGAAGGAAAACGAATGATGGAGATATTGTCTCCGTGCAAATAACGAATAAACAAAATTAAATGCAACAAGATCGTTAAAAGAATTCTCTCAGAAAAATAATGCTTTAACCGCTAAAAGCAGGAAAACGGTAACGACCCGAGAAGGAAAGGAGATGAGCCCCGATAGAAAATTATTTTCCTATACCAGTTTTCAAGAAACTCCGCCGATTTCCGCGCACTTCAACAGCGCGGAACGAACGAACCAAGGGACCGGCTTTGCTGTAGATGAAAAAAGAGAAAAGCCGTCCTACCGGTTTATCCATTATTTGATCGTATTTCGCACCTTCCCACACATATATGCATGCTAGCGCGGGCGCGCGCGCCTATGCACCGTACGCCCGTGCATTCAGGGTGCAGCGCGGTAAAATCTCCGCGAGGATACATAAATCCCAGTGATTACGCTGCGAGAGGAAACGCATAAGAGGCGAGGACCCCTTTACACTCGCGATTCTCGTTTCAATTTAATGCCGAACCTTTTCCTCGCGAGAGCCTCTCCCCCAGACAGGGTCTCCCTCCCTTTCCTCTGTTAAAGCGGAAGCTATTCGTACGTACATACGTTGCGTCTGCGTAGATACACACGCGGAATACTATTTACTCCGCAGAACGCGTGGATATTATATTATATCAGATAAACGGTGCTCTTGCCTGCATCGGACTGCATCGCTGATGTAGAAGCATTTCGATTGAAAATTCCACGCAGACTTTCGACGGTTCCACGCATCGAACGTCCCATATGCGTCGACGTGAATACGTGTAGAGGAGAGTCGAAAGTCTCCGACAGCTTCGATTGGCCCCTGGATATCGTGATCGATAGTGGTCGACAGGGGCCAACCAGACTGGTATACCTTCTATCCAACTGTACATGGAGAAAAAGATTGAGTAAAAAATCATAGGAAAACCTACGAATTTGTAGGTACGCCTCTCATGCTCTTCTCCGATTTGTTGATATTTGTATCGCATCAACGTCGAGACTCACAGACACACACGGACATCGTGTATGGCAGAAACTGAAATTGGATTTACATACAGCCTGTTACGTCGGAAAATATATATGCGAAGCGCGCACGCTGTCGTCGGCACGTCAGTCGAACGATGCGTCGTGCGAGGATCGCGAGCCACGCACGGGCGCGCGTGTGTCGTCGGGAAAAGCTTGGGAAAGATGCGTCTCTTCCTGCCGGAAGGAGAGGGAGGGAGGGAGGGAGGAAAGCGAGGGGCTTTTGGCAATTTAATCGTGGAAACCTTCTCGTGACATTTCTGACATTTCGCGGAAAACGAGGATGATTGGATGGTAGACGGAGAGGGGTGAGATACGTTATTTTTATCGTGTGGGAGGAAAGTATCAGTTTGCACTGTTATGAAAAAATTGAACTCTCGACTAAAATTGAATCCTATCCGATGTATTTCTTAACGCTGATTTCGAAAATAGTAAATTTCTTTGAGAAATTTTAAAGGAATGTGAAAATATCGATAATTTTTTTAGGAAAAAACGTCTCGCGTATAAAATTGTTGATATTTTCTTTGAAATGCTGATTTAATAACTGTGCTTTTCATGATCAGTGTAAAAATACATAAGAGAAGGTGGTCGAGCGATCGATTGCCGAGATTCCAGTTTTTGGCAAAACGTTAAGTTATCCGATGTATTTTTTTTGTGCTGGTTCCAAAAATCATGTATCTATTGAGGACGTCTCAAAAGAATATCTAGAAATCGAGGATTTTTTATAAAAAAAATAATTCTCTTATATAAAAAATCACCGAAAAAAAATACACGAGGTATAGTAATCGAGCGATTAACACGAATGTAGCGAACGAAAAGTGAATTCGCCATCTCGTGGCGGAGCGTTTCGTCATGGAGTCGGCCCGTGGACTCGTCAGTAAGGCTAGACCGACTCCTGCCTTAAACGCTCGGTGGTCCTCCGTGAGAGACGGGCACAGTTACGGTCTTTATATAGTAACTTGCCCGGACCACTAACGAGAAGCCGAGTCGATGGCCGGGAGGGTCGGCGCCATCTGGCGGCAGGCCGTCGTAGCGTGACGGATCGCCACACCAACAATTTTTATTTTTGGCAAAACTGAATATTTCAAGAATTATAGAAGTCCTGTAGAATTTGTTCGAAGCCAAATGATTGCAATCACAAAATTGCCCTTTATAGCTTCTTCCCGCGCGCGCGCGCTTACATAGATATTATATTTACTCTCCATGCTACGTGGAAATTTAATCGTGGCAACGGCTTACCTCGTATTCTCAATTGTTTACGCGAAATTCTGTTAGAGTAATCGGATCCTCTCCCTTTCGCGTGTTCGTCTACGTCGAGGGAAGAGGTCGATCGAATTAAGGCCACGGCGTGATTACGAGTCGCGGAATAAGGTTGGCGCGATTTACGCGTGGCCTACCTGCTCTATTTTGATAGTTCCAGACCTTCGAAGTCTTTTAGGAGAAAACGTTTGAATTTAAACCAAAGTTCAGTCGAAGTAAATGCATCAGGCATTGTTTCCTGTCTTTAATCTTACGTTTATTTGAGCAAATATAATATTACAAGTACCAATTTAAAAGTCCATAAAACCGCACGTATAATCACGCTTTAATGGATCGAAGCCCCTTAAAAATACTCGCATTAAATAGCCTCCCCCCAAGACAACACAACCCAGACACTCTCCACAGTGCACCGCATACAAAGCGAAGGAAGCTCTAAAGTAGATACGTTCCCGTTCGAACCCGACCGAAGCCCGCCCGTCTCGGCGCAACGCCCCTGATTTATAATCGGATCACATACCTCATCAAACTTTAAAGGCGTATTAAACTTTTATAGCGTCTACGGGAATCATAGAATTTTTTTGCCTCTCGCAAACACATGCGAAGGCAATCGGTGCCAACTTCTGCCTCCATTCGTCGAAACGGAGTCGTCGCATCCGTCGGCGTCTGTTGACCCGCGGGATATGCAGCGATATTTATGCGCGCCAATATAACTTGTAAAGTTCGTCGCCGCATACCTTGCGGTTTTCGTATGCCGCGCGAGTATGCGTACAGATATTATATATCCAGGGTCGACGCGCGGCATCGACGAATCGTGGTCGTGATACGATGCGAAAAATCGGAGCCAGAGCGCCAGTCGGGCGTTAACGAAGGGCGGAGGAAATGTCGATTAGCCTCGGCGTTCGATTGCCGAAGCGTGACGAGTGCTGAGTAACCGAAGAGCGCTAAAGAGATCCTTCGGTTCTTGCTCGCAGGTCTTCTCGCAGGCCGATATCCTCTTCAGCATCGGTGGCAAATATTACACGGGGGAGCCGATCACTTATACGTACATGGAAGACAAGATCTTCGAGACGTCGAGGAACATCACTATCAAGCTGCATCATCGGGTGGGGAAATTCGTTAAGCTGAGACTGAGCTTTTCGGCCAAGTGGATCATGCTGAGCGAAGTGACGTTCGACTCTGGTGAGTATTTCGATTGTATTTTCTGATTCTTATAACGAATGTCTGTTGGCTAACCGAGCAAATCTGAATCTCCCTGAAATTTGACTTTAGCAGTGTTTAGTGTTTAGAAACGTTTAATTTCTCGATGGGTGTCAACTCGATAGATCAAGGTGTTTGGTCTAATCTTAATATCAGTGGTAAAGGAAGCAAAAGTTACTTACAAATTGAACACCAGTTTCAGTACGTAAACACGGTTTTAAAAAACTTGGGAAAGTTCATCAACAAATACTGGAACTATTATTTCTTAACATTTCTAAGAATTCTTCATTATTACTTAAAAATTCACGATTTCGAGATTAGACCAAAAATTAGACCAGCTATCGGGAAATCAGACGCTTCAAACTTTTTACTGAACACCGTCTGAACATTGCTGAAGTCCAATTTCGATATACGGATCGAGACAACGTTTGAATGCAAATGCGAATTGAAGAACGAAATTCCCTGTAATGGATTTGATGAACGTATTCCGTTAATTAATTGTAAACAATATGGAAGGCCGGTCCTATTCAATATTTCATACGCGATACGCATATCTGGCATCGTGCCTCCGATATTACAATATGAGCAAATAGAAACGATTGTGTATTTCGAGAGAAATTCTCACGTTTTAACATTAGTATCGATATTCGATTCGAGTTGTACCTACGCATTTATTGTACCTATCAATTCGTGTGTAGAGAGTTTTGGATGAATTTCAATTGAAATATTCGCTCGAAAATAGAGGTACGACGTATTTTCGGGATATTCGCCAGGACGAGGTTCATTTTACGCCAGTGAGAATTGTCTACGTATGTATATTATATTGACGGACATACAACGGACCCTTACCTACTGACTGCTAGATTTGGCTACTAGCTTCGGCGTCCTAGAAAAATACATAACTTTTTATTATGTCTTTCAGAAACATCGTAACTCGTTATACAAAGAAACATTGTAAGTCTTTGCTGTCATCAATGTGGTTTATGGTGTTTCTTCACACAGCAATAGGTTACCATGTTTCTGAAGGGTAAAAAAGAAGTATGTGCCCTACTCTAGTATTATGTATCAGTTGACTCGTACGTACCTTCTATTTATTTACTAAAAAACATAACACTATTACATGGATGGGTATCCATATGAAAGAATATTCCCCCGTGTAAATTTTTTTACAGCATCATCCGCTTTCTCCTGTATCAGTATATTAGTGTTTCCCTTATCAGAGAAAAGGAATTAGTTGGATCGCAAGTAATTATTTATTTACATGAATGAAATCCTTTTTCATATTAATTATAATACATATTTCTTCCTTGCAATCACATACTATTTCACATAATTATAAGAAAAGGTATGTAATTGATGTATTAAAAAATGTCACTGATATAAATAAATAATTTCTTGCGACCCCGCAAGTAATTCTCAGTAGATCCAATTAATTTTTTTTCTCTGTGTAGATACGATATTTCGCAGGCTAAACAAATG
Organism: Xiphydria camelus; assembly: GCA_963678675.1. Classification (NCBI taxonomy): domain Eukaryota; kingdom Metazoa; phylum Arthropoda; class Insecta; order Hymenoptera; family Xiphydriidae; genus Xiphydria; species Xiphydria camelus. The sequence continues at coordinate 8,230,844 of OY783201.1, forward strand.
ATCAACATTTCAAGAAAACTTATCGCTCCTCACAATTCTCAATTATGAAAATGTCCATTACATCGCCGCTGTAGGCAGCGTGCCGCAAAAACCATACATTCGAAAGTATTCCTCCTTTTTCCCTTTTTATAAATCCGCCGTCCCATTCCAATTCCATGGGACTAACCCTCGTCTCGTCTGTCAAGCGCGGAAAAATAAACCCTCGCCGTGGGTTAAATTGATACGCGGTAATTGACAGTGGATTATTGAGGATCTGTCAGTTCTTGATTTAAATTAAGCAATATCCGGGCCTATATACGGGGAGGGAATAAATTTCTACGAGCGAACGGACGGCTTTTTATGTATCGCTTCCTCCGGGACGGAAAAGGAGCGACGACTCTCATTATTATACGCGAGACATTTATTTTTAAGGTTTAACGTCAATTTCAACGAAATACGATAGCCCTCTCGACCTCACCCCCTCGCTTTATCCTCGAGTGTCGTCCGTTCCGCGGCGCACCCGGCGATCCTTTTCATCGTTTCCCCGCCGCGGAACTTGATATTTAAAATATCACTATTTCTAAAGGCTCCCACGTCAGATTCATAACGAGGGAAATACGCGCAGCCTTCTCTTTCTCCTCCGGGTTTCATTATCCTCGAACGTCATATTCGGAAGGAATTCTCCGCGAGAATTTCCGCAGTATTTTTCGCGAATCGGCGAGCAGCGTCGTTTCGCGCCGTAAAACTTTATATTTAAAATATCGCTGTCCGTTGCGCGAATAACTTCCTACTCCCCGCTAGATAAGTTTTTCCTTTGCGAGCGCTCGCGAGAAAAACTTCGACATCGTTTCTACGCCGCGCAATTTTTCAGTTTGCCTCTTTTTCTTATCGCGCAACTTCACCCCTCCGACTATCGAGGGGGTGTACACGTTTATCGTCGCAACAAAATAATTGGAAAAGCTGCATCGATTGATGCGCCGAACGAACGAATTAGATTTTAGGGACAGGAGTTGAGATACGGAAATCTTATATTTCGAATATCGCTGTACGTTATATACTTCACTTTTTTATCTTCCCGTGCAAATTTTCTCTGTAAACTCTTTCAAGAAAGGAATAAGCCACAGGGTGGCTACAAAAATCTGTTCTCCCTAAATTCCCTGAGATTTCTTTGATTTTCAGATTAAATGTTTGAGAATTTCATAATTTTAATCATCGAAACGATTACAAGACACATTCGTTGATCAGCTGACTGTAAAATCCCATTTCACTTTCTAAGATTGTCAAAATAATAACACTCACCATTGGCCGCAGTAGTGAGTGTTGCCTTCTATTCGTTATCAGACGACTTACGGCTCAGAGTATCAGTATTACAGTCAATATGTTTCACGACGTCACACAACTGATTTTCCAATTCTAGCATACGTACCTGAGTTTTTAATTTATCAATTTTTCAAGATCACTAAAAATCTCCTTGAGATTTTCTCTGATTTTCCGGTTCTGTCGCGCTACCTCGTAATATTAATTTCAGCCCTGTAGCTGCGTTCAGTGTACGAACTTTCTATTTTATTTTTTGAATCGGTTTTTTATTCTCCGAATCGGTGCTCATCAATCGGTAGGCTTCGTCCGCCCTCAAAGGACGCCAGTCAAAATGGACCAAACCGCTTTTCAGAATAGATAATTGTGAAATAAGCGGGGGATGTACGTCGATGAACGTACGAGTGAGAGAGTCGAGAGAGGGACGGGAAGAGGGAACGCGATACTATTGGGCCAGAGAGTTCCTCTTTGTGCAAGTGAGCGCGAGGAGGGTAACGTGTAAGCGAGGAGAATGAAGCCGGCTCTCGCAGCGGGTTGCTAACGACGCTTCAGCCAGTCTACTTTGTCCAAGGGCTGTCCGTGCCACCCCAGTCCGACACCGCCACCAACCCTTCTACCTCCCCTCCTCCGCCCCTCGAAGCGCAACTGATAATTTTATACGCACGAATCTCTTTCACTCCAGCATCCGATATACCCGCTGCATTTCATCCCGCCCCTCGATACAACCACGTACTCGTTATCTCGCGCGGGAAACAAATCCGCGGCGTCGCTGTGTAGGCTCGGCACCTCGAAAAGAATTTTGTACCTCGGTGCAGCGCGCGCGCACTCATCCCTGCGGATGACGCGATACTTGCGCAGGTTGCGCGCGCGCGCGGGTGGGTATTTATAGCGCTCTCTCTTTGTGCAACTCTCCGGGGCGGCAGATGCGGTGCATCCTCTCGGGAAAATCGATAATTATTTACGTTTAGCTAAATAGGACGTGTTATTTGCTCGGAAAAATGTCGAGGCTGGAAGGTCTTTTCAGGATTTTTCATTTTATATGTGCTTAACTTTCTCCTACGTTTTAGCAATCGAGACGAATTAAGTTAGACCTCTCTTATTCACTTTATCGGATAAGATAGACATTTGATGTCGATTATCTCGTTATTAAGGAACTTTAGCTCGAAATCGATATATTACTTTTTTGAAGAGTAGGATATTTCGATCTGCAAAAAAGCTCCTTACATAAATAGTCGAAAAGTGTACAGAAAGGGAAATAATTTAATTCAAAGTCATATCCCTCCACACTGAGAGAAATAAGTGCTAGTATCAAAAAAATGTTTCTTGAATCAAGATCATATGATCTTACAAATTTTTAAGAATACATATTCTTGATCGAAGAATATATATTCTTGATTCAAGAATACCGTCGCAGGGACAAGAGATTCTTTCTCCGCAAGAAAACAATTACTCGAGAGTTTACGAAATATTTCTTGCACGAAGAAAGTCAGGGTTCGATCCTGAAATTATATCATGTTTCTGATTGAAGAAAACATTTTTTTTTGGCACCTGCACTTATGCACATGAAACCGGAGAATTTTCAACCTCGGTCCTCCGCATTTACGATTGATCTCAAGTCCGCGTTAATTAATAAATCGTAAGAGATACGTATGCGGTAGAAATTGTCGATACAAGAAAACTGCAGTATACCTATACCGTTCTGCCGTTATTCGAAAACGAATCACCAATAGATGCAATTTCCACGCTCGCCGTTTCTCAAGAGATACCTCGACCCTTACAATTGGATCGGCCTTTTCTCCGTTCGTCTTCTGGTGTGCTTCGCGTGTCTCCTGCCCCCCTCCCTCTCTCTTCCTCTCGTGCAGCGCTCCGACATACCGTATTCAAAAAGCAGCCGCTTTATTTACTCGCTGTTTGTATAATGGCCGCGACGTCGAGCCCCGTCCAATCTGACACGCGAACGCTCGACTTCTCATTAATAACCGGGGGAGAATAATGGACCAGACACACCCGCGCTCTCGTCGACCCCCGCGCGAAGACAGAAGATTTCCCTCTCTTTCCGCGGCTAGATATAATTAGACGCGGGGGAACACGAGAACGCGAGAGAGAGGAAAGTCGCCCTTCCGCACCCGCTCCTTCCCTCGCGGGGGAGTGAAGGTGGTGCTTCTTTCTCCCCGCACCGCTACATCATCGCTCCTCTCCTCCGGTTACATCGCGACCTGTCGTAAAAATGATTCACCGTCGGGCTACCATTCTCCGTCGCCTAAATATTGAAAATATCGCGTCTCCGCGCGAATCTCGAAAAAACGTCCTTTTTATCATAAACGCACCGCGGCGCGAGTCATCGAGACACCCACGCGAGAACCGAATCCGTTCTCGTAAATCGGGCGGGGGAAGAACTTTACGCGAGGGGTGGTTTATCGTATCGATGACTCGCCGTTCGAATACTGAATATTTTCTTCCCTGGAATATTCGGAGTATTGAATATTTCAACGAGTTTATAGCTCCGCCGATATACGCTCTTTTATTAGACGACGTCGCTCGGTCTTAGCGAACCGTCGTTGACCCAGTTTCTCCGTCAGGATGCCGGCGAGGTCCTCGTTAAGCGCCCTGTAACCTGTTGACGCGCTCGTCATCGAGGACTACGACTGGAGAAGCACCGCTTCCAATTTTTCTCGCAGAAGCGAAAATATCTCGTGAAAAATCATTTATAGTCCACCTAAAACTCGTCGAACACTCTTAAGGCGCGCGCTACAAATGGCGTTTACTTGAACGAGCTTACACTGCCAATATTTGATGGCTAATAAACGCGTCGCCAGTGTAAACGCATATTTAAACGTCCCCCTCGATGTCTCGAGTCTCCTCGAACCGTCCTTATATTAACCCAGCCGGCCCCTTCGAGGAACCTGTTCCGAAGCCGTCAACGCCTCGTCAACACGCGCGAGTGTTGCGACTCCGGTGCAATGCCGCGTCCTTGCTCGCGCGCGAGAATTCGCCCCGTGCGTACACTGTTGAAAATGTTTTGAAATTTGAAATACAGTTATGTGAATTTTAAGAACTACAGTATTGAAACTGAGAATCACATGATATCTCGTTTGAAAATGAATATCTGTGCCTTGTATAACTCAAACAAATATTTCGACCGGTACCAGAATAAAGCACATATCTTCTCACTGTCATTGAGAAAAATTGTAAGTCGCTGCTATGCGAGGAAACATCGTATTAAGTCCTTGTTGTCATCGATGCGACTTACGACCTACCTTTGTATAACGAGATGCCCGAAGCGGAAGCGTCTCGTGGTCCCCACTGGGCGAGCGCGTTAGCGGCGACGTTCGCGCATCGCTGAACGTGCATCGCCGGTCGAAAAGTAGGTAACGAAGGTTTAATCGTAGAAGAGAGCGAGTGAAGTGCGAGCGCTCCAATTTGCACGGTCCTTGACTCCAATTTCACGCAAAATTCCTGCCTGTGCCAGCGGAGACTTCCTCCCCCTCGTTCGCTCCGCGTCTCCCCACCCCGCCTTCTCTCCCCCTCGCTGGACTATTTCTCCCTCTTCCTCCGCTCTCCTCGCGGCGCTCAGCCGCAATGCGAGAGCGCGTATACGAGAGCGCGACTCGAGCGATTAAGCTCCGCGCGCGAATAAAAAAAAGCACCCGCGCCGCCCGACGTGCCTGCCCAAATGAAGTTCGCGGTACGTTTCCGCTTCGAGCGGTAAATCAAAGGATTTGAAATTGGCAACGAGAGAGCTTTCCGTCTCGCACGCGCCTTCCGCGGACGCGAGATCAAGGAGCGCGCTAGTTGCGTTTGACGTCGAGCGTCAGCTGCGCAGCTGCACTCGCGCGCGAAGGCGTGTGAGAGAGAGAGAGGGTGAGAGAGAGCGAGAGCGTCGCGCTGCGAAGTCGGTAGATACGACGCGACGTGAAAGAAGCAACCCGAGTCGAAATTCGGAACTTTTACGTGGGTTATTCGAAAAGTAAGGTCCGATTTCTTATAAGAAATAAACCACCACAGATTTTTTCAAAAAACTTTTTTATTTAATTCCTCACACCACTCTCTATTTTTCTACATAGTTTCCATTTCTGTTTAAACATTTGTCATAACGTTCTACAAGCTTTTGTATGCCGAAGTCATAGAACTCTGCCGCCTGTGAGGATGACCAGTCTTCCTTCCTGTGACCAACATGCAGGATCTGGAGGATTATTGTAATTTCTAAGCATGCCCTATTTTGATCCTCTAAGGGAAAGAGTTGAAGATATGCGCAACTTTTGAGGTGTTAACACTTTGTCGACCGGCAGTTTTTCTCAGAGTTTATCTCATGTCACCGGCTATTATTTCGGAATTGGATGTGGAAGTGAAACAATGTAAATAAACTTTTGTATAACGGTTTAATGTATAAATGAATTTTACTCAATATTTCATTTATAATATTTCTTTTTGGTATGATAAGCGGTGTAGCAATCACTCATCGTGTACCTAATGGTATACAATAGGTTTTGCAAATATATCTTGTGTTTCACTGCGTTTTCATTTTGAAGAGCGCATAGTTGGATTTTTTTTTCTCTCAGTGACTATTTCTTAGGGGACACAACTTGACGGATTTTATTAGCTAAAGAAGCTTGAGGTATGCTGAACAATTACACTCTATACTCTCCAAGAATACACTGACCGAACGAAGCTGACGCGAAACTATAGTTAGCCTTATAAGGCGCACTGATCACGAGTTAACTCGTGACCGGTCAACAAAGTGTTAAATAGGACATAAATTCAATAGAAACAAGTCCTTTCAAGATGCTCGTATATCCTACCGAACAGCAGGATCTCGAGGTTTAAAGTACACACGATCCGAATTTCGACTCGGGAAGGACCGGGCGAGAGAGCGCGGCGCGTCGGAGAGCAATTTTCCCGCGGTATCTCGCGCCCGGCCTCGCCGGTAGAGATGCGATAATTTATCCCCCGTCCGGAATGATCGTTCCTCCCGGCAATTACATCCTTATATATCCACCGCGGAGGAGCACGCGAGAGCCCAACGTCTGTACCTGTGTAAGCTATGATAGATTGTACGGCTGCGGCCCGCGCGCACCGGCTCTTTCCCCGCTACACCCGTTCCCACTCCGACGGCGCGGGGTTACGCGCAGCGTGCGGTAGCTCGCGCGCCGCAGGTGCGATATCCGACGAGAAACGTGATTCCGAGCGGGCCCCTTTAATTTTCTGCATTCGCGCGCACGCTACCACGCGCTAGACCGGTCCCCGCGGCGCGTCGGATTGCGCGCGTGTGCGTGTACACTGTACGCGCCTCCGGCATAAAGGCTCGCACGTTCAGAGCTCGCTGTACGCACATGTATACGCGCGTGCGGCGGGTCGCTCGTTTACGCGTTAACTTTTTTACTCGCTTCTTAACGCGCGCGCGCGCCTTGTACTTTTTCACCCCTCCCCTCGACGTTGCGGAGCCCCGCAGACGCCGTACACGGATGCATCGGGCGCACACGAATACGCCGCCCGGATAAATACAATTTCTATAGGGAGGCTGAACCGTACAGGTGGGGTGGGGTACCTGCGTGTATTACATACCCGTCTATAGACGCCGTACCTATGTGGGAAGTGCATAGAACCGCGTATACAGGTATAGTCCGATACGGTGACGGCGGAAAAGGTGCCGCGCGCTGCTGTACCACCTGACACCTAACGAAATCGGTGCGGGGCACCGTTGTCGACGTTCTCCCTTTCTTCGCCGTCTCGCAAACCCCCGTCGCAACCCCGCTGCAACCCCTTTCGGCTTATCTGCCGTGCAAAGAATGTTTAATATCAGATTTCATACGGGGGGTTGCGCCGGCACGTAAAAGCAGATATCAAACACGACGACAGCTTTGTTTCTCCGGGATAATCCCGTCGGGAATTCGTTGGGCGCATACCTCGCGCCGTGGCCGCGAGCACCGGCGCAGCTGCCCGCGAAACTCCCCGGAGTCTTCGCCGAGATGCGTCTCACGTATGTTGTCCCCGGCGAAGTGAATGCGCGAATGGCCCGAGGTGGCTCCCAACGTCGCTTTTCGTCTCGCGCTGGCGGAATCGCATCTTTTTGCTTACCACGGAATGCTCTCTCGCTGGTGGAAACGAATTGTTCCAACGGGTAATAGGATTTCATGCATTTTTAAGGTTCGTGAGTATCACTGAGAAAAAGTATCCGTTGGCTCAATTGAATGTAAGTTAACTGCACCGCGATTTTAAATACGCGGGGCCCAAATACGAAATTATCTCAACTGTGCGTCGTAGTTGGACGATGGTTTTTTCGATAAACCTCATTGGTGGTTGAGATAATTTGTTCAGGAACTTGGGCAAATTTATTGAGGCATTGGATTGATAATTAACTGAATAATATAGATCGTTTAATCACCCAATCGTTGTTTCAACCTCTAAATATTTGAGGCAACTACATTAGTATAATAACTAAATCGACTAAATAATTTAAAGATGCCGTGCATTTGCATCTACTACATTAATTTAGTTTCATCGACCTTTATTTAGTCATGTTAAGCAATATTCGATTTGATTGACTAAAAATTCTCTGAACACACGGTGCAGTTGCAGACATAACCATTTCTGTCGGTGTAAATAAAGTCGCTCTTATAGAACTGTCTATGCCCTGAGAAAAAAAGCCTAGTCAATTTAATCAAAATCCTGGAGACCATAACCAAACCGTTTTATGAAATATTGATCCTCCGTCTGTTTGGTTAATCTGACCATTTTTTGATTAGAATAACTAGACGTGTAGTTGGTATAATTAAACATTGGTTAGAGAATAACTTGATATTAGGTTCAACTGACCAGTATTTTTATTAAAATAACTAAACTCACTTAACCAGATGCGTTTTGTCATTTTAACCAAGTTATTTTTCTCAGTGTAGAGAAAGAATTCCTTCTTACAATGAGAAAAGTAAATCTTTACCGTAAAATGATATGAAAAAAAATGTCTTGTACAAAAAGAAATAATTTTTTTTCTTCAATTTCCCGAAACATATCCGAGTGATATAAAAAAAAATAAATTCTCGTCAAAGGACTTTCCACTCCATCGCCCCAAGAATACCAAGGAAAAAAATGTCAACGCCAAATTGACAATCAGAATCCTCCCATTATCCGAGAAACGGGAAAAAGGAACAACTTTTCCCATACCCGCACACTCGTCGGTAAAAGTCTATCCCTTGAAGCGCTCTTTGTTCTCCTTTAAAATCAATTAGGGTGTACCGCGAACCGGGCGCGGAAGACCAACGAGGATCCGAAGGTATCTGTATAAATCCGCGTCTCGATCGAACGCCCACCCTTCGCTTTCCAACAGACTTAACGATTCCTCCTTCGTTCGCCGTCCGATGGGGTTCCACTCGCTCGAATGACCGGCCGTCGATGCCATCCGGCGGTGAAGCGGCAACAGCTTCAGCTGCTGCGTTAACGTTCAAAAGGTGGAAGCTTGATTAGCGCCGTTACTCGTCGAAGAGTATCGATCTCCGGCCCTCGCGCGGTAAATCCGATGACGGTGCGACATTTTCGCCTTGGTCAGTCGAGCCGTCGACCGTTTAAAGCGAGGGGGGTCAAAATTCGAGCGCAACACTTGGACCGAGCGTGTTTGCTTCGGTGGAATAAGTGGTCCCGTGTCAACAAGGAGTGCGAAAGGACCGTCCGCTCGTTGATGACACCCTTTTATCCGCGCCAACTCATCAATATTAAAGCCGCGATATCCTCGTAGGCGATATCACTCCGGCGCTGGATTCGCTTTCGTTTTTTTTTCCCTCGTGTGTTGTACCTCGAATTACCGACAAATTTACCGGGTTCTGGTTCCGCCTGCTGAGATGGCCTTATTTGGACATCACTTATTGCTGTACGTATAAGGATAGATATGGGTAGAATTTGTGATCATCAAACGTATTCACCTTCTTCTATGTATAGAAAAACGAAAATGTGGGGAAACATTTTGATTAAGAAATAGATGGAGTGACTGAAACTATGTACAATAATAGCTTTATATTCTCCTATAATACGGCATTTTACTAAACAATATTTCATATTTTTAAATTCAAATTGTAATTTGTACACATATTCAATATCACGCAAAAAAAGAAAATGTCGAAAAAATTCGCGAAGTTATAACTGCGTTTCTCTCTAGCTTCATCTCCGATCTTCACTCAGCTTCCAATGCAATATCCATCTCCCCATTTCCCAATCTCCTTATACACTGTTAAAAATGGTTTGAATCTTAAAAATCGAAAGAACTTGAATTTTCAATAATACTTGAATATATTGCATTTCGATATTCATTTTCGTGACTAAAATTTAAAACAAAAGAATATTATAGCTATAGCAATTTATCATTTCGCATGATATTTCCGATGCAAATATGATCGACAATTGCTTCAGTTACTATTACTTGAATTCTCAAACAAAATTTTTAACACTGTACAAAGATCACAGTACCAAGCCTCTCACCCGCATGGCGCAACGATAAATCTTCCGCGGTAATCCCACATCATCGCACCACGCGTCGACGAAGTCACGTATGTAGGCGCACCCTAAAGACCCTGCACTTTACCGCAGTGGGTAGCGCAGTTAACCGCGCGAGAATGCCGAGCTGCTTCGATGATCCAAAAGCGTTAAGCTCCTCGGTATAAGAACCGCCGCCGCGCGTCGCCGGTATATATATCCACTCCACACACAGCCACCCAAGTACTCGTGGAAAACCTCGTTCCGTGACTCGTGCCGTCAGCCTTTTCAAACGCTTAAATATTTGCTTCGGTACTCAAAGATGTGGCGCACGGAAACTTCACCGCCGAAGAGCCGCCTTCGACCGAGTCGCCGGTGCTGAGCGACGTACTGGTGGAAAAGGACGGCGCGTCGGAGGGTGAGTCGCCGGTTTCGACCGCGAAGCACGACGACCCGACCTATATGGCCGTCGTTATCGGCGTCCTCACCGCTGTCATCCTCCTGCTGGCCGTTGCCATATTCCTCATCGTCTCGCGTCACAAGCAGCGCAAATGCTTCGCGAGCCCCATGACTGGCAAAGCTCCGTCGCACCTCGGCTCCACCTGTGCCACCGTCGAGAAGGGGGCTGCGTTGATGGCGTACACGCTGGAGAACGACGAGAGGTAAATCCGTGTGAATGACGATCTAATTTATTTGTTCTTCGTGTCTATTCTTAATGTTCTTCGTTTGTTCATCCATTGGTCCTTGTGGATCTTCGAGGAGAGCCTTTTCAAGGTCATTGTCTTCCTCACGTCTCGTTATGGGGTTGGAACAGGGTGTAGATTTCTCGAAATCTTCCGGGAATTATGCTCCACGCTTAGGGTGGTCTTCTATGAGGCACCTTTTCCGATTTACACTCCTATTTTTTCTTCTTCGAATTCTTCTTCGAGTCCCCCGTTCCCGAGCGACGAATTTAAAACGAAAGCGAAGCACATCTCTGTTTTATCTCCGCAGATACGCGGGCGGCTCCCTGCCAACCCTCCCGAGGGACCTGGGCAACAGTCTCCTGGACATCGTGAAACTCGACGACTACCAGGAACCATATCAGGCCTTGAAGTACGCCCCGTACTACAGCTACAGCACCGTGGTTATGGAGATGAAAGACATGATGCTCAACAACAAGGCGAGCAATATCAATCACTCAGGTATGTTCCGACGCATACGCGATGCGCGGTTGCGTTTGTTGTGCCGACAACAAAGCGTTCGACTGACCGCAATCAATATCCCTTTGCTCCGCAATCCCTGCGCAGCGTTGTACGCGAACGGTGCAGTTGACACATCCTACGATTATGCGGTGCCGGAACTCGGCACGGTGCCGCTGCTGAACCCGGAAGGAACCAGCCGAGCGATGTCAAGCGGTACCAGCGATCAAGAAAGTATCTTCTCCAAGGCTTCATCTCGCAGCAATAAGGCGGAGGATAAGACGGTAAGGACGTGCCTTGTTAATTGTACGGAACTAGCCTGATCGAACCTTCAGATTATTATCGATTATTTTTTTGGAATCCGCGTCAAACCGCACGTCATGTATAAGTAGACTACGCACAATAGGCTTAGTCTTTTTTTTTATATAGACTTGACGTGCGACTTGGTACCGACTCCAAAAAATACTATTATAGTAGGTACTTATAACTCGAATATAAAGGACGTCTCATTTATTTTATGTTAGTAATTTAATAGATTCCTAATATTTATTCAAGTAGGTACATATGTAATAAACTAGATTCTTTTTGCCTTTTTAGTATTTGTGGTTTTTTGAAGTCGGTTTTTATTTATTTATTTCACAATTTTTAGAGGGCAAGTAAGAAGGGCAAATTGTTATAAAAAAAAGTCATCTAAATCGGACCAGATGTAATGGAAATATGAAGTAACATGGCGTATATTATTCGCCAAGATCAAAAGCTGGATGGGTGACCGCTAGCATGTCACTAGCGTTATTGATTTGCTTATCTGACAGTCTTTTATTGAAATGCATATTATTTACTAAACTATTGCACTGATTGTTGCGAATGACTTAATCAAATCTTCATTAAAATATGGAACCACCCTGATGATATAGCCTATCAAATGAAAAAAGAATCATCGAAATCATCGAAATTCAAATTTAACGGAAATATGAAGTAACATACCCCCCCAAAAAATACGCATCGAATTGAGAACATCCTCTTTTTTGAAGTCGGTTAAAAATAATAAATTGTTATAAATATAAAAAGGAAGCGATTAAAGTAATTTATAAAATCGGTAATAGCAATGCCCAGGTATCGACAGCCGATAACGACGGAACGTTACGCTTCGCGGCGCCGATCCCGCGATATATCGTTTGCATATCGAAAATGCATTGCCGAATGAACGAATAGCGAAACGAATAAAAACAAAACAATCGCGCTAAAACGAGATCGCGAACGATAACATCTCATCCGGGATGAACACGCTGTTAATCTTCCGGACCCGCGCGGCGGACTGCAGAAGTGCGCCGTAAATAAAGCACACCCCTGCAGGATTTAACTGAATTCCTGGGTCTCGGGCCGTTAAACGTGCGTTGCACTCGTCCGGGGAGAATTCGCGATTAATAATTTAAATCAATATAGCAGATCGAGTGCAGACCGCCGAGGGGGTAAGTACACCTACGTCCCGGGGTCTACCGTTGTACCAACCGTCGCGTCCTGCATACTAAAACGTTCCGACGACGCTGGCAATGACGGGGTGCGCGCTAAAGAAATCCACGAGCCACTATCCCGTAGATATTTTTTAGGTAGGTATCTAGACGGATAGACGTTTCCTCTTTTTCAATAAAAAATACATATTGCAACGTCGAGATGGAAGACTTGATCTTTATTATTTTCATCATCTTAATATTTTCACGATAACTTTAAAAAAGTGACGATTTAGTAATATTTTATTTACCTACTTTTTTCGTGTCCAAGATATTATGTAAATTAACTTTTTTTCCAATACATATAAATAACTTCGACGATTCTTTATTGGACGAATTTATTTGAAAATAATAAATCACTTTTCTATACGCATGTTTAAACGAAAAGACTCGTATATCTATCTCAATTATAATACCTTTTAAATTAACTAAATTTAATAAAAATTACGTAACTTTAAGATGAGATCTTTCCTCTATTACAGTCCATTTCGTACAAAAAGAAAGCGGCACGCTAACTTTAAAAAAAAATGTAACGATATTTTTATATATTTTATTAACCTGCTTTTTGTGCCTAAGATACGTAAATTATTTTTTCTACAAAATACGTAAATAAGTCTTCAATGGTACCTTATTAAACGAATTTATTTGAAAATAATAAATCGCTTTTTTAGATGCATATTAATTAAAGAATAACACATGAAGATCCATCTCAATTATACTACTTTTCAAATTGACTAAATTTAATAAAAATTACGTCACTTTGATGGGAGTCTTTTCCCTATTACAGTTCGTTTCGTACGAAGAGGGCACTCAAAAAAAATAGAAAAATCAACGTCGCCAAATACGTAAACGCTCCCTTAAGCACAAACCGACGATGAGATTCTATTAACGCAGTGACCGGCGAGACGAGCGCAACCCCCTAGCGCAACGACCCGTGCGCGCACCCTCCCTCTCGCCCTGGAATGTAGGTATCATTATTACGCGGTCGAGCGGTTTCCTGCAGCCGTTTATCGCGGCCAGAAAACCGCGTCGCGTAATCGCATTTCTCCCTCATTTCCCGGCCGCGCAACGGTACTGCAAAAATGTCAACGTCCACGCACACAGAGGTGCGCTCGTCCCCGCGTACGCTATCGCGCCCATTCGTCCCGCGGCATGAATTCCAGCGCAACACCGCGCTCGATGGGGGACGTTCCGGAATCGAAATCGCTCGTCCACGTCGCGAGACGACTGTTCGTGATTGACGCGTGACGGCGCACCACTCGAAACAGTCAAAACATTTCAGCCAGAACGGGGAGCGCGCCTCGTTCTGCTCTTGACGCGCGGTGGATGATATCGCGACGGGGCGAATGGTGCATCGCGGAAAATCGACGAGCCTTCGTCGCGACGTTTGCTCGTCGAGTCACCTGCGCGATTATAGATATGGACGATCGAGCGGCCGTGTCACGCGCACCGGCTAGGAAACAAATCCAATTTTCGAGCGACTTTTAGTGGGTGATGGAATTAGCCGAAGTAGCGGGGGTTTCGTATCGGTTTTCAGACTAGCTGGAAATTGCCCTTTTATCATTTTCTTTCCATAAAATTGCCGATATTTTGTACTTCTTTTGAGGTTTCCACTTAATAAATGTGCTTCTTATAATCAGCGTGAAAAAATACAGAGGATAGAGTGGTCGAGCGATCGATTTCAGATATATTCCAATGTCTTAGGGGGGTATCCTTTGATATTTTTTCCATTTTTAGCAAAAATTATTTCATCGCTGGAATTCAACTCTCAGGTTATTCCGCTCCAGCGAACATTTATTTGACAATCGCAGACCGCAGCATTTTTTAAACCAATATTTTTTCCAATCGATTCTATTTTTTGTATCAGTCTGCAAATGTACTTATATCTTCTAGCTTGACACCTCAACTCTTTCCGTCACCACGCAATACATCGCTCAGTAGATTAATTAAATTCTCCCTCACCCGTTTAATTAACAAAAAATATCCAGCGCGGATATACAACGAGACTCTCTTTAAATGCACAAGAAATTCCAGTACACGTAGGTTCTCCCTTCCACGTATCGTAAATATTCAAAGATCCTTTCCCAATGAAACCGTCCCACTGCTTCTCTCCTCTTCCCCCCCCCATCTCCCACCCGCGCGTACTCTCCGCTCCTAAATTTCACGCTCACGAGTCGCCCGGTCATCCACCGAAATTTCTCGGTCGTCGATCGAACCGTCATCGAGTGCCGCGCGTACCCACACGTGCATACGCATTATACAAGCGGACACGCGTGAGCTATAGCCACGCATTAATTGGCAGGGCCACGGCTCGCCTCGTGACTTATGCCTCGATCCGGGCAATTAAAAAGTCCACGCTCGAGCGTGATAGCTTCATCGGCGCGCTTCTGCGCGCGCGGGGGACCGGTACGCCTCCTCCAGCGGTACACCGCCTTTCTACCTACGTATTACAACCGTGCGGTAATTCTTCCGATCGGTCGCGCTGTGGCGTGATAACCGATCGTGCATTATCGCCCGGCAGTAAAGACCAAACGATCGTTTTCCAGTCGCCGACGCAACAGGAGGTGCTCTCGGCCCTGAAGAGGCGTCTGGAACAGACGAGCGTGCCGCTCTTCCCACGCCATCGTCTCCGCATGCTCTCCAAGCTCGCCGAGGGAGCCTTCGGAACGGTAACGCTCCTTCATTATCGCCCCCCTCCCCTGATGCGAGACGCTCTCCTCCCTCTTACGTACGAACACGGACCCGACGATTTATTTCTCTCGTAATGAATCCCCCGAGCGCGCGTCCGGGTCCGCGCACAATGCCGTCACAATCACGAGTGACTGGGCGCCGACTTCACGCGAGGCGCCGATGATAATTATGAAATCAATCCGCTCGCGCTTCATTTCTCGGTGTACACACAGCATAGAGCGAGTAACAATGACCCGCGGTTCAACAATGAACGACGCCGTATTCTTCGACTTACGCAATGGGGCCGCGTTGAATGGTTGATAACCAGTTTGAGGTGCGTTTATCGCAGCCGATAATTTCCTTTTGTTTTCGTCGCTGCTTGACGCCGTGGCTGCATCGGGCGGGGGACCATGACGAGAGCGGTGCATCGTTGAGAGCGATAACGCTTTCTCCTTCTTCTTCTCGGATTGATCCCGCGTGCACCGCGGCTTTTTATTGAAATTCGCAGGATAGGATTCGTCCAGGTTACACAGAGAAGAGGAACTAGTTTACAGGAAAAAATGGTTTTGCAGTTTTAACAAAACTTGGTTTTACTGAGAATTTGTTGCCATGATGACAAATGTATTATCCGTGGCAGCAAAAGATATGTTCGATAATAGTACAGATATTTGTCGGGATAGCAAATATTTTTACCGAAAAAAAAATTCAGTGTGATATTGTAGTTATGTATATTTCTGTGGTACTAAGGCAAAACCCGATATGTCAAAGAAAAAGCTATTTTTTTATTTTAATGTCAATATGTACAGTCAGCAATGAAGCATATGATGGCAAAACCCGATATGGCTCCAAATCACCTACAACTTGTAGGTTAACAAAATAATATTCCGATTACGCTCTACGTCTTTGAATTGGTCGCTGGTTTGAAGTGTCTCCTGAAAAATCAACTTTCTTGACATATCGGGTTTTGCCTTAGTACTACAGATTTGCTATCAGTGAACATATGTTTTGCCGTCACGGATAATATTTCTGTCATGATAGCCAAAAATTCACAGCAAAACCTAGTTTTGCTAAGACTGCAAAATAATTTTTTTCCGTATTGGATGTAGGTACTGAAAATTATTTGCGGAGTCGCAAGTAATTATTGGTTCATATCAATGAAATTTTTTAATACACATCAATTAGATATCTCTTTCTCATAATCATGTGGAATAACATGTGATTGCATTCCACATAATCCAATTAATTCTTTTTCTCTGTGTAACTTTTCTGCCTGCAAGGACGGCTTTTATCGCTTGTAATTTTTTACGGGGAAACGAAATCGGGTCCGCTGTTGCTGCTGCAGCGAGACGCGACGAGACTACATTTTGTGCCACGCCCCCCTTTTTCGTATCTGCGGCCGATTTGTAATGGAAAAAAATGTATACTAATAAAGGTGTACGTGGCGGAAGCCGAAGGGATTCCGGAGTACGGGACGACGACGACCCTCGGTAAGAGGCTGGTGGCCGTCAAGTTTTTACTACCGGAAGCCAGCGAGAAGGAAAAGTGAGTATGCGTTGAAATTTCACTAACTCTTCTTTTCTTCGAACATCCTTTAGTGTACGTACTTACAGTTTATCAGACCAATTCGTCTTATGTTTTCCATTTACTCGCGAATAACTTAGTAGGAAAAATTTTCTTCGGTAACAACGACGGAATCGTAAAATTTATACATCTATCGCTGCTTGTAAATATATTAAAACGTGCAGAGAGAGAGAGGTCGACGCGCACACTGAGAGAAATAATTGTTAGCGTCAAAAAAATGTTTCTTGAATGAAGAATATATGAACTTACAAATTTTTAAGAATACAGATTCCTCGTCGAAGAATATATACACCGAGAAAACAGTTTATTTGTAATTAACAAACGTTTGTTTGAATATGGCGAAATAAACGTTTTATTAGATCGAATAAATATTCGTTAACTATTACAATATTTATTCGGCACAAGTAAATCCTTTGAGGCAACCGTTTGAATGAAAGAAACATTTTATTAATTAACATACCTATATTTTTTGTCCTAACGAAATATTTATTTCGTCGAATATATTTATGTGAAGTTAAGTTTATTAACTATTAATAAACTATTTCCTCAGTGTACATTCTTAATTCAAGAATATCGTCGCGGGAACAAGAAATTCTTTCTACTCAAAAAAAAAAAATTATCAACAAGCATCAAAAATAGGCTCGAGTCTATCAAATACACGTAATTTCTTGCACGAAGAAAGCCACAGCTTCATCCTGAAATTATGTCATGTTTTTGATTGAAGAAAATATATTTTTGGCACAAGTGAAATCTATAGACCGCGTCACCGCGATTTAGTCCTCCGATTCGACCGTATTTACCTAACCGCTCCAGCCGTGCGCGCCCTTCGAGAGCAGACATCCCAGATACGTACGCCGCGAGAGGACGATTATTTGCTAGCTATCGGCCTAGACATCAGAAAAAGGCGAGTTCGATTCTTCGAAGGGATACATTTGCATACAATGACCGGAGGAGGAGATAGGGGCTGACTTTGCTCAGCCCCACGAACGCGCGCTGCTGCAACGCAACGCGGGCCACGGAGAGTCGGGCGGCTCGCTCACGAATGACAAAGTTCCTTCTCCGAACGTCTCGGCGCGCGCCGCGCAACGATGGTACGGGGGGCTCTTTGTACGGGAAGCGCCGAATCTCATTGACGATCTTTGATCTCGCCGTGCGTTCACAAGTCGTCGCTTCATCGCCCCGCTACGTTGACATAATTGTGCCCCGGGTACGCTCTCGTGTCCCTCGTGCATAATACAACGAGTCAACATATTATGCCAGACGATAGCGACGTCTATGGATAATACAGGTGCCCGCGTTCCTCGCTGAATTGCCGAGATGCCGGCGGTATCGTAGCGCGTTGGGACGGATCGATGGACGGTGGGCTGCGTGCGCTGCTCACCAGTCCTGTCGAGATCGGTCGCCTCGCTGTAATTTCACGTGCAAAATCGAGGAAGATGATGTGGGGGAAGGAAAAATGGAGACGCGAATTCACGGTGATTATTCGTCGGGGCAATTTTTGCCATTCAGAGATGCGTTTTCAATTTCACGCAGACCCTCCAGCATTGCATTATTCTCTTCATGCTGAGGGATTAGATCTAGTTGAATATGAATCTAAGAGAAAAATTTATTTGAGAAAATAGAAATTCATTGACATCGAACAAAAGTCTATTTGAATGAAATAAATGTTTCGCATATCTTTTTAATCGAGTAAACCTGCGAACCTAACTACTACATGGTATTTTTCGATCAATACCTAGAAAATTAGGAAGAGTAATTGCTTTATTATTAATATCAATTATAATTTTAATAATTTACCATTCTATAACGTTAGAAAATTTAAAATGGAAAAATGATATTTTTATTTTTATTTCCACAACTTTAATATTAATATGAATTGGGACATAACTAATTAATTATTTTTCATCTTTTATTTTAAATTTATTAATATACTTAAAATAATGAGACTATTATTTTAGTAATTTAAATATTTAATTACAATATAAAAATTAAGTTAATGAACTTGAAAAAAGTACAATTATTTAATTCAAATAGGCTTTTCTCTTCGATGTGAATAAATTCCTTCTCATCTCAAGTAAATTTTTCTATTATAGATTCGTATTCAACTAGACCTTTTCCCTGGATGCAAACGCCTCGTCTCGTGTGCATCGGTCCAGGATCGATGCCCCCCTCCCTTGTAAAAACAGCGTCCCAACGCATCGGAGGTTTTATGCCAGATTATAAATGAGGAAAGCAGACGAACGTAGGTGGGCGAGCGGGACGTGTCGGTGCAGGCTGTGCTGACGGAAGATAAGGATGTTTTATGTGTCAGGGCTGATATCACGTCCCGCAGCCCAACTCCTGCTCGACACTTTATTAAAAATAACACAGCCCTCCGCGGTGGTTTCCCCGCCGACCTCTCCCTCGCCCCTTGGCCCTCGCGGTATTTCGCGAACGAAGGGTGCGCATATCATTTCCTTAACAGGCGATTTTGTCGCGTCTCTCCTTACCGGGTCTTTCTGCCGGAGGAAATCGGGCGTTACCGATACGCGCGCGCTTTCGCCCCAAGAGACTCCGGAAGTTGCGTACCACACGGGATGCGCTTACGCCGTCGCGTTTTCTCGGGACTCGTTGGGTAACCCTCGCGGGCGGTCTTGCGAGATTTTGAGTGGTTTTTAAAGAGGACATTTTTAGGCGGATGCTGCGGAATCGTTGCCAATTTTGAATTTCTAAGACACGTATAAAATCCATTCGATATAACGGGTAGATAGGGTAACGAGTCGTTTTTCTTGCACAAAGTACGGAAAAAGCATTCAACACGGAAAGAAAGAAACCAGTTTTTATTGTTTCGTTCAGTAGCGCTTAGACTCGAATTCTCTATTTCAAGAATTCATACAGAGCCCATTTCTATATATTTACTGTTTTACAATAATACAGATATTGGTTTAACCACAAATATTATATAATATCTCTTTGTAAAGGAATTTCTATTGGTTGAATTGTAGTTTATGCTACATTGAAAAAAATTAATAAATGGATCTACTAAAAATTACTTACGGAGTCGAAAGTAATTATTTCTTTACGTCAATTACCTACATCTTTCTTCGTATTAATTTGATATTTCTTCCTTGCAACCACATACTATTCTATATGATTGTAAGGAAGAGATATCAGATTGATGTATTTTAAAACATTTCATTAAAATAAATAAATACTTCCTTGCGACCCCGCAAGTAATTTTCAGTAGATCCGACTAATTCTCTTTCTGTCTGTAGTCAAACTGTAATTCGTACAGTTTTTTTTCTCCATCTACAATTGAAAATAGTAAATAGAAATATCTCCCCCGTACAAATTCTTGAAGACAAGCTCGAATCTCAGCGCTACTGAATGGAGCAGTAAAAATTGCTGTTTTTCTTCCGTGAAAGTCGTTCCGCGGTGCGTTTTAAAACGAACAAATCTCACGCCGCGAGGACAGAAATCCTCCGTCGAGGCTCGCGTGTCCAGAATTCGCGTAAACAACATTGAGGAAACGGAACGCAAATCCCTTTCTTTTATTTAGTCGGCGCATTTTCCAAAGCGAGTCGTATATACTCCGCGCGCCAAAGCGACAGCTTCCGCGATGGTCGCTTTTGTCGAGCACTCGGCTATATAACCTCGCTCCGTATACGATCTCCCGCGCAATATAGGTACGAATACCGGTACCATCGCTACCGGTACGCCGCTTGTTCCCATCGGCGAGCGCACCTACACGCGCCAATACTCGCGCGAAGCGGTCGTATAACGCTCTATATACAGTGTACACCCAATATTCTCGGTTTATCGTTAATCAATACCGCGCCGCAGTTTTGTTAACCAACGAGGCATTATACTATCACGCGAGAGTACCATTACCGCGGCGCGCACGTAAGTAAGTCTAAAGTGGCGAGGACCGTAAGCAGGTTACGCGGCGCTGAAAGAGAGAGAGAGAGCTCGTCGAGTAGCAGCCGCGCATCGTAAGCTGCAGTAAATTTCCTCCGATCGTGCAAATCGAATTGCGCAACGAGACGCGGGGCGCGGAAACTTTTACGGGGCCTCCTTTATCTCGCGCCTCAGCGCCGCGCCTTCTCCCGCGCGGTCTCGTGACGCGCCACCGATGCGCCGGCGTCGGCCTCCGCTCGTGAACATGGTCGGCGAAGTTCCCGTTCACCCCGCGCAATCAGCGAACTCGCGAAATTCCGCGACCAGCCGCGGGGTGTACCTATCTACCTCCGCGCGACGGAGAGGCGAAGTTTCGGCAAATTTATACAGCGCGGACGATCCCCGCTTTCGCGCGTGTCGACAGATTGGACTTCCAGCGTGACGTGAGGATCCTGGCCGCGCTGGAGGATCGCAATATCGCCAGGGTACTCGGTGCTTGCTGCCGCGAGGAACCGTTCTGCGTCGTGATGGAGTACCTGGAACACGGCGACCTCTGTCAGTTCCTGAAGACGCACATCACCGCCGAGGACGCGCACTCGATGCCGATTGGCGTGAAGACGCTGAGGTGAGGCTCTCGATGAGCTTATTTATTGAAATAGGATCGGTGAAGCAGACATTTTGAATGCTCGGTCCCGGTGTCATGAAATTTAAGTTTAGAAGAAAATAGAAGACCTGCTGGGATTATTATACACTTAGAAAAAAAATGTAGTTGTTCCAAGCAAATTGTTTGGGTTAAAGGGTGAATTTCGTCAAGCTAACCAGTGTTCAATTATTTTAACTGAATGCCTAGTTATTCTAACCAGAAAATGGTCAGTTGAACCAAATAGATGGAGGATCCACATTTCATCAAATAGTTTAGTTACGGTCTCCAGTATTTTGGTTAAATTGACCAGATCATTTTTCTCAGCGTGTGTAAAATTGATCGAGTTCGTTCATAATTATTACAGCTTCAACTGCCTCATCTACATGGCCGCGCAGATTGCCTCCGGAATGCGCTACCTGGAGAACCTAAACTTCGTGCACCGGGACTTGGCGACTAGGTGAGTGGGACGTCCTCCGGACTCAGTCGTCGCGTTCATCCCCACGCCGCGCGACGCGAGGAAAACTCACAGTCCAGAAGCGTCAAATCCAATAAGAGCACGAGCGTATCGATTTTCCGCCGTCAAATTGAATTATGCCGCCCCGGAGTGTATTTCCATAAGCCCAAAACAAATAGGTAGACGGCAAACGCGGGCGCGCGAACCGCAGGGGAAATCATCGGCAGATTCGTTAGCGCGCGAGCGGCGCGATCTCGAGCAACCGGCGGCGCGGGCCCGTATCACGATGAACGACTGCGCGCGTATTTTCGCGGGACGCGCGGGAATGATTAACCGCGCAGAGCGACGCACAAAGGCCGATCGCGTTTACCAGGACGCGCCGAACGGCCTCCCCTTGTGTTTGATCTGCGTCATTCCTTCCCAGCGGAGGAAAAACGCGTGAATCTTTCTCTTCCGCTCTGTGTGAAGGGAAGGTCGATCTTTGACGCCGGAGGGACGCGGCGCGACGTTCCGAATTCTCCTGTGACTTCGTCCTTCATAGGACGAGGCATTGATTTTTAATTAAGTCCAAGTTGACCATCTTGACTCGCGCCATACGTGGGTAGAGAGAGATACTGGTAAAGAGCTTACGAGAAGAATACGATTTCGATCTACACTGCTGATTAATTCACCTTAATTAAGAGCTAATTGGTCAACGGGACTATTTTTCTCCTCTTCTCAGCCGTAGCTTCAAAACTCGCTGTATTTACTTACACCGAGTTCCTAATGATAGGGGAGAGACTCGCCTTTGAATAATAAATATTCTCCCTTTTTTCCCTCCTTATTTCCTCCAAAGGAAAGACGTAGGAAGAATTCGGCTTTTTCACCAATTTTTCTTAATTGCAGACTCGAAGAACTTAGACAAAATTATTTACCCTATATTTTCCCATTTTTCGTTTTCGACCTCCTTTTAGCGGAGGTTATACGTTTCGGAATATATCGTGAAAATGGTATTCCCTTGTGGGGGTGGAGACAAAGTTAAATACGGCTTTCTCATTAATACTTTTTGCTGTAGATTAAAAAAATGTTCAGGTCTTCAATCCATATTTTTTATTTTTTATTTTCAGCCTTATTTAAGTAGGAAAATGACTTTTACAAATACAGCTATGTCACCGTGTTGTAAGCCTATCTCTCTCGTACTCGTTGCTTGGCATAAATACGTTTCTATGAAGTTACAACAAATGCACTAATAACTCAGTGAATATGGTCTTTTTCATATGATATTAAATATCTATACACATTACAAATTGAATTTAAGAATATGAATATTTTTTATGAGAAGACTGAATCAAACGGGGGGAGAATCCTTGACACCTGCCACTTCCTCTCCTCGTCGATTTTCGATAAGAGCGAACTCTACATGTCAGATTACATGTTACCCTCATCGGTGACAAAAATGTAAATAAATGTAGCAAATATTCGAATCGTAAACCTCAAGTACTTTCCTCCCTTTCGATAATTTTTTTCCACTACTCCACTTCAGAAATGTTCCGATGTCTTCGTACCTACATAAATTTGTATTTCTTTATTTATCTCCTCATTCTACCGCTATAATTTATTAATGATATATTTACTCTTAGAGGGTGGTCCGGCCCGGAATAATAAATTTTTTCCCTCTCTCTCTCTGTCCCACCCTTCCTCCCTCTCACTCCAGCCATCCCCGAAGGAAAGCCGAAAGAAGAAATAAACCCGAATACGACAATACGACGTACGTTTCGACTCTTAGCTCGCTCTCCACTCCCTCCGATCGATTTTCAACTTGAAATAACTCGATTCACCTGAGTGCACCGCGCGCGCCGCTACCGATGCGACTATCGGGCGAGGCCAATGAATCATCTGAGCCGCTCCACGCCGACCAGATGGTCGAAGTTCAAACAAGTTCTGTATACCGTGCAATTATATCACGCTTCCGTGACTCCTTCGAAACCGTTCCCGCGACGTCGTCGCGCGCTGCACGCGCCGATCGCTCCGATTGAAGGGAGAATCAAATCGCTCTCAGCCGATCTCGCGTTTGGCACACGGCTCCGTAACTTCCTCGTCTGCTATCCGCGCGCAAATATATTGCTTCCTCCGACATCTGCGCGCCTTTCCGTAAGTGGAACCGATGGGAAAAAAAGGGCCCTTCCAATCGTCCCCTTTCGCCGCACGAATAACGCGCCGGAGATTGCATTTAATTTTGCAAATGGTGCGCGGTACGCCTCTTCCACGCGCATGGAAGCTAACATTTCTATTATTGAAATGCGCGGAGCTCATTTTGTCTAATCTATGTGGAACAGCGAACAAATCTACTCTCTCTTTCTTTCTATGCGTTCATCTATCCTCTGCACCCTCGTCTCTCACTCCTTCTCTCTCTCTCTCTTCATGTGTCAATTTGTGGGTCTTTTTCTATTTTATCTTCTTTTATTTTGTTTTTCTTTTTTCTTTTTTTGTATTTTTTTGCACTGTATTTATATAACCCGTTATCCTCATTTGTTATAATAATTGTTTCTTCTTTTATTTTATCTTATTTTATTTCGTTTTATTTTATTTTATTTCTTTATTATTATTATTATTATTGTTTACCTCTGTATTTCTCTTACGTTTACTTTCCTGTATACTTACGTGTATTCTCACACTTCCTGTGCCTACATTCTCTTTCTAAAACTTCTTTTTCATGTGCTCTTAGAGAACTGTCCTAGAGAAATGATAAACGCGTTATATCTATCTATCTATCTATCTCTCTCTCTTTCTCCCTATTCTACTCTATACAAGTGAAAACCCACTTCCCGCGCAACAGTGTTTCCCAATGGCAGCTCGTAAATCTTCAGTCCGAAGGTCCCCGCATGTGCGGCGGGGGCTATACGACGCGGCAATTAAATTTAATAAATACCGGGGAGCCTATTGTTACGCGACTGTAATTACGGCTTTACGAGGATCTCGAAACTTCCAGGAATCTTCTGAATCGCGTCGTTGAACCGCGCGAACGCCCGGACGGGACCGCGTCGTCGGCCCGCCAAGGCATTTTATTAACTTTAAAAGATTTGACGAGAGGCATCCGGGCGAAGAGCGTTGGTATATATGTATACGGATATCATCTGGCCGGTCGATATATCCACCTATGCAACGCATTTATCGTTTTTAATGTTGCGGGATATATATATCGAATATATGATTCTCGACGGCGGACGTAAAATTTTTACGGTCGCCAAAACTAATAAAAAAGTCGCCGTCGTAACTCGGTCGGAAATAAATGGCTTTCCATACGTCAAACACACGGACTTCCCCGATGGATCTCTCTCTCTCTCTCTCTCTCTCTCTCTCTCTCTTTTTTGTTTCCCTTCGCGGAACTTGAAAGTTTCGCGGGATTCCATCGCGATGGGTTTCTTCCGATTGCCGTTCCGTCGAACGCATAACGATGGAAAAATGTCTTCGGAACGCTTTTTTTAAAACGATTTTATCTCACCTTTTCCATTAGATCGTCAGTCCCAATTTATCCCATTCGCGAATGTATTTCCGAAAGGGAATTCGAAATTTCTTCCTTCTCTCTCTCTCTCTCTCTCTCTCTCTCTCTCTCTCTCGACGAAATAACGGTATTTCTTCAACGCGCGCGCGTTACGAAATCACTGCAGAAATAAAGCTCCGAACAGACATCCGGCGGAAGCGCGCGCGTTTCGCAAGACCCCCCGCAGGTACCAATGGAGCTTTTCTCGTACGCGAACTCGTAGAACCACTCACCCGAAGCGCACACGTAAAGTCGTTGCGAAGTTGCACGGGGGGAAAGAAGGGAATTGAGTACCACCGTCGGAACGATAATGCAATTCAATTGGCTCCGAGTAGAATGAAACACCTAAGGGTGGTAGCATACCGCAAAACGTGTACCGACACCGGTACTCCAACTTCACCCCAGGAGCTTACCTTTGTTCCAACTTCGGTTACAACTGCAGAGAATGGCTCCTCCCCTCGCCCCTTCGTTCCCCTTCACTATTCGCATCTGCTTCCTTCCCTACCCTCGACCATCTCCTCGTCTTCGGCGCGTATACTCAACCGTACGGACGCCCGGACCGCGGGGCCAACTCTCCACAAATCCCGCACCCCGCGCACTCGACTATACGCGGCGCGGAATCCGACTCATTCATTATGCAATCGTATGAATATTTGAGCACCGAATTCGACATCGCCCGCCCCTCTCGTATCGGAAGGGGGTGGCTGCGGATGATCCGGCGTCCGCAACCGGAAACCCATTCGCGCCCCGCGCGCCGGGCGAATTAGTCTTGGAAGTTTATCGAGCGAGATAACGCTCGCGGACGCGAGTCGGAATTGTTGATGGAATATACGCGCGATGCTGATTCGAAACGACGGGAGACTCGGAGAGAAGCTTGGATTTAGTTTACGCGAAACGGTGACGCGATGGAATTTCGAATAGGTTTGCAGATATAAAATTGCGTTAAATTTCAATTAAGATAGACCGAGGCGAATTGAATCACAAAGCGAATCGAATCATTGATCTCTATTTCTTAAATCGTAGTGAAAATAGCATTTCGATTGTTCGTATTACTTCATTGGAGAGGAACTAAGTACTTCATTTTCAACACGATTTAAGAGATATGAATCTTTGATCTGAGTTTTCCTGCGATCTGATTAGCCTCGGTTTATCTTGCCTACGCTGAGAAAAACAATCTTTTCAATTTAACTAAAATCCTGGAGACTATATAACCAAATCGTTTGGTAAAATATGAATGTTTCGTCTCTTTGGTTTGACTGACCATTTTCTGAATAACTAGACATGTAGATAGAATAACTAAATATTTGGTTAAACTTACTAGTATTTTAATTAGAATAACTTAACTTTTTTTAATTAGATGCGTTTTGCCATTTTAACCAAGTTATTTTTCTCAGTGATAATTAGGACGTAAGGGATGATTCGTCAGTTACTGCATTCGTTAGGTATTTGCTGTCGAGTGATGAGTATAAAATACTTGAATCCAGATGAATTCGAATAAAAGACACGATTAGATATTTGAGATCGGATTAAAATACATCAATTTCACACGAAAACATTGATAATTATCGTTGTACGCAAAACGTCGCGATGTAAATCACCGGGCGATAACGCGAAGGAATAATTCCAGAAAGCCTCGTGGCACTCGCGAACGGCGGAAAAATAATTGCCCCCGAAAAGTCTGAATAATCGCACTCTCAATTCGCACGAGCGACCATCCGATCGAAGGGTGCAAAGTACCCCAGATGCCAGCGAAGAGTAACGAGTTCCGCGCACCTCGGCGCGATAAGGCGAAAAGGCCAAATCGAAGCCATCCTTTACGAACAACTTGAGAAACGTTAACCTAAACAATGAACCCCGTTGGACGTGAATTTATGCTCGATAGCTCCTGCTAAATGCACGGCTATTCATGCGCACTCGAGGGCTTCGGAGAACGGCAGCCCCTCGTGCTACTTAGTTTGTATATATGGGTCATACAGACTTCCATTAGCTTGTCTAAACCCTGAAGAAATTATAGCAGCCAGAGATTATACCGAGTCCCGGCGCGCGATCCACCAGCCGCTAAACCGTACAGCTTCGCCGGGTAAACGACCATTTTCGACGACCGATAAAACTTGCCTAATTCGGTTTTCACACTAATTTTATTTATTGCAGAATCGAAAAATTTGAACAATATTAATTACACCGTATTTTTTATTTTTCATTTTCCGCCTTATCTAAGCTGGAAAACGATATTTAGAGATGCAGCTACATGATAGTCTAGTAAGATAATACAAAAAATCAGCATTATTTTATATTTCCTTTGAGATTTCGACCTAATAACCGTGATTTTTGGAATCAGCGTAAAAAATACATAAGATAGGATGATCCAAAATTCGTTTCCGGAGATTTCAATTTTTACGAAAATTTTAAGGTATACCTATGCCTTAAAATTTTCGCAAAAATCGAAATCTCTGGAATCGGGCTCTTAATCACCCTATCTTATGTATTTTTTCGCGCTGATTCCGAAAATAATAGATTTATTGAGGAAATCTCAAAGGAACACCGAGATATCGATGATTTCTTGCGGAAAAATAATTTTTTATACACAAAATCAGCATTATTTTATATTTCCTTTGAGATTTCGACCTAATAACCGTGATTTTTGGAATCAGCGTAAAAAAATACATAAGATAGGATGATCCAGAATTCGTTTCCGGATATTTCAATTTTTACGAAAATTTTAAGGTATATGTCGCATGCGAAAAAGTCGTGGTGTCGCATACGGAAAACCCGTGCAGAAAAAAACCGTGGCGGTGCATTCGAAAAGATTGCGTAGAAAAACCGCGCTGAAAAATCATGCGAAAAAACTGTGAGCGGGAATGTGGAACAGTTGTGCGGAAAATTAATTGATTCCATCAATTCAATAACTTAGACCCTCTCTGTTTGGATATACCTACTTAGCTAGTCAGTATCTCCGTCGGCTTCAGAGCTATATATCATTAAGTCGGTGCGCTTCACTACCCTTCCACGGTGCCTCCTCCATCTATACGTACTCTCCCTCATCCACCTCGCGTCGCAAATTTCCGTGACTATGCCGGCGCGTCTCGTCTACCTACATATGTATATATGTACGCGCGCGCCTGTACCTACGGGTACCTATCGTTTTTGCTTCCGGTCGACTGCATGCTTAGAATGCGTCGTACTTTGATATACTGTAGACGCGCGGAGCACCGCTGCTACATGCATAGCTGCATAGCGTCGGTTGAGAATCGATTTGCCATGGGAATATCCTAACGTCAAGATATCGATGATTTTATGGGAATATTCTATACGTATAATCTCTCTCGCTGATATTTTCAAATACCCTTGAGATATCGATCCAAAAACCGTACTTTTCGCATAATCAGCGCGAAAAAGTAACATAACAGGGTGATCGAGCGATCGATTCCGGAGATCTCGATTTTTGATAAATATCAAGGAGTAGATAGAATGTAAATTAATTTTTGGTGAAAAATCTACTTTATTTTGCTTCACGACATAATGTTTTAGGAACAAGAAAAAAGAGCAGCTTTCAATGCAACCCCCTAATAAATAAAATATTTTATTATATAAACAAATATTTTATTATTTAACATAAATTAACAATAGAAAACATTATTTTTTATAAATTAAAAATTATTTAAAATAATAAATAAAAAGTAAGACGAAGTTCTTTTTACACAGCCGGGACCGTTTTTAATTTTGATTACAGGAATTGCTTGGTCGGAAAGGCTTATCACATAAAAATATCAGATTTCGGAACGGACAATGAACTGTACGCGTCCGACTACTATAAGATCGATGGCAATATGCCGCTTCCTATACGCTGGATGGCTTGGGAATCCATATTCTTGGTGAGACATGTCTTGATACTACTTTCCCTACTTTAAATTTTCACGCTATAATCATTTCAAAGTCAAGAACCGTCGATTTTAATCGGAAGAAAATATTTAATTCTTTCTCCAGGGAAAGTACACGACGAAGAGCGACGTGTGGGCGTTCGCCGTGACTCTCTGGGAGATTTTAAACCTGGGCCGTCGCGTGCCCTACGAGTTCCTGTCGAACGAAGAGGTCGTAGAAAGCCTGAAGCAGCTGCACCAAAGCGACGCCTCGGAAAGCAGAATAGAAGACGTGAACACCCTCTTCAGCTATCTTCCGCGACCCAACGCCTCGTCCAAGGACGTCTACGATCTGATGCTCGAATGCTGGCGACGGGAAGAGGGCGAGAGGCCCACTTTCAGGGAAATTTCCCTGTTCCTGCAACGAAAGAACCTCGGGTACGCCCCCACTTCCTGATATTAAATCGTGCCTACGAAAGACCGCGTAGTCTGGAATGAAATCTCGGCAGAGTTTCACCGAGCGCTCGACATATCGCGCGGATAATTATTCGCGATGGTGAATGAGGTGAAGATAAGAAGGGGTATCGGCGAATCGAACAATGACCGATGATGTGCCATTTTGCACATGCATCGTCGATCCTTTCGCGAGAGACTATCGAGATGAACCTGACTTTGTGACGTGCTGATGATGCGGTGTCATTCTCTCGGCGAACGTAAAGACAACGAGAACTTTGTAACAGTATCAAGGGTTGATATCTCCTGAAATCCATGCTATACGAGTCTTATTTCATTCCTGCAGTTGGTCGGTGACTGCATATTAGCGGTTTATTTTCCTCGAATCCGCGTGTGTACTCGGTAATATTAGAATTCTTCAGCTTTTCAAAGTACCTTGCAGTTCATCGGGAGGGAAGATGTCCTCACGCCTTTGTAAAACTGTTGGAAATGTGGATACTGAATATATTATAGTGATAATAAGGGAAACGATGCGACACTAATGTGAGTTTCAGATGATATGTGGATGAGACGCCTGCGTACTCCGCACTGTAGGCTGTAGATAAGGTACAAAGCAATTGAAGGAAATGCGACTGCGTTGGGTAGGACGACGCTTCGGCTCCGTAACCAAGTGAAACTATTAAAGGTGAGGATACGATTATGTAAACTTATGGCTTCTCTATAATTATCATCGAATAATTTGGACAAATCAGAAGCTACACTCAAAACGAATCAGAAAAAATCGGTACAGTTTAGATTTTGCAAGAATCTCACGAAGATTTTTCAGAAATACATCTTCGTCAGCACGATAAAATAACTAATTCGAACTATCGGCATAATTACCCCTTTTAAATCATGAATCTACCCACAATGAGCGGTTAGTTCAGCTTGCTCCTTTCGGTCAAACATATCGAGCGGAATTTTACAAACAACCGTCAAGGTTTTATCGCAGCAGAAGCTGAAGATCGTATAAAATCCCATCGTTACACTTGGAGTTACGAGTATCCACGTGAAATCGTTTGAAATACATATAGTGCATCGTACGATCGTCGAACGCTAT
The DNA here is from genome assembly GCA_963678675.1 of Xiphydria camelus. Classification (NCBI taxonomy): domain Eukaryota; kingdom Metazoa; phylum Arthropoda; class Insecta; order Hymenoptera; family Xiphydriidae; genus Xiphydria; species Xiphydria camelus. The sequence goes on from OY783201.1 coordinate 8,261,436, forward strand.
CTGCAATAGTATGTTGTAGGCAATCTAGCAATGAACATTCCTATATCACACTAGGCAATACGAGTAATATGCGCGTAGGTATGAAACGCTTGCTCCTCGACGCAGAGCATTAACAGCGCTGCAGGGGATATTGCGATTGAAGCTCCAGTTAATGGAATTGTTTTTATATAGGGAAAGCATCGATATAGACGATAATAATAATAACAACTCCTCGAAACTATTTCGAATGTCGCGCGTCACATCTGTAACTATATTACAGCATGATGTGTGTACGTGTACTTCGAACGCGAACTGTATATGAAAAGCTATCCGATAGTCACCGAACTCATTTCCAGGTGTTATCGAGGCTGTATTTCAACTCGAGCGTCGGATGCAAAAATGAATAAAACGCAACACGCGCGAGTTGAGTCGCAGTCAAAGTGCAGTGAGATGTAATCTGTTCTAGCCTTATATTACCACTAATGTAGTTAGGCAAAACTGGTTGTTATAATAAATTTGTTGGTGGTATTAACGACGTACTGTATAAAAAACTTCAACGAGGTATAATGAATTGTACGAAGGGATGTTTTACTACCGTAAAAGAAGTGTTTACATTCCGCATTGCGATCATGTACATTTTTGTCTAATAGCAATGAGTTTTATCATGCGTTTACGATTTGAAATCGTGTTGAGCTGCATTCGCTGAACGAGAACAAATCGATATCTCGTATTTACATATTTTTCTGCTGAAATTATAATAAGTAAAATGTGAAATGTAATATTTGTGTTACAATTGCATTTTAATTCGGAACTTATTTACGCATTCTCACAATTTTTGAAAATGCGCGACAATATTATCATTGAGATAATGTATAAAGGTGTATAATGCATTTTCGTTAGATATCTAAGGCTGGCAATCTATGGATCGGAAAACGATCAAAACTGAATCTGTAAAGCTAGTTGCTAGCATTTCTTTTTAGATCGAGTAAAGAAACGATACAATTATCGCGCGCGCGCGCGAGGGATGGATGCCGTTCTTCAACTTTTTGCCATGAATTTTCGCTTCTCGAAATGCCAGCTAAATTAAGATAAAACGGTAGATAAAATTTCCCGAGATACAAATGTTTGAACAAGTTCAAAAAGTTGAAGGAAAAATCGGGCAGCTTTTCTGGTTGATAAGAAATAATATATACATTGATATGCAGCTCAAAAAAGCATGCGAGGTAATAATTTAGCGCGGTAGGTTATAAAGCATAAAAGGTTGAATACGTGAAATGGGTAAATGGTCCATCTACAATTTCAAATTGTAGCACGCTACGAACCATGGCTATGACACATCATAATTATAATTAACTTTATATGATAGGCGGGATCAATGAAACTATGTGAAACTAATATATTTATTGTGTAAATATCGATATAGGAGTAAGGTACGTTCAATGTATTGTACAAGGTGTAATGCGGTGTCAATAGTCTCGACGGTTTTATAATAACAGATATAGTGATTATACCTCTATTCGTACCATTACTACCTAATGAACAAAAATTATTCTCACAGTGCGCAGGGCCTTGAATATATCAAATTTGTTTTTATTTCAACGCGATCTCCTCGGTGAAAAAGTGCAATATTCGCAATGATCTAAGATGAATCGTTCGAACGAAGGATCCAACGCTGATATACGAATTACTCTGGGGAGACACTGTTGTTCGGCGTACAAGGCGTCTACCAAAGGTCATATCAGAGAGAAAAAATAAACGAATAAATGACATATCGTGATGTTATAGTTACTAGAGGCTTCACGTTGGGTAAAATCGGAAGGTGTCGTACTGCGTAGTATAGCGAGAAATTATTTTTTAAACATCGAGACTTAACAACTCAACCGCGAGGATAGGATCGAATCTTCTTCGGGGATGCAATGCTGAATTAACGAGAGAACCTTTGATTTGTATCGAAAGCATATATCACGCATAACATGTAATACTATAGACGATGTTACCGTTATGATATTAAAATACTATTTATATATAACTTAGAGGAGTAGTTCAAGAATTAGTCGTACGTATTTAAAATATAAGCATAACGCTGCCTTTGGCTATATTGCTGCCCCTACTGCTAGTGAGTAACTTACTTGTCTACTCATGTGATAATTTGTATATCTACGAACCTACCTGTACCTATACAATCGAAACTGCTAGTGGAAAAGGGATTTCTTTAAATAATTTCCACACGTGTCTTTTGCGAGATCGATTAAAACTCTACAAATTAATTTTAGTATAATTTTCAGCGATTTCAAGTGATCCCTTACCTTTCCTAAGATGTACGATGGATGAGATGAAAAATAAGTTATCATACGTGCATATCCCGCTGGTTCGGCTGTTTCTGTAGATTATTTAGAAGCCGATTCGTACCTGTTATTTCGATGTTACGAACAAATTTTCAATGATCCAACTATATCCTTTTTCCACTAAGCATTTCCTTTCTCCATATAGCACACAAACATTACAGGATATAACTACAAAAATTCATCTTAACTATTACGTGCCGTATAACTTATTTATGGTTTCAAACCACTTCTCGGGTTTCCAACGATCTAACCGCCGCAATCCTTATGGATCATTTACTTTCATCAGTACATTTGTATTATCGACAATCATGCTTACGCCTTGAGACTGAATGATTTCTTTCATACTTGCATATTTAAAAAATCGATACTCTCTACGATTGGGCGAAAGCATTACAATTAGTGTGTGTACCGTAGATACTTTCTTTTTCATCTAAAACATTTATACGGTATCATACGCATCCACATTCTACAGTCACGTCATTTTCCTAGAGGGTGAGACAACAATCGGGGCTTGAACTCTTCCTGTATAAAATTACCGTACAAGATCCTTGTGAGGATGCAGAGTACGATATGGTAAATTTCAGACAGTTGGAAATTCAAGATAGATAAGCGATTTATCGTCAAGATAAATTTTAACGTGAAGACGAAACAACTGGATCTTAGCCTCGGATAATTAATTCCTCACCGTGACCCAAATATCACTGACTTCGTCGTTCGCCGAGTGGTCACAGTGGAAGAAAGATGTATAGTCAGCCGGCGCGAGGAGACGGTCAAGTAGAAAATGTTCGTATGTCACTAGACTAGCAGCGCAGACAGCAGAGAAAATCTTTAAGGAACAAATGTTTGAAATTTGGAGATAATAATATTTAAATATCATAGTTTCTTCAGTTATACGGTATCGTAGGATGGTATTCCATGGCGTGGTGGCTGTTATTTTCAGTGAAGATTATATTAATAGTAGGAATGATTATTTATTGATAATAATAGCTATTACGTTATGAAATTCTGCTTTTTATGTATTATCTATACACGTACACAATCTGATTTCTATCCTTTGGCAAATAAAATGAATCCATATTTTATTAACTATATATTACATTGAATTAGAAGTTCTATATTCTATTGCGAACTTTCCTCAACATTCATTCAAATAAATATACTATTCCTATACTTTGACAGGTGATGTAAATTAATACCTGCAGTCATGATATCCGCTGGTCAAAGTATTCGAATGCTTTACCTAAAAATAACGGATAATTCTATTAAGTTTATATGAAAGTCTATTGGAAATTTCATTCGCACTTATTTGTACTTCGCAATTGATTTGATCTATGATGGAATTGAGTGGCGTAGGTGATTGCGCAAGACTGCAGAGCTTACCCGATTATCTTCTATGCTACTATACCTAATCGTTATAATCATAAACTTATTTTGTACTAAGGACTGTTTATAATTTTGTATCTACTCTGTGTAAATACGAAACAAATTATCTAAGCCTCATAAGGTTAATACAAACAATTGAATAGTCTATAAGCGGATATATTTTAATCGGTAGAAAGATGGTAAGTGAAAATGTAATTAAATTGAATATACTGACAAAACGGTAACGTAACGATGTACAACGACTTAGAAACTACCTGTATCATAATATAGTGGTAAAGAGCAAACTAATAACTAGCATAAAGAATGTCATTCAAGTATACATGTTACTCGGTAGCGATGTATATAATACGAAGTAAATTTTAACTAGTCATATTTATTATACTTTACAAGGCGGATATATTGATATTGAAAAATTCGATGCACAACAACGAGCGTATATCATTTTCCAGGTATTGCGGTAGTTTTACATGTGAATGCGTCGTGGAAGGAGATGCTGGTACCGGGAGTCGACGAAACATAAATTATTTTAATAAATATAGAAATCACAGAGTATGAGTGGTAACATTTTTATCGATAATTTCGAGAAATATGATTGAATCGAAAGATTGAATTTCGTTCCATCGAATTTACGAAGATAAAAGAACACTATGATTTCCTCGTCTTCCTTTGAATATTGAAATTGTTCTTTTACAGAGTGCTAATATATAAATACGCTGAATTATCGTTAGCATTTATTATGGCAGCTGCGAATTGCAATGCTTCCCAACGGTAATGGAAAATTACGTACTTATCTCTAGTGCTGGTCGATATGAATATTATCGCGGTTGCATCCTATACTATCAAGTCCTCATTAAAATTGTTTCCAGACATGATAGTACTCAATTTATTTATCTTAATTAATAGCTATACACAATTCATTATATATTTGCTTCAAATTAAACACTGTATTGATATAGAAATAAAGGTTGATGATTCGAAAAACAATATGTACACATGGTCATACTTATACCAAAGTATTATATTATATTCCAGGAAATTCGATGGCAATACGTTTGTTGGTCAAATTAAAATTTAATTAATAGGTATTGAGTCAATAGTATTGAGGTCGTAGATTCCGGTCAATATCAGCTTTTTCGTAAGAGCATACCATACATTTACACGCTACTACCTACACTATATATATATATATATATATACTTATATATTTCAATTTCATAGTAAGTATGTATCATACATTATATACCAAATTGTAATTGCAATAATTATTATAAAGAGTAATAAAGTGGTTGCTCGAACTACATATATAACTTCGATTCTAAAATTTTACGATTTTTAAAATTATTATTTTAAAAATAGTACAATTATCGCGACACAATCCATTATATAAATAATCGCCTAATAACGATATTTTGTGGAATAATCTTTTGGTGATACTACTAAACCACGGCCTTTTCTTGCTCCACGGTACACAGTTTCAATGATGTCTATAAATTCCTGTTTATCTTCAAAAGCCCAATTGATCTTATTATTATTTCCCGTACCTAAATCGATCATGATATGTTTATTTCGGAAAAAGAACATTATCGTGCATGGATCATACAGTTCGTACATTTTATTGAAATCCGGTACTTCTGTTGTATCAACCAAGTAAACAACTGCAAAGTTTTTCACTTTTTCAGCTATGTTGTAAAGAACTTCATCCATTTTCATGCAAGCCGGGTCCCAGTCATGGCCAAATCTAATTACCACAACGCGGTCTTCCTCGGATAATATCGCTTGATCTACTTGCCACCCATTGTGGAGATGCGATAACATGTAAGACATTTTGCTAGATATTTATATATTCCCTTTTAGAGAAATTAAATAATTACAAAAAAGGCTCACTTATTAGAAACTTCAATCACCAACAACTCACTTGCACTCCGCTAAAGTTGTGCGAACGAATTTACAGCGTATGTGCGGATGAAATACGTGTTCGCAATTATTTTGTTGCGTACCGAGCCGGTCCAGGTCGTCTGTAGAAGGCGGGTCCGTACCCGTGGAGCGCTAAGGCACTCTGCTTCAAAGGTGCGCAAACGGATAACGAATACGCTGAACACTGCACTCACTATAAGACTGATATATTCAAGTTAGAGATACAAGACACGTTGATAACTGATACAATTAAGACAAGGCAAGAGAAGACGACGAGAGCCTCTTGGCTTCGTCTTATATAGTTCGGAACGTGTGGCGACATTTTGTCGACGGAGGGGATAGCGTGGGCGACGCTATGCACCCTGATTGGCTAATTAGAGAAGGGTGGTGGAACAGCCGATGACGTCGGGGCTGTTCGAGTTCGTGTCCAAAGGGCGAAGGTATATAGCGTTGCTGACGGCTTCCCGAGTGCCGCACTCACGGATCAAGAATGTCGACCGCGAGGATCCGTCGGGTAGTAGATACCTGGATAAGGCGGGTACTGCATTAGATGGCTCGCGACGATCCGTCCGATAATTGATTTCCGGGAAAGGTATTGTATATAACTGTGGTGTTCGCAGCTTACATTCCCGAAATATGCCGTTTCGCAGAACCCGAGATTAGCTATGGATTGGCGAGGTATTTATGACTGTGATAATATTAAACGGCACGAAGCTTTGTGTCGAATTCCGTTTATCCGCTCGTTATTTCTCCATAGAATAGCAGTCCTAAATTAGTATAGGATATTTGAATTTTACCGCTATAAAATCTAGTAACCCTTGAAGGTTGTACGGCCTTAAGATCTAATCTATGTACGTAGCATGTATGTACTTGCATACGCGACAATGGTAGCTTCGCCCACTTTTCCGGCGGCAATCGCAGATTCGAACCTGAACGTCCGTAAATTTTGTAAAATATATTATAATCAGACGGGGTATCTAGCAGTGCGACAAGATGTACGACGGCAGCAGTAGTTTTGATGAGGAAGTTGTTGTAATGGTAGCATTGATGTCAGAAAAAAATAGAAAGGAAGAGAATGTGGATCCATCCTCTATCAATAAAAAACGGGCCAGTTTTAGAGAATTCCACCACTTGTTTCAAGACTTGAAAGAGGACGAAAGAAAACTTTTTCAATATTTTAGAATGTCGTTTAATACATTTTCAGAACATCTTGATATATTGGAGCCTGAACTAACATTCCAGAACACCACATTTCGAAGAGCAGTGTCAAAAGGAGACAGACTTGCTGTAGCTTTAAGGTCAGTAATAAACCATTGTTATGTAGTGTTTTATGTTTATTCGGGTATTTTTCGAAAATTATGATTACTCTAAATAATATATTTAGAAGCATAACGAGTTAGTGAGTTCTTATATGTTTGGTCCTGTTTTTTTTATTTATAAAACGACACCATTAATCTATTATATTATTTCAATTTAAAAACAGAGATGTGGAGCAAGCAGTAAATTGTTTGAATCCACTCCCGGGACCGTTTAATTTGGCGAATACGTCGTATTTGAATCAAGAAACGACCCAAGACAGACAAGCGCTCTATAGTACACTTGTAAATAGTTACAAATGGACGGATCAAGTTCACGAATACATTAGCGTCGTTTAATCGCTTCTGAGCCAAAATTCACTGAATCGTTCCTATACAAATTCGAATAGATCGAAGAGGGGTAGAATTCAAACAAGAGCAGCCATAATGTCCCCCCGCAGTGAGTAAATAAAATAACGAAATACTGTACTTAAAAATGTAAATTATACATAGAGATTCATAATTTTTAATTTCTTGATTAATTTTCTCGATAGACAGGTTCACGCCATGATTTCTACATTCGATCGTGTTTTTACCGACATGACGGTGTCTGTTTCACGTCCATTTGCATCGAACGTCGTTTTACTTGTAACTCTGTGGCATATTTTGAAAGCAGTCATATCATTCAAAGGTTTAATGATCGAATGGGTCGTCGTAAAAGGCTATGACGAAACTATGGACTTATGGACTGTGAATCACGACATAAAGTACTCAGAAAAGTCAGAGAGAATGTGCACGCAGCGATATTACATTTCCATTCACCAACGTTTCCAAAATTAGCAGTCCGCTCTTTCATGGTAAATAAACTATATTAAAAGTAATTTATAATATCGGAGCTCTTTATAATTGTTGCCACAATACTGGTTCTTATTACCTTGCAATACGAACTATATTTTTCTTTACAGACTTGGTTCCACAGTTTGATTACCTTATTCAGCGAACCGTGTAAAAGATGCGGACTCCATTTGTGCACAGTGCTTCACCCCCAACTTGGAGAGATTTTCGCCCTCTGGAGGCTTATCATCAAGAATGTAAACCTTAATAATATTACTTTTATTTTATTTACCACGTATCATTCGATACCTATCGCCAGTTTGAATTAACTGTCCATCCGTATCAGTAAATAAAGATCATTCATGAAATGCGTTACAAATAATTGATCGCACTGTGCATATATTGAACAAATTAAAAATTTGGAACTGAAGATATCTGTACCTGCCTTCATATTTCTTTGTCAATACGCTAGTAAAATATATACATCAGTCACACACACACATTGCATTTTATTTTATCCTAAATATATTAATGTGCAGTAGAATCCTGCCTAACTCCGTTTCTCGTACTCGTTTAGCTTGGCTTTTCCTCTTCTTCTGTACTCGCACCACAATATCGACTCCAAATGAGAACCCCTCGCTTGATTACCAAAATGACAAATAGGTGTTTCGCGCATGTACGATATGTCAGTGCGTCATAATGGCGCGTTGATCACGTAATGAGAGTCCCTCCATGTCCAAGCTACGCGAAATTACTCTGTTCTGTACTTTCCTGAGAATGTTGAATCCCAAGCAAATTTGATTCTGAATTATTTGTCGCAAGACGACAGAACACAGAAATGAGACTCTAGTATTCTACATACCGCGCAGAACCCGATTAATTCGGGAAACGCTTATACCTTTTAGAAGGGCAGCAAAGAAACAATAAAATTGTCTTAAATTTCACTGTATCTTTATTCAATGAATAACAAAAATGATAATAGTATAAAGTTAAAGGACTAGAAAGTTCTTGTGACAACCATTTCCATCAATGTAACATGATAACGAAATACTCTAACAATCAGTTGCTTCCACTTTCTGTATAAGGAAATAAGTGTAGGTATAGATCAATACGGAAAGATGAGCTATCACCATTGTGCAAAATTGTTATTATACTTTCAACTAGACTACTTATAGCAGAATGTGTTACCCTATTTCTTTGGTGGGGAGGGATTCAGCACAACTTTGGTGGTTCTTTGAAAAAAAAACATTTTGCCTACAGCAGACTTAACTGTTGATTAATTATGAGAAAATATTTCCCATATTAATCCATACGTCGTTGTAACTTAAAGCGATAGATTGCCAGGTGACAATAGCCGGAAAAGTAATCCTAATATTTTTGAGAAACTAACATTATCTACAAACTGATAATGAGCTGAAAGGTCTCGTTTAGAGGATAGGTATTATGCACTGTACATAATTGATTCTATAATTTAGGTAAGTAGATAATCTGTAATACATTATTGTATATTATTGTGAATAATTGCTACTAGCATGTATGCGAATCACAGAGCCTTATATGGACTGAAAATGTATTGCATTTTAATTTAGTGATACAATTGTATAATTTTATGACGCCACACTAATTGCTTAAACAGAATGTAGAATGAGCGACTGCAGTCACTTGACGATCAACACGATGACTTCGATATAATTAACGACGTTGCAAACACTTTGAAGAAGAAACTACCGAAATATCACATTGTATTCTTCTGAAAGTCACAACATCCGAAAGGAACATTCAACAAATCATCGTCTGTATTTTATTTCGTTCCAAATTTACCTCCGAGCACGCCTATTCACGTTAAATTTGTTCTTCCTTTTATCATAAAAAAGTTAATAAATCATGAGATGTACGATGAAGAGTAATATAAAAATTTTCATAAATGAAAGAAATAATAAAAAATTATTTTCAAGCCTTATTATAAAACCATGGGAGTTGCCAATTGCTCACATTTTCGGTCGATATACATAATGGCTCTACAATCGATTTGTATTTACCCTAAATATGTATATCGTTCTTAATATCATCATATGTTAATTAGTTTCGCATAATACTAATTAGTATCGTAATGTAGATTAATAATTATGTTATAATATAAGTGTCTTCATATAACTGTACACATCCACACTTGGAACATTGGCGCTTTCGTGGGAGCGCAAGTCATTTGCATGGCAGTGAACTTATTTTACAAATTGTTATTGTGATCACTTACTTGATGGACTGATCCAAATTTTGTAAGGCTCTATCTATGTTGCATCAATGAGCTTAATACCGTACGATTAACTCAACACGATCTGTGCAAGTACTTTGCATAGCAAGAACTGTGTTCCACGTTTGATTTCGTAACTCGTAAATTATTCATGTAACGCGGTAAGTTTAGAACTTGATAACTTCTACCGAATCATCCATCGCGCATATCTACGCTTAACAGTACGCAAACGCAATATTTTCGAACGGACAAGCGTCCACTGTGCATGTCCGTCTATACCATTCAAATGATCTCGAGCATTTTGCGATTTTCATGATAATTTATTCATTCTCATACATTTCATCCATGATGCAGGAAATGACGTTCAGTTTACAATTTGAATAGATGTAAAAGATTCGATCTTTTACGAACCTTTTAGCAGTTCTGAGATCGGATTGGTAGCTGCGCCGATGTAGATCGTGAAATAATTGATCTTCAAGCCGGTCTGCTGCAATGCACGAATTCGAAATAAAGATCTCCATCCTTTAGTTCAGATGAATAATTTCGTCGAATCAAAGTAGCGTTTCAAATATTTGAAAGGAAAAGGACTTCCTTCAAACACCATGAGAACACTTTGAGTCCAAGAAATTACGAATTTTCATACTCAAAAAAATTCCTGCACGTCTACTTTTCAGTTAAAATAAATAGCAACTATAATCCAGTGTATAGTGTTCGTAAGCTTATAATTATTTAAAAACGGATATGTGCTAGCGTTACCCGGTCCGCAATTATTGTACAGCCATTATATAAATAAGAAACCACGTGTTCTTTGATGTTTGCTCGTAAAAGTACGGACGTACTGCAAATGGGTGTACATTAACCGTTTTGTAAGGTATCGGGAAGTCTGCACTAAAAATATCGCCGCATATCTCTAAATGTCGATGAAAACCGAGACTCCTAAACTGCAGTAGAGGAGAGGGAGGTTCGTTGGTACACGATGGTGTAAACTTCAACTGCAGTTATGTCTTTATTTATACACTTTAAATCGAAATTAACGTGAAAGTGATAATCACTGATCGAAGTGCACTTCATTATGTCCCAACTATATTGCTCACCTCACATCTACGTACTTTCATTTTCGAACACAATAAACCAATCATAACGGTCAATGACTTTTAATGAATCACAGTACCTTTATACACATATCTAACTCCATATGTACCATAAAAGTGAGTTGAGGATCGATGCTTCGATAGTTCAAAACATGCTTTGAATATTTTAGTAATCAGATCTGCATACGAATGGCAAAGTTTTGACATCGAATATGTTAGTTATTCAAACGATTTCCTCAGCAAGGCTGGCAACCTTCTATTATTGCCGCGACTAGCGTAAAAATGTTCGTAAGAACGATCTATTGTTCAGTGAAATTGCGTGTCTACTTATGTAACCCTGCAGCTAGATCGCTAGATTACTCCCAAAGTAACCCGGTCGCAGTGAGCCCGCACTCTGTATAGCTCGGCGTTGCGCCGTTACGGTTCCCATCAGACGATAGCATCTTCGTAGTGTTTATGACTATTATTCTCTAGCAGCTATACCTATCCTAAGTCGTTAATAGTAGTATCGTAAAGTCATGATAATACCATAATGCAAGGAAACCTACATTAGCATATCTTCAGTTCAATAGCTTTATTGCCTTTCTCACTGATTCTGTATGTTTTGGACAGCTTATAATTAGAAGTTCTTCGATTACCTTACTCGGTGCGCTGCGTTAAATTTCATTTATCGTTTAGTCGCAGTTTCTAAACTAAGTATCGTATTATGTTACTGACGCGACAATTGCCATACGTTACGTACGGATAGTCCACGCTGTTGACAGGTCGACTGATGGAATAGTAAACGAGCGCTGGGAGGTTGCAAAGTCATGTTAACGGAATGAGCAAATATACGAGAGATTTGTTAAAAAATTATATTTCTCAATGTGACGCAGCAAGCTCTAGATCCTCGATTCGAAAGCTGAACAGTACCTGCCATTTTTGTTATTTCTATTGAGATTAGCGATCTGTGTTTAATGCTACGCGATTTTCTGCGAGAGAAATCTCCTCCCTGTGTGCATCCTCACTGCATTGCGTCTCTGTACCTTGGGATAATAATAGCTGCCGTCAGAAAGTATCGTATTGAATTTAACAAAAGTTCATAGGTAACGAAATAATCATGATTTAAGTGGACACGCCTATTCTGGCACTATTTTTATTATTTTAAGGTACAGATCTGATGTTTAGATGCAGTAAACGCGCGAGATATTTCGTCCGACGTAACGGGGGAATTTGACGTGTTCTGCACTCGCAATTCTGCTATATCGCAGGGGTCGATTAAACCCATTTCGTAACAAAGAATTGTACACTGAAAATCATTTCCTTCGTCTGATCCAACCAGTTTATCGCCCTATTTTGTGGATCGAGTTACTTCTATTTTTGGCGTTCTGGAATAGATACCCTAATAACGAGGATCACCAAATAACTGGGGCGGCTGTGCGTGAATCCAGCTAGTTGAAAGCAATTTAGTGTTAAAATTCTATCATATAATTTGTTATCGACATCATCCGATATCATTATACGCTCAGCATTTCTTTGAGTATAAAAAATCACGGGTGGAATAATTAAGAACAATGAACATTGTTGAGGACGAAAAAGATCATTCTTTCGTATAAAATCGTCGATATCTTATACTTCCTTTGAGATATCGACCGAATAGCCATGTTTTTTATAATCAGCGCTAATGATGATTATTTGTGAAAAAATATTTAATTTAATCATACATAAAATCACCGATATCTTATATGTTCGTTTAAGATATCGACATAATGTTAATAATAACCATTCTTTTCGTAATTAGCCTAAAAAAAAAGACATAAAGTGGTCGATCGTTCGATTCCAGAGATTTTAATTTTTACAAAAATATCAAGGGGCACCCTACCGAATAACACTCCGTTACTGTCTTGACTAACGCATACAGCCACCTTTATCAGCAGGTAATCCATCTTATCACGGTGTTTACTCCACGACACCTGGTATGACGCGCAAACGAGAGAGATCTAAGAAAGTGGAAATAACATTACTTTTCACCCCTCGCGTAAAAACGTAATCAGACGTCGTTCTTACGATTTCAAGTAGAGATGAGAACATCATCGAATTGACTGTTACCCATAACGAAACTTCAGGCCCTGAAAGTCTTGACGCCTAAAGTAACGCCTCTTTATTTTCGAATATGCTAGTTCGCCAGTCGACTGGCCGTACTACCGAATAATGAAGGGTTATAATACATCTGTTGAGTAATGATGTAGTATGTATGGTATAAGTATACACGTATATACACGTATGTACATATAAGGGAAGGTTCCCCAAATAATTTAACGTTAAGTCGTATAGATATTCCGTTTAAAAAAGATACTTCACGACGAAATCATATCGGTCGAACTCGCGATGCGATAGGAACGACACTTCGACGCGTCGCGCGCCCGATGACGATTGCTTGGATCGACTAGTAGACTCGATATCGTATCTCGAGTAGACTACGGGATTCCGTCTCGCGCGCCAATTTGGGCCATGGAAATATGTTACTACGAATCTTCCTCATTTACAGTCAAACGCGTATACATAATATATTGCGACGAACGATTAACCGATAATCGCGAGATTCCGTTCCAATGAGATTCGTTGATCGTTTCTTCACGGTAGGCAACCGAGCGGCTAAACTGACCGTGTGATTTGATGAATTGATACGTCAGAATCTACTTTTTATTTCTTCTTACGACTATCGTCTGTTGGAATGTTCGTAAATCATCTGTTGCAATGCATATTTTTATTCTCGTAATGGAGTACGTGTACGCGTCGCAGGATAGGTTCGTCTTCTGAAAGTTTTTTAATCTTTAACCGACAGTGACGTGATAGCTCGCAAGACCATGGATCAAATTGCATTTCGGTGCATTCAAATATAAGCACTCGCGCGTCCGAATTGCATTTCGAGCGATTCGAACGAGAAAAACGTCTCGAAGTGCGATATCAGTGCGTGAGTTATTTCATTGAAATCTTTCAAAAGCAAGAAATAATGTATTCTTATGACAAGAAGAGTATGACATTTTTTGATAAACGAGTGTAAATCCCTTTTCAGTTTTTCTTTATAAATATCTCGGATATTTTATTTAAACTGGATCAAGTTTAATGTAAGCGTTCAAATTTTCTCATCCGAATTTTGACTGCAATTATAAGTAGAAGAGCGAGTTATCTCATCCTGACCGGTTAAAGACTCAAACTAAACGTGGACACCATGTGGATATTCAAGGTAATACGTGTTACACTTCGCAGCGAACGGGTGTCGTGGTTACCATCGATCAGGCACAGTTGGAGTCAGTAGTGCCGCGCCTACCGAATTCGAGTCGAAATTTTAATAATAAATTCAGCCTAAACTTAGCGAAAATGGACAAATCGGCCACTTTTAGGTCTAAACTAATGTTTGAGCCTTCAAAGGCGCGAAGGATTTAATATTAGTTTAGACCTACAGGTGGCCGGTTTGTCCGCTTTCACCTAGTGGCTCAAACCAGTATTTCTGTACCCTGGAATAGAAAGGGCGGATGTCCTAAAATTCAAGTTTTGGGATAAATGTATATTCTAGAATAAAAAAGCCCGATCTTTTCATTGATTTTCTACAAAATGATATAATATGTACGACAAAAATCACAGTTTCCCTAATAAATTAGCAAAAGAAATGAATTTACATTGGCCTATTTGACCGCACTCACAGAATCAACTGTTTACGCGAATGCAGGGTTTTGGACAACCGCCCTTTCTATTCCAGGGTACAGATTTGTAGGCTTTGAAGATCCAAACCTACACAGAGAAAAATAATTAGGTTAAAATGACAGAACGCATCTAGTCAAATGTGTTTTTATTATTCTAACCGAAATACTGGTCAGTCGAACCAAATATCGTTAATTATAACCAAATATTTAGTTATTCCAACCAAATGTTTAGTTATTTTAACCAAAAATCAGTCACTTTAACCAAACAGATGAATCCATATCCCACCAAACGATTTGGTCATTATCTCCAAGATTTTGATTAAATTGGCCAAGTTATTTTTCTCAGTGTAGTATTAAAATTTCGACTTGTGTGGGAAAGACAACCACGGATACCATTTTCTCCGAAGTAAAGAGCATATCACCCCGTGACATTCGTATACCACTGGTCGGGTCTAAAAACGAAAGGAAGGGAAGCGTGCATTTTCATCGGACTGTCGCTAAAATCATTCGTTCGATTATTCGACGGACCGGGCACCACGTTAACGTGACCGTCCGCCGCGCGCGCGCGCTTATAGATTACGGAGTTTAACGATCACCTCGAATCCTTTCGAATCGAAATTTCGAAGCCTAGGAATTTTAGGCACAAACAACTTTTTGTCCAGCTTCTTTAGAATAATTCGTTTAACCGACGCGGGTGAGCAATAATAATTATCGGCCCGAGTTCGCGTCGTTAAATAACTCGTGCCCGACGATGTCTAACCGTCGACGCGAGGGTCGGATCACCGAAGAACGCCGGAAACCACATCCACCGCACCCGTTCTCTCTCTCTTTCTCTCATCCTCGCGAGTCCGTGACGCTCGCGCACAGGTTTCCCCCTCTTCGCGCACTTCCCGATCGAGCCGATCGTACTTCTTCATCTTTCTCTCATCACGCAAGCCGGTGGCTCGCACCGAACTTTACCGGTGGGCTATACGATTTCGCGCTGCGATCGATAATAATTTATAGTCCTCTATAATGTCCACTAAACTATTATTTCGTTTACGAGGTTCTACGTGCTAATTAAGGAGCGAAGGTCGGTTTTCATTTTTCTCATAGGGCGCATCAACGTCTTCGACTCGCTTTCGAACGCGAACGAATTAGACCGTACTCAAATTTTACACCGTGCTCGGCAGTACACCGGGCACCGACGACCTAGACTCTCCCACTACGACTCGGTCCAGCCGCGCGCGTCGACCTCCAGGCTGGCCCTCCAGCCGTTCAGGCTCGTCGCGTTGGCCGCGCGGCGCAGACTATTCCGAAGGAACGTCGCGCAGGCCTTGCTGCGCTCCGTAATTATCTCGTAGAGATGATTCTCCAGGGTCAGGCTGTTCGTACTCAGAAGCAGTGGTAGCGGCATCGGCGTGTTCATCATCATAAAGCTCCCGATGTTAAGAGGAGTTTCCCATTGTCAGACACCGCTGTTCGGAAAGCGTGGCGGGGGAAGCGGGGGCGGTGGCCTCTCCGGTTGAGCGGGAGCGATGGAAGAGCGCTCTGAACCAGCTGCAAACACAACTGTCGTCATCCGTTAATCGTGCGGGTGTCCGATTGCGGATTCGTGCAGCGGGAGATCCGTCTCTATGCTACTTATGCATACGTACATTCGCTACACACACATCGACGATGGTATACGTCGCTGTCTCGCGCCGGTAGACGTTACCGCGCGGTTTTTTCGTTCAGGGGCAACTGCATCTCTCGTATCGCCGCGAAACTGACGGCATTGATATATCGACCCGCGAAAAAGCACTTATATTAAATTTAATACAAATCTTTTATAATGTAGGTACACACTCAGTCTCTAATTTCTTGTCAGAAATTGGGAGAAGATCGTACCTACAAGAATTTGAGCAATTTAAACGACAACAAAATACCCGAAAGGTCGTACTATGATTTTCCATATGAAATCTTTTGAACATTTCTGCAAACGTACAACGCTTTGAAATATTACGACTCACGAGAGATGCAGGCTAAAAGATAATGTTGTATATTTCAAACTCTCCTGGAAATAGGATTATCCATCCTGTCGTGTAGGAAACGAGAAACTCGACTTAAAAAATGCATACGATGATACTGTCGAATCTTCCGCACTACGTCCATATAGAAATTTTACCAGGCCCTCTCCATTTTAGTGGCCCGATTAAATTTCAAGATAGACGATGCGGCGAAACTTCAGCAGCATCACCTCGCGATTTCTTTTGGCTCGAAAAGTCCGTGTCTACCGTGTAGTGACGTCACACGCCACCAATATTCGTCTGCCAGACGGAGCCAACGTAACTTTTACGTAACGGCGCACACGGCATTATTCAATCATCTATTTGAAGTAACGGAAGGTTGACGCTCATGCAGGCATGCCCATTACCACACTCACATGCTCGGTATCAACGTTGGCTGTTTACGTTTCGAGTCGAAACGACGAAGCGTTTCGTCTCCGCATCGTAATGTCTCGTAATCCGGTCTAGATGAAAAAATGTCTCACACACATATATCTATTACAATCGGCTGGTTTCCACGAAAAAAGAAACAAAGGCAGAGATTACACGCTCTATTGGCAAAAATTTTGACGTTCTTTGCTGTCTTCGATAAACTACTACAAAGGCCAGTGTCGATGGTGTGTAAATGCACTCGGAGAGCGTATATGGTGTAGAGCGGACCCGTGGGTGTCTATCAGAATTCCAGTCGAAGGAAAGCTTGTGACGTATATTCGTGTTCGGATGAAACTGAGAATAAAATATGGGAACTGAAAGGTCGTTTATCTACGTGTGAACGAAATCAGAGAGACGCATATATACGAGAAAGGGCATTTTTGAGGAGCAGAATACTTGGCAAACGATATTCACGATCTAATTCTTGCGAAGTGCACGGTGATTAGTCGCAATGACTGTGCGAATATCAAGCTATGATAACTGTAATAAAAATTGACACAGTTTCCGAAGCAACTTGATCCGATTAAGTGAAACTGATATGCCGGATATCTCGAGTTCTTTTGTAGTTGCAACATCGAGCAGATGCCAAGGAACGGTTTAACTATAGGTGTGCAAAATTATTTTTGTTTAGTAAGGACAACAGAAAGCATTAATTATATTTCTCTCTGTTGCAATAACTAACACTTGTCGTTAACGTTTCTTTTTTCCTACAACACAAATTTGTGCTTGTTGCACCAGAAGATGAAATGTAAATAGTTATTTTGTTTCCATTGTTATCCTACAAATTGAGCAATGTTAGAGCGCAGATTAAAATTGATTTCCTCCTCGCGTTTCGACAGTGGGATGCAATATTCCATTTCGCTCGTCAAACGGCTACCTTTGGTTTCGGGAACCTTATCAATTTGAGTGATAATTCTCCTTTCCCTTTCAGCTTGAAATCCTTTTCTTTTCCTGTCAATCGAATTCAAAGAACTTCCCCCCTATTTTCCCCTGTATTTCGAATCGTGGTAGAAGCAAGAAGGGTATTCTTTGCGAACGAAAGTATAACAAATTTCGTGACTTATACGATGAGACTACAAATGAACAAATGTACAAACATACAGAGATAATTTACGACATGCACAGTGTAGGATAGGCAGCAAACAATTCCGTCGGAGACGTCGACCGCTCGCTGCGTATATTGCATCCCATAAACGCGTAGTTCGCGTAAAAACTATAAGAAACCGAGCGCACGGCAACGCGATCCGCTTATAGTAGGTACACCTCGAGTAGCTGATATAAAATACGTAGCAGTTTTGCGCTATACGATTCGACATTAAAAAAATGCGCCACATGGAGCAGCTTCCTTTATGACTTCAAATTTATTCCCGACGATCTGCCTAGCTGCCTTGTCAGAGGAGTTACGGGCACTCGAAAAAAAAAAACCGTAGTGGTCCGACACACCACTTATAGCATTCAAGCACATACACTGAGAAACAGTTTATTTATAGTTAATATACGTACCATACTTGATTATGTCGAGAGAAATATTTCTTTGGGCCAAGTAAATATTCATTAGCTATCATTCTATTTCTGTTTAAATGAAAGAGATGTGTTCTAATTAATATATATTTACTTGGCCCGACGAAATTTTCTTACGCCATAATCAAGTATATACTTGTTAACTACAAATAAACTTTTCTCTCAGTGTACGAATATCCTATACACACACTGAAAGAAAGAAATGTGGTTGTGGCAATTATTTTGGATTCAACTGCTCAAGTTTGGTAATTAGCACCAGTTTTTATAATTGTCGTAACTATTTTCAATTACCGGAACAAAAGAATTGTTGCGATAACTATACAAAACTGGAGCAGTTGAGTTCAAAGTAGTTGTCAAAACTACATTTTTTCTTAGTACAATTCGGGGAAAATAATCGGAAATTGGTGACAAAGATATTTCGAACGCGTCTCTCATTTACGGGCAGCTTTCGAGGTTCTCTCCACGCCGTACGCCTCGATAAAATTTTGGGAACTCGGATAAGGCGAAGGTGAGCCGGAATAGGTGGAACACTCGGGACTAACGAAGCTAGAGTCGGGCCTGAGGAATTGTTTGCCCCGTAGCCATGGAGTTGGTGATAATAACGGTGACAAGAGTAGTAGGTGATGAAGGGTGATGATGTTGGTCAGGTTGTTGGCAGGCCTTACATGAATCGGGATGTGGCTTCTCCTCGGCCACCATCAGGGCTGCACTCTCTGCCGGTGGTATATGTCCCTCTAACGCATTCACACAGTTTAGCATGCTCCTGCAAAACACCACGCCACTTGTCCAAATTTTCGCTTCTTCAAACGATTCCATTGGCATTGCCCTTGTTATCCTATCTCGAAAATTCGGTCGTATTTGTTACTTAGAGTGCCGGCATGCACCGCGACCTGAGTAGAACCTCCCTCTATGGATATAGATCGTCGAGGAGAGGGGTAGGACCACGGAGTGCGATAAGCATCTTTATGGTGACGAGAACATATTTTTTTTAAGATCGCGAAGAGCGTGTAGTTTAAAATTAAAGATATTTTTTGTTTCAGTGCATATCAAATATCTCGGCGACAACTGGTAGGTAATTAATATTCTCTCGTGAAAATACGTCAAGTCTACTAATAATTAAGAATATAATTGAGGATAATAATTAACGTTAAATTGTTAGAATCTTTTGAAGGTAATGGAAAATTTAAAAAAACGCTCTTCTCGAGAGTTAACGATAAAACGTAGAATTAGGTAGATTCTCCCAAATGCTCGAGATATGACACAATCAACAATCGCTTTATGTAGCTATGCTGGTCATGGTACAGCTCCAATTTATGTAAAAAGACGCAATTTTACGCCTCGTCGTTAACTCATCTTCAGGTCCTCTACCACCCCCTCGAGTCTCCCCTGCGTAAACGTATACCGATACGTAAACAGTCCTATCGTCCGGAAACGATAGTTTCATTTCACAGTTTCTATTATGTCGCAGAACATCTATTGCACCACTGGCCTGTGTAGTAGACTTTAGCGTTACCAACGTTTCACAAATATACCTATACGTATGTAACTCTCAATCGGATCACCGAGATGTGCGGACTCAGCAGCGAGTCACCTCGAAGAAGGAGAAACTTCCGTCGATCGGTACGGCCCAATACATGTACCAAGAAAAACCGTAACAAAAGTAGGAAAAAAAGAAAGAAACAAACCAAAAGTAGAAATCAATAAACTTATTTATTTAACAACGTGGAATGTCGACTCTTACTGGTGATGCCGAAAAATTCGTCGATCGAACGTTTATAATAACACGGTCACGCCCGAAAAAGCTCGGGGCGGACGATGAGGCGGTAACAGGTGCTTGTAATGCATTGCAACGCAGTCTGTATTCATTGTTAGCGGATCGATGCCGTCAATCGTGTATTTGTATGTCTGCCCCATGAAAAGGAGAGAGAAAGAAGGAAAGTACCTACGACACTCTGGCTAACAATAATTCATTAATCGCGCGAGATCGATGCAGTGCGCATTTGACGGAAGAATTTATAGCGACGCCGATAAAAAAGAGTAGTTCTAATCGATTACGGTTTAACGGTAGCGTGGGTATGGTTGGCAGTGGTGGCGTCAGATAGGACGGTCTCCTTGCTAGAGTTAGTGGCGAGCTCCTCTTCCCTGCAATATAATAACGTTACATGGCCTTCGAGCCTGAAATCGTTTTAGCTTTGATTTTTGTTTGGGAGCAGATCCTATTTCCCACCGCTCGTTTTTCGAGCCTGAATAATACGCTCGTTACAGCCAACATTTTATTTTTTCTTTTTCACGCAAACGGGACGAACTTTGAGTGCCTAGAATTTCTTTCTTTTTTACTACTACACGGTAATTGGTGCAATCGAGTTGCGTTTGGTAGCTTGAGCCTCGGAGAAAAGTGCAGGGTTCCCACTTGGTCATTTTTTAAATGATTGATCAAAAGTCATGGTTTTTTTAATTTTATCCCTTGAATCGTCAAATAATTTCTCGTGTTCGTTTAGAAGAATTTGTACGAGAAAACTGCTCTATTTACTGCTTACAATATAGTAATAATAAATAAAATAAATAATAGAATAGTAAATAAAAATGTCTCCTCTACAAATTTCTGAAAACGAACTCGAGTCTCAGAGCTACTGGATGAAGCAGAAAAAGTTGCTGTTTTTTTAATCGTATGAAGAAAGATTGGTCATTTCTTGACCATTTTTTCAAATAAGGAGTAATTAAAACCCACTATTTCTGAATATCTGACTAGATGGGAGTCCTAAAAGTAGATTTTATCGAACAAAGTGATACTACGAGCGATTCATTCGAGACGACTTTGAGAAATATATAAATATATGTATTTTTTTCACGAGTGGATTTTGCGAATTTAATTCCGCACATTCTCGTATCACGTCGATTTCACTTTTAACTCTCGTCACTGCAGTTCGACTGTACAAACGGGCGGTGGAAATGGCATACGGTCGAGCTCTCCCACCTTTCCGCTTCTTAATCGTATTGCATCGCACATGTGTCACGTTCTAACAACGCGATACCGTTCCAATTAAATCGCGCAAACGAAGGGCGAACGCAACCGGGGTCGCTCGCGCGCAAGCTCCATTGGCGACGTCGAAAGCTCGGTACGAATTCGCAGAATGTTTCGGCAAAACCTCAACCAGCAACGATACGAAAGTAAAAGAGGAAAAATGGAAACAGCTTGCCAGCTCATATAAGAGAGATCTGCACACCAGCTATTCAATGTACAGTAGACGAAACCACGAAGAAGCCTACGACGAACACACAGATATATCACGTAATACATAACGTACGATTCAAATGCACTTAGACGACTTCGAGTATCGCCCTCTTCGCACGCTTTTGTTACAGCCAAAATCATAAAAGCATTTTTTCTCACACTTCTCTATACAACGTAATAGTGAACCGCCACCCCCGAAACTCCATCGATCGTCGATGGTGTTCGGTCGCGCTAGCCCAATACAGTCAGTTTATAAGCACTAAACGCATGCAAGTCGCATAGCACAGCGTATATAGATATGAATTCTCGTGCCAGCTATAATATATAATCAACATGGAAAGTCTTGGAGAACTTGTTCCTCAGTATTATCGAACATTGATATCGGAATCGTATATACGTATATATATGCATACATACATACATACATATATATATACACATATATATTTAGAAAGAGAGAGAGAGAGAGAGAGAGAGAGAGAAGGAGCATGCTATTCAATGCAGGGCTCCAAGAAGTCGAGTATACAACGATCGGGGCTCTTATGTAATAATTACGACAGCCAGTTGCGCGTCTCTTCGTTGTACACGAACTATGTAAGCCGATGATGGACGTAAAGGTACATAATAGCCCTGACGATCTAACAGAAACTGTGAAATGTACAATATATTCAGTAAAATGAAAAACAATAGATACGACTTTGCGTCATAGTAGTTGTCCATGCAACTATGTATAGTACGTTCTTCCCTGTTACCAGCCCTGACCGCTCGCGATTCAAAGTAATTCCGGCATGAGCTAATGGTAAAAACGCGGCATGCCAGGTATAATCTTATCCAAACTCATGATGATTCTCTCGATGACGTCGGGATTATTTTCCAAGCATTAAGGTAATTGTCACAATAACTGGACGGCTAAGCCCAGTAGCCGGGCAGCCATAAAAATTCACACAGCAGATTTTACTCAGTGTTCTTACTAGTGCCACTTCCTGTACAATCATATGAGGCTAAACTTACTCACCAGAAAAGAAACTTCAGTCACTATTATCTCATTATTTATGCACCTTTCGCTTATACTGATATAAGATTTTATTGCAGATAAAAATGTAATCTTCAAAAAAGTATTATACATATTTGAGCCAAAAGCTCATAGATAATGAGATAATCGTGATCGAAGTTTCCTTCCTGGCAAGTAAGTTTAGTCTCATATGATATAATACATCCTCAATTTATTGAAGATTTTTTTTCCCCGCTAGTCGTTCTTTTTTACCCCAATCAATAATTTGAATTATACTCAATTATGTCCGGCTACTAGGGAGTGTCCTGCTATTGGGACAGTTACCTTACATCGCATTTGAGTAAGACCAAATCCTACAACCCGATTAAAATTAGCCAGGCTTGCGTCAAACTTGGAAAAAAAATCCCTTTTTTTACGTACAGGCCGAACGTTGTCATTTAGAAATTCGTACATGCTTTCAAATGTCTGCAAATTCGTATAAAATAAATATTATATAAAGCCACCACGATAACGAGCATAATGTGGCAGGACTCACCCGTATATTCTGCTGTCCCGCAAGCTGCTCCTGCTCCGAATAACACAGAAAGCGTGGTTACGACATATAAAAGTAGACGCTCCTTCTTTCGACAATGACGAAAAACAATGTAGAATCAGCGCAAAGAAAGAAAAAAAATATATATCGGTACCACTGGACGCAATGATTTATTCAAATAAAAACGGTATGCGTACAGTAAGCTGAACAAATAAATATAACGCTTATACTCGATAGTCGCGGGTGAATAATACTGCAAAACGTCATGTGGGGGTAATCAACTTAACTGAAGTATAAAATATACTCGGCAAGTCGGAACGAAGTAATCGTAAATTACTTAAACGATGAATCTCGACGAGAAGAGGTTCGCGCGTAATTTATATTCGATTATAAATAGTGAAAAAGGAAATTCACGAGGCGTCGCGGATAAGAATTTTCCATTCGGTGTCATCAATCTTTCGATAATTTCAAATCGACTCTATCGAGTTTCTCAAACGGGGAGAATAATTATCTAAATAACAAATTAATAAATGAATTGTACTTAAAAATAAGAATATATCTTTTCTTGTATATATAATAGTATATAGATATACGAGAGAAAAATTCGGTTGAACGCAATATTTCAAGTACATGAAAATATCACAAATATTTTGTGCAAATGAATTGAGCATCAGTGTCTTTCCCGTGTTTAAATAATTCGATCGCTAATCGGAACGAAAAATAATTTTGCTAAACTACTTTCGTCAGAACTGGAAGAAACGCTAAACAATGACGGACGATTGTAAGAAAGATTCCAATCGTTATCGCGTCTTGAGAGAGAGAGAATAAAGTGAAAATTATTGCTCGTTTCTTCCAGTTTACCGCCTGATTCGTATTGTCGGTTAATCGCGCGGCAATTTGAGCAATTAAATCTTTATCAATGTATCGCATGCTCCATCGCAAAGCCAAATCAAATACAGCAATCTCATACTTATTATGCGTCACGTAACGGCGATTTGAAACGTTCTATTTCGAAGATATTCCCACAAAATTTCTCCGGCACTCGTATCGTCCGAAATGCAGTACGAAAACAACGTTTCCGAAGCGTGCACCGTCTCGTTGTGCTTTTACTTCAATGTCGATGCGTAATAATTAAACTCTACATCGTATGTATGAATAAATACGGAATGTGATGTACATTGAGAAGTATTATCGGATTCTCAAGCAATAAACAATATATCACATAAACATTATCGGCAAGCTGATCATTTCCGACGTCACTGCGCCGTATATAGCAACTCAAACCCTCTCTCTAATGATCATCAAAGTGCTGTCAGTATATTGCATGATTATACGAATGTATTCTACGTTTGACCGAGATCCGATTAATTACGAACAATTATTTCATCGCGTTAAACAGGTCAACTCAATAATAATGCGTCAGTGCAATTCGCGTTTCAATATCACAAGTTATTTCATCGACATCGATCAAATATTCAATCAATATTATTTAGAAACATTCCCTACGCCATTAATCGCGGAGAAAAAAGCCCCGTGATAGATGAATCCCACAATGATATGTTTAATATATACGTATATATATACTAGAAGTATGTATAGATGTACATACAAGTTCAATAAAAAGATGTCAACGCGGTACGAGAAAATAATAATTCCCCGTAAAATCATACGCGAAGCTATCTTTCGTCCAGCGGTTTGCTGGTATACGTACAAGGAATGACGTTCGATTGCTTATCAGCACCGTACCTGTCGTTACCATGCCTAAATAAGGCGAGGATCTCTTCGAAGGTTTTGTTCTTGGTCTCGGGAACCTTCTTGTACGTGAAGATCCAAAAGATGGCTAGGAATGCACTGAATGGTAGGAACGTGTAGTTTTCAAGATGATTCTGTAACACACGCAAAGGGAATACAATCGATTTCTTCGTCCGGCTAATTCGGTTCTCTTTGCACTGAGAAAAACAACCTGGTCAATTTAACCAATTTGACTGGAGGCCACAATCGAATTGTTTTGTGAAGTATGGATCCTTCATCTGTGTTTGGTTAACGGATCATTTTCTGGTTAAAATAACTAAAAATGTAGTTAGAATAACAAAATATTTGGTTCAGCTTACTAGTATTTTGTTTATAAAATGCATTTAACTAGAGCCTTTTCGTCATTTTAACCAAGTTATTTTTCTCATTGTGGGTCATAGACTACGATGACTGCCATTATCATGAGTGGACGACAAGGTCGAATGGCAATGACACGACCAAACGGTCAGTGAGATTAAGCATCTCAAGGTAGGAATAGGTTGTAGATATCATCGAAGACGAGGGATGATCATCAATATCTCACCTTCATGCTCGGGAAACCAATGCCAACCAAGAAGTTGGCCATCCAATTAACGAGGACCGCGATGGACATGGCTGCAGGCCTTGGGCCTTGTGAGAACAGCTCAGCTGTGATCATCCACGGTATGGACCCTGGGCCCACGGCGAAGAACACCACGAAGCTGAGCGTCGACACCACCGATAGGTAGGACATCCAGTCTATCATTTCCTGCACGTAACCGAAAAACTCCTATCAGGCGGTAGAATCGAGTTCTCCTTTCCTGAGCAGCTGGAGGAGTCTCAGGATTATAAAATAAGTGTGAAATGGAAGAAAAGTTGAAAAAAAAAACGATAACGAGACATGCAACATGCTGCTCAATCCTGTATTTGGTGATGACGCGTGAGAGTGATGTACATTTTTCACTTGTGGCGCAGTGCTTTTGCTTTTAGCAGTTGCATCTTCTTCGTATAAGCGAAAACGTGTAGTGTGTACCTTGCCAACGAATACAAATAATGCCAGGATCACTGTGTACAGACCTCGTTCATTGAACTTTGTTTACAAAAAATTTCTCGATGTTTTTCTTTTTCTTCACTTCATAAGTCGAGTACAGGTAGGGCCTCGCTTGAAACCCGAGGAAAAATGACATTGTAAAATTTCTACAAAGTGTTCTGTTCATTTTTATTATCCTTTCGCTGTATTCGAGTGGCGTCTTGTTGAATAATTCGGCGACTCGCTTTTATCGAAAGCATGCGGGACAATTTGACGCCTCGTGTGAAAACAAAGCGTGTAATAAAAGTGACGATGTACCGCACACCCGATAAGCGTAACCCTACTTAATGCCCGCTACGAGATATAATACGAGTATATATTATAAAGATAAGCGTGGGTTAGAAATAGCAGACGTTTCAAAAGTACGCTGCTGATGTAGCAGACAAAAATACAAATCAAACGTTTAACGTTAATGATTAGTACAGTGCTAACATCGAAACAGTAATGAAAGTTCGGAGATAGCTGAAAGGCAATTGCTGAGAATTCGGTTAAAAAGAGGCGAGTGTACACTTTAAACGACGCGTCTCTGTAAAGACGAGAAAAAGTGGTCGTAGAATTTTTGCACCTTGAAATTGACCTTTCATTAATGAAACATTCAATTTACCATGATGACAGGTTTGAGCCTAATCAGATAGTAGATAATAGAACTAAATTAGATAATAACAGGGTCATAGATATATTTAGCGCTCCTCCAGTCAGTCACGAAAGAGATCGAATGAGAGAGGGAAAGGATGGGGGTATAAAAGAAGCATCAAAGTGCTCGCAAACAAATCCATATTGCAGCATGCAATTTATAGTGGTATTTGTGAAAACGGAAATGTAAAAATTAGTTGACAAGAAATTATTTTTTATACTTGAAACTAAAAACTGTAAATTTATGTTCAATATTACAATACTTGCGTGTTAATAAATTAATGAAAATATCAAACAAATTATTGTGTACCTACTTGAAAACGTGTTGCGATACAGTGCAAATAAAGTGAAAATGCATACACGCGGGACAGGGACAGTACACTTATATTCCTATATGAATGGCTGGGAGGAAATGAATATGAGATTTCTTGGTGAACGTATACTAGATACAAATATAGCAGTGACATTTCTCACAGTCGGTGCAAGTGCCGCACTCCAGCTGTGAACAAAGTGTTAAGTACACCTTACGATAAGGTGCATATCCGGTGGTAAAGCATGAAGGGAGCTTGCTATATGTACAGCACATAACGCGATAGTCATCTGCAACCTAGAAGCTTCTTTCATCAGGGGACTTTCATTCTCGCGATAATAATAATTAATCACTTAAAGGGTTATCCGAACGAACGAAGTGATTAATAATCTTAAAATAGTTTTGTCATCAATTAGCAAGAGGATATTAATAGATCGTCACCCATAGCTACGTATAGAAGCGGAAAGTATTAATTACAGGTATCACACCACCACCATGATATTTATATTTTATTTCCACACGGAAAAAAAAATCGTAGCATTTACAAAGTTTATGGTAAATTTCGGGTCAAGGCCAATTTATTTTTACGATAACTATAATCTTAGTAATATTTGTAGAAGTTTCAAGCATTGCTGTAATTTTTACTGAAATTATAGTTATCGTAACAATAAATTGGCCTTGTTCGAGAATTGATCAGGAATTTTGTAAATGCTACAACTCATTTTTTCCATGTATTTTCTCTATTATGTGTTTTAACGATTATCGATAGGAAACGATGAAAATGCAAGACATCACCGATTATAATATTACTCCTACGACTAATATATCGTTAAAAATCACGAGGAATGAAACTTTTACGAACCTTTATAAGGAACGAAATGGTGATAAATATGGAGAAGATGAACATGCCGCCGAGACCGTACAGATGCAGCGTTCGCCTCCCCGTCCTGTCCATGAGAGGGATGGACACTAGCGTCATACCAACCATGATGGCTCCTATACCTATAGTTGCAAATTTTGCACTCTCCTCCGTCAAACCGGAGCTGATGAACAAATCGGTGGAATAGTAAAACACCTGCAACGGCAACGCAATACGATTATCACCCCACCCCAAAGAGTAGCCCCACGATCGCCGTCGCAGCGAAGAAGCGTTTCGATCGCAGCACTCACAGCATTGATACCCGAGAGCTGCTGCGACAATTGCATAACCACGCCGATAACGAGCGGCGCTCTTAACGTCGGACTACATATAAGCTCAGTCATCGAGATGGTAGACTCGGCCTGTTGAGCCCTCTCCTCCGCCCTCATCTCTTCGATGTCTTCCTCTACTTGATTACTAGCTCTTAACCTTCTTAAGGCTTTCCGCGCCTCCTCCTCCCACTGTTTTGTAATGAGCAAATATCTGGAGAGTAAACGAACGACGGCGTGAGAAAGTGTACCTCGCTTTGCATAAATGCAGCGCCGATGATTCGACGGTGCTCCGATATTCTTGCGAGAAACATCGTGAAACACTCCTCGGCAACTTTTTTTACATTCAGCATTGTACCCAACCGCACATACGGTGTAAATTTTGCAGCAACTTTACGAAAACCTAGATCAGAGCGTGCAGTAATTGTGCGTTTTAGGAATTCTCTTTTGGCACTGTTATTTATGTAACTGAATGACTTGGTAAATTAAATTTTGTACAAGTTTGATCTAACATTTACAATTTACACTTCTGATAAACGACTTCTGTTAATTTGACGTGAAAACGAAGAAAATTTAAAGCAGTTTTAATTTGACGCATAGCGTGAATCAGGAATGTCTAACTGGATAAAGTGAGAACGTCTCGTGTCGCATATCGTTCGATAACCCGACGTGACGATCGTTCTGTTTCTTACCTTGGCGATTCGGGGCATACTGGAAGCAGCACTAACTGCAATATGGCGGGACAGATAGCCAGACCTAGAAGAAGAGGCCAACCCTCGTTCGTACCGAGGATTTGTTCGATGCCCAGCACCTGGGAGACCAGGAGACCCACCGTAACAGCGAGCTGGTTCACCGTGCCCAGGCCGCCTCTCAGGTTCAATGGCGCTATCTCCGATATGTACATGGGAACCAACGAGGTGTTCAACCCGCAATTAACACCGATGATGAACCGCCCGAAGAAGAGCATTTCATAAGAGTGAGCCATCTTGGTGCAGCCCATCAGGCATGCCCCCACGATGCCCAGCACGTTGTTTAGCAGTAAGCCCCCCTTTCTGGAAAGATTCAACGGAGAGCGCGCGTACATAGCATCGTTCGGTTCGGGAATATCTTAGAGCTTTCGGTCGGTGGAATTAATTCATAAAAAGCACATGCCACAATGAATCTCGAAAAGTGAAGCTACTTTTCCGTGAATTCTATCGGCTGACTTCGTATTTATATTCGCTAGCTTGAATTTCGAAAGAGTGAAGTCATTTTCGACCCGTAGGTGAGGTTTGAAAATTATCAAATGACGTGCCACGACGAATCTTATTTTTCCGTGAATTTTATTAGCCGAATTCACTATCTCGAATCTAAAATCTTGAAAACGTGAGTGAGTGATTTTTGCCAACCGTCAAAGTATAGAAATTTATGTGATTAAGTAATGATAAATAAGTAATCTATATGTATGTATAAAAGAACATATCCTGACTGACTGATTCATGAACGCCGAGCCGAAACCACCGAAGCTAATTATAATACATGATAATTTTTCAGTAAGTTTCTTTTATGACGTAAGCACCTACTAAGAAAGCATGTAAGCTCGTATGAAAATCCGTCATTTTTCAAGTTAAATGTACGAAAATTGGTATTTAGCCTTTCGGTTAGAAATTAAAAAAAGGCGTATCTCAGAATTTTTGGAAATTTATCCCTTAAAGGAATAAAATAGGGGATGAACATTTGTATGGGAATTCCGTTATTTTTGTAGTTAAAACCATAAAAATTTCTGTTTCTATTTATTCTGAGATCCACGGGGGCGGAAAGCAAATGATAAATAAACGAAAAGTGTGCACGAGAAGCGCGTATATTATCGCTAATATAATAAATTCCGACGCGATCCGAAGACGCAATCTTGGTTGGCAACGCTAGGAAGCAAGTAGAAGACCGGATGCACTTGCGGATATAGTCTTATAAATCATTTAATGAGGAGAGATGGGAAGAGTGCTCGCTCCGAAGACTTGGCTCTACATCTTCGCATTTTCTCGTCTTGCCGCGGTAATCCATTCCGATATTAACATGCCGCAATTAATCCTTTCCTCGAGTGCAGCGACGATAGAGCCAAGTTTTAAGAATCGGGCCGCTCCAGTTTCCGGTTAACGAGCTGTAATAAAATCAGTACCGACCTGCCAAATCTGTTAGCGATGATGCCTCCGCTAAAGCCGCCTAGCATACCACCAATTGCAAATATACTAACTGCCACCGAGTACAAATTCCCGACAGAATTGTCGGAGATGTCCTCTCCGTATCTATCTTTGTACACATCCTTCATGAAGTTCTCGATGTTCTGAAATCAAAGGACGACCTTGAATGTGACCGAGATTTCGATTCTGTCGAATGTCAACAAATTCGACGTGATCGCCGAACGATTAAGAAAATAGTTTTTCGTGAAACTGCATTAATAAATTATTATTGAAATTAATCAATATAAAATTGTTCATGTACAATTTCATTAATTAAATATTTAATATAAAATATTTATAAATTAGAATTGTAATAAATATAGACATATGTTTGCTTAAAATTAATAAAAAAAAAGGCATTTTTTCTTTTCAATTTCTCTTAATAAAATTAAATCAACTCTTACCCCCTTAGGCGCATTGATGACTCCAGTGTTGTATCCAAACTGCAACATGCCAAGCACTGCTGCTAATATTGCGTAAGATAGGAAGAACGTCAACCCCTGAAAGAAATCATTCCACTTCAGAATTGTATCGATAATAAAGAAATAGTTAAACGTTAACGTGTATTTGCCAAATCAATGTAACGGTCACTGCGCTAAAAATAAAATATGAGTATTTCAATTATTTAATAGGTATGCAAAGAAAAAAACAAGCTCCAAATTATAAAATGATTTTATTATTTAGGCATAAAAATCGTCGATTACAAAATAAAAGAAAATCTGCAAATAAACACAATAATCTTAAGAAAAATGCAGCTGAAACAGATAACAACAATGATAACACAACAATAGCGATAACACAACTAGAGTAAATAAAATACAAAATGAGTGAAACAAAGGTTGAAAATGAAATAATAAAAATCATAATTCGGATTTTAATCCGAATAAACTTTTAAGTTTATTTCAATCGATAACGCAAGCATTATCAGCGTACCATCTTTCGATGTAAATAATATACTACATGCCGAGGTTTATAGTAAATTAGAACTAAATCAAACCTGTAAAAAGGATCGAACATTGAATACAAAAAAAGGAGTCAGGCTTTACAGAGATAAATGTCACCTGTTCGAGAAGCCTTAGCTTCCTCCGATGAGAGTGCTCCTCAAGACGGTCCACGTACTCCCGTAATTCCTCTATCTCCTCTTTCACCTGCTGTACCGTGTCTAGCTCGTGCTGCATGAGATGCACGCAATAGTTATCGGGGGAATACCGTTTTCATCGCGCAAATAATTCCATTCGACGAGTGGCCACGATGAATATTTCATAGCTTTTTCAAAGAGACCGCCTGTTCAATTAGTGAAATAGGTACGCGACTACATTATTGAATATTTATTCGACTAATCGATTTATCGACGCCAATAAAATCGCGTACCGCGAACGATCAAATTTCCTTATTAGAAGTGCGAATGAAATATTTCTCCACCGCGCGTCGAATCGAATAAACGCGGTTACGCGATACTCATAATTATCTCGTGTAAACTGCAAGTGGTGGTGTAACCTGTCGATTTTCCAGGACTTACAGAAGCAGCGATACAACGCGTTACGGTTAAAACTACACGAAGAAAAAGGATTCGTAAAAAATCAGGGAAAAAACTATGAATTTTTACAGTTATCCCAGTAACAGGGCTCCTCGAGGTGAAGCGCTTAATTTTTTAATAGACCACAGCGTACTTTTTACAATTCGTAATGATATAAACATCAGTTTATACGGTAAAATTTACCAATCTCCCTTTACTATGTCTCGAGTATTTACGGGTTTATACTGCAACGAACTGTAAAAAGTACGTCGTGTCTATTCAAAAATTCAATTAAAAATTACCAATCCTTTTCCTCCGTCTAAGTTGAGAGAAGATTTCTCAGGTCCGAAAATAATCTCAGCGTCCGATAAATAACTCGTATCATTCAAAAGAATATTAAATTAATTTAATCAAGTACGAGAAGCGTCGATAAGATGAGATTTAAATCAAGTCAATATTCTTGAGAATGAAAACAAATCGAAAACGGGGCAAGCGAGCTGACCCCCGGCAATCCTCCTCCACCATCGCGATCAGGGGCCAACCGAGCTACACCCCGCTCCTCCTTCCCGCCAAAGCGAGATGTAGGTACTCCGAGCGTACCTTGATCGCCACCATGTCTCGCTTCACCTCGCTGACCTCGCTCTGGCAAGACTCTACGCTCTTGGTAAGCTCCTGCAGTTGCGTGCGTATCTCGCAGAGCGCAACGGTGGTTTCCAGCTGGCGGTCGCCCCGCTGCAGCTCGTCCAGCTTGGCGCTCAAGTTCATGCTCATCACGCTGACCTGTTTCTGCAGACTGGGCAGATAGCCTCGCATAAACTAGCGCTCGTTGAAACGCGATCGAGCACATCGACACTAGACCAAGACCAAGACCAGCTACGGCTTGTCCCTAACGTATCCGGACTATTATCGCACAAGCCCGCCGAGCGACGACTCCACCCCCGCGGCACTCGACTCGTCCCGTGGCGGAACGGTATCAAAGGAACGCGTGATCGGCGCCCACTGAGGTAACTGTGCCAATAACCGGACTGCTAAGTCCAGCATCTGGACAACCATAGAAATGTATGCGGCAGATTTTAGTCAGGGCTCTCTTACTGGTGAAACCTTTTTGTATACATCCCTAATTTATTGAAGATTTTTTTTCCACCAGTTATTCCTTCTTATCCCTGCTAAAAATGTCCGATAGAAAACGATTATAATATAGGAACAATGATTGAAAAATACCGCAGAGCGTGAAATCAATCGTTTCTTATCATGTTCATATTAAGTACTACAGAAACTTGTACAGATCTCATGTCGATCTTATCGTTTCTTAGAGTATTCAATGTAAAAAATTATAAGAAACGATCGAACTTCTCACTCTACGGTATCTTTGAACCTTTTCTACAATTTCCTGTTGTTTTATATCGGAGATTTTGGAATCCCTTTCAGTAATATGAATTATACTCAAATATGTCCAGCTACAAGGACGTGTCCTGCTATCGGGACAGTCACCACACACCGCGGGCGTCGAGCCACTCGACGACGAGCGCAACGACAGTTCATCGATATTAAGTATCGTAAATACATCGTATCAATATAATATGGAAAAAAGAAAACGACACATACAAAATACAGATGCCACTAAAAGCGTGTCTAAGTGTATGTAGCGAGTGTGAGGTGAGGTGAGGTGAGGTGAGGTAAGGTGAGATGACGAGAGGTGCTTCGGCAGTCTGCGGCTGTGCCGCGGGGGCGGTAGATCACCGACCCGTCATCGGAGGGACGCGCGCGTCGATATGAATGAATACTCATCGCTCTCGAACGCTTCCGAAGGTTGCCTCTCGCCGATCGAGACCTCGCGGAAAACGCGACGCGGCACACAGCGAGGCAGACCGCTCGTGTGCGAGAGATCGATCAGAGAAGTGAGAAGTACGGGAGGGTACAGTGATACGGTGGCGGTACAGGGAGCCGAAGGTGAGTCTCGGGCTCGGGGGTGCGGGAGTGAGTGAGAAAGAGAGGTGATAAGAAAGTGAGAGAGGTGAAAGAGCAGAAAATGAATGAACGTATGACATTCGAAAGGATAGTAGTAATGTAGCGATGATGTAGGTATGTACCTGGGTGGTAGGGAGACCATGGCTGTGTTCCGAAACTACAGTAGCCTCTATATGCCTCCCCACTCACTCCTCTTGATTCACTTTTTCGTCTGACTCTCGGAATATTTGTCTTTGCTTAGTGTCACAATGCAACGTCGTACCGCTACGTACGTTGGGACCTCTCCCCCGCCAAATTCCGATCAATGACTCTGAACGATTGTGCACTTGGGCTTGTTGTTCGAGTGTGGTCCGACCAAAGTGGTGGGTACGGTGCGGGGGTGGTTCCGACACCCGCCCTGCCCCCGTCACTACTTCACTCTGTAAACTTTACCTAGTTTAGGAAACACAGTCGTGGTTCAGTCAAACATGTCAAACGGATTATTATTCGCTCGCATCGGCAACGCG
This sequence comes from Xiphydria camelus, assembly GCA_963678675.1. Classification (NCBI taxonomy): domain Eukaryota; kingdom Metazoa; phylum Arthropoda; class Insecta; order Hymenoptera; family Xiphydriidae; genus Xiphydria; species Xiphydria camelus. Next base: position 8,296,164 of record OY783201.1, read on the forward strand.
CGTGCGAGAGACGGTAACTTTCGCTTTCGTCAAACTTTTCTCTCTCGCGCCCGGATCGTCTTCTCGGTTTTGCTTTTCGTCTGCACGAGAGAGAGAGAGAGAGAGTGAGAGAGTACATCGCCATGCGACGCACCGCCAGCTTACTCACCCCTGCCTAGCCGCCCGCGTCCACAAGCGAGCTTGCAATTTGAACGGCCCATCACTTTGTGCTCGATGAACAGACGGCAAAATAATTTACAAAAATCGGCAATGACCGCATGAGTGCGACGGGATACCGCGCTGGTGTATCGGGCGTACGCGCGCCTAAGCGCGACCACGAGGCGACCGATCGACGAAGGGATACGCGTCGTTTGGATCTGATCGTGTGCAAGTCGACCGTGGGATCGTCTCTCGCTTCGTGCTCACGCTTACGCGACCGCGATTCATCGAGAGAAGACATGATCGAATGAATGAGCAATCAGTGGTAAGCCTGCGAGCGCCGCAGCCAAAAAATTCAAGTATCCATAGGTACGATAGCGGGCAATCGTCGCGCGATCGGCACCGTATCAAATCGCTGGCATTTCGTGATCGAAAATCGTGTCGATATGTATACACACATGTATAAGAACAAGGTCAGAGCGTGTGGTTTATGTATAGATGATGGACAGACTTTTTTAAAGAAAGCCTCGTATATCGCATTCTCGGATATATATAAAGTATGTATAAATATATATATATATAGAGAGAGAGAGCCTATGCGCTAAGCAGGGTAGCATTTGTTGTCCGTCGTCAAGGGTGGTACAACAACTGCCGCGTGGACTTGAATTGCCTGGATGCATCAGGGGGTGACGGCGGGGTACGACGCACCTGCTTTTCCATGCACTTCGTTCGCGAGGAAGGGAGGCGACGAGGGGGTGCCAATAATTATCGCGTGGGATTCTCAATAGGGCACACGTAGTCACACGGATACACGGAATATAGACGGGGTATTATACTCGCGCACACGTGTACACGGGCCGACCCGTCCCTTCCTTCGTCATCCGTTTCTCGTCGAACTGCACAGAAGCGCGGTCGGTGAGCTCGTTTGTGATACGCAGTATGCACGGGAGGCGAGAAGAGAGAGAGGGCCGCGTCGAGCGTCAACGTCGCGCGACGCGTCGGACGGAAGACAGATGATGCAGTGGAAGCGAGGAAGAGAAGAAGAGAACGGAAGAGACGAAAGGGACGATGCCGCGCGCGACGGCCGACCGGAGACGAAGAGCGACGGTAGAAAGAGGAAGTCACAGAAGAGAGTATACGGAACCCGGTAGCCGCGTCCCATTCCGGCCGGTACGAACGTACCTTACAAGCAACTCCCTGAGAGTGGCTTCATCGTCCTCTTGTATTTCTTCCTGCGTCTCATTACTGAAGGAGCCGCGGCTGAGATTGCGGCGCGTCGGCCGGCCGCTGAGGTGTTGCGCGCGACGACCGTCGTGGTGGTGGCAGGTCGTGGTCGTCGGTAGGTAGCGAGCGGTTCGCCCTCTCGTCAGCTTGAAGGTAGCAGCCGCGCCGAATGCGGCTCCTGGTCCGGACTCCCCGTAGCTCCCGCGCGCCACATATTGCTCCTCCACCCTGCCGCTGTACCTGCCGCCCTCGACCTCCCGCCTCCCCCTTCTTCGGCCGTCGCTTTCCTTCCGCCTACGACCCCCGTCGCTCCCTGTCGCCGTCGCCGCTGCCGCCGCCGCCGCTGCCGCCGCCGCCGCCGCCGCCGCCGCCGCCGCCGCCTCCTCCCTCCGCCGCCCGAGCGTGTCCTCCTGAGCCCCCGAGAGGCCCGAGATCTCCTCGTAGAGGCACTCCGAGTCCGGATCCGATGAAGTCGCCGAGCCCCACAGCTGGATTATTGGCGTGAAGCCGCGTGAATCGGCCATCGTTCGTGCAGTTGCTGTCACGTGGGGGAGAGAGAGAGAGAGAGAGAGAGACAGAATAGAAGGTACGGTCACGTAGTGTGTCTTTCGCGTGACATTCCGAGGGCGTGGGATCGTTGCGGCGAGGTGTGGGAGCCCTGGTAGAAATTTTCTAGCGATGCCTCGATCGAATTGAGGCACTGGCGAGTAATTATCGAGGCTCCGCCTCAAATCTTGCGTGAAACCTTAGCGCTCTGATTCGTCCATTTGTAAAAAGGACACGCCATGAGAAACCCCGAAGAGTGAAGCTACTTTTTTGTGCATTTTATTGGTCGACCTCATATCGATATTCGCTATCGACGTTTGCTAATTACCAAATGACACGTCACAGTAAATCTCACTTTTCCAGGCTTCACAGTGTGTCCCCTATTTCTCTTTATATAATCTCGTATTTTTTAAATTTCTACCAGAGGGAGAGAGTAAACGAGGGATCTCGAGGCGCGATTGGATCGGGTGAACGTGATGCACTTACCTAGATAGCTGTAGAGGTCTAAACGAAACGCGCACATCTCGCACGGCGCATCGGGAGAGACGTTCGCACGGTCCCGCGTTCGCGGGAATGGCACACTGCAGCGACGCGGATCGAAATCTCGTCTATTTCAGCTCTTCGCCATGTATATCATACACTCGCGTATCGGTCGTGGATATCGCGTGTATCGTATCGGCTATAGTACGGTGGGCACTAGTCCCAGACACTTTACGAGCGTGTAACAGTTAAATGGACAAGAGAGATAAGGGGCGCACCGAGGAGGAGGGGGTTGTTTCGAGGATTCTCCTCGACGTCGCGTCGAATGAAATTCAACCAACCGCGTATCGACGGGAAATGCGCGACGGTACCGAGGAAGTTGAAACTAGAGACGAAACTAGGCGAAACCCAGAAGGAGGCACGTACGAATCAACGCGTTAACGCGAAAACTTGCGGGATGCTCGCCTCTGCGCGTCTCGCGCGCGACGCCAGCGTTAATTATTCGATCCCGGTGCAATTCCGGAGGCGCTACGACAATACAGCGGTGCTTTTCGAGCCCCGACGACCCATTGTGCGGAGCGTGCTCGAGAGCATATAGGCGCGGAGGATCGAGTGGCACTCCGGGGGCTTCATCGACGGGAGTTTGGAAACTTTGTCGGGGAAGCGTCCCGTCGCGCACCTCTCCGTACGTGTAATGTCACTGCGGAACGTGCGGCTCGGCATTCCCGGGAACCGCGGACCCGCGCGTCGTCGCCGGTAGTTCGCATCGGCGAGGCTTCGCCATTCGAATCAGCGTCTAATCGCGGTCACTTTGAAGGCGGAGCCCTCGGCGCGGACGACGAAATCGATTCGAGTCTGCATCCGCGAGGCCGCCACTCGGTCGATGCGACTGATCGATGCGCTCGCGCGTCCCCTTTGTCAAGCGGTTCTCGTTTCGTTCTTCTCGTCGTCGACGGCATTTTTACGCGGAGACTCGTAACAAATTTCACGCGCAAACGCACGCCACCACTCGGCTCGATCCGACGGACGGCAACGCACTCGCGTGCACCCCGAACCGACTTCCGAACGCACCGGATCCCCGGCGCGGCGCGGCGGTTGAGAACCATCGAAGAGAGAGAGAGAGCGAGAGAGCCACCGGCCGACCCGAACGAGGCCGACGGCTGACCACGCACGGGTCCTACCACTTTCGCGCACCTCTGCAGCGTCGAGCGCCCACCCCGACGGCTACTCCGCTTCTGGGGTGGGAGGGAAGGCCCGACCCCGAACACACCCTATCTCCTCTGATATCTAAATCGAGAGCGGCGGGGAAGCGTATACGCGATACGCGCCGTCTAATAACGGCGGCGATCGCGAGGGATTAGCGAAGCGAGGAGCGACGAAGAATTCCTTCGCGAGTCCGACACCGCTCTACCCCAGCTTCTCCTATTATTTTCGAATTCGCGCATCGTTCGCAGCCGTTGGGACGAGCCGCTGCGCGGAGAGGGATGCACCACGATCATCCCCCTCGAAGAAAGCCTATCGATCCGACCCCGTCGTATTTGTTGAAAGAGTTAATCAGGCGGCGTCGCGGAAGTGAAGGGGTGGAGGGGAAGGGCGAGGAATCCGGTACACGCGTACAGCGTGGTAATTCCAGCAGATGAGACGGGGTTGCCACCCCATAAGTAAGAATAGCGCCTCGGTCGAGACAGTCGACGTCGAGGTTTGATTGGAGGCTGAGACTCGACCATTAAGGGGTAACCGTAGGACTAGAGAGCGGAGGCCTTAGCTGGTGGCTCAGGCCAAAGTTTAATCAAGCTTAACTAGAACTTAAATAGACTTAGGTCGCGTAGTAATAACAAAAGACGCTAATCGCCCCGGGAAGACGATCCCGTGCTAAATGTGTGTAATTTTTGCGGTAACGAGCTGAGCACATTTTTGAAATTGTAAAATTGATTAGCGGTAATTCATTAACTATAATATCCGTCACCTCTATTTCTGAGATAAACAACCGCCTTTTAGCGAATTTAATGCGGTGTGAAAGCAATTATCGATAAGAAGTCGGTAGACCCAAATCAAGAGCGAATGACGATGTGTAGGATCTTATATTTTTTAGGCGTCGATCACCGAGCGCGATACGTTCTTATCGCTCGTGTTTATCTTCGCACGCTCTAGACATTGGATGAATCGGCAAATAAGCGTTTGACGTCTATAGTCCACGTGCATATATGTATACTCGATAGACACTCGAATAGAGTTGCCTAAAACTGTTCTTATTTACTGAATTGTAACAAATTGGATTCTCGGTTAATCGAAGGTAAAAATATCAATTTTCCCGTTATTTGATATACGCGAATTAACTTAAATTTGCAGGGTTTAGCGGTAGCAAAAGAAATCGATCGTTCCATTGAGAAAGCAGCTTCAATGGACTCCTCTGCAGCTTTCGATATACCGTTAAGAAATAATTTCCCTTTTTCTCATTCTACGTGGAGAACACTAAAACGATTGTAAACGCGTAGAATGGCCGTATGAACCCATTGGACTTTTATGAAAAAAGAAAACTCGATGGCATACTTTTCAATTATTATCGAAACTATACGAGCCGCGGACGTAATAACGCGGTCTCCCACGTATAACTTTACCGAACTGGTTTCCGATAACCGTAACTTTCGTATAGTTTGTTTCTAGTTCTCGTCGCTTCTTCTCACTCATAAATATATGACTGACGCCTATGCAATAAAATAGAAAAACGATATTTTTTCGGATGACTTTACTGTGTATAAAAAATAAGCCTCTGTATTCTCATCATTTTCTTAAATTTCAATATTTCAAAATTTATCTCTGTCTTTAGTACACTGACAAAAATAACTTGATAACCGTTTGGTGAAATATAGATCTTCCATCAGTTCGATTGAATTGACTACATTTTAGTTAGAATAACTAAACGTTTGGTTGGAATAACTAATCATTTGATTAGAATAATTAAATATTAGGTTCAACTGACCAGTATTTTGATTAGAATAACTAAATGCATTTAACTAAAAGCGTTTTGTCATTTTAATATAATTATTTTTTCAGTGTAGTCATAATAATGGAGAGTATACAATTTTATTCGATTTTATAACTATGTAATTTAAATCTTATCTATCATCTTCGATTACGACTACGGCCACACGAAGCCACGTTATATGCTCATCGCACTGACGATATGTATAAAAATCGGATACGTCAACAAATAAACATAAAATCGTTGAGTCTGACGGGAAGAAAAATAACTGGACATGTTTATCGTTCCGCGGTATCTGGCCACAATGACACAAACAGAATTCGACGAATTCGTAACGCATCGCGATGTTAACTGAACTCGTGATAATCGCGGCATATGCGCGCACGTGGTCACGAAGCGCGTAACGCGTGTTTCACGCGACGTCTCACGCGATCGATCGCACGGTTTGATGGGTATTATGTAAGCAGTGATAGGTCATTTTAATAAGCGACGCAATTTTTAAGATACACATAAATGTTCATACCAGCTGACATGCTTTACACTTCGCACTAATTCAATTTTGCGGTTGCCTTCCATTGGGCGCAGCGTGGAGTGGGTAATACCGCGCCTACAGAAGGCAACCATGAAAGCCATTTATCGAGAAGACTGCGATAAAATTATATCGATGATCGCGTTGTCCGATCGAATATAGCGGTATCGCTCATCGATAAAAAATTCATTTCCGTACAAAATAATAAATGTCTCCAAAGAGTAAGCGAAGTAGAACGCTTACAGATTTGTCTAAATTAAATCTATCAGTACACGGAAAAAAGTGATTTCGCAGTCTCAGCAAAACTAGGTTTTGTTGGGAACTTTTTGCTAACACGATAGAAATATTATCTGTGGCGACAAAAGATATGTTCAATAAATAGCAAATGTACCTGACTACAATCACAGTGAAATTTCTTTCGGTAAAAATATTTGTTATTCCAGCAAATATTTTTACTATTACTAGACGTATCTCTTGCTCTTGCTGCCACGGATAATATTTTTGTCATGATAGCAAGATATTTTCAGCAAAACTGGTTTTGTTAAAACTGCAAAATTATTTTGTCCGTGTACTTTTACAAATCGCGACATCAGGGCGAGTGTTCAGACACAAATGCCTCATTTGTATGTGGTAAACGAAATAGTTTGTTTTCGCGAAGGGGGGTCGGAGAGAAAGGTCTTTTCCCTTCGATGATCGACTTGGCACTCCTCAGTTCTGATAAACTGCCTCGCTCCCGGAAAATAGGATAAGTACAGATTTAACCGTAGGAAAATATTCGTCCCCCTATTTCCTTCCCGAATATATGAATTCGAGAGAGGTACTCGATACGTCGTTCCTATACTCTGGCCATAACGCTACACGGAATGGTAAACGATCGTTCAAATTCATCGAGTTGTAGTACCTCTCCTCTTGTCCGCGGGCCTTTCTCACTAGTCGCTTTTCACCGGATGACTGCGAAATTTCGTTTCCGCGGAGAATCATTCGTGGAAAATGCATTAGGCACGGAGTACGCACATACCGACCGCGAATGCCTTTACGGTCGACGGATGTAATAGGTATGTATCTAGGTTTAGGGGAAACGAATCGAGACCGCCGTCAGCGATTTATATCACCTCCACGATTTGCCTCAGTGGTTATAGCTACTCTAGATAATCATTTGCGATTTGGGAAAAAATCATATCGTATGCTTCCAGTTATATTATTCCGGTTAGATTCTTCCGCGACGCGTTTATTTCAGTTACGACTGTTAATTAGGAAACTTTTATTCGTAATGACGCGATATTTCGTATCACTAATGCCAAATTGTCGTATACGCCATTTTACGCTCTATTGAAATTGTAAAAGCCAAATGGCTTATCAAGAAAATTTGTTCTCTCAACTGATAGAAATACGTAAAAAAAGTTCCAAAGGTGGTAAAATAAAATTGTGAAAAATTAATGGCAAACGGACACGTCGATACGCCCTTTTGGCATTAGTTTCTGTGAGTTTTAAGAATCTTATTCCCAAAAGGGCGTATCGACCATATTCCGTGCGCCCTTTTTCTTCTAAGTTTCCATTGTTTTTACTTCATTTATTCGTATTTAGACAAATTTAAGTGAATAAAGGAAAACCCTTTTTTATGCGCCATTTTAGCTTCATAAATGCACTTTTTGGCGCAAACGACCTTTTGGCATTATTGATGCAATTCGTTTAAAGATCATATTTAATTTACAAAAAAATTGTACGCTGCTTAACGCGAGTCGAGCGTTTATAACTAACGCGTGTCTGAAGCTCAAGAGACGGAAATCTTGTCCAGCTCTCCACGCGTCTCATATTTTCACAACGGATGAACGCTAGCCAGCGCGAAACTTTCCGGAAGCGCGTACAGTTTTGGTGGGCGAAGTCAATGAAACTCCGGCGTGTTGAAACGGCGCGTATAACAGGGAGACAGCGATGCTGTCAGCTCTCTCTCCGTGTGACAGCATACGCGCCCGCTCGTGCATAGTTATAGAGGCAGCGCGAGGCTCGTTACTGGTAGTAGCAGTGATACGAGCAGTGTGTTAGTTACTGCGTCTGACTACGCGACTGGCAGGTGCGGCTTGACGCTTTCCATTATACTCACAGCGCTGCGTCATTCCCAGAATTTCATTACCTTCGTCGACGGCTGCACTGTGCACACTTTGAGAAATATATTCCATATGCGCTCTCGTTACTTCGGTGTTTTCCTTGAAAATTATATCGAGCTCGGCGCGTCTTTGATAACCTCGATTCTAAACGGCGAAAGAGGGACTTGGTCCCGGAGAAGCGTCGCTTCCGAGACGGCTTCTCCAACGAGGAGAAACCATATCAAGCCGATTAAAAAATGTCACCCAAGCACACTGGGAGAAATAATTACTGGTGCCAAAAAAAATGTTTAATTCAATCAAAACATGACATAATTTCGGGATCAAGCTATGGTTTTCTTCACACAAGAAAATATTTCATAAACTCGAGTAATTGTTTTTTCTTCGCGCAGAAAGAATGTCTCGCTCCCACGACGGTGTTCTTGAACAAATAATATATATTCGTTACCGAGAAAAGAGTTTACTAATAGTTAATAAATGTAATTTCAAATGCGGCGAAATAAATATTTCGTTAGAACGAGAAAATATATGTTAATTATTAAAATGTTTATCTCATCCAAACACTTGCCTCGAATGATCTAATCGTTCCAAATAAATATCGCAATAGTTAACGAATATTTACTTCGCCCGATAAAATGTTTATTTCGCCGCACTCAGACAAACATTTATCAACTACAATTAAACAGTTTTCTCGGTGTTCGATCAAGAATCTGTATTCTTAAGAATTTGCAAGGTTATATACGTTCTTGATTCAATAAACATTTTTTCGACACCAACAATTATTTCTCTCAGTACGGCGCGCGAATTGCCCACGCGTGTCCGGCGACGAGGCCTCGCCACCTTTGAGAGATTTCGCGCGTGACAATTTAACGATGAGGGAGGAAAAGATCATCCTTCCGCCGTAGCGGAGCCGATTAGGCGGGATCGAAGTGTTTACAATTTTTGCAGCGATGCACCGTCCCTCCCGAGGGACGCTCGCTTGCCGAGCGAAAATAATGGCAGGGAGAGAGAGAGAGGCGCGGATTTTGCGAGCCCCGGCTGCCGAGCCCACCGCTGAGAGACGCCGCGTATCCTCCACGCGTATATGTATATATATCGGCTTATGTATATGCGCGAAACGCCAACTGCGGGGATACGAGCATTTATCATCGCGCGGATCCCCGCCCTTCTCTCCTCCGCCCCCCTACGGCTTTCTTCCGCGGAAGTCTTTCGCCCCCGAGAAAACTTTGCAAATCCGCGGCGTCTCCCGCCTGTCCCGTCCTCGACGGTACTGCGAACGACTCCGCTCGCCCGCTCGTTCAACGCAACACGACGCGGGATCGATAAGCGCAGAGACCGCTCTGCAACCGAGGTGGTGCAACGACGGAAGGCACCCTGCTGCGGTGCCCTGCGGCAGGTATACGGCCGAAGCGACGGGCGGCGACGACGCTGCGTCGACGTCGACGTCCGCCTCGGGTGGGAGTGCGGCGTAAGACGCTCTTTGACGTCGTTCGACGATGCCCGACTACAGGAAGCGGATTCTCGCGCTGCAGCGAAGGCGAGGAGGCGCGCGATACGCTCGTCGCGCGTTATCGAAAGACGGCGGACTCGTGAGGGGATCGAACTTTTTCCGGGGAAACTTTTTTATGTAGGGCAAATTCCGGGCCGGTGTATTTTCGACGGATTGCATTATTTTTGGGAGCTTTTGACGGGGGTCGTCGAAGGTGAAAATCGAACCGGGGTGGCGGTCGTATTCGCGTGGATATATCGGGTTATCGTGCGGGGGTTGTTTTGGAATATTTCAGTGCATTTTAGCAATTGAGTCGGTTGATTGGATCGGGTACTTCTCGATCGTCATTACGAATTCAGTGAATTCAGAGATACCTTGATTCTACTTTGATCCTTGATAAATATTATCGATATTTATATAAGTAGGTACATACTTATCGGATTAAAATTTGAATCACTCCAAACGAGCACTTTATCAGTTACGCGTCAAGGCGCAAGGTGATCTCAATTCGACAAATGCACGGAGATACAAATGTAGTTCATTTCTTCGTGTAAAGACATTTCACCCCTGAGAGACTGCGCTTGATCGCATTCCCACAATTCGTCCAAAAGTAAAACAAAGGACGCGCAAACGTGACTCGTGATCATCGTCGAGGATCGTTCGAAATCCTTCGGATACATCACAAAACGGAAAAACGCGAAAGAGAGATTTCTCCGAAGAGTTTCGTATCTCGCGAGGACTCACCTCAAATTGTGCCATCGTGCCCGACGATCAAGTCCAGCTCCTCGCTCGATCTCGCGGCTGTCGCGATGACGGATCGTCGTCGACTCGTGCCGATCCTCGTCCCGGCGACGAAGAAGGGAAGCTGCGACACGACGGGATCCGTGTCAGGACGCGAGATTGCCTCCTCCCCTGCCACCCTCGCCAGTCTTGATGCGCTTCGAGAGTCCGCGCGATACCGGCGTATCGCGATTTCCGTTCCCTCTCGTCGCTCTGCCTGCCGCTTACCTCACTTCGCTCCGCTCGGTACCATCAACCTGTATCGGATAACAGTTATCGTTAGCGGGCGAAGGAAGAACATGCGAACGTCGTTCGTTCGTTCGTCGGGGATACAGGGTAGACATTTATTACGCGAAGTCCTACTAGGAATTGGCCCGTCCATCGCCATACCGAATGGCTGTGTGCAACGCGGTGCATCGGAATTCGTTACCGTGCCGCGGTGGGAATAAAAAAATTAGGTGACGTTGATTTATCGAAGCGCCGGCATTCTTGTACCCGAGAGAGATATAAGCTGAACATTCTGATGGCATTCGTTCCGCGTGGGGGAGATTTGGGTTGGATGTGACAGGGGTAAAAAGTTACAGCCTTACATTCTAATGAAAAATAACGTAAGTGCTAAGACAACGGTAGAAAGGGACAAATCTGTGATACTAAGACAAAACCCGATATGTCAAAAAAAAAGAGCGATTTTTTGTTTTTAATGTCAACGTGTACAGTCAGCAATGAAGAATATGATGGCAAAACCCGATATGTCTCCAAATCACCTACAACTTGTAGGTTAACACAATAATATTCCGATTACGCTCTACGTCTTTGAATTGGTCGGTGGTTTGAACCGTCTCCTGAAAAATCAACTTTCTTGACATATCGGGTTCTGCCTTAGTACCACAGAAATACTCGCTGCAGACTGTCACGTCTATGCGTTAATAAATTGTAAGGCTGTAACTTTTTATCCACGTCACATTCATCCCCGGTCTCCGTTACCTATGTGTGTACACTGAGAGAAATAATTGCTAGTGTCAAACAAATGTTTCCGAATCGAAAACATAATATAATCTTACAAGTTTTTAAGAACACAAATTCTTTATCGAAACATATATATTCATCATTCAAGAATACCGTTGTGGGAACACAAAATTTTTTAAGCATAAAAAACAATTATGCGAGTCTCTCAAATATTTTCTTGTATGATAAAAGCTATGGCTTGACCTGAAATTATATCATGTTTTTGATTGCAGAAAACACTTTCTTTTTTTCTAGCACCAGCAATTACTTCTCTCCGTGTATAGAGGAGCCGTAAGAGAATAATTAAGAGACGATAATTTCCTTATCGAAGCGCCAATTCTTGGGAAGCAGATAAGGCGAGTCAGTAAGACGAAAGGTCATTGAATCGGAGTAGCTTATTCAATATTTTATTCCTACGAAAACCGATAAACGACAGTCTTCTAATATCGTCCCTTATCAGTCGATTATCGCTGCATCGAAGATAAATAAATTCTCCCCTCCCGATCCACTCGTTAATTCACCGGTGAAAAGAATTCCACGCAATACTTTATTAGCGCCGCACGGAGGGTACGTATGTCGTCACCCTCCCTCCACATTCCTCGAGTGACTATGCCGTTAAGCCAAGTACCATCGACTGTCTCTTATCTTCCGCGGATGATGCTCCGGCTCTTCGCGCGGAAGTGCCACTTCGCGCAGTCGAAGAAAAGCGTATCTGCATGAGGATATATCGCCCGGCGAAAAAGGTAGAAAGAGGTGGGTTTCGCATGCGGGCAAAAAAAAATGGAACAGCCTCTGGCTGGCCTCCAAATAGGACGAGGTTGCGAGGTAGATAATTTCTCGCGTTGCACATCTAGGGACGTCGGCTTATGCGCGGTATTTTGAAACCGGTTTCGGGCCACAACATCAACCGAGCCTACTGCAGCTACGGTGCAGACAACGCCTGCAGCGGATGCACTGCTGCGTGATTTGATCTTTCAGTTTCAGGAAGTTTCTTTGCTCCCGACTGAATTGTATTGAAATAACTGCCACTTCAAATATTTGTAATAATAATACTTTAAAATAAGAAAAAGAGGCGTTACGTTAAGTTGTTATTATTGTAGGCTATACATGAATATTTTGACCAACGTAATAATTTTGAAATAGCCTTCTTACCTCCAGGAACAGTATCCAATTTGTAGAATTCGATTTGCACTATTATGATAAAAGTTATAACTATGCTTCACATTTGCGATGTCTCTCCCGAACTACGAGTACAGAGCGCGCGTCCGATACCGTCAACGGTCGAGTTTGATCTAAAATAGGAACTCAGGTAGACGAAGGAAACCGTTATGTCTTTCGGCTTTCAATGCACCCGTCCCTTTTCTGTCATACAGTGGGGAAAATGGCTTCCAGAAATTTGGGCATTCCCTACTTTCGTGCCCTCTCTTCGATTACTCTGTCGGCATTCAACGGAGGGGCACAATAGGTGGGACGGCCCACTACAGTGTACACACTTCTATTCTAAGGATGCCTGCGTACACTGAAAGTATACGTATAGTATCCCCGCCACTCATAAGCCACGCCTACGAGTGCGGGCTTAGAAATTTGGGCAGTCTTGACGGTGCTCAAATTCTTGGATTCTCACTGCATTCACAATAGACAAGGATATTGAGACTTACAATTTGTATAATATTTTCGGATAATGGTAAGCTCTTCGGGGAAATTCCCCACTGTGCATCAGCCTGAGTCTCGTGTGCTCACTCTCGAAAGGCACGACACCGAATCTAGTCAACACTCGAAGTCAAACTGGTTGCTCCTTTTTATCGAAGCGGTTGACATGACGGAATCCGAGAATACTTTTCACTGTTCTTCAACAGAATATTTGCACACAAGGAGAAATAATTGAAATAATAATTTGTTCAGTACCAGGAGATAACCTGCCGTCCGGACCACAAGGGACTCTATGAGGTCATTTCAAAATAGAATTTCTATTAAACTAGTACTTAAAACAAAATGATTCTATAGATATAAAAAACAAAAAATAACATCATTTTGTTAAGGAAAAACAATAGAACAGCATTCACTGGCGAATCTGTCGAAATGACAAAGTAGACACGTTATAAGTACGTACTTATATAAATTTCCGGGACTAGAGGTAAAAAAAAGGTTCTCCTTCACGAACATAACGATTCTGCCAACTGACACTTCGCACCTAAAACTGGTTAATTATGATGTATCAGCGTTCATGTATATTTTTCTTTCGTTACACTTAGTTTGACAAATATTCCTAGTATCCGGTACTAGGTGCCGTCCGGCGCTAGAAGAACTCTCCCTAAGTTTACGTTTTTCTGATGTAGAAGGCAAGTGAAACTCGTAAAAGAGGAATTTATTCAAAGCGGTTCGAGAAAAACGTCGTTGAGACTTCTCATGAAAGAGGAAGAAGACGAACGATTACATTAACTAAGTGTGCGGGTTTATACAGTCGGATTGTAATGTGTGCAAATTATCGAGATATCTTCTTAAAGGTATAACATGAAGTAGAATTAATCTCCACAAATTTAATCCTATCTATTATCTAAATCGCACTGAATATTCACTATGTATTTTCCCATAAAGAAACGACTTTCAAAGTTGAGTTCCTTAATGTTATTACAATAACAGAGTTGACATTGGACGGAAACATTAAACATTGGAGAATTGAAGGGAATTTAAATTGAGGGATCCTTTTTAAGCAATGCGTTTAACGGAGGGTCCACCGTATGAAAGAATCCCCTGAATTTTACATTGAAGTCGCGATTCGACTGTATACACAACTAGGAGGAAAAATGCCGTACCCCGAGGCCATTAAACTCTTGGCGCTCGAGGGTACGTGTAGCGCCTCGTTTAGAGGTAGAAGGCAAAAAATGCAGTCCTGTCGAGTGCTCCGGGGAGCCCGTGACAGGACGGTATTGCCTCTACCTGTCCGTATCTACATACACGTGAGAGGAGCCGTGCTCGAAGGAGGTCATGGGAACGATACGAAGTGCGAGGAAGGTTGTTACGGTCCTGTATAAGGTTTCAAGAGAAATGTACAATGACATTGATTCGATTTGAAATAAGTAAAAAAAATGAAGGTTCGTTGAGTCCCAAGAAATGAGACGTGCTCAACGAAATTCAAGACGATTGGCAATACTTTGCTCTCGGTATATCCACGTGCAGGAATTTCAACTACAGAAAGTTCATTTAAAATGGTTTTAATTAAAATCAAACTGCATAATTAATATCAATTGCAGATGAAAGTTCACCCAAAGTTCCTAATTTGGATGGTTCTTTGATTTAATATCATCTGCACACAGAGAAAAAGAATTAGTTGAATCTACTAATAATTACTTGCAGTAATTATTTATTCATATCAATGAAATCTTTTTTTCATATTAATTGAACATTTCTTTTCCTTGCAATCACATATTATTCCACGTGATTGTAAGGAAGAGATATCAAATCGATGTATTAAAAGATTTCATTGATATAAATAAATAATTACTCGCGAAATCGCAGTAGACCCAGCTAATTCTTTTTCTCTGTATGGAACATTTATTCGATTGGTTTCCAATTTACGTCGTTTTATAAACATTTCCGCTATTAAGCTCCGCGATTGTAGACACATCTAAGGTTTCCCAAGCAAGTATCAGGTTTCCTTGAATACCACGCAGTTAAGGAGAAGTTCTAAGACCGTTAAAAGTGCAAGTATTCGTTTATCCCGCATACCGTGCGATTAAGCAGAAGAACATTAACGGCGCGCGTAAATATCAGCCGAGACAAAACGGGGCTAAGTAGTTTATCCTGTCAAGGACTGGAAATGGCGAGGCGTACCTATATAAGAACTTACAGGACTATTCTATTATCCTCCGTTTTATCTGCAAAGATAAAGTCTATCCGTGGCGTTGTACCAGACGCAATGTTATCTTTCGCGTGACTTTTGAGTGAAAGCCCCCTTTATCGAACGCGTAATTTGCAGGGTAGGTATCGTTCGGTTTATGAAGCAGAACAGGTTCGCGTGAGGAAAGTGAAACGGAGAGATGCTTTTTCGTTGAATTTCTTCTCTCGGAGTGATTGTAACCGAAAAAGCAGGCATCTTACGAGAGAAAGCTATACCGTACCGTCGATAAATATTATTTTGAGATATGAATATCTATCGCCTCGTTGATGCGAAATGATTTGCTCGGATTATAATCCGATCCCGTCGGTAATACAACCTAAAGCCACGCCAATGAGTTCATATAGTTGCATAATAGTTCGGCGTCGATTAATTATAGTACAACGTGAAGTGAAACGTGTTTTTCCTCATCGCCAAAACCAATATGTTTCGTTGTTTCGTGATAATATGTAGGTAGACGCATGGGTACAATATATCGTACTTCGGTCTAGAAATGTTCCGCATCGCGAATTCCCATTGTCATTAATCACGATTTACCCAACAAGCGCATCGCTCTTATTCGGTACGCGTAAAACGCGTGCATTAATTACCTCCTGTTCATTTGTATATACAAATGTCCGATATAGAATATCGATTGAATTATTTTATATCGTCGACTTTCCACTTGCCAATGACAAGCAGGAGTGTGCGTCATAGTTATCGCTCGCGATCAATGAGCTGGGCCATTATTCTACGCTGGGAATTCTGTCGGTCATCGTTTCACGTTTCACTGGGAAACACAACATTTCGTGCATCGCAGTCGTGTGTTACCTCGACGTATGCATAAATACTCAATGAAACGTTTTTTAGAATATTGACATTTTCGAAGTGCAAGTACCTATAGACGTTTAGGTGCACGATTAATAAATAAAGATTCGTGGTAATTAATACGTACGTCGTGGTCTATATATTGCGGTGAGAGTATATTTTTAATTAATAAAGCTCCCTTGAAACCACAGCGTCTGTTTATCTCACTGATTCGTTCAAATTTCGGAGCACACTGAGAAAAATAATTATGTAGATTAAAATGATCAAAAGCATATAGTTAAACGTGTTTAGTAGTTCCAACTAAATATTTAGTTATTCTAACAAAAAACTGGTCAGCCAAACCATACACACAGATGGAGGATCCATATTTCACCAAACGGTTTGGTCATCATTTCCAGGATTTTGGTTTGATTGACCGAGTTATTTTTCTCAGTGCGTGGTCTGATTTATGTCCTACTCGTATTTCGAACAGCTATAAGTCTGACTATAATGTTGCGCAATTCAAAAGCGTGATATTCCAAAATTCATTTCAATGTGTCTGTTATTTCTGGAGCTCGCTACCTTCTAAAATTAGAAATGCGAACTCTTTGGTGTCGCTCAAGCATGAACTCTTTGGTAACCAGCGGATGGGTACGGTCTCTCGTATGTATAGCCCCCAGTTAGGTGGCAGACATATGACGGGCCGTACCTACTAGCTGCCACCTCCAGCCGCTATAGCTTCAGCGACAGGCTATCTCTCGTATTTAAATAGGATCTCTCTCTCTCTAGCCTGAAATATATTCTGTCAGGTCCAGTCTGCAATTCTACTCCATTGTATGCATTCCTTTGGTTTACAAATTATTTCCAAACGCTGGTATCAATTCTTTAAAGCGTTTTAACTTCAGACATTTTTCTACACTTAATGATTCACACCGTTACGCGTTATATAATGTCATTTTTTCTACATTACGTGCGCATTATCGCAGTAGATACCTTCGTTATATAGATAGCCACTACGCGCGTTTCCTGTCACATGAGACGCTGCTCCTCTGACCACGTGTCGAGTGATTTTCCGCGTTCCGCATACGCATCGACACTCACGCACAAGATCACGATAAAAACGAAAAGGGAACCACTGTTACCGATTGCCGAACTGCTGCCGATTGCAGAGTCACTAACGCTTTGTAAATCAACCGCCCAGCGTAGCGGAGCACTCGCGTTCGTATAGGAAAGCGGCGATTCGTCGGTTTAGAAACGCGTACGGGTTTTGCTGGTGTCGAAATGGCAATCGCGCGACGGAAATACGACGCGTAACGTTCGAGGCTCGAACGACAACTGAAAGGCCGGTTGCGAGAGTCGCAGTATCGCGGCCGTTCTCCGGCTGCGACAGAACAACGCATAAGTACTGGTTCTGGGACTGGTAATTCCCGACCCCGATAGCCTCCACTCCGTCGGATCCTCGCTTCTGTGGTCCTCGCTCTCGCTCGTTCTTTGCTAGTGGATTTCACCTGTCTAGCTCAGACACGGAGAACCGCGCGACTGTGTCGCGAAGCGTTCGATTCGCCGGTGCATATTAATTCTGCCGAAGGTCGATTATTGGAATCCGGATAAAAGCGTGAGCGCACATTGATAAAAAAGATTGAGTCGATTCGAAAGAAATTACTGGGCGCTACGAAATGCTGCAGACGTTGACTGTTGGATAAATCTTCGGTGGAATGAAATATTTAATTGGCTGAAAGGAAATCGAACACTCTTATGGATCGCTTGACTTTCGCATCTAATGTATTTCGTCACGCTGATTAGGAAAGGCCAAGAATTATTTTTGTTCTCGTAACATCGTCAATATCTCGGTGTTCATTTGAGATTGTCGCAATAAATCTATCATTTTTGGAATCGGGAGGAAAATACAGATCTGTGTGATGGGGTGGTCGAAAATTCGATTCCAATTATTGCAAATATGCGATTGAATCGGATAATGAATGTACGCGTTGAATATAGCATTATGTAGATACGTATTTATAAATGAGAACTCGTACAAAATTCCTCTCACGTAAATCAAATTGGCGATTCCCATTCCAATAATCGAAGTTTTGAAACGATAAGGGCCGCGCGCGCGAGCGAGTATTTTCTCGGTTTCTAAAATTATTCCACGCGATTTCCATCAACCTACGTTATCGAGACCAAACTCGCGTGCGACGCACAGGCTCGCAGGGAAATGCAAAGAGCCCGCCGTACAGATATACACGTTACAGTGTTTTGCCTTCGCACTATCGATTATCCGTACCCAGCCCGAAGAAAACACTGCACCTGCATCCGACCTTCGGACTTTGGCATGCGGTGGCATTAGGCAAATAGGAGCTCGTGTGTATACTCGCAACGTTTTGAGACTTTTAGCGACTGAAAATCCATAATTTTTCATTATTCCCCGGAAAGCTCGAGGAACTGTTACAAGCTCACCACGGCTATATCGAATTTCTAGGATACTCTGCATACATTACATATGAAGACTCGTTAGCGACATTATGCGATATCATCTCGATAATGAAGCCGAAGCATCTTCACGGGGTGCATTAATTTTGCTAATTCTGCCACACGCCGAGGGAACCAACTGTAATATCACGCGCGTCACGTGGGGCGGAAATATTTATGAATATTAATATCGCGTGAAAGAAACGTTTCAATATGCATACCATGTAAAGCAGAATACTCGAAAATCCATCATTCTGTTATGGGAAAAGGGTGCATCAAATGGAAACTAATGTTTGAACTAATCTATCGAACGCATCAGAGCCCTAGATCTAAATCAGTGACTTCGTGTACGTAGATGCAAGTATACATATATACACTGACAGAAATAATTGGTGGTGCCGAAAAATTTGTTCTTCGACCAAAAAAATAATATAATTCCAAGATCAAGCTACGGTTTTCTTCGCGCAAGTCAATATTTCATAGGTTCAAGTAATTGTTTCTCTCGCGCAGAAAGACTTTCTCGTCCCAACGAAAGTATTTTTGGAGAGATCAAGAATATATATATTCTTCGACCAAAAATCTGTATTCTTAAAAATGTTCAAGGTCATACGTTCTTGGTTCAAGAAATATTTTTTTGATACCAGCAATTATTTCTCTCAGCTTATATCACAGCTACATATATCGCAGATTCTATCTGCACGTCAATTTTAACGTTACCAGCCTACACGCCCCGAAACGTCATATAGGTTCACATAATGAAGTATAGCGTTACGACTTTGTTTATTGAAGGCAAACCTATAAATAAAGTAATGGTATCGTCGAAATGACGTCGAAAAGACGTTAAAACCACTCTCGGATAGCCCGCAACAAAATTTTCCATCGCGCGCTCTTGCGCAAGCCTTATTAAGGCGTAATGAGACTGCATTCCAGGTATCCTGATCAAATTATACTCGGGATGCTGGCACGTAAGTACCTACGTTGCACACGTAAACAGATTAAACTTCGACGGCGCCACGTAAATGTTACGTAATTGACGGATAATTTCGCACCAGCGCGGAGCGAGACCGCGAAGATTTCAAATTGCAGAACATCATCGTGTATGCCAATAATTTTGAACGGCAAGAGCGAGAGAAAATAAATATTAAAATAATTCGATCGAAATCGGAGCGCCTTCGTAAAGCAATTTCAGCTCGAGCTCTGCTCACGAAGCTTTCAATTCGTTAAAGTACGTCGCAAAGAAAGTTCTCTCGATTTTTCAATCCTCCCCCGTTATTTCACGGATAACGCGATACAAAAGGCGCATCCAGTGCATCTTCAGAACGCGGAGGAGAGTACCCATGCCGGGGGCAATATGAAAAGCCGAAGGAAACGAGGGCGCGACGACGGCCGGGAAGAAATCGGTGTACCCGCACCCCCGCGCCAGATCGTTTCGATTTTCAGCACAAACTGTTGCGGCCGTTATTGCCACTTAAGCGGATGAACGCAGCAAATAATAGTAATTGGACGTCGCCCGTAAACACGGTCCACTTCGTTTTGACGTCGTATCGTCGCGCGGTAGACGTTTCATCGCTCGATTTCTAAATGGTTTCGCCATTTAACCCCTTCTCCTCTTCCGCCTCTTTCCGAGAGACTCGAAACTCGCGCGTACACCACTTTTCACCCGATATATAGGTATAGGCGGTGTCTATACGGGTGCAGCGAGTACAAAGATCTACAGACTTCAGTTGAGTGCTTTGAACTTTGCCCCACCTCCTTCGCCGTGAGTAATAGATTGCACGTTACAGATTACAGAGTGATTTGTCACTGTTACGGGACACTGCTAATAAGTCAAAGCTTCCGTTTGATCGAGCGGTTACATTATTATGAATAATTCGAGAGGTGTCGCCCGTGGAAAGATATTAAAAGGGAGAAAAATTTTCTCAAATTTTTTTTCCTCGCGAGGAAGTCATTCTGTATACATTTCTGCACCCCGGGCGGGGGAGAGTTCTATATATTTTGTACATGATCCGCATGTGGATTTGATCATATATGGATTATATATGATCTCTATATCAACCATATACGGACTAAATATGGATTCTACAAACATTGAAAAATCCAAATATAATCATATATAATCCGTATGTACCAAATCCATATATGGACCATGTAGAAATTATATAGAAATTTTCCGCCTGAGATTGTAAAAAATTCTATGGTGTGGATCTATATGGGCAACTTTTAGTGTTAGATAACAATAGCATAAAACTGAATAACACCAGATGTGGTACATACACTGAACAAAAAATTTGCTTCATTCAATAATCGATGGAGTTTAGGTACGGCGAACCTCACGGTGCAATTCTTTCAATGCCATAAGAGTGGAAGGAAAAATAAATAGAGTTGAAGCAACCAAATCGAAGTGAAATAAATGAATATCTACTTGAAATAATTACACCATGAGGTTCGCCGTATTCAACTCCACCGATGGTTGAATGAAGCAAATTTTTTGTTCACTGTATAGATTCACACCGGTGAAATGGTGTTAAAAATTAACACTACTTTTTCACTGTGTACGTTTGCTGAGAATGCGGAAAATCGATATAGCGAAAGCTAGCGAGAGGAGAGAGCTGCGGAAACGTCTCGGAATATGTTTCGCCCTTTTCTAACGTACCAGTCACCGGTAAGAAATAACGTACGTTCTTAGGCTGGTTCATTTTATTTGTGTGATAGGTGTATAAGTACCCATAACCACCGTTCGAACTATATACGCTTCTTCGTGAGAGAAAAAAAATTCCTGCATTGATACGCAAATTGCCATTGACGAAATGACCACTTGCCATTCAATGGCCCTTCAACGTATCTATTTCCATTCGAAGACAATTCTGAGAGCGGTCTTTTGGTAAACGACCATTCACCCGACGTCCTTCAATCCATTCAAGGAGCGTTGCAGGAATGCTTTTTCGATTCAGCTTCGTTCGGGGACTGTAGAAAATGCAGGTGTTTTTCCGATAGCAAATTTTGTGTCAACGAGGGCTTCTCTATGGGATTTTTGTACATGCACGGTAATACGCATGGTTTATATTTCGTGAGGATTTCATTGCTGCGCCTGTGGATTAGCAACCACGAAATTCACATGAGATGAGAAGTATAAATCTTGCATAGTATGAGGAGTAAATTATGAATATCAGTTCGTTTAATTAGCGAATACGATATACTCGTATGTGAATGAGGATTATAATTTCACGAATAATATATCGAAAGAGAGAGCGCTCTTTTTAACTTCCTCCCGCAACGATGGAAAATTGGATTTGTGATGGGTACGAGTGTGGATGCGATTATAATATGAATACTTATACCATACCGCGATGTATTACAACGTATTTAATGTTTTATAATTACAGATGTGTGGGTATTTCATATCCTGCCTGTCCGTAGTTTCCTGCGACTCATTTCCACGTGACGTGACTAATAGGGAAAATGAGACGCGTGGTTGTCTCGTATGAATGCTCCGCTAAGCATTACGAGGAATAATGCACGTGAATAATAATAACAGTCATCTTCCATTATATGGAGAAATACGATCACGCGAGAAATAAAAAGGTTTACAGTGATTAAATCGCTAATAGGAACATCGGAGTTAAATTTCCATGAAAATGATGGATTAAATATCTACTGAAAAATCATTGTTAAGGGTTATAATTACTGATACGAAATATTTTAAAGCAGAGATCAGCCATTGATCTCCGTAAATTACGAACATGGATTATTTGCTAACGAGCAAATTAACGAAAATAAACCTATTTATATTCATATCGTGAATATAATACCTAGTAGGAGAATACTAATTTTGAAAAATCAGAAAAACGAAATTACACGCAATATCCACCTTCTAACTTTTTTTTTACTATAGGCAGCATAAACCTTCTCTATTTTTATCTACCGCCTTCTAAAAATAACTACTAATTTCTTTCTGCTTTACTTAACCGACGTCATCGCGTAGAAAACTTCTCCTTTTAACTAAACCATAATTAGCCGAGAGAAACTTGCAAACTCTCTTTTATAAAAAACTTTGGTTTATCAAAAACAAAGCTAATGCGAATATTCTTCGATCCAATAAATTAGTGAATTCAAGGCGTGAGAGCCAAGCTGAAGATATCGCAGGCGATACATGCCGTGCAGTGAAAAAAGCGCATTATGGTCAGACACTGCCACACGCCTTGAAATATACATACGTCTACTGCCAAGTCCGACCATAACGCACTTTCTCTACTGAACAAATTTTCTCCCACTTTTCCCCACTTTTTGTCATTATGAAATATAAGTACGGTCTATCTTTTTTTACTGTAAATAAATATTAATTGATTCCATTAAATTGTTGCCTTTCAATTCAACGCTATTGAAAATATCGTCGCGTCACATGCTTTCAAATTTGTAGAATATCTTCCAGCTAGCTTCATCCCCGAGAGAAACGCGAACCAGCACTGCGCAGCACGCGCCGCACCCCTCGCGCACGTATACAACCGGCTAACCGGAAAAGTAGGCACACTTCGTCCGAACGGCTTGTATACCTACTCTCTTCACACAACTGCCGTTCGATATTCTACTACAGACTAGCAACGTGTGTAATCCTTCGTCGATGGATGATGCTCGAAAGAGGTAACACTTCACCGAGCCGTCTCGAGCTTGCCGCCAGTCTCGAGGAACGGCTGGCTAATCGGGTTACCACTTTCGAGAGTTTTTTTTTAGCAATAATCCCACATCAGCAATAACGTTGCTGAAAGGATTTGAGAAACGAAATCTGACGGGCTTTGAGGGGCGCGCAATTGCCTTTGTTTCTACGTATGTCGTATCGCAATGTAACAATTTTGATAACATTTTTGACATCTGTTCTCTGAACCTGAATCGGAAAAAATGCACCGGCGATCAGTAAGATTAGAACTAGTAATTAAAATACAATTCAATTCGACGTTCTTAATCTCGATGCGGCTCAATTTCTCGTAAAAAAAGTAAAGCGTACAAAGCGAAGAGTTGTAACGGATTTTCGAAATATAACGTTCGAGTCCAATCTATTATATTAAACGTTCGTCGAAATCCAATCGCGCTCCGAGCGTTCAGCGCCGCCGGCCGGCTCTTACGGACTTTGCTCGCTAATGCATCAACGAAGTCCAATATCGGAACGATGCAATATTTCAATAATATCGAAGGCTGTATACGAGTGCAGTCGGCGAAGTGCTTTCCACTCGAGCCGCGGCCGAATTCGTAAAACGAGGTCTGAATGGTCTATAGCGTTTGTTTGTTTTTTGTTTCAAGAATATTTTCATCGCCGTAACAGTGGAAAAGTGCGATTGAAAGATCTCAAACACGAGCCGGGGCTAGAAATCAAATTGCTTCTTCGTAATATTTTGTTAGAAATCTCTTTTAACGAATAATATTAAGATAACGTGCAAATATTTTTATTTTTCCTCTCAATTTTGACCACGGGTCACGTCTAAATCCCACGACAGTTCGCGCCATAAAATCAATCATTCTCGAAACGAAATACGAGAAAAAAATGTCAATTCACAACCGACCGCTCGCATGACGATTCCTCGCCGTGATCGAACGGATCCACGCACCTGCAGGTGTAAGCAAAGTGGAACGAAGACGACGAAACAAAGATGGGAAAAATCAGCGTCCGTTTCTAACCACTTCCTAAGAGAGCGACGCCCGACCTCTCAACCTTTTACCCCGCCAGGCACCTGCATTTTACATTAGTCGATAACGTCATTCTTGCAGTCTCAGCGCGATTTCCAGATATGATATCGATTCGCGTGCACAACCGGAGACGCGACACGAGAGAAACGGGGGCGAAACCGTGTCGCGCGAGGCGCGCCGAAACTTCGAAATGAGAGATGATTTAACTTCGCGAAGCATCTTGTTTACCAGCCGGCGTATCGCGAAAACACGAGCTCGATCAGTGTGGCTCGAAAACCCATGAACTCGACAATCCGCGAATCGCAGATACGTACGAAGTGATCGAGAAGCGAGTAACGATCTAGGTATTTCCGCATGTCGTTTCTTCTTCGCGATGTTCGAGTAACGCGATTCCCAATGAAAGCTCGCAAATTGTCACCGAGACGTAACCGCTACTTTAAAACGTTCCGAACGGAAGATTTCCCGGCGTCAAAGATTCTCGGGAAGATAATGACGATATAATAGCAATAATAATAACTGACTTTATCGCGCGAACGAGGGGTGGGTTCGCCGCGATATTGCTTTCCCAACCCAATTCCAGCGTAACGAGAGCCGAAAAACTTCCGCCGCGGATTACGGTAAATTTTAAGAAGTTTCCACCCGGGCCACACCTGTGGGCGCCGATTCGGCCCGATCCCCTCGCACGGCAACGCGTTTCCCTGCATCGACGCGCTGCACTGGAATTCCCTGGGCGCCTGAATATCGTGCCTGCCAGGAACAGCCGGAAACACAGTGCCCGCTCGATCGTTGCCAACAGCGACGACGAATCAATTCGAGGATCGCGGAAATATCCGAAATATCTCCTGGGTTCACCCCCCGCGCGGATCTAAAGCATACCACGGAATTTCACACGCGACCCGGAGCGACCTCTGAACGAGCGAGCTTCCGCGCGGTGTAGGTATACGTACGACTCGTTTGCGAATTACACGCGGCGTACATCCTTTCGCGAGAGAGAAGCGAGAAGCTTTTTTTAAATCAACGCAAACTCAACCCTTGGCAGACAAGTCGAGGAAAAATAACGTTGCTCGTGTTTCTCGGCCCCTGCCCGAAGGATGAGCTCGCATATCCACCCCGTCGTCTCTCACGAAACGAAACAACGAAACTACAATAATCGAGCCCCTCGTGGTAACATCGCGAAGCCCCGTAGAGTCAAAGACGGTGGACACGTTTTATTTAACAGATCCGAACGTATTTTGCGATATCGATTAACCTAAGTTAGGTTAGGCCCCGGTACCTACACCTTCCTCTCTTACTCTCTCACCTTCACTTTCCCTCTCTCTCCCTCTCTCGCTCTATCCTGCGCTCGCTCACCCTCTCCCTCCTTTTTTCCCCGGTGCAAATTTTCCTGATCGAAGCCTCCTCCGCCAGGTGCGCCAGCACGTCAGTGGTAACAGCCGCGCGTAAACGACGCGAGTCGGACACCGGAGAGCGCGTAGATGTAGGTACGCGCTCAAATGCGGTGGACGCGCGCGAGACGTCCGTTTTTCTCGCCGTAGAAATTTCCCTCCCCGGAATATCGGCCGCGACGTGAGCTCCGCCGCCGCGAGAATCAACTCCACGGTGCAGCAGGAGGCCCCGGGGGTCGCGCGCGGATAATTCCTCTCCCTCACACTTACCCCCGACGTGGCGTTAAACCCGGGCCGGGTGACACGGGCTGGGGCTTTTGGCAAGGGCAGCAGCGGCGGCGGCGACGGCATCAGCAGCACCAGCAGCACCAGCGACGACGGCGATGGCAGAAGCAGCGGCAGCGGCAACCTCCGAATCCGGGGACACCATCTCCGTTCTCGTTCTCTCGCGCGCCGCACACCCAATTGCGATACCGAAATCACTGAACCCGCCGCACTGCCTCGCCGCCGCGACTAACATGGTAACATCTCGTCGACGATTTTTGGGGAACGAACGTGTGCGGCCGGTCAAAATTGAAGGCGGTGGTCTCTGTCTCTCTCCTCGGATCGACGACGGTTAGAACAGGAGACGCCCCAACGCGGATAGCCAGCTCGACGTATCGCAAGCGACGGCCCTCCCCGCGATCCGTCCGTGCTCGGGTCGACTCGCGCAGTGCCGTAGCAAGGGGTGGTTTGGGAGTTGTCGCGGAGCGCCGCTCTCGATCCGAGCGGGAAGCGATCGGCGCACAGTATCGAGCGCGGTGGGGTGAAATCTGAATGCGCCGAGAATCTACTTACGTCCCCGGTTTGCGTTTACGGGGTAAGATGCTTCGAGGCACTTGCAGGTTGTTCCGGTATCCGGATGAGAGCTCGTCGAGGGAGAGCTCTTGTTTCGTTCGTTGTTTGATGCAGGGGTTGGTCCGCGAAGAAGCGCGCGACTTGAATTGTAACGTTCAAAGTTTTTGGATCTTAAATTCGTTCGCGTATGTTGAGATATGAGCTTTTCGTGAGCCGCATTTGGGCGGAGTGTGACGCGTGGAAAGCTCGCTAGAGAATAAGAAATTATTTATCGCGGAGTTTCAATTCATTTTTAAATATCTCGCAATCGTCAATTTCTTTTCCGTTTAAACTCATCGAAGTTTTGAGGGATGTTTCCGCAATGAAAAAAGCCGAGAGAATACCGGTCCGATATATCCCCCAGATCGAGGAACAACGAAGGATACGAGATCGCATTTGTCGCGGGCACCGAGAGTCCTTCCAGGCGACCTGAAGCAGTCGGGCACTCCGTGGCAAGGCGGGGGGCTAAGGAAGCCCTTGAAATCAATAGCCAGCCGCTACTGCCACCGCCACTGCCACCGCCGCTGCCGCCTCCCTGATCCGCTCTGCTCTGCATCCACTCCTCGCAACCGCTCTTCCCTCCCTACCGAACTTCAGTTTATCCGCACAGCCTTCGCACAAACATTAGCCCGAGACCAGTTCGCAGTCGGACGCGCTCGTATCAACGTCGGACACGGCCGAGCGTCGAGCGATATCCGGAAGTTCGATGGGGCATAAGATTGCGCGGACCGTAAATCCGCGTGCGGACGACAAGAGGCGGGGAAGGCACGAGCTATAGTGTTATTGTACACGTGTGCATGGGCGGACGTCTCGTTTCATCCCCTTCGCCTTTAAGATACGCGAGTAGATTGTATAGCGCCCGTTTACTGCTCTGCCGCTTTGGCATTTTCTCTCCAAGGCGACGTAAGCTCCGAGCCGCTGGGTGACCTTATACAGCTGCGGCGACGCATAGAAAAGCGTGCATGCACCTATCTGCTACGTACCCACACTCGGGGTTGCGTGTGGTGATGCTGGTGATACTATAACGTACCGAGGCGGTTTTAATGTCGAGCTTTTACTGCGTGCGTATACGAACTGGGAGGGATATTCGATCTAAGGAATTTAATAGCTTTTTCGCGGTTCTATATACGGGGCTTTCATTGTTTTCCACAAAAATAGTGTACGAGATCGCCATTGAAATTGGGTACGAAATGAGAATATTTTTTGAATGGATAGCTTTGAAGAGATCATCGATTTTTCAATTTCTGATCGTGCAAGAATGTTTAGCTTTCTTTTTGTAATCAACTACAGTGATTGCTCTTATCCGTATCAGGGATACAGCTGATTTCTGAAGAATTTATTGAGCCAGGAAACTATTTCAGGCTTTAATTTGAGAGTCAGTTGACGATAATCCTAAAGCTGGCAGTCGGATCTAGCAGCCAGTAGCTACGGCCCGCCATACGTCAACCGCCTTATCGCCAACGGTGCGGTGGCGGACGCGTATGACGAATATTTACTACTACTTGACTGCTTATCATAGAGAGAGAGCATTATAATTTACTATACTTTAAAACCTGTACGGTATATTTCTCTTCATAATCGTTTACATAGCCTTACATACATAGCCTTTTAGATCACTCGTGTTACCGTTTTCATGTCAAATTGGTGTAAAATTCCTCGACATGTGAGGTAAGTGTCAGATATAATAAAAATAAACATTCTATGAAACATACCCATAACATTAATGTTTGAATTGTTTTAATCATTCACCAGTGACCATCTTAATTACCTACGAAGAAAATATATAGCCCCCAGTATTTCCATAAAAGGTAATGTAAACATTATAATTATATTTTGAATTTCCTAAAAATGTTAAATCGATCGCGAAAATGGAAAAGAGCCGTATTACCATTAAACACATTTATTATTTTGTTTACATTGTGTTATATTACAATATGAAGGACACAGTATGAATCAATGTCATCGTAAAGTAATTAAAGGACTCCCAATCTACAAATGAAAATAAATAGAATCTATTACAAATATAATGTATTGTATACACATATATGTATGCATATCCTATATATTTATTAAGAGAAAAAACTGAAAGGATCAGCGAGTGGTAGGCTGACTTTGAATATTTGAAATTCTGTACGCAGCTGCATGTACCTTATCGTGAAAATTCAATTGAGCTGCAATATTTGTGAGTGCGCATTCATTTTATATGGCTGGAACGAGACTTGATTGCATTTATATGATGAAACCTCCTGAGATATCACTGTGTGGGACCAAGCGAACTTCCGAAAGGGGAATAACTGGGACGCTTATATACAGAGTTACATATACACTCATAAATTGGTGGAGCCGCCAGGGAAAATCTATTTAAAAATTCTGAATTTCTTGCTTCAACATTTACAGATACCCACGCATAATTTTATTCGATAATACATGGATACTCGAGGGAATTTGAAAAGGAAAGTTTCCTTCATTCATCACCAAGAGAGCCAGTACTGTAATACATCCACACACCGTGGTAGATGCATTTCGGGAGGTTTCAAAACATCAAGAGAGAGTCAAATTTAAGTAGAGCACAGTTGCAGCAATTACCGAATATTATATAAATCGTTCTTCTTACTGGACCAAATTTCTACTGAATCAAAGTAACGTTTAATGTGCACCACATACATATACGCAATGGACAGTGTCGAACTTTTCATAGCCAACACTGTAGTATCTAAAAACATTCACAAAGTACCGCTGACCCGAATGTATTATAAATGCTATAGATGTAATTCGTTACTAGACTAATTAAATAACGACCAATCGTGATAACAATCATTGAATTACTTAAAGGTACTCAGAATCGTACAGTAATTTCACGGTGTTAAGACCAATATGAATTCCTATTAACTATATTACGGATGTATCTTGATCATTTAGAACTATTAACAGCAGAACCCCGGATACATATGTCAGGATCCAAGATATTCGCGTATTTTATCGCGGAGGGAGAATTCCCCACTGCTGATCTGCCAATTTCCCGGAAGTCGATGCGGGAGCTGTTTTGCGGAAAATGAATAAAGAAATAATACTGCATTTCGATAAGAGCGGAGAGTCATGCTATCTGGTAAGTTCACGTATGCTGCATTAGAACAATTTATTGGTACAGCATACGATATATCATTTAAGAGAAAGGGAAAACCAATTTGTTTACGCGGATGGTGTATACCCGGGCTTCTCCTATAAGAGAGAGAGAGAGAGTATACGTATATACTACGCAATTCCCATTTATCGAAAATTTAAAACACACCTTCAAATACATCTTCCATCCTCTCGAAAAATGTAATATCGAGGCATAGTTTATTATTAACTTGCAATAGAAATTCCGTTCTCCAAGTGTTATTCGAGATACATATTTTCAATCGATACGAAATAAAATATTATACTTTTAAAAAATGTGTATTGCGACGATCTATGGAGTTTACCTGAATTCTATGACGAGCGAGCTGAACTATATTTTTGCATGCGTCACTTGACAACTATACCCCATTGAACCAAGTATATAAAAGTTTATTCTCTCCTTGGAAATAACTATTTTTTTTAAGTTTAACTGATAACTGATGATAAATTTAGTTTTTCTTTCATTATATCTCGTTAACGTATGATTTATATACTTATTTACAACTATGAAACTTGTCCGTCATATTTCTTCAGTACATATAGGTAATCGTTAGTACCAAAGTCGAGCAGTTATGTTAATGGGCCACGCTCGCAGCCCTTAAACTTAACATATCAGCACTGCTAATGAGCTAGGTACACTCTACTTAATCGATCTTCTACTAGAAGTACTATATGAGTAATCATCACAGTGTTTTATTGAAGATCGTAATTGTAATCCGTAAACAATTAGCGACACTTTGGCCTCCTCAGTTGCTTCGGAGTCCAAAGGCCTCGATCGTTTGGAATAACTTTTAAGGATATTGATTTGCATGTGATTGATACATTTGCCCGATTAATTTCGTTATTTCATAGTTAGTGCATGGGAATTACAGAATGTTAAACATTCTCTAGTTATGACGATGCAGACGCGCTGCAGTGGAATCGTATTTCATTTATATATTTTTTGAATTGTATCGGGGTGAAAATTATTGCACACGTGGTAGGACTCTAATTATTGGAATTTCTTTTAGATAAAAAGTGACTGAACTTTTCAAAAGATCGAAATTGATTAACCATTAGAGATGACCAATATAGACCATAAACATTCATGCTCACTTGCTTTATATTATCGGAAGATTGTTTCTCTATTATATTTTGCATTCGCAATGTCCTACTTAAGATTGGGAAACTTGTAGGATGATTCAATCTCACATGTCATGTTTCAATTTCGTTCATTTCATTTATGGCCAACGAGAGATTCGACGAATCTCACGCCGATTTTTTAGCGAATGGGACCGGTCATACTCGATGCACTAATTCTCGTAAATTGTACATTCTATTAAGCTCTTTCTACTTATTATACTTCCTACGCTTTCGTGCAAAATGTAGCACCCTTATTTGCTTATAAAATTATTGGCCAACGAAGACCTACGCTGTTCAGAAAAATATAGTGTAAATAAGAGCAAAGCTGTGTCATATCGAGTATGGCCTGTCGAATTTGTTGTTACAGTATTTCAAATGATTGTATATATAACTACGCTAACAATTATTTCAAGTAAAAAGAGCTCGTGCCAAGTTTCAGTAGTGCCAATTACGATGGTTAGCATTCGATAACAGATGCACAGAAAAGTCAAACACTTATAACAAAGGATGCCAGGAGGTCGAGCCAGTGTGTGCTTTTGATTTTAATCAACAGATACAGGAATATATCTTATAACTCACAATTTTAAGAACAATCACAATTCTGTACAGTGTATGTTGATTACCCACAAATAACATTAGTTTATTTCGGATCTTACGATCTGCACCTCAGGAATAAAGGACCATAGTTGAAGACATATCCAGTGAGTTTGAACGAATAGAATGCTGTTTATTACGATAATTCGAATCGCAAAATACAAATCGTACTAATTGCCTATTGCGACGCAGCATTTATAATTTCTCGGTGATCGTGAGATCGTAAATATATCTGGTCCTCGAAAAATAATTTACTTCGAAGATCTGAAGGTAAATAACGTATACTTGTATTCTTGGTGATGAGACAACTGAATTTACTTTCCGACCAAAAATCAGTAATATGTACATTATTAACGTTTCCCCTATTTCCAAGGTACAGACGCAGAATGTAGTATAGAAGCATTACGTGCTACCGGCTAATTTGTTTTCCAGTAAAATACATCAAACGCATTAACTGCGGCTACATACTTCAAATTCAGTAACAAGCACTTATGCATCTCAAGAGAGCAAGGCCTCAAAGACTGTGACAATGCGGACCATGCACCACTGATTATAGGTAAATTAGTGTCAATCTCGATATAGAAGAGGAATTGTTCAAGGCATAAAAATCGTTCCGCTTTGCTAATTGATATTTTTTTTATTTCGATTCAATTTTCTTCTTTTTTTATATAAGACAAACATAAATAAATAAAAAGTACACTGAAGCGTTGGTAAATTCAATGCATAAGTTTCTGGATAGTGCACGGTCGCCAGAGATAATACCATCCAACAAAAACGCTTTGCCAAATTATGTAGCACTAGTGTTGCAATCACGCACCCCCCTTCCCCCATGTCGATAATCAACGAATTTATTGACGCAACTCATATTCTTTACAAATAAATGCACTGGGGTGTGTACACGTGTGTTCGTAACGTCGGCATAGCGTAACCTTCATTTCGCATTCGGTAATTTACTTATTTAGTGGCGGCATGGTTTCAATGACACAGAGACATAGACACTTTGATAAAGCAAAAACTCCCTTCGCAATAATTGTATTATGGACGTAAGAGAATTACGGCTCTCGTAATTTGTGCTCGTTTTCGTTCGATTTATTGCTACTGTTACAGCTGCGCCTTTTGCATACGCTCCAATCGATAAAACGTCCTTAGGCCAAATTACTTTGCCCGTAAGAAGTGGCCGGTGTACGAGAGGAATCGTCGCATCTCGTTCCACGACCCAATTCGAAATACGCCAGAGAATCGGCTACTTACCGGAAGAAGAGCGCAATTGCATCTCGCGAATTTCGAATCGGAAGGTGGTAAAATTTACCATTGGATAAAAAAAAAGGATCTCTTCAATGTACGGTCTCAAATGTGAAACACATCGCCCTAGTAAATGTCTATTAATGTAGACCACTACCGTGGGGGTTAATAATATTTATTATGAACAATTAAGAGGACTTAAATTGTTTCCCGCGCTTTGCAGAGTAATGGCATTTCATGTGGTTGAGAGGATACACTAAGAATAGTGGGAGGGGGGCTGTGCTGAGGTGTACAGTAAGGCGGACACTGTTCAGATCAGTTTTCCCAGCAAATAACCAACTATTACCATGGCAATGGCGATAAGTACACTGGTAGAAATTTTAGGTGGGGTTATTTGGGCACCCCTGTGCGAGGTCAGGCCAGCGAGGGCCGACATGTTTCCACTGGCGATCGTTGCCGTGTCCGACGCCGCATGTCGCAATTTTATCACTTCTTCCTGTTGTGAGAATGTACGAGTTATTAATTCCCGTTTATCAAGCCCCTGGAAGACTCCTTCGTCTTATTGATGTTCGAAGCTTTATAACAGTTGTATATCTTACCCTGAGCTGAAGATTCTCCTGCCTCAGATTGCTTTCGCGCGCTCTAAGTTGTTTAACTTCTTTCGCTGCAAGCTCCAATTCGTCAGCAGCCTTAATGCAAAGAAAAAGAGAAATTGTATTACGACGAATATATTTAATGAATAATGACGAATACATCAGCACAGTTTCAAAACTTTGATACCTTGACGGACGACTTGGCCGAATCGCCGACTCCCTTGTTCTTCTCACTCGTGGCATTCGTAGTCGTCTTGTTTACTGCAGTACTGTTTACCGGATTTTCAAGAACGCATTTTAGCTTAGTGTCCATAAACTGATCTGGTTTAGCATCCCTCCACTATGTTTAGTGAGCGTATACAAAAAAAAAAAGGATATACTTAGCATACATATATGTAATATATTGCAAATGTACTTAATAAAAACGTTACGCAATTATCAAATTTCTTTTGCCTTCATTAACGATTATTAGTGTAATCATTCCATTATATTCACCACGTACCAAGTTAGTCCCAAACTCTTCATTATAATCATCGGGAGCTATGAAAGTCTGCACCATAAATTTGTGTTTATACTTCTCCGCTGGATCAAAGTCGAATGGTTGTAAGCTTACTGTAAAATACAGTCACCCGTAAGTTTGAATTGCAGAGGAAAATGCGTGAGAAAAATTGGGGAGGTCGATTGATACAGCAACGACACTTTGTTAAAGAAGTTATTTTTAGTAAGGTGAATGACTGCACAGGTGTGTAAACAAAATCCTAAGACTACATCTGACTTTCTTAGATTTTCCCACAAATAACTGTAAAACGCAGCAACTGTTTTCCACTCATAGTAAGAATCATATATTCCAATGTTATTCACATTTTTTTAGACAATATTGTACGATAGACCAAGCTATACCCTTGGAAGTTCTCCATCAAGGCGTATAATAACGTGTTCAGATATCGTGTTACTAGAAATAGCGATTACAGTTTAAATTGCGGCTACAGAGTGTTTTACTTTAAGAACCAATTAAGCAATCCTCGTTATTTTTATCTTGATACGAGAGAGAATCAGTATATGTTATCTTTATAAAATATTTGACTTTTATCTGACAATTTTAAATGAATAAAGCGTAAAAGTGACTGTTTCCATATATATTGAATAGGGTAAGATATTCAATTATTGTTACTTTAATCCAAGACGACATAGAACGCAATCAAATATATGTGGAATTCTAAACGCCATAATGGCGCAACGGTAAATTAAAAAAATGAGGGAGATCAATTTATAGTAGTTTTATGTGGAAATGTCAAGTATTGGTTTTATCAATATATTTTATATGTGCTCTGTATATATTAAGGAACTGAAGAAGAGTACTATGTATTTCTTGAAATATTTGCTCCTGTGCCAATATTCGTGAACATGCCACAATAGTGGTACTCCTACTTTACATCTTATGGCAAGAATATTTAAATGAACATCATTCTTCACGTACCTGCTATATCAGTTACTTCGAATGCTTTGAGAATTCCAGAATTAGGTCGAACGCAATACTTCTTTGGGGCAGTTGTCTTTATTTTAAAATATACTTGATGTTCTGTAGGATTAGTCAATTTCATATAAGATGTGACTGGAGCTCCTGAGAAAGGTCCTATACAATGAAAAAAATATTTATTAGAAATGTGTATAGTGATGACGTCTTGTCATACATTATTTATTAAAGTAATAGTTACTAATAAAAGAATTAGACATTCGCTTAATTGTTAGTTTCATCTTTAAAATCAATTATTCAGTAAAGCCTCTAGACAATTTTTCTGATTTGTCATATATGGCCAAAGTATATGAGATTTATAGGTTTTAAGATTTCATTCTTTCTAAACTCATTTCAATTGTGTTTTAAAAAATCATTCATTTCATATTTTAAAAGATAAGTATGAAATCTCTTAATTAAACATTGTTCTTATTTAAATACTGATCCTTATAACATGCATTGCATCATTAGTGTACTGTTGCATAAAATTATTTAAGAAATCTGCTATTACACAGTCACATGTAGATATTTCAATCTGCTATGTTTTTATGGCTTCTTAAAGATAAAAAATAGCTAAGAAAGTTTCCTGGAGAAAGTATCATGCATCCTGTGCTTCGCTGCCCACCGAATGACTTTCCTGCTCCAATTCACAGAATATATTTACTACACGTTTTTAAGTATTTTACTGATAAAACATCAGGTTTCATAAATATAATGATATCAATTTTTATTAAAGCCAACCAGTTGAAAATATTCTCAAATAATCCATATTGTCATAAATATATGAAAAAACAATAGCTATCCAAAGTGGACTTCCCTTCGTTAGATGTTATCGGCAGGTCTATATAAAAACCAAAATTATTGGTAGGTATAGAAATTATAGGAGGAAAAAAATGTGCAATTTTCATAAAATATCTAACATTTTATTTCATCTATTACCGATAGCACACGTTAGAGATTCTAGATGCAACAGATTTGACACGGAATAAAGGAAGGCAGGTGCAAGTAAATCAGCCAAGATGTTTGACTGAATACAGCGAGTGATCAGGGGTGACTCCGGGAATAGCTTTGACAGCGGTGACGGATCGTTGACGAATTGGAAACGAGTTCGGAAATTTGTTTCCAAACTGTAGAAATATGTATGATCTGGGTGGGATAAAGAGCGATCCGGAAATTTTGTCACTGTCATCCTCGTCGTGCTCTGTGTAGGTGTTACTTTCAATCGCGTAGAAGAGGCGCCCGCGTCTCCTTGAGAAAGCAATGAAGTAAATCGCGAAGAAACGGAGCGGAAGGGAATAAAGAAACGTAGAAACGA
This sequence comes from Xiphydria camelus, assembly GCA_963678675.1. Lineage (NCBI taxonomy): Eukaryota > Metazoa > Arthropoda > Insecta > Hymenoptera > Xiphydriidae > Xiphydria > Xiphydria camelus. Next base: position 8,332,065 of record OY783201.1, read on the forward strand.
GAGGATGACGATTTATTTTAGCGTACCCGTGAACCGCAGCTCGTTTTGTGGCTCGATTTGTAAAATCTGTTTGTTCTTCGACGCTCTGTTCGCCTCCGTACTATTTTGATCACTTGGGACAGCTTCCATTCTGAACCGAGTCGAATATGATGTTTAACTGACGTGACAGGTTATTCCACACTCGGACAAATTTTCTGCTATTAACACCGTGCTCACTTCCACTTTTTGGGATTCCGTTAGACTAATTCTGATTTGCAGTTCGCACCAGATACGCATGCGTCATGGCGGAAATTATTAGAAGCATTACATTACGTCACAGCAACGTTACCACGGTAATCATGTTCACCCCTTTTTTGTCGACTGACGTCTTTCTGTCAGGACGCGAGCTTGGGTACACGTTGCACTGCGCGTGGAAAAAAAAACTATTAATAGCATAAAGTTTTCCGATATTTTATTATTATCGGTCCTATTGCCGCGACTTTCGGATGTTTTCGTAAATTATTGCTTCTTAGACAATGATGAACTTTCTGCACGCAAAGTCGTCCACGGAAAAAATGCGCAGCACTTTTAATTCAAGTGCAAGGAGTACCTAATCTAAATGAATACGACTGGTAGTCTTTTTTAAACATTTATATAGACAAATTTGTAAATTGAAACTTTAATTCGAACGTTGACCGCATATTATTCCACAATTGTATACAATAAGTCAATTTTTCAACTCGTAATCTAATTACCACATAAAAAGTAACTTAAATTTTGAGTTATCCAAAGCCATCTTTTGGATGATATAAAATTTAAATTAACAAAAGGCGAGACACATTAGACTGCCTACGGATGAGAAAAAGACAGTTTTCTGGCTTGTGTTATCTGGGTACACTGCGGTTATGCGAACGATAAAGTACAGCATTTTGTAGGATCTACTAGAAAAATAAAAATGAAAAAACAAGAAATTGCGCGCGGGAGGCAGGAAAATATCGCGATCATTTGATCACTGCCATTGTAACATCTAACTTGGCTAACAGTTATTCTTATGTAAATGTTTTCATTAGAAATATTCATTTAACAACTGCATTATGGCACTATAGCATATCGAGTTTGTAATACAGATGCGTGGCTGACAGCAGTAGTCTCATCGGCCAATCAAAATTTAGATTCAGCAAACACGTGCATTAGGCGTTTGATGCAATTTGATGTCGTTTATGTTATATACCGGTGTTGTGTGGGTTTTAACCGTTTTAACGCGCAGCTATAACAAGTTATCAAACAATGGATTTGGCTCAAGCAAATCCCAATTTGAACGCTGAAGTCTACCGAAATATGACGGCCGCCGACAGACCGCCCGTTTTCGATACACATTTACAATTTATTTTGGTTTTCGATGGTAATGTTTGAGGTTAATTTTTTTTATAGAATAAATGTCTTAATTTTTCACACAAATTTTCACCGAATCTAATCGGACGCCTCTTAGTTATTTGAATTGCATGATTTAGACTCAAAATATCAAGAAGTATCTCCATTTCATTTTTCTGTAATGTATGGAATACTAAATATCTGTTTGTTTAAATAAATATCACTGTGATTTACGAATATTCAATATTCTTGGTCTTGACAGAAGATATCAACATTTTCAGATGATAATGCTATATTAGGCGCGAGTAATATGACCGACCGTTATTGGAGCGGCACCGTCTCGGTTTATAACAACTGTACAAACTTTGACAAAGATGACATTTTTGTCGCGTCAAAAACGGAAAGCGGAGTTTGCGATGGTGCTTATCTTGGAGATTGCGATAAGTTTGCAATCGTGGAAGACAGTGGTGTTCTTCAGATTTTCAAATTGGCTATAATGGCCGATACGGAAGCACCGGAGCTACAATGCGCGGGCTACGCTTGTCAACATGACGATAGCATTAACACTTTGTCAGTTTTTCATAGTAATTCACACCTAGTCACTGGTGGAATGGATTATTGGTACGTATATAAATAATGTTAACATAATCCCATTCTTATTTCACAGCTTTAAAAGTACGCCTAAAGCTTTGACAAAATTCACGTTTTTCTTGTTTCAGTATAAAGGTATGGGATGCAGCAGAATTACTCGCATCGCACAATTACTGTCCTGCCCACACGGACATAGTCACTTGTGTAGATACGCAACCAAAGAGCGATTCTATTTTTGTATCCACATCCCTAGATCGCGAAGCGCTAATGTGGGATATAAGGAAATCTAATCCAGCACAAAGTGCGTATATTACTTTATTAAATAGAGTATCATTTCAAATTAAAAAATTAATTGTTAAGTCCATAAGTCTCTTTCCAATGCTATAATGTAGAATGTATTGTTGTAGGAATATTTAGGAAGGATGTCTGTGGATTGACGGCAGTGGCTTGGAGTCCGTACAACGAAAATGTGGTCGCGATAGGAGCAGCTGATGGGAGCGTGACGCTCATCGATGTTCGTAAGCCGGATGAGGTTACATCCGAGTCAATTGTGTTCACTAGAGGCGTTCACAGATTACTTTTTCATCCGCAAAGGTATGTGAAATTCAATTCAGATTATTTATTCTCAAATTCATCCATTTCGATTTAGTCTGAACAAAATTTTACAATTGGAAGAATTTGCAATCGAATTTTCTTTTAAAAAAAGGGTTGAAATACACAGCCCGAATCTTTCAATTATTGGATACATTGTATGTCTTATACTGCAACGCCGTACAAAAATGCGTCGCGAAAATTCACTATGCATATCTGTCCATTTCTTGCAGACCACATTATATGGCGGGGTGTTGCGACAGCACTAGTGTTAAGGTATTAGATACGTCTAAGGAACTTACCGTAACGTACGAAGATAATAGACATAAAGATTTCGTGCGTGGTTTAGCGTGGTACAATGACGAGTTATTAACGTGTTCTTGGGATGATACAGTTTTACGACACTCGGTACTAGCGTAATATTTCATAATGAAATGCTTATTATTGAGTATTCCTGGAAATTAGCACGTTTTCGTATTGAAAGACGTGCTTGCTTTCATATACATCTTACAGACAAACATTTTATTCCATTTGTTTGATAAGATGCGTTTGTTTTTTTAGATTTAGTAAATAATTGCGTTAAACTTAGAGTCCGTTTCATTAAATGAGCTCTAAAATAGCTCAAACCTTCATTTCATTTAGTCTACTTACTCATTATCAATATGAAGGCTTTGACTAATACCTGATTTCTTCAAATTCGGATAGAATTTATCCAGTATCATTCAGTGTTGTTTATCCAGATGATAGATTTGCTTCAGAGGACAAATATCAACTATCGTTTAGTTTTGCGGTTTGGGACCAAATCGTGTATAGTACCGTCTATAAATTCGGAATCATTCTGAATGCTTTTGACTAACCGTTACCATAGAAGTCAGAGGAAACTATTTATCTGATTTTTCCGCCTCAAATTAGAGAGACTCTGAACTTATAAACAGTAGTGTGCATAAGCTGTAAAAGATAGAGGAGCAGGATGTACATCAGGTGTGCAAAATATATAATATGAATATTCAAATTGTAAATCTTCAAATTTTCAAGTTATTTCAACAATTTATTTCTGACACGTACTGACAGTGTTTCCTCTATAACCTAGAATTTGTTCAGTATTTATATGTGTATAGGTATAATTCTTATAAGAATAATTGGATTATAGAGAAGATTAATACGTAATATGAAAAACAGGAGTTTTTTGGATCCCGGAATTGCGATGGCGATTACGCATTTCTACACTTTAATGTTACCTTTTAATTTTTTAGATAAATAGATGAATATAATATGTATCTTGATGATGAAATATATAGAAAAATTCATTTAAAGTCTTTTTATAAATATTCACAATTTGAGTTACTTATGTATTCCCATCAGCAGTTGGGCAAACGGGAAGTAGGTACTTACAGCAAAAATTAGCAATCCATGTTAAATACATATTTAATATCGGATATCCCGGTTCTAATTGTATCTAAAAATTAAGGGGTCGTACAACTAAGATTTCTCAATTGTCTATCAAACCTTTCTTCTGTCTTTTTTCATTACGTTTTTCATAAAGATCATTGAAGTCGGATTTGAGCAATGTTAATGGATCCGAATATAAACAACGTCAGCACTTCGAATATACAAAGTGATGATACACGATAATATTAAATTTTGCTGTACTGAGATAAAAAATTCTTTCACTCAATCAAGTGTATAGTATTTACCTGTTATCTACTAAATATTCATTTGCTTTGAATAAATATTAGTTTCATTAAAGTTCATATTAATCAGATCAATAAACCCAAATATTGTTTAAGGTTAAACGATATAGTCTTGAATAAAACACAGTATTCAACAGATAATAAGAAAATACACAAAGTATTCAAATAAAAATATTTTCCCTCTCAGCGTACTGCTTAAAATTATTATTTCAGTACAAATTTTATACTGCTCGAATTAAGACGCGTGCATTACCGCGAGAATTCGACTTGCCATTACATAATTGCATTGCTTCATCAAATATATCTTACAAATAGTTTCGTTTACTTTCAGAGTAGAGGAAACTAAAAGATAATAAGTAACTATGACATTGAGATCGTACAACGTAATTAGTTTCTTTCTGCGCAGATATAACGTGTCCTGTGCATGTAATAACGTCGTATAGGTATATTATTACGGTACTGCAGATTCGTGTGTTCGATTATTCCATATTTGGATGTTTCTTGTGTGTCATAATATATTTCTATATTTAATCTTGAAAATGTCAACCATAAGAACCATTAAATAACAGTTTGAGTTTCTTCATTTACATCCCCTTTACTCTTAGAGGCTCATTTAAATCATTCTTTTCTTGTTGAGTAAAAGCCAAACGTTTGTACTTCGGATAATGCGTCGTTTTACGGATTTGTTTCAAAAGTGCATGCTATTAATTGTGTACGATTTTTATTAAACCATAATTTCTATAGAGCTTGCAGTACAATAGATCGTAATATTTTTCCACCTAACCAGTCTACCATAATGTGAGATTTTTCGTAAATCGATAAGTGGTTTGAATTAATTTGCATTGCAACAGTTACTAACGTCCTTTATTATGATCTGAAAAGCAATTCATAATACTTTGAGCCCTTACAGACTATTATATGCAGCTTCAAGAGATTTTACGCGCATATACTAAGTTCAAATGAAGTCAATGGAAGGTGAATGAGACTTCTGCATGAGATATAGATTTTTATGAATAGAAAAGTAACAAGAATTGCACAATGGTCACGTCAAGTGGCACGTTATCATTTCATACCTTTACAGTATCTGTTTTTTTATAATTAATTCTCAGCCATACATGATCAGGCATTAAGAGATAATAAAACGTATAAAAAAAATAGGATGTTGACAATATATGTAAGAATACGCCTCCTCAAATAAGAAAATAGCAGATTAAACACGCGGGAGAATCCATTCCTTCTCTCTTTTTCTATCTTATTACTCTTTATAGACACGTGAGGAATATTATGTACAATTTAAACGTCTCATCTATTCAAATATGATTTGAATCACAACCGACAGAACACGCAACTTCTACACTGCCATACATTCTTACTCGTAAACCTACGCGTAATGAACCAATATATGTATATTTATTATGCAATCTGTAATATTATGACCTTTCCATCTTTCTCGCTTTTAGCATCCCTACTTTCCCTGTTATCTACCATTTTGTAAACCTTTCTGAGCAAACCGAGTGCATATCATTAACGTCCAACACCGAATTCCTTCGCGTCGTCTTCTGTAATATCACCGTACTGCCAGATGACGAGATGGTTTTTCTTCGCTTCCGACTGTGCCGTTTGGTACTCGGAGACCTGTGAGAAGATAACGCTGAAGTATTCCTTTGGGGGTGTTATTTATTGCCTATTATATACTAAATTATTAACTCCTATGCGAGATTTTATTCGCAATATTGGGAATATTAATTGTGTTGCATTATTTCAAAGCTCGCATACCAATTTGCTCAGCCTTCTGTCTCGAACATTGTCCACGAGCAAGTACCCCTCTTGAATGAGACCTTTCGCTATGTCCTCATTGGTACTTCTGTCGACCAACGTCGCGGCAGGCAAGTTGTTCACTTTGTACTCTACATTCAGCAGCAACGGCTTGTCCACTACATCCTGTTGCAGCGTCTCAATCGCAGTTTTCTTGTAATCATTCTGAAAGTGAATCCCATTGATCGTTTCAGTACAATGAAATCTAGTTTTTTTTCCCCGATAAATGTGGCGTTCGTAGCGAACTCACGTCATTGGGTAGCTTGATACACGCGAGGCTGTATTCCGTGGCGTAAGGTTTGTCGGCTGAAAATCCAGCAGGAATAGCAGCAACCCTCGTAACATTCACAACCTCCCGATTCCCGTAATCAATGTAAAACACACTGACGTTGGTTCCCGAAACCCTCTCAATCTTGACGCGGTACCACTGGTCGTCTATGAATTTGGCCACGGCAAGATCGCCGCGTTTGGGATTGTACGCTCCCGGAAGAGGAGGATTTGCGGCTAGCTCTTGGCGCATTCGCGAGAGGAGGGCCTCCAACGTACTGCCCTGATCGACGTTCTGCGCGTAGAAGTGAAGTTCGTCCGTTACTTCGGAAACCACAACCTCTCGATAGTCGACCTTCCTCTCCGTAGTTTGCTTCTCCTCCTCTACCTTTTCCGTCTCCGTCTCCGCCTCGACGTAGTCTTTCCAAATCTAGAAGCGAAGCAGAATGTGCGTAAAGTTTCGGCTAAGCGTGAACAGTAATTTTTGAGCTCATCGAAGGCAAACTTACGTTAAGTTTATTAGCCTTGGCCTGTTCCTCCGCGGCTTTTAGAGTCTTATAGTGCTCGCCCTGCTCGGAAAATGAGGGCACTTCGGCAAGACCTTCTTCCACGAGGGCGACGGATAGATTAACTCCTTCCACAAACAACCATCCAATGAAGTTGCCTCCTTTCGAGTCCATGCCCTCGACTTGAATCTTGACGTCTCTTTGCAAGCAGCGATCCTTGGTGAAAGCTAGAGCTTCTTCTCCATACGGTTCTCCCTCTATCATACCGCCACCACCGGGAGTTGGCCGAGGACCGCGCGGCGCTTTTATTCCAGCGAGCAAGAACGTAATGAGGCACGATTCTTTGGGTACGAAAATCCTCAATCGCGAACCGCTCGTTGCAAACTCCACTATGGCTTCGGCGTTTCGCGCTCGTTTCAGAGAAGAGAGATGAGACTTCGCCTTGGCGGGGTCGCCAGAAAGGTCCACTATACGATGTACCGGAATATCCTTCTTGGCGTGCACGCCCAGTTGTGACTTTTCCGCTTTACTTTCAGCAGCCAGCAGATCGTTGTAGACCGCTGAACGTTTGTCGTCGTTCTGTCTGTATCTGACTACCGTTGCTAGACCCTTTGAAACCATCGCTTCGGCAACGTTTCTGTACAAAGGTTTCATTCAGATTGAATTCCATAAATTCGATCACAAGACGTCAATATTTAACCTACAATGAGTCGCGTTTAGCTACTTACACTTTTCCAATGGTGACGGTGCAGCAAGTTTTCTCAGGGAAGTTGTCTTTGGCAGGTTGAACGTAATCGACGGAAACCTTGACGAGTTTCTTTATAAGCTTCTTCCGTAAAAATTCACGCGCCTCGAACATCCACGGTATGTCGTAGAGTGGACGAAAGTCTTTTGGCCTCGGGGTCGTCTTGCCCTCCTCGCCGGCCGGTTTCTTTTCTCTGGGCGGTCGAATACTGCTTAAAAAGACTTTTTTGGTCTCTCCATTTTGGGTTTTGATAATAAGAGCATCCGCGCTGGCAATCTCGGTAACGATGCCCGAGAATTCACTGTTCGGGCCGGCTGTCCGCGGTACGTAGTCCTTCCATATCCGCAATCGTTTTTCCTTCGCGATCTTCTCAGCTAGATACATTTTGTCCACTCCAGTTTTTATATTACTCATTGACCAACCCACGACTTGTGCGAAACCTTCGCGCAACAAGGCTTCTGCGATGTTACCTGCAGAAAATCAGATAACTGTATTATTTTAAGAATCTTCTAGCTTGAAATTTTATTTTGGGTCATTTTTGCAGCGATGAACCTAGTCATAACGTGAGAGAGCGAAGTGCCATATTTTACACGACGTAAGAAGAATAGTGACCAACCTTTAGGGTGAATGATGCTGCCAACGAAGTTATTGTTATTAGCAGATTCCAGTATAATTTCAACGTCTCTATGCAGGAGACGAGACTCAACGAAGTACCGAGCTTCCTCGGCATAAGGAATCTCGACAGTAGGATCGGGCCGCCCGGATTCGTCCAATTGAAAGCCGGGGCATCGAATACCGGAGATCATTAGAGTTATGTAGTAATAATCCGGCAGCAGAAATGCGCGCACTGCTGATCCATCACGAACGTGTTCAATGACGGCTTTGACTGGTTTTCTGCCCAGTTTGTCTACCAGAGCGGTAGGATTTTCAATTGTCCATTTGACATCGCGAATGTGTTCGGAAGACGGTGCACCCGACCACTTCCCTTTGCCAGCAGACTTGGCAGCATCTTCCAGCTCTTGTAGACGTGCTAATTCAGGAGTGACGGTACGCACTCCTTCGCGTTTTACAGTCACCAAACCTTCAGAGACCAATGATTCCACAACATTCTCCCCGGAAATATCTGAAATGTGAAAAACATTCAATATTTTTTAGATTATCCTGATTTCGTCTAGGTATTAACGGTACTTGGTTATTAATATTCGTAATTACAATAATATTTTACCTTTTCCTATCCAGATTACACCATATTCCCTCGTCGCGTTAGGAGGTCTTTCAGAGGTGAAGGTTACTTCCTGGCCAATGAGTTTTTTACGCAGAAATTCTCTAGCTTCCCAAGCGTATGGCTCATCTTTAGTTTCCTCTCTATAATAGAATGATTAATATAGAGTTTTGAAAACTAATGAAACATGCGCTAAAATCGAAGTAACTCTAAAACAAGATATTACTCACTTTCCAGGTCGACGTGCTAATTTCGGAGCAGTGATATTAGATAGAATTAGAGTCTTTTCTGGTGGTGGTCCTCCTTTAGGTTGACCTCTAATAACCACAGAATCGCCAGACAGAATCTTAAAGGAAAAAGGTTTATGTTATCATACAACTGAAAAATTATAACAATTGTAAATGGAATTCGGCATTTGTGTATAAATTTTCAAACTCTCACACCTTTTTTTTTCTTATAAATGCACTAAATATTAGGCTGGGCATCAAGTAAGTGTTAACCATGATAAAGTTTACACAACATTGGGCAATACAGATAAAAATAGTATAGTGTGTTTCTTTACAGCAAATTGGAGTGTAAAGTTTAAACGTAAACTAACATTTTCATTCTTTTATGTATTGCAGAAAGTAAAGTGGACTAAAAAATGAATGTTATAGCTTGTGCTCCAATATTTCCAACAAACAGATTTTACAGCAAATGCATTTCCTTAACAAAGTTAAAGGCATGCAGGTGAATTAAGTGCATTTACAATTAATTGTGAACGTAAATATGACAGAAAAATGTGTAAAAAAAGGTAGGTGAAATTAAAAAAAAATGTATTTTCGTCTGCTCCGAAATTTTTAAATTAGCGGATTAAAAAAAATTAGTTCTCCCTAAATTGAAATTTGGCATAAATTAAATTTCCGAATACATTTGAGCATATTTTATTACACGAATCGTGAAAAATACAAAAAGCTCAGTAGTCCACGTAAATTTTGGAGCAAGAGACAATGTAGTCTTTGCTTATCTATACAGTTCACTAGCAAAGTGTCCCGCTAATCGTGCGACGTGCTTTAACTGTTTTAGCAAAAATAATAAAAACATGCAAATTCCGATCGAAATAATCTCGCTCCCGAGTTGACTATATTTAGAATCGTTAATCATAAATTAGAACATGCTTGGAATTCCGTTAAAAAACATTTTAAAGATGATCCGAAATCGCGTGGTTCACACAGAAATATGTTTAGCGTGATAAGATCGAAACGAAGGAGCGTTACGAATTGGGGAAACTCGTTCCATGACCATATGTTCGAGGAAGCTCGATGTCCCTTACCAGCTGGGTAGAGCATCGAGATTAGGAGCTAGAGGGTCAGGGTTAGCTTCGATAAACGCACTCCGAAAACTGCTCCAATTTAGCGACGCGGTGAATCGAGTTTCATACAGACAGGGAAAAAGATTACCCACCTGCTTGACGAATCCGTGCCTCGTCTTCGGCTTCTCTTGCGGAGTGCTCATGGTGCGATTTCCTCGGGTGCAACTTCAACGGAGGATCGGCGAAAAATTACGGTGAAGCGTCACACGGCTGAAGTACGTTCGATTTTTACGGGTTCTCGCGGAACGGATTTAAGATAAATTTGCCATGATGGAACGTCCTGAGAATTACTTCGCGGTTACCACGTATTTTGAGGTCGGCGCGAGCGCGATCTGCACATGGACGATGCTTGAAACTTTCATTTACTTCTGTGGTGATGGTGGCGGTGCTGGTGATGTGGCAACACGCGACACCTAACCGGCCGACCGCCACGCGATCTGTTGACATGGCGCCCAGGGTTTCGATCGACGAAACATTGCGCGCTCTACCGCCGTTCGACGACAATTAAACGATAACAATATTGATTGATTGCAATACTTGAACGTGATTCGAGCACGTGAACTTCGTAGTTCAAACGCTATTAATCTGCTTGATTTTGACTTGGGAGTTTAAGTTCCATCAATAGCTGAGGTTTTAGTAAATACGCTGTTTTTCTAGCTTATTTATTAACAAAAAATATATATAGGAGAGTAAAGGTAAATACGTCATACCAATCAAATTTCATTTATTTTCATATGTATAAATACATATAATAATCAATATTTCAATAGGCAGAAACTTACATTTTATATACAGAGATGGTAAGAACATATTTTTAATTCGTCATGGAATACTATATTTCTGGACGCTGCATTCCAAAATGAAATTCCAAACTCTGTCTTAACTGTGATTTGCAGTACTGCAGAATCGAACCGATCGCGTGCCAAGTTACTCAGATAATGTCAACGCGTTCCTGATGCAATTTTAAATTCAATTTTCTTGGCCCGCGAAACAGATCCGATTCCGCTGCACTCTTCATCTGGGATGTAAGGGAGTGTGGTGCCTCTAAAAACATAAATTCAATCTAGTGCTTTCCGTCGAATTATACTAGCAACATTGAGAAATGTAAAACCGCGTCTGGTTAATTGTCAAGTTATCATGCGACAAATTCGATATACGTTATTTTTAATAATCTTGAATAGAATTATAGTTGTTGTATGGTGGTTGATCTTGACGGCCGTTGCTGTCTCCGTCGGGAATTCTATACTTTTCCTCTTCTTTATCATCTTCATATTTGACCGAAGTAAAGTACGACGTCGAAGATGAGTACGTGTTGCTATAGTCGGGATAATCTGAAAATATACATGACACCGCATTTTAAAAGATAATCGGGATACGTACAAAATGTATGAGCATTAGCTATATATTTGCAAGGACCCCATGAGAATAGGAATATTTCTTACATATGAGCCTTTTTTAAGCTTTCAAAAAGTCATACATACCGTCAAGAGGTTCCTCTTTAATGCGAATTTCTTTGACGTCCTCCTCCTCGCGATCACCGCGGTCTTTGTGGTCTCTCCTATCACGGTCACGATCGCGTCGATCACGCTTGCGTTCCCTGTCACGATCGCGTTCTTTACTACGGGATCGCCTACGTTTGCGATCCCTATCGCGATCTCGATCGCGGTCTCGTCTCTCTCGAGGCCGTTCTTCGATCTCTTGTATTTCCGGGCTACGTCGTCGCTTTCTCTCGCGAGATCTGCTCCTTGACCGCCGTTTACGATCTCGCGATCTTCTACGCTCTCTGTCCATACGATCTCGATCTCTGAAAATGAAAACACAGGTTTCAGTCAACTGGTTTTTGGCAAGTATAACTGATAAATAATTGTTTCCCTCGAATTTCACTTTCCCACTGTACACAAATTTCTTTATCAAATATCATGCGTGAAGCTCACCTGTCTCTGTCCAGTCGACCGACAGCTTCTCTCTCCCTTTCTAGGCGATACCGTTCACGTTCGCGTTCATTGTCTTCTCTTCCCGAATGTTTAATGTTAACGTCAGGACCACCTCTTCGCGTACCACCTAAGCCACCGCCAAGTCTCCGCGGCAACCATCCTTTGACTGTTCTGGCTCGCTCGACGTCAACCAACACTCTGCGTCCGTCTATTTTCTTACCATCCGCATGCTTATACGCTGCTAAAATTACCAATATTTAAGTTAGAATGTGTCTCCCAACTAATGTATCTACCAGAGTGGGGACAAGTTCAGCTACGTTTACTATACCGCGGAAAAAAATGAAAGATCTAGCACTGTGTAGTTTAGAAGAAATGCACATTTGAAAAAGTTATCAATAAAATAATGATTGAATCGTTTGAAATGCAAGATAGATATTCCTTGGAACAACAATCGATGTTATTTCAATTGCGTCTATCTCGTTACTCGGACACTTTTGGCTTAAGGTATTTGTAGCGCTATAGCACTTTTCGAGAAATTTTTTAAAAATTTGGTCAGATTTTGGATTATAAAAAAACTGAACTTTTCCTTATGAATGAAATCATTCTGACGTTTAGAAATAGAGATATTCGGTGTTTTGAAATATATCTATTTCTCCATTGAAATCAATGATAATTGCGCTCTTCCTTACGCTTTTATGCAACCATGCGAGAACTATTCTAACAATGTTTTTGAAAAAATTCCAAATTGTAGAGCAAAATTTGACGAAACTGTTAAGCTTTTACACGGCAATGTCTGACGTCTAGTTTTTGAAAAAAAAATCCGAAAGTATGTAATTCTAATCGTTCAGTGGTGGGGGCGATTTAACGACTACAACGTGGCAACACAGTCGGTCAGACCCGTAATGCCCGTAGCGTCCGTAGCATCGGGCCGAGCTCCGACCTGTTCGTATTTCGGACTTTCACTCTTTTCAGCGACTCCTCTTTCACTTTTCTTCCTTTCTTTTGCACGATTCATAATTTCTACAGCTTTTAATCTTCTCTCCACTACTTTTTTCTTCGCAAATCTGCCGTTATGTCTGAATTGTTGTGACATGTTGCTGATATACCACTACAAAATGCTCACAACTGAAGAAGGCGATGTTGCCACGATGTAACTATCCCGCACTATGTATTAGTATGCAAGTATCGGGATATACTGCATGTTAGTATGGGGAGGTAGGGCCGAATAGAAATGTACTCTCGTAGAGACACGGAGAAAAAAATAATTTAACTTCTTTGGCATTTTGAATTTCATATTTGCGCTTTATTACTTACGAATTAAACTGATTTCTATCTTTTTCAAATTTTTTTTTTATTTTTGCGTCAATGACGGAAATTCACTTTTGCCCCCTTGGCCTTATACTGCTTGGAAGGTATTTGGAGCGCTAAACCCACCAAGCAGTATGGGACCAAGGGGGACAAAAGTGAATTTCCGTCATTGACGCAATAATAACAAAAAAATCTCGAAAAAAGACAGAAATCAGTTTAATTTGTAAGTATTAAAGCGCAAATATGAAATTAAAAATGCCAAAGAAGTCTAATTATTTTTATCTCCGTTTCTCCACGGGAGAACATTTTTACACGACCTTCCCATACTAACATGCGATACCTAAATATACATATCCCGATATTTGCACATTAATACACAGTGCGGGATAGTTACATCATGGCAACATCGCCTTGTGATACCACTCCACGTTTGAACGCGCGAGTACCGATGCTACGGGCATTTATTTGGAGCACTATAGCACGTTTCGAACAATTTTTTAAAAATTTTGTCAGATTTTAGATTATAAAAAAACTGATAACTTTTCCTTACGAATGAAATCATTCTGACGTTTAGAAATAGAGATATTCGGTTTTTATTTCTCCATTGAAATCAATGAGACAGGGCAGTATTACGCCGCGCGCACGCACGCACGCGCGCGACTGCGGAGGCTCTACACGGCCCTGTCTCATTGATTTTAATGGAGAAATAAAAACCGAATATTTCTATTTCTAAACGTCAGAATGATTTCATTCATAAGGAAAAGTTATCAGTTTTTTATAATCTAAAATCTGACAAAATTTTTTAAAAATTGCTCGAAGTGTTATAGCGCTACAAATGCCAGTTGATAAGATACTTTTTGAAGATTAGATTCAGATTTGCAATTAAGGTCTACACCAACATTGGTCAAAAGTGTATTGGCTGCAAGATAATCGCGATTGAAACAGGTACTCCTATTTCTAATACTAATCACTGTCATACCAAGGTGATCAATACACTGAAATAGTTTTCAGTTCTGTACATTAACTAACTCTAGCCATTATTAAAATATACAACACATAACATGTCCCGACTCCGGTAATAATAGTTGCGCTGTCACCAAATACCTACGTATTAATGGGGAACTGGAAATATCTAGATTCGCTGCGCTATTTTTTTTAGAGAAGTGTCAACATTTCTCTGCAGTTAAGTCATCTTACCTATTGACCATAACCGCACAGTAGCACGCGCAACGAGTCTCGTAATTTTAGCTGGCAAGGTACTGAACATTTGATTGTTGATAACATAGTCTGATAATCATACATCTCGTATATAATCTTAATAAAGTTCAATGATATTTCTCTTGAACAACCATTGTCTTACATTGACAAGTATGTTTAAAGGATGTGAGTGTGCAAAATGTATAAATTTTTTAAGGCGAGGAGGAAATTGGGGATAAAGAGAGTTCTCAAAAATCGCATTTAAATAAGTTGCAATAATTGTAAATAATGCAGCCGAAAGTTAAGAGGTGCTAAAAGAATTTCTAAACGGGGCTTGAGCGTTTTTCAGTTTGTTCGAAAACTAGAACACGATTCGTTTGCGTCAGATCTTATGGGCGAGTATCGAAAATCAACGAGTCATCAACCAAAAAAAAAAGGTTTGGCTTTCCGAATACGAGATGTGTCATTTTTGGGATATTCCGAAAGGGGAGTGCACATTTTCGAAACGACCTAACTCATTGTCAGATACTGAGAGACGCGTAGCGGTACATATTGATGCAGTAAATGGCAATGGATGGTTAAGAGTGGCAAGCGTTGCATTTTACCTCGAAAAATTAAAGAAATTTGCCTCAACCCGATTATGTTTGTCATCATTCAAATGCAGAATTTCTGCAGCACCTTACGTCTAGTATTTTAATGTTGAAAAGTATAGCAGATACAAAAAATACCTACCGCGGCTACTTACGTACGGAAGTTAACACAAAGCTTAGAGGTACTTTTAATCGTGAAACGAACTTGTAAGTGAGTCGCGGGGATAGAGTAGGCCAGCGCATACACTATTCATTGGGAAGATGCCCAGTCTTCATACGTTCGTTCAATCTCCGAAGAAGTTTACTTTGCTTTTACCTGGTGCGCTTTTTTTTTCATTTACTTACAACCAAACCGTGCGCAATTTTATGCTTTACGCTTTACGCGATACTTGACTTTAGTGGTACATTAAAATAAGTTTCGGGCGATTTTTGAGAGAAAAGCCATTTGCTCACCAAATCACGCATCGTCCATACATACAACTGAACTTTCTTTGAACACATCCAGAAAGAGTTTAAACGACTCGAAGAAAATCTGGCGTCGTATATATTAGTATTCTATATTGAAATTGACGACTTTACGGACTTATATGTGAAGTGTTTGAGCGCGAGAGCAAAGACGCGATGAGTTTTCGACGGAATCGTCCAATGATCGCAATGTTTCGTGATATAAAAACGCTCGTTAAGAGACCGATTGGTCCTTGTTAATGAGTAAATGAATCTGCACGATTCCTGGGGTGCTAGATCTAAGATCAAATTATCTCTCGAAAGAATTCTAATTAGGGTTTCCATTCACGCATTAAAGTGGCTATTAATGGCTAAACGGAGCCGAGAACTTTTCCGCATATGAATCAGAAGCGAAGGTCGCAGTTTCAATATTCAGGGGGGTGTGCTTATTTTACGTCCTATGAATGTACGCATACGGGAAACATTACCCTCAATTTTCGACGCGATATGTACCCAACATACTTTCCCTTTCCCTACCATCAATCCGTGATAAAGAGGAGTGCAACGAGTACGGTTCTTCACGCGAGCGGGGTCCCTGAACCTTTCTTCATACAAAAGCCCACCGATCAATTTCAATGTAGAATGCTAACTTTCACGGACCATTTTTTCCACGAGGAGAAGCCTCAATCGATAAAGGCGGTCATTGGATCATCACTGAATTCCGACACTTTAAGAGTGCAAAAACCGAATTTGCCAATGCCCCGCAACTGGATCATTCAAACAGTAAATGTAAACAGAACCGGACAAGGTAAACAGGGTAAGCGTAGACTCTAACAAACGTCGTTGTATGTTGGATCTTACCACACATACAAACCTATCATATCAGGCAGGTTCAGGGATTTTGCATGGAATAGTGAACGGCACTAGTTGCCGGCAGCGGCCACCACGCTGTACCAAGAACAAGATAAAAACTGCATTAATCAAGACAGCCAATAATCTTTCTCTTTGTTGTTTTTTCGTGTTTCGATCGATTCGTCTACCATATATGCATTTGAGAGAACGGTATTCCTGCATGGATGTATGGCGGGGACCCCCTTACCGTCTGGTTTAGCACCAATGTAAATGGGTAGTCTAACTATAGCCCAGCCCCACTATGTCTATCTGGAAGTGACGCTACGAAAGACCGAGTCTCAAGCTAGGGGTCAATTGAACTCGTAGAGTTTGTTTTTCCAGGTTGTTACTTACAATGCATGTCCCTCTCATGCTCGTACTCGATGAACGCGTAACCCCGCGGCTTGCCATTGATAGTGTTATGAGTTACCACGATCTGAAAGTGAAATTCGTGCAATAGTTTTCACGGTCACGATTTTGTAGCCCCGCAAAAGGTCCACAATTCGTTTCATCTTCTCCATCGTCTTCTTGCGATATTTGAGAGACTTACTTTTTTAACTGGCCCGTATACTTCGAACTCCCTTCTCAGCTTCGACTCTGATGTATCGTAATTCTGTAACAGACGTGGAGTACTGACGAGATGTTTGAAAAGAAAAGATTTATTAACGATAAATCCGTTGTATCGTTTGTGCACTTACAATACGGGCCACAAACAGGGTCTTGAAAGGATCTGCAGTCACATTGGGAATCCCTGCAGGGTCCCATACTGCGATTTCTTGTTCAAGTTTGTACGCTACTTGCTCGGCGCGTTCTCTTCTTCTACGTTCAAGACGTTCCTCACGAGTTTCAACTCTTACAGGGGGTGGTGTGTCTTTAGGATCCTGTAAGGAAATATGATAATGAGAATATAACGCTAATATTTAAATATTTCTGTAGTAGGTATAGTCATATTTTTTTATACGTTAAAGTTTATATTTCCAGGGGACTCAAGCTAGAAAACTGTCTTTTAGTCATCCATAGGCAATCTGATCTCATATTTTGATAACTTAAATTTTGAGTAATCCAACAGTCATCTTTTGGATGACATGAAATTTAAGTTAATAAAAAGAGAGACTGCCTACGAATGACTTCAAGATGATTTTTTCAATTGTGTTGTCTGTGTTAAGAAATATTAGCGTCATCAAAAAAAAAATAATTTTGCGCGAATAAAATGATACGCAAATAAAATCGTAAGCGAATATTATCCGTAGTTTGTGACTCCGGTCGGATAGCATTAAGAACGTATTCGTGCGTTGCGTTTTCAATATGTCACGATATCAATTTAAGTTTTCCATGAAAGTGTCAATATAGCCACACACAACCGCTGTGTACATATACCGAAAGAAGCTCGCGTTTCTTCGATTTCACGCAGTGCGATTTAAATATATTATTTCGCTCTCCCCTTTCAACGGCACCGGAATTTGAATATTCGAAAACGCGAGTAAGAAACTCGAGCGTCGGTACGTACTTCAAAATACTTGAGGAAGTCGCCAACTCCAACGTAGCCTCCATTCTTCTTTTCATGGGGAAGCTTGTTCGCTGGGGGTAGATACGGAATGGGATCGCGAGGGGCGAAAAGTGCCAATAAATTTGGCGGCAGAAACTGCGTCATGCTCCGCACAAAAAACACTCGAGCACTTTGCTCCTTTGGAGCTTATTATTCGAATTCCCGTATTTGTAGGAAGCCGATCTTGGGAATCGCAACAGAACACTCCCTCGAGCTTCAAACGCACCTTACAAAATGGCGTCTACTCTGGTTGGCCTAGTATACTGGCGTATACCATTGATTAAGAAGTAGTATGATCCGTTTTTAATGGTCAGTTTCAAACGTACGTAGAGCGCCCTCTTCTTTGATCGAGGCGCCATCTGATATAAGATTGACGCCACTTCAAAATTTCGAAATTTTGATAATTATCGAAATATGTTATAAGACTTTTTTGTAGAACTCTTCCGTATGCCAATCGAACTTTTTTTGAAATTTCAAGAATTCTATTTTTTAATCCCTCTATGCATGGTCAGTGAAATTTCAGTCCCGTAACTTGGAAGTTTCGATAATTATTATCGAAAAATGTTATAAGACGTTTTTGTAGAAGTCTTCCGCGTGCCGACAGAACTCCATTAGCAATTTCGTGAATTTCATTTTTTTCATCCACCTATGTGTGGTCAGTGAAATTTCGACCACCTATAACCACTCTAATGTTTATAGAATTAATGGTCGCGTTGCAAGTGGTTGCCGAACTTGAATGGCCGTTAAAGTAAATCTGCGAATAATCCTGTATTTTTCGCATACTCTGCTTACAATTAGTACGCGCGTGCGGTGGTCTATTGATAGTTTGAAGTTATTGATGCTTTTACGGTAATTCTATTAGCAATAATATAGGATGTTGCAATCTCGCGGTACTTACAGTGCGCGGAACGCGAACGCATGGTGGAACTGATTTTGTCTTTCAACTTTAAAACATTTTCATACGGCAAGTGAGGGAATTTCGGAGATATTTCCATGGATTTACGGCGACAGGATGACGGTGAACGAAGTGGGAATCATCGTATTTGAACGATCTAAAAGTAAGTCCTCAACAAATATCTTGCAATAGAAGTGAACTCTTCGAATTGACGGTAGATTTTAAGCAGAATAGGTATGGATCATTTCAGACATCGCAGTATCAAACAGTTGACGATAATATAAGATTACTAATTCAACCATTTTTTGGTGTGCATGAGAAAGAATTTTTAAAAATTAATCAACAATACATGCAATTCGACCGGTACCAGAAAAAAGTCCGTTTCTTGTCACTATCATTATATAGCATCGTAATTCGTTGCTATGCAAGGAAAAGTCGTAAGTCGCATCGGTGATAACAAGAACTAGCGATGTTTTCTCGCATTGCAACGAGTTACCAAGTTTCTTAATGAGAGTAAAAAAATACGTGCTTTTCTCTGGGGTGTACCGGTTTATTAATTATTCCTTCGTAATTAGCGAGGGTTGAATAGCTCTGGCAACTGCGGCTGTCGCTTGCTTTAGAGCATGGTGGGTTGCGTGTAGTCAGGCGCTAATAAAAATGATCAAGGATTATTCACGATACCTAGTGGTTAGAGAATTCTGAAATGCCTAGAATATTATCAAGGAGTTTGCTCTTTTAGATTTTCTAGACACCATAATATAACAATAATGTGACGCAACTCTGGTTGGCTTTTTATTGCACTCTTTAGATTCAAGCGCAGTAGAATCTGATGGCTATAAATCGTCATTTAGCGTTGCAATTAATGCGCGCTAATAAATCTTATTGAGAAAATCACCTATCTGGATCGTTTTTAATAATCGATAACTCGATGATACAACTGCATACTTTTTACGCTATCGATGTTCAGTTCATGAACAGAGTTCGTAATACCGGAAGTACGTTCTACCGCCTGCTTACAAATCCCAGTGATATTACAGTTGAGTGAATGGCGACATTGAAAACCTTTCAATTTAAATTCATTAAATGAAGTGAATTACAATCCTGGCTACCTCTTACTTCCGACAGAGACTGGCGGAAGGGTTTCACTGTGCGCAAATGTCGAGGTTCGTTAAACTAAGTATCGGTTTGCAGTTATAATCGATTTCTTCGGAAGGAAATAATTTCACATGTACTTTTTTTTTGTATATAAGTATAGAGACTTGGTATAGGAAAATCAATTTCTGCTGTGATTGGCCGGTGAGCCGCGGGAAGAAGTCGGGAATATTATGCGTGTAAATTTCTGTTCAATGTGTGTTATCTCGATTTCCTGCCTATCGATATCGATTGACGCGTAAATTCAGATTACTACACAGAGACTTTGCGGCTGAATATTAATGAATAACGCGATATAAATAAATTCGATGATATCTCATAGCATCGCGTCGTACGAATTGCACGCTTTTATTGTATAATCTTATCATTGATTCCGTTCTATTCTTTAATCGGTCGAGTGGAGTTTCGTATATCTATGCAATTTTTTCATCGACCGATCGTGACGTCACCTTCGAACGAGCATTAGTGATTGCCGGAAATTACGGGCCCCTCTTTTCATAGGTTTCTCTCTATCCATGAACGTTCCACCCCCCGATTGGAGAGCACCCTCCGCATCCTCCCGCCAATCCCTAACAGCCAATGCCCCGAATCCTTCTACCGACGCCTCCATTACTCAAGTCGAGTCACCTGGCATATTACCTAGTGCTATTTTTATCAGCGGCCAGCTATCCGAACCGCCCTTGCATATGCCGAGCACACCTGGTCAGCTGACGCGCGCGCGACTGCTTCATATGTAAAGTCTATCGGCATTCGATGGCATCGTTTCTAGTTTCGTGGCGATCGATAATTTTGTGGATATCGGATCTACTTGGATTTGATACACTGTAAAAAAGATTTGCATTAAATTTAATATAATTGTATGAAGCAAATATCCAATGCGTGATTATGAAGATTAATATACTCCGTTATGAAATTTATAAGGGAAATTTCATAAGGAAATATATTAATTTTCATAATTACGGAGTATATCCATTTTCATAATCGCGTATTGGAAAAAAAGCTTTATACTTTTATATAAATAAAACTACATATATTAAAAATTCATATATTTTTTACACTGTAGATAAGTGTTAATTAATTAAAGAGGGTGTGTCGAAAGTCAAACATCGACCTGAAGATTTTTAAGTGCAGAAAAATCGTGGTTTTTTAATTCGAGAATCTATTTCTTCATCGCCGCTGCTGCGAACTTTTATAAAATCGTGTAGTATCTTGTTCTTATTTTTTTTCCAAGGACAATATATTTTTATTATTAGGTTATTATGTACGTGTAGGTATAATAAATTATCGAATTGGCTTTTAACTATTTCAGAAGTACAGCTCTAGCTTCGATATAAAGAGGGTAGTTTTTTTTCAGTATACAGGAGAATATTCCTATCCCGCGTGTATCAGATATGATACTATATTTATAGACCACAGGGTATCTTGAGTATGGATTTTTAAGGGAGAACAAATTGGAGGGAAAAATCTCATCGAAGGGAGGCCAACGAATGACGTCGAATCCTGAGGTATATTCGCGGTTTATCCAGGGAAGATGTTCTTCTATTTTATCACAGCTTATCTGTACCAACGCTTTTGCATTAGATTGACCCATTTTCTGCCTTGGAAACTCACGCTAGTCCGCGCATTTGCTCGAACTTACGAGTTCTCTCTCTCTCTCTCTCTCTCTCTCTCTTTCGAATGTCCTTCCCTTCTTTATTAAAGTTGCCCCGCATTTATCTGCCGCTCTAGATGCACACGAATAAAAGTCTTCGTTTGCAGGGTACCTACGCTCGACTCGAAGATAGCTGCAGCTTTTAGTCATTTCTTATTTGTTTTACGCAGGATTATGAAAACCATTAACTAGACAGATTAGACCAGAAATGCCGTCCTAAAAGTAGATTGAAATAAAAATAAGAAGGAATCAGTAGATATGATTGGCACTTCTCAGAGAATTAGAGGAGGGATGTAAGTTTTTGAGTAAGCATTGGTGGCAGCGATAAAGAATACGATCCAGCCCTTTTAAGTGGTTAATTTGAGAAATAAGGTCTGGCTTTAAAGACGGAGCTCTCTCCAATGTTTGATTTCGAATGGATGAAAATTATTTGATATTACTCGGATCGAAGTCGTTTCAGGAGTTTTTGACCACACTGATACTATTGATAACTATTACAAATTTGCAATCGCGAACTCTGAGTAGGGGTGATTACTCCTATTGCATAAAACATGAACGAGAACTGTTAAAGCTCGCCCTGAAGGTAAATCGTCAACGCTGATTTCGAAAAAAAATAATTAAAAAATTCTATCTCTATTCCCCGAGCAGGGAAGACCACTACCATTACGAAAAAATTGAACAAAAATCCCGAAACTCCTGGAGCCACCTCGACACAAATCATTTTCATCCACTCGGAATCAAACATAGGAGCTCCATAAGGCCAGACCTCATTTCTCAGACTTACCACCTGAAGGAGCTGAATCACATTTTTTATCACTGCTTCCGGTGCTCGCTCAAAAATTTACATGTCTCCTCTGATTTTCTGAAAAGTGCCAGTCGCATCTAATGGTTCCTTTCCATTTTTATTTCAATCTACATTTAGAATAGCATTTTTCTGGTCCACTCTGTATAATGATGCCAGGAAGATTTTTTTTCGCGGAAACTATTCGATGCACTGAGGGGCGAGCCTCGTTGGCGCACCACCGGTCTTTTCTTACCTCCTACGGAGGATTAACCGCAACCGACGACGGGTCAATCGCGTACGCAATTCCTCGCGCGAGTTTATTTCCGAGATGCCCTCCTCGCACTCCTCCCTCCCACGTTACTACGTATACTTCACGGGCGACAGCGTGGACTCCCGCGCGTTCTCGTGAGTCGTAGCCGTTTGCGAGTCGGAAATAAGTTATTTCGCGGAGCGCCGTCCTTCCAGGAGAGCTTATATCGTTACGGTACTTCGCGGACAAATTGAATCCCGCCGTGTCACGTCACGATCTTCTCGCGGTGCCCCTCGCTCGCTCTCGCCCTTTCGACGCCGCCGTGCTGCTGCTTTTGGAATTAATCGCGGAGATTACCGGTAAATCCGCGCGAGTCGAGATTGGGAAGTTGGTTAATCACGAGGTCGTACTTTGTCGTACGTTCGCCGGGAATCGGCGGCGGTCCGCACGATTTCGTATCGATCGAACGAAAACACCGGCATGTAAAATTTGAATCTGCGTGATTTTATTATTTACGAGGGACACGATTTCAACGAGGTCTTTCTGCTGTTGGGGAAAGGTGGGGTGGAACAAATATTCGTACAGGTCATTAATCGTGTGTCATGAAAGAAATTACTCGACAGGCATCGTCAGAAGTATTCTATTTTACTCCATTTTTTCCCATGGACATTGCGAAATAAATTTTTCCTGAAAATGTGATTTATACGCAGAGAAAAAGAATCAGTTGGATCTACTAAAAAATACTTACGGGGTCGCAAGTAGGTAATTATTTATTTATGCCAATAAAAGTGTTTAATATATCAATTTGATATTTCCTCCTTTCAGTCATGTGGAATAGTAGGTATCTATATGATTGAAAGGAAGAAATATCAAATTGACATGAAAGGAGATTTAATTGATGTAAATAAATAATTTCTTGCGACCCCGCAAGTAATTTTTAGTAGATCCAAGTAATTCTCTTTCTCTGTGTATTATTCGTTAACGCACAGATACCTAACTAGCTTTCTCGATCTCGAAATAATCCCATCCCCTATTCAACCTCCTTAAGGGATAAATTTTAAAAAATCCTGAAACACGTCTTTCTTCTTTTCTAACCGAAAGGCCGGATACCAATTTTCATGGATCTAACTTCACAAATGACGGATTTTCATGTAAACTTATAACCCCTATTTTACTACCTTAGGGGAAGAATTTCGTAAAATTCTTTTTCAATGAGTGTTTACGTCACAAAAGAAACCTATTTTCAAAATTTCATGTAATTAGCTTCAGCAGTTTCAACTTGGCGTTGATGAATCAGTCAATCAGGACACGTTCTTTTATATACACTGTAAAAAAATTCTGCGGTATGGACCTATATAAACTACTTTTATTGTTAAATAACAAGGGCATAAAACTAAATGATACCAGATGTGGTACATATTGATCCGTACCGGTGAAACGATGTTAAAAATTAACATCACTTTTTTACCGTGTAAAAAAATTAATTCGGTACAAAATAAATAATAGAAACAGATATTGATATTGCAATTGAATATTGCAATTGAAAAAGTTTCTGAAGTACTATTTTTACTTCAATTCGGCAAAAAACAGAGCCGCTCCTTTCTGGCTTGTATCCTCCGTTTGTCGAACATAGTTAATGCCGCACTCACGGAGTCGTTTAATGGCCCTTTTACGATGACTCGGAAAAGGTAGGTCGTCTGTCATGAATCATCGCTGTGTCCCTCTCGAGTACACGAAATCCAACGGAGAAGGAAGCGCCTTTTCGATAAACGACTCTCGTTTCCCGACTCATTATGAAAGGAGCACGAAGGATTGTCTCAACAGTGCGATAGGCGCGCCTTATGGAACCGCCTTCAATTCTTCCACGTATCGTTATTATTTAGTTAATGAGGAAAATTATTTCATCGTTAAATGTAATTATTACTATACGCATTAAGAAATTAGAGGGAAGGCTAAATAGTATCTTGTGTTCCCGGTCGAACTTGTCGCAATTGCTGCTGCTTATCCTTGCGCAAGCTCAATCGAAGCTTTCCGCGAGACACGATCACACTCACCGCAGAAGCGTGCGGCGAGTATCTGCAG
The DNA here is from genome assembly GCA_963678675.1 of Xiphydria camelus. Lineage (NCBI taxonomy): Eukaryota > Metazoa > Arthropoda > Insecta > Hymenoptera > Xiphydriidae > Xiphydria > Xiphydria camelus. Next base: position 8,356,918 of record OY783201.1, read on the forward strand.
TAGAACCGCATATAGCATGCTCCTCCAATTATCCGCATTGTCTGCGGCGTGTGTCTATAGGGTCGATGACTTTTTGTCCAGCTTTACGATATCTGGGCAATTTAGGAAGACGGTGAAGAGGGAGGGGGTATTTTCGTTGGGACGGGATGGGAGAATAAATCATTAGACGTCTGTTTTGTTGCTGATAAAGTCGCGAAGAGTTCGGCTTCGTAAAACTCTGTTAGTTGTTGGTTTTAATGAATACCTAATCAGGGTAGTCCAATCTAGGCACACACTAGGTAATTTCTTCAAACTTTTCCTTATCTTCGCCAGAATGTCTTTGTAAGTTTCGTTCGTGTCATGAATTCTTAAAGAAAAACGAACCTGCAGATTTTTCAATTCAATTTATTTAGTTAAAAATGTTTTTTCTAGTTCTTTATATAAATTTGTCTTTATTGGATTGGAACTGCACTGTTAACCATAAGTCGAATAATCACCCTTCACAGTGCCAGATCACCGCTTTTTCCCAAAATATCGTGAAATTACATATTACGTGGAAATCTTCTCGGAAATGTCAGACTTTGTCACCCGATAATCCTGATCGATTTGCAATTCCCGAATGCGGGAACGCTCGACGGTAACAATGGTTGCGTCCCTGTCGGAAAGAAGGATTACATCCTGTTTCGCTTGTCCCCCGGGGGTTGAAAGTGGTAGAACAGCGAATTTCCACCCGGACACTTTCGAATTTCGCCGGTCAGATTTCGCTCCATTTTGCCTGCGTTAAATTCGCTGTTCCGAGGAAACTCAAGCATGGCTTACGGAGTCATCGTACGTTGCTTTTATGAGAGGAGCTGAAATCGAAAAAAAAAAAAATTAATTTTTCGAACCGTTGTGTATTTAATTATGAAAGAATGCGTTCGACGGGTGATTACGAAACAGAATTCCTTTAAAAATCGTAATACGTAATCGTTTTCATGCAATTGTTGTAACATTGTTCTCGAATTATTCATTTTGCATCAGATCGCGATTTTATTTATTATATAACGACATTCTTTTTGTATTCTAAATAAATAACAAAGAATACAAAATAATGGACCCTCCACAATATTTATTTCGATAAGGAGTAAATGTAAAATAAATTCCACGAAGAATTCGCTTCAAACTTTAGGTCGGTTCGTGCAACACACAAAGGTAGATGCTTTTTTTATTCCCACCACTCATTGTCATTCAAACGACAGAGTAGCGCATTGGCAGTGCAGAACGTGCACACTGTGGATGCGCAGCATGCTCCGTAGTCCGTCCGAAAACATAGTAAACACAGTCGTCCGTCGTAACAATAGCGCGTAAGTGCGAAGTTGGAGAATAATGCCGCATTTCTTTAAGTACTCCGTGGTAACTTCAAGCGACGGAGATAAAAGTGCACGCCGACTGCGAATCTTCTATTTTTATCGCTAATGTTACAAAGATTATAAAGAGCTTACAGAAGTGTGCAGAACAACGTACCATAAGCCGTCTGAATTCATCTTGTAGCGGTTCACCCTCGAGCGTCGCTTGTTTGCTCGTAAAACTGGGGCATGACGCGTAAACGTGCCGTCGCGTTTATTGTCAGGGCTGGTGCGATGGGTGTTTGACTGCAGTGTACATACGAGACTAGACTTTGGATAGAATTCTCGTGTATGTAGAATTCTATATGGATTCTCTGGAGAAAATTTTTGATCGGGGAGTCCATGCGGTTTACGAATTACTTTTCTGCAAATCTGTTTCAATTGTAGAACATATTTCGCGATCATAGTTGTACCATGATTTATGGGATCATCATTTTAAAATTAGTACAGTGTAGAAACTAACCTTAAGAAATCTTGTAGACATTTTCTTTCATTACTTAATTCTTTCTAAATTATTTATTTATCCCGAATTATTACGGGAAAACTTTTTAATCCTCGTAAATTTTAAGTGCGAACTTCAGGGTGATTATGCTTATATTTTCGTTGCTTTGTTTTTATTTTAAAAAATCACTATATATACTGAGAGAAAAGGTCTAGTTGAATACGAACCTATTAGAAAATTTAAATTTAAAAATAGATAAATAGGAATTTATTCACATATAGTCTATTTGAATTAAATCAATATTTCGAATATCTTTTCAATCAAGCGCAAACCTAGTAGAACATTTATTTAATTGAAATAGACTTTTATTCGACGTGAATAAATTCCTATTCATCTCAAATAAATTTGAATATTATGTTTGTATTCAACTAGACCTTTTTCGTGAGTATAGATGCTTTCTGACTAATGCGGATTATGGGGCACTCTGTACGTCAATTCATGGGCCAATAATATCGCACAGGCGAGTCTGTCGGCAATGTACGAGCGGATAAGATAAAGGGCAAACGACAGTTTTTATATAGGAAGGATTACGGTTACCGCGAGGGACAAAACGGTTGAGTAGGGACGGGACAGTTATGGATCAGCCGAGGACGACACATGTGGTACGTTAGGGAGAAAGAGACGCCTTTGTAATTTTGACCTCTGCATTCGTACACGCTCGCGGCACTTTTGGGTTTTATAGAAACGCTGTTTATAATTGTGATTTCTACTTGGAATACAGAGAAATGCTTGGAAGCGCGAAAATATGTTAATCGTAAAAATAAGAAAAAGAGCTACGAAAGAATCTAACAGAGTCTACGTCGATATTTCCACACGTTGCCATCTGCTCGAAGAACACTCCTTCGCGCAGACCCTTTCCCTCCGCTCTTTCCATAATTCAGATACCTTCTCTATATGTATAATATATAGCGTCGAACCACGATCACCGTATATATTTCATCTTTGAACTTCCTCAAGATATATCACACGACCTACCGGAGAAAAAAACCCATCGTAAATAGTATGTACGTGCCGAGAGATTCATATGAATTTTTATATCATAGATATGAAATCTTTTGAAAAGAAGAAAAATCTTTAAGACAGAAGTTTGACTTTAAAAACTGAACAATTCTTCCCTACAAAATTTCGCTCTGTTTTCAAAATAGTTTCGCACTGTCCAACTTTAGGAGTCAATTCGCCCTCTTCAACTTTATCCACAAATTTTTCCATAAAATATAACACTGTAACGTCCCGGAAAAGAAACACAACACATCCGAGGGACAAAAAAAAATAATTCGAAATCAAAAACGAATATGGAGAACGCTAAATATCCGAGTCCACAGATTCTCCACACACCCCGTCGCGTTCAACATTTTCCCCACGTTTCCTTCTGCTCGGGGACCCTCGTTCCCGCTCCTCCCCCAATGCAGATGCCATCCCCATGCCCGCACAGCCACGCACACCACGATCACCATACGTATCTTCCCCCGCTCCGCCCCTCAAAATTCCCACAAGACAGCCGTAAAAACACGCGCGTCGCTCGGGGTATACCCACACGTCGTCTTATCTAGATTTTCCTAAGAGCGTCACGGATGCTGCGATTGGGAAGCGTAAACCCGAATAAATTGAATGGGGGTTTTCCGGACGTATTCAAAAATGCGGATAAGAAAAAGATATCTTCCTATAGATACACGGAGAAAGAAATGCATTAGATTTGATTAAATCGGCGGTTACGGACGGGGGAATGCAGATTCAGATACTCTCGCACTAATAATTGACTTGAATGGACTACAGCCTGTTTCCTTCAAATAGCCGTTAATCGTTACAACCAAATTTATCAGTCGAAGCAAATAGTTCTGCATTCTCCCACCCGTAAACGTCGATTTAATTGAATACATCATTTTTTTCTCGGTGTACATATATATAGCGATACACAGGTGCCAATGACGTGAAACTACCCCAATTCTTTTTTCTCCCCCGCCAATCGCTCAGACCCGTTAAATCGCTGCACGTAGTTCGATTATTAGTACCCCTAAACGGAAGATCGGTTTCGACGATATCAGCGGCGCGCGGGATGGTACTATAGTGATGACGATGACGACGACGACGACGACGACGTCGGCGGCGGTAGCAGCGGCGTCGGTGCTTTCGCGCGAGAGAGAGTACGGCGCAGGTGTGCGGCGCTGGCCCGGCCGCTGCCGTCCCGTACGCCTTGTGTACTTCAGGGGTGGAACGAGGAGGGTGCGAGGGGTCGTGAGGGTGGGGGCGAGGGGGGCGGTGCGTCAGTGCCTGCAGTGAGCCCGGCAGTGAGGCGAAACGTTGGGCTCCGCGCGGGAGTCTCGTGTGCCCGCTTCCTACGGGCTACCCTCGGCCGACACGCGCGACTTAACCCCGGCTGTCCGGCCGCCGCGAGCTTTTCGGGCCCACAAGTGAGCTTGTTACCTTCCGGTCGAAAAAGTCGTTTCCGCAGAGCGGCTCCGGTGACGCGGCGACGATCGTGCGGATCGGAAAGGCTTCCTCACCCTCCCCCTCCCCCTCTCGATCACCGCCGGTCCAGTGACGATTGGAAGATCTCGTCGTGCAGCGTATTTTGCAATCGTTTGTGTTCAGTACATCGCGTGCTCGGGCGAGGAGCGTCCCGAATCCTTGGAGCCGGTCCAAGAGAGACGTCTCTCTCGCTGGAGAAGGGAACTCGCGCCGGGCTCGCGAAAGAGTCCCCCGCACGGTGTGGCGTCGCGCAATGCGGATTGTCCGTGCGACGAGACTGCCAGAGTCCTTTCGGTTAGAGGGAAAGGGTCTTCGGTGCGTGTAGGGAAGAGATTTTAGGTAGGAGCGCTCGCAGGATCGGTTTAGCGTTTCTTCGATTAATTAGATTCCGGCGATCGTCTTCCTTTGTCTCTCGAGGTGCGCGATGCTGGTGGGACTTCGGTCCGAGTGAGCATTGCGGTTTTTCCGTGATGCTCTTGCTTGAATTGGAGTTTTCGGAGTCGTTGCTAAATATCATCGGAGAATGCGCTTATTTCACTTGAGAGGTTTGTTCTTTTGTAGAATTTCTCGTTTATTTAGAGAATTGAGAAATCTGCTCTCTCACACAATTATATGCAATTCTGGCATTTCTGTTATTCGCGGGTGTTTCATTTGCGTGCGACGAGTGGTTCGCGAGGAAGCAAATTATCCAGGTGGACCACGCGCAGCTGTCAATGGAGAGCTCGTCGACACTGTGTTTGTGGCTATTGCATCGTGCGTCGGAACGACGAAATTTTGTACGGATATATATCGGATTTTAAGAAATACGTGCAGAATATTTTGAGTTGTAAATGGACGATAATCATCAGGGTCATCTGCAGAATCTTTCAATTAAAAGATGTTAAGAGTGGCAGAGCATCATAAAGAATCGCGAACATAATAAAGACCGGTATAACTCGCGATTGGCTGGGGACGGAGAGAAAAATATTTCCAACAAAAGAGTTGCGGAGATCTAGTAGCTCTGCAACTTTTGTGTGTTCATGAGTTTTTCTTCTCCGATCGCCCGACCACGAGATATTTCAATCTCTATTGCGATGGAAGATTGGTGGGGGACGGAGACACCTTTAAGGGGACTGTTATATATTGCGATTGGCTGTTCGCAGGAAAAAGTTCTTCCAACAAAAGTTGTAGAGCTTTGTAACTTTTGTCTGGAAGCTTTTCCTCTCCGACTATCAAGACGTGAGGTAGCGCAGATTCTTTAATTGTACTGAGCTGCTGCGAAATATATAATATGCAACAGTGCACCATCGAGCTATACGTATCCACTAGAATGTTGCACGCATGACTGAAAAAAAAATTTTAAGTTGCTTTCGTCATAAATCTGTCGAGGCCTAATCCGTAAAACTCTTATCTCTCTCGGACCGCGCGTAACTTATCTGCCAGTGCATCGATCTTTATTTTTATGAACTCAGAAAGCCTTCCAAAAATGTATTTTCTGTTCCTATATAGCCTACACTTACAGCACCGCGTTTAGTCGCGATTATTGAATGAAGAGCGCGGCGTTTAATCGGGTTTGTTAATGAAACAAGCGCTGTCGTACTTCACAGCGGAGTTCACCCGTGCGGTTTAAACGCGGTAAAGCAAGTACCGTTGTTTTTCGCATAGTCAATTTATTTTCTGGGTCGCTAGATAGGAATCGCCGGCATAGCTATACCTAAGCGTTCACCGCGTCGTAGGAGAGTCGAGTGCATCGTAAATTCCGATGGTTTTTTTTTTCAAATTTTGCAAAGGGCCGCCTATCTTTGAGAACATTTTTTTTTCGCGAGATCAAATCACCTTTCTAATTAAAATTATGACCTCTTCTTTTCAAGAAAATTGACCACACGCAATGTACCGCAAAGTAGAGTACAATTTTGTTTTTCAATATTAATCTGCAGTTTTCCTATCCACGAATCATATACCGATTTCTAAATTTTCTTTTGCGATCTCTCGCTATCCTCCAAGCAATACACTTTAGTCAAAATATTGTCACTGACTAAATGACGTGTTTTTTTTTTATCAAAATGACATCAAACGTCTTTCAGAAATGAAAAAATAGTGAGGTTTTATTATTTTGCCATTTCGGAGAGACGTTTGATGTCATTTTGACAAAAAAAAAATTACGCCATTTAGCAAGTGACATTATTTCAACCAAAGTGTCTCGCTTGGGCCATTATTGATGCGCTTCTTCGTTCCTATCCCGATAAGGAGAAAATTCAGTACCCCAAAACCGTCAAAGCCCCGCCGCAATTTCTACCAATTCCCGCGCCATCCGCGCCAACTTTCCGATTCGCACGACGTCGGAGTTTTGCGCGCGATCAATCCTCCCCCCCCCCCACGAAGTTCCCCCGCGCCGAAAGGAAGTCGAGTGCCCGCCGCGAAGTGCCGCGCGAATTACGACCAGACGCGCGGCGAGCCCGAGTTCGATCGCGACGCTACGCTCCCGAAAAAGAATGGGAGTACCATCACAGGGTGTTTCTTCGTGTGACGCGCACGCAGGGCCCAGGATGAATGAGTGACCGTGCGACGAGGCTCGGCAGAGTCGCACGCCCTCCGTTCGACAGTGCAAACTCGCTCGCTCGAGGGGCTGCCCCTCGGAAACCGACGCGCGCGAGTGCGAGGATGCGTCCCCGACGTCGATACGGGGGCGGCTGAGACTGCGGCAGCGGAAGTGCAAAAGCGCGCGAGCCAACGGGTTCGGCCGCAACCGGACTTGTATCGGCGAAGTGGAAAAGTGAAGTGCAGTTGCCGGGGTACGCCGCGGTCGTCCACCTTCGACGCGTACGTCGATCCTCGCACGGCGGTGCGTCGAAGCACGGGAAGGTCCTCGCGCCGTAGCCGCGCGCCACGGTTCACGCGTGCACTGCGCCGCGGCAGAGCGAGCGCCGCGGTTCGTGCTTGGTACGAGATCCCGCGCCGGCAAAAGTGCACGCGCTCACGTGCACCGAAAAGTAATACGCCGAGTTATCGCTCGGCCGGATCTCGTCGCGGCGGGAGAGAGGCATTCGTGCAGCCTGCGGCGGCGACGCGGCTCTCGGTTCTGGAATCGAGTGGACGCGAATGGTGGGGTTCAACGTGAGCTCTCACGTGGAAGCGGGCGCGCGCGAATTCGGTTTTTAGTAATAGAAAAAATATTCATATTTTTAAATTCAATTTTCAATCCGCATACATATTCAACATCACACGAGGAAGTAAATATACGAGAAAATAATTATTCGTCGAGTTATAAATACGTTTCTCTCTGGAACATTGTGACGTTGGCGAAACGCCAGAGAGACGCACTTATTGCTAAGTTGCGAGTGCGAGAGAGATAGGCTCAGAGCGCGTTGATGTAGCCTATGCTACAAAATGTCGTTTTCCAGCTCAGGTAAAGCCGAAAATGAAAAATGAAAAGCACGGGGTAAATAATCTTGTCCGTATTTCTCGAATTTGCGATAAAAAAAATTGCTTAAAAACTGTATTGCAGGCTTCACAGTGTGTTTCCTAGTCCCCTTTATTCCTCTATTTTTTGTTTCCCCCTTTTTCAACCTAAAACTCATCATTTTCATCTTTTTCCCCCGTTAATTCAACATTTTCTCTCTAAAACCACTTATTATTCAGCTTCTGAGTTGAATTTGTCTTTTCACCGTTCCAAATTACGTGAAACGGATCAAAATGGTCAATTTTTTTGCTAAAATAATATAACTCCTACTTTATCTACCTGCTTCAATATTTCGTTTACAATATAACAACCTAGTTGAATGTTTCTTATCAGAAACTTGATTCGACAAACGATCTCTTTCCCTTAAATCAGATCGTGATACTATGAGATGTAAATCTTTAAGTTACAAAAATATCCTTCATTCATTTAATCTCCTTTTTTGATCAAAATTGTTTCCTTTTTTCACAAAATTTCCTCTATTTCCCCTAAATTGAAAAAATAGGAGTTGTGAAGCCTGGAATTGGCATCCCTTTAAAACACCGTTCTTCTCTTTGCCGTTCCTTGCGACTGCAGACCATTGCAAGAATGATCGGCTCCGTGAGTCGAATTCGGATTTATTCCGCGGTATTTCTTTTCGTCAAAGGAGGCTCGCGCATTCAGGGTGTGCACCTATTTCATGCGCGGCTCGATTCATCGCGACGGGCCGCAATCGAGTCCACCTCGGAGATACGTAACGTAGTGTGCGTAATGAGGTTCACGAGGTACGGCTCTGCGCCGGCCGCGAAGTCGTGTTTGCACTGTGCAACGTTACCGCGGTGCAAGGGGGGGGGGGGGAATCCTAAGTTAATTCTACTGAGCCCCGTGGAGACCCTAGCGGTCGAGCTTAGCAGTCGCGAGGCTCATTGAGTAGTCGTATCTGGATTTGGTCAGACGGACGAACGTTTCGTGCGTCGTAAGTGGGCTAGAGCTATTTGAATTGGACCGCTAAATTCTATGGAAATTTTAGGTGATTTGAGGTCCACTTAAATTCTTGAACATCAAATAATTCTTCCTGTGTATATCCAAAAGAGCTGCCGTTTATTTGTAAGAATCCACACGGGAAAAAATGATTTTGCAGTCTTAGCAAAACTAGGTTTTGTTAAGAATTATTTGCTACCATGACGAAAATATCATCTGTGGCAGCAAAAGATATATCCAACAGTATAGAGAGAGTAAAAATATTTGCTGGGATAGCAAACATTTTTACAGAAAAAAATTTCGCTTTGATTGCAGCTATATCTGCTATTATTATTGGACATATTTTTTGCCGCCACAGGTAATATTTTTGCCATGACGATAACAAATTTTTTAGGTTTTGCTAAGGTTGCACAATCTTTTTTTTTCGTGCAAAGGCTTTACGCAGGGTCATTTTTCCGATATAGTCTAGTAGGTAATTCTGGTGGAGAAGGATCGATATTTCTCCGAAGGCACGAGGATAAGGACTCGACTCCCTGTTACTCCTCTGTCGTTAAGTTAACTGCTATTTTTATACCTTTCCTCGCCATTTATCCGTGACTAGACGTCATTTTCCTTTTGTCGTTACGAATGGTTATTTATATATTTGTACGGAAGAAAAGAAACGATCGAATCAAGTAACGTATCCGAGATAAATGTCCTACACGTCATTTTGTGGGGGTAATCGTACCACTTCGATCTATTTCCATGCCTTTCAATCAATGTATTGTTCAAAGTAATGGAATATTTTGCTTTGGAGAAATTCATGGAATTCAAGAGAGCGCGATTATTTTGTTTTCTGACCGGGTGGAAAAGTGTACCGTTCCTTAATTCACTGCAGGAAGAACAATCAATCTCTCTTCCTTTACGAGTTTTGATGTGAAAGTATTAACAGTCTAGTTTTCCGGGATTGAAAACTTTGTTCCGATCTCCTTTGATTTATGACTCGCCGTCATTTTTATACTGAAATCGTTCCTTCACTCTCGGTTACGGATGGCTGCAGGATAATGATCGATCTCTCCTGGTATGACGCGTGCTATCGTCAAGCGCCACTTGTTTTTTGATTGAAGCATGCCTCCGCCGATGTACCCTGGGCAATGGCGCAAAACGGTGCACAATCGGGGTGGTTTGGAAAAAAAAATAAAACCTTCTTTGTAGCTGTATACGATTATTGTCATTTTCGATTAAAAAATATTAGATGGTCGCGAATCCGATTTTGAATAATTGATGCAATACAATTAAATCCACGACTTTACAAATATGTTTTTCTCGTAATTGCAACTAACCTCAACATTTAAAGGAATGCCGAGTTTCATCAATTTGCACTCTGTAATATATTAGATACACCGAGATAAATAATTGCTAGTGTCAAAAAAATGTTTCTTGATTAAAAAACATAATATGATCTTATTCTTGATCGAAGAATATATATTCACGATTCACAAGAATACCATAGTGGAAGGAGACATTTTTTTCTACTCAAAAGAAAACGATTACTCGAGCCTATCAAATATTTTCCTGCACGAAGAAAATTATGGTTTAATCCTGAAATTATGTCACATTTTTGATTTAACAAATCATTTTATTACAACAGCAATTATTTCTCTCAGTGTACACGATGCAACAACGATACACTCGAAACGAGACCTATTTTTAACTAAAAATCGGAAAATCTTTGCGTCAGCTTTCACTGCGCACTCGCGTGCATTATCTTCACTTCGCACGCCACTGTTGCCGCATACCCTGTACATACAGGTATACATAACGAGACACGATTTCGCGGGGTATCGGGGAAAAGAAAGAGATAAAAAAGAAGCGTTCCGATCGATTTCGAGCCTGTCGGTAAGGTCTGCACGTTCCTCCGCGTTTAAATCGCTGCATCGCGGAGTAAGTAGGTTTATCCCGGTGCAGGTGCGATACCTGCGCAGTCGAGGCGTCGACGCAACGCCATGGTTTCGCGGGAGAAGCGAGAGGAGGAAGGAAGCGGAGAAGCGGGTTCTCTTCTCCCCTTTGCTCTGCACGCTCGCGCCATGTGTGGGTGCAGCGATACAGCATTGCGACGACGTCGCGTCTGAAAGCGCAGGGCGTCGTGATAGATATAAAACGGGGGGAAATTCGGCCATGTGAGGAAGGAGCGTGCCCCACGGTCACATCGAGACTCGAATGTTAATTCCGTTAAGATCCGGAAACAGTCACCCCTGTCAACAGGTATCGCCGAGTGGGGTTGAACTTCGATGTGGTTTTAGTGTGTAACGTTCGTCCTGGTTTTTTATAGACCGTTCACTAAAGCATTTGTACGTGCCGCTCTGGTCTAATCGGTATCTTATGTTTTGGTTCTGGCAGATGCTAATCATTCATTCGAAATATTTCGTTTTATTTTGTTCCGAAAATCAGAGTGGTGTGGTCGATAGCTGGGAGGGAATTATAATAGAAGAAAATATTTAATATCCCTTAAAATTGCTTGAGATTCTCGAAAAATCAGAGAATTTTTTTTCGTAATTTTATCAGAGGGTTGTTACTCATTGATACTTTGTCAAAAATCGAAACCTCTGGAATGGTCGCTCGACCCCATCCCGTTTTATCTATTTTTTTTTTCGCGCTGATCACGAAAACCGCAGTTGTTAAATCAATACCACACGGAAGAAATATAAGATATCACCGAATTTATGCACGAGAGATTTTTTTCTCAAAAAGTCACCAATATCTTAGCGTGTCTTTAAGATTTCCTTAATATACCTCTAACTTTTGGAATCAGTATGAAAAACTACATCGGATAAAATATTAATTATTCGCAAAAATCGAAACCTCTTAAATCGATTTCTCGGTCACCCTATCTTATGCATTTTTTTTCGCTCGGTCGAGAGTTCAATCCCAGAGATTTTGATTTTCACAAAAATGTGAAGAGGTACGTTTTGTCATAACATATTGCCAAAAATCGATATAACTGAAATTTATCGCTCGACCTTCTGCATTATCCCTAAATTCCAAAAATCGAAAGATATTTCGGATAGATTACGAAATAATCACCACCGTCGACAAGTATTTCACTCCTAGCCTCCTTAACCGTGTCACCTTGCCGCGCTTATTTCGACGACGTCGTCATCCTCGGCCGGATATTAATCCGTTAGCAACAGCATTCTAGCTTCCGAATATTTCCTTTGTAAACCAGTAGGTAGAGCATCTAGATACCGGATAAGGGTTCGGTCGGCACAGCTTCAAGTCGCTCTCGAAACGCGACATTCCGCTTCGAAGGAATATCAACCCTTCGAAGTTTGAGTATCAAACAAAGATCAGCCAAAACCAGATTAATTAGGGTAAACCTCGTTCGAAAGGTAGCTCGACGAAATCTTTTATCGCTCACTGAGAGAAATTTTATAGATTGTACGACAATGCTAGCAGTTTATTAGTAAAAGAATAAGTTCGTTATCTTAGCAATATGTATTTATATTTCAACTATACGCGTATAGTTATTTCAGCAATACGTATTGCTCTTGTTACTATTTGGTATTGCTATATTACGAACACCTATATCGTCTAGTTATCCTCATTTAGCCTTAAAGTATAGCTATCATAGCTATACTTATTGCTGTTCGACCTTCAAATTTCTCTCAGAGAACCACAAGAACCGACGCGACCATTCGCGACCTCGATTCCAGAACCCGTCGCAGACGCCCGACGTCCGCCCGGCGGTAGAAAGCCTCTAATCCAGCCCAGCGCCAAGATACGAGTATTTCTCACGGTAGGAATGCGTCGATAGAGTTCGAACGTCGCGCGCGGCGTGCCAGGCGAACGCGAGTTTCCCGTGCTTCGACGGATTCGCCCGTGGCTCGAAAAGCGCGTCGCGGTTGTGCGGTAACCGCGCGGATCGCTGCTACGATCGATAGAGAGTGACGGAGGATAACGTGCAGGTGTGAAGGAAGACGGAAGACAGGGAGGACAGAGCGGGAAATCTCTCGAGAGGAAGAAGAGCGAGAGCAAAGGTGTCGGAGAGAGAAAGAGGTGGAGGGAGTAGCAGGAGCGCCACGATAGAGCCACGGTCAGATAGATTAGATGGTCGAGGTGCTTGAGTGGCGGCCCTGGGAGCCTACGGGGCCGTGCAGGCCACCTCGCACCTCCCCAAGTCTCCCGCGGAGCTCGTGCGAGCCTCGACCCCCACTTCGGGCCTCCGCCTCGGCGGGTCCTAGCCTAGAGTTTCCGGCCGGAAAGAAGCGGGCTCCCTCGAGGGGCCCCGTCCAAGCGAGCGAGGCTGGCGAGCGCAATGTGGCAGAGCGGGGGCATGGGCGCCCATGCGGCCAACAATCCCTGGATGAAGCTGATGGGTATAGTGCACAAGGAGAGGCGGCACCACGAATCGGGAGGAGGTGCAGCGGGAGGCCAGGGCTCGGCGACTACTGGCAGCAACGACCGGAATCTCAACCAGTGAGTAGTAATACGTGACGCGAGTAAGAAATCGGGAGACCTGTTGGAGTGTATAGTTTTTGAGAAGCTCTCTTTTGCGATTTTGTGGAATACGTAGTTGCAGGGATACCCGTACCATGTGAGGTTAAGCTTACTCGCCGTGAAAGAAACTTCAATCGTTATTATTTCATTGTTTAAGAACTTTTGGCCTACATCGATATGAAACTTTTTTATAGATGAAAATGTAGGTTTATAGTGTACTGGAGTACAAGAGGGAGGAGATGCTTTATTTGCGAATGTATATGGGAGAGAGGGGTTGAAAAGGGTGCTAACACTTCTCGGGATACTACCAAAAATCGTTCTCGCCAACTACGCCTAACCGCGGGAGAATGGTTAAAGTACACATGTAAATGGAGGGAAAGGTTGAAAAGGTCCATCGCATCTCGAGGAAAGGTTGTTGCGGACTCGCGGGGGCTGTAACCGCCAGTCGAGCCGAGTTTTATGATTTCCGATGGGGAACGGTGGTAATGTCGCGAACGGGGCGCGCTATCGGGAGGGTTGCTCCCCCGTGTACCGGAAACTTTCTCACACCCCGCCGCGGAAGGGACCGACGACTCGTAGGAAGAGAAATGCGCGTAAGGAAAATCGTTAAAGGTTTCGAAGAGCTGCGAAGTTACGAGGTGGAAGGAAGTGGGAGGCGGTGATTAAACGATCGTTGTGAGTTCATTGGATGATGTACTCAAGCCGGATGAGAGAGTAGAGACGTTGCTTTTATTGCGGAACGCCTCGTCTGCGCGATACGAAATTAATTCTCGTCGGTCGTTATTAATTTCATGGAAATTTTACAGAGATTCGCGATATTGCAATTTGTATACATTAATGTTTTATTGGTAATAATATTGTCGTCAAATCTTATCTACGAGTTTCTGTTGTTTTTCTCATTCTAAAGAAACTTTAGGGGATACAAATTACAACGTTGTATGTAATAATTTATTACAAGTTACTTGATTTAATATTTGATTATTGCAGTTAATAGTGGAAATTGGATTCCCTTTGGTCGTCATTAATTTCTTGGTTTTCCAAAGATTCTCGATTTTTTGCTATTATTTTTACTCTAAAGAAATTTTGATTGCACGTAATAATTGATTACAAATTACTTGACTTAACGCTTGATTATTGTACTTATTAGTGGGAATTGGATCAAAACAGATTGCGTCCTACTATTTTTCAACCACTCGAGGTCATCCGATATATTTCAAGGGTATTTAAGCATCCCCACGATATATGCTACGCAGCATATATTGGGTGTAGGGCGCCCTACATAAATCGAGGGCGTGTATATCACGCCCTACGCTTCCACTTTGGATACTTATGAAATTCATCGTCTGCTCGAAGATGAAAGTTAAGTAGGTACTACAAGATCGTAGTCGCGTCTCGAGAGTTCCCCTCTCCTTCTCTCTTTCTCTCTCTCTCTCTCTCTCAATCAATTAATCTCTTTTCCTCAATCAAAAATAAGACATAATTTTAGGATCAAGTCATGATTTTCTTCGTGCAAGAAAATATTTGATAGGCTCGAGTAATTGTTTTTTTTTCGCATAAAAAGAATTTTTTGTCCAAACGAAGGTACCTTGAATCAAGAATACATGTTCTTAGATCAAGAATCTGTATTCTTAAAAATTTGTATGATCACGTGTCTTCGATTCAAGACATTTATTGACATTAGCAATTATTTCTCTCAGTGTAGTACTCGTAGCTATACATATTATGTATATGCGAGTAGGCTTCAACATCCCTTATTTTACATCAAAGTTGTAACCGAACACGGTTTCCCTCGGGAGAAAAGCAAGTTTCCAAGAAATGTTTTTGCATTGGTCCGCGCAGCATATGTGCAAGGATGCACGTAGTTGGGGGAATCAATTTATATAGCAGCAGCAAGAGACTGTATAGCGATGTTTCGTAAGAACTTTAGATCTGTCATGTGCAGAACTTCTTACATCAGCTTGAAGTTTCGAAGCAACCGCCGGTTTATATATAAGTACAGGGTCCGGCAGGGAGGTATGGAGTTTTTGGAAAGAATGACACACGCTTGTTTTTGAACGAATTTAAAAATCTATTGTTTTTAGACATTAGTCGCATGTTGCCATTGCAGAATACATAATATAATTTTATATGGATGTAAAAGAAAGGTCCAAGTGTAAAATTGAAATGGCATCCCGCAACGAGTAGATATCAACCATCCTGAAAACATTCGCTCCACACAGGCGCGCATAACAGTCGTCTCCAAACACCATACCTCCCTACCGGACCCTGTACAACTGATTTACATCCGACTGCAACATCCTGTGGTCTCTCAACATCAGTGTGTCCATTATTTGCAATTCATTGCAGCACACGATTATTTCTCATTAAGAAAAACTGAATTTCCGACAACATTTTTACCCTCACCCTTTTCCCGCCTCCGTTCTATTCTGCTCACCCCTCCTCGCAACATCCATCTGTTACTCTACATATTTCAATTCAATATTTTACATTCTTCAAGCACGCGCTCCAATATTCCCCCACCTCGCAATAAATGTACATCACCACGAAAGGAGGCTATATATATACGGAATACGTACAAAGAAGTAAGAACTTTATGTAAGCATCGACGACAATGGAAAGTGGAGTACGTACGTGCACCATCTCGCACAGTTTCCACACCTACCTGTAGCATAAATGCATATTTGCGCAGCACTTATACCCCCCGAGTGATCGAAGTACGCCACCACATACACCGCCCCTATTCTTCCGCGATACGGGTATCTTTCATTTATGAGGTTCATCCACCCGTTCTGTTACGTGTACTGCTCTAGTGAGACGCGAACGTGTGCATACCCATACGATACTGTTTACCGTTATTCTTGCTTTCGTGTGGGAGGATCCGTACGCGAACGCGGACCGAGCGATAGACAGGCCTCCCTGGAGCTTTGACACGCAACGCATCTAGTCGCGCGCCGTCATCGTGAAATCCATCGCGATCGCAGGTCCACCGTGCCAACGGCACCACCGGAGAAATACGTGAATCCCAAAGAGCTTTCGAATTCCGGTCGAGCCATTGTCGAAATTGCCAAATCGATCACGAGTCCCACGCTATCGGCCGGTGCGAAGTTGGACCGCGCGAATTTCGAGGGGGTGACACGAGCGGTCACCGGGCAATTTTTCACATCGGCTTTATTCGCCACCGCTTGATAATCGCGCTCGGGTCAGGGCTCTGTTGGCCTCGCCTACGTTTCGAGCGATGCTGCTCGATATACAATATTTCGTCGATGTGATTTATACGAGCGTTACCGCCCTCCCATTTCTCCGACGATTTTTGACACTGCGCGTGGACGTACCGTGGGAGAAATTTGCGACGAGAATTTTCCGCCCCTCTGTATGAGGTTTGCAAAGGACATTCGACGAACACGTGGCGTAGGGTAAAAGTGGGATAGACGCCCAAAGTGGGTTGAAGAGGAAGTTAAAAATCGATTGTAGAGAGAGATATCGGAAAAAAGTTTAAACAAGAAATATTCCTCAGTATTTTTACTATAAAAAAGCTACTCTACATTTTTTCATCTATTTCCACAGCGTTACGAAATAATCGCATTCGAAGTTAAACTGAGAATGCACTGAAAAAAATTATTTAGATAAAATGACAAAATGCATCTGGTTAAACGAGTTTAGTTATTCTAATCGAAATATTAATAAGTTGAACCAAATATTTAACTATTCTAGTTACATGTCTAGTTATTCTAATCAGAGAGAAGGGTCAGTTTAATCAAATAGATGAGAAATCCGCACTTCACCAAACGGTTTAGTTATCGTCTTCAGGATTTTGGTTAAATTAATCAAGGTTATTTTTCCTAGTGTGGGGCGTCTCTATCCCACTTTTACCCTACTCGTTCACGAGTATTAATCTAAATATCGTACCTATTATATAGCTCGATTATTATACGAAGGATGCTTCAAAAATGTTTTCTCCCATTTTTCTACATCCCTAATTGTAATAAGTTCTACCATCAACGTTTCACGGCCGAGGAAACCGTGTTCACCGGTCCGCGCGTTGCTAAATTACGGTCGAGTCCGAGCGTCCGGGGCTCGTGATAGGGTACGCTTTCATCCACGTAACGACTCGACGGAGGAGCGAAAGAGTGTGTTATTCGGGATATTCGTCAGTCTCGCAGTTCTCTCATTTTTTACTGGTTCTTTCGTAAGATTCTTCTAAGGTTTACTCACGAAATTTTATAAAATACCTATTTATTTAATCTTTGATTAGAAGTTATACACTGAGAAAAATGTTTAGGTTGCACAGCAATTAATAGTATAGCTCTGATAGCTATACTTTATGGCTAAATGACAAGTTGACCAGACAGTATAGGTAATATAGCACTAACACAAATATGCCAAGAACAATACCTACGCATTGTTGAAATGACTATAAGTACAGTTGAAATTGCTATTTATAATGATAAAATATAAATACGTATTGATAAGGAAACCAGAAACATATTCTTATATTAATAAACTACTACACTGAAAAAAATAATTAGGTTAAAATGACAAAACGCACCTAGTTAAACGTGTTTAGTTATTCTAACCAAAACACTGGTTAGTTAATCCAAATATTTAGTTATTACAACTAAAATTTTAATTATTCCAATGAAAAGTTTAGTTATTTTAACCGTAAATTGGTCAGTTTAACCAAACATACGGAAGATCCATATTTCATTAAACGGAGTGGTCATCATCTCCAGGAATTTTGTTAAATCGATCACGTTATTTTTCTCAGGACAGCATTGTCATACACAATCTATAAAATTTCTCTCAGTGTACTTTTATTCTGTCGAATGAAATGAGCCTATTTGTCACTGACTCGAATGAATCAAGAGAATATAAAAAATACATTAAAAGAACTAAGTACCTAGCCGACACATTTAATTTTTAATTACTGCTAATACTTTCTCGATCCGCTCTCCCGTATGCAAAACCCTAAAGGCGACCCACGAAACGTTCCCAATCCAAATACACCAACGTCTATATACAGCGGTTAATTATAACTCAGGTACGATGCATACGCCGAAGTACCGTAATAACACCACGCTCGTCCCTGCGTGATTGCGTGAGTAATATATCCGGACGCGCGCGGGTCCGACTTCCTCCACCAGCCGAAGGCACGCGGAATGACGCGCGTGATTTACACACCGTATTACAAGTCCCATATACGCTTGCCTTATCCGTAAGTAATTCAGCGCCAAGGAACGCGTGTATTTATTCGGGATATTTCGAGCGCGGGCACGCGTGGATGACGGCAGCGCGAGGAGGAGGGGGTAGGGGAAGAAAGTGAGGGCGGAAGACGAAAGTTTGAGCTTTTTTTGCTGCTCGATAAGCGCCATTACGCGAGTCAACGCGCTATGAAATCCGCAGCGGCGCATTTAAATAAGAAACCTCTATCCGATCCCCGCGTGCGCTCGGGGTTATTGTAATTCTAATGCATTTTGGGGAAGCGCCGGAAAAGCGAGAAGGGGCTGCGATGTTGCTCACGCATGAAATATTTAGGCGCGATGCCCGCGGGGCGGACCTTCGTTCCTTCGTATAATAAAGTCATTGGATGCGACACCGTGATAAATACGTCTCGTAAAAATAATAGGCGTGTGCCGTCAACCGGAGCGTTTATACCTTGACGCGCTTCTCTCGTTGTTGTTTGAGAAAAACGGGGGTTTTTACTCGCGGATGATGTATCTTAGTGGACTCGTATCGATGGGACAGTTTCAGGGAATGTCGATTGGTCTCTCTTTCGAGAGGGATGAATATTTATCAGCGCGACAAATTAGGCATGCAGTCTAGCATACAGAGGAGACACTGTGACGCTGGAGCGAGCGGCCAGTAGTTACGGTCCGTCGTGCGTCTGCCGCCTTACCGTGACTAGTACGGCGACGGACGTATGACGGACCGTAACTACTACCTGCTCTGGCTGCTAGCTTCGGTACTGTGGAAAGTATTCGTAGGTTCGATATCCATAAATTGATCGTCATTTTTTTATATTGTTCTTTTTCTAATTAATTTTGAAGCTTTTAAGAAGTAGTTGCTATAGAAGGTTTATCGAATATATAATTTTAGTATTTATTTGCGTACATCGACACGATTTCTTTCATTTTTCTGATAATGTATCGACATAGCGACTATGTTAAAGTAATAAACTCGCCCCCATCTTGAGTGGCGAAATGTTAAACGAAAACAAAGCGACGGGAGAAAAAGCCGACGTGAGAAGCCGTACGTTCACCGCAATTGGTATTAAAGCGTTTGTTAATCGGATCTACTTGCCTCTATATATATATATCTATACATACGTACAGATATAGATCAAGGCGTGCAGTGTCACACTGACGACGATCAAAGAGATAAACGACGGGGGACGGAAATTAAATTTTGCGGGACGGACGACTGCAGTAAAACCGCGTCGCCGGAACGTCTCGATGCTCCATATCCCATGTAGCACAATTGCATTGCGTTTCGCGTTCTTATTTTTACTTCCAGCCAGACTCGGCGTCTCAGGCGAATGCTTTAAACGATCGATGCCAAATGTCTCCTCCTTCGCTCTCGAGATAGAGATGACGTGGGCCAAGGTCGATACTATGTGAGAGTACTGCTCATACATCGTCGAACTCGTCGAGTGCTTTGTGGTCAGTTATACTGAAACTCTCGTAGAATGTAAAGTTCATTGCGACGGTCTTATATGGAATGTTAGCTTTCCACCCGCGACTTTGTTCGCGTGGATCTCGAAATAAATAGTAATAGAAATTACCAGCTGACTAATTAATGGTTCGAAAAATTCCACCACCAATTTTAACCTTAGAAATAACGGAATTCCCATATCAATTTTCATTTCTATTTTCCCTCCTTTAAGGGATAAATTTCAAAAAATCCTGAAACATTTCTCTATTAATTTCTAACCGAAAGGCCAAATACCAATTTTCATGGGTCAAACTTAAAAAAAAATATCAGATTTTCATAGAAACTTACATCCCCTATTTTACCACCTCAGAGGAAGAATTTCATAAAATCCTTTCTTATAGTGGGTGCTTACGTCATAAAAGAAACCTACTGTCCAAATTTCGTATAATTGCCTCGGCGTTGATAAACCGTTCAGTCAGTCAGAATATGTTCTTTTATATGTATAGATAGTTCGTATGTAATATTTGTCTAAAAGATTCCTATACATTCTAACATACTGCAGGGACTGACTCTACGATTATTCAGGGCTTTATGTTCCTTTAACGGCCTCTCACAACGCTATACGACCTTGGGCACATTCGCTCGACTAACAATGAGTAGAGCTATCAAACGTTTCGCTTAACAACTTTGCGTTGTAAATTCAACTTTCTCTATTGTAAATGGAGCGTTTACACGGGAGGGAGTTAAAAGAGAACGCCTACGAGAAATAGAACGTTTACCGTTCGGAAAGCTGAGCAATTGCTGAGCTTCGGTATCGTTATTTCTCTGTACATTTAAACTAGGAGAGAGCAGAGTTATTCGACGTATAAGGTGGCTTCTCTGAAAGAATCTATATATATAAGAATTAAACAATTTCAGCCTTCGATTTCGCACGAATAGGTCGATGAAAAATCGTGTAGCAACACCGGAGCAGAACGCACTAACTAGATACATTTTGACGCGTGCTGCGAAATATCGCTCTAGCAGTATAAAAAATATTCCGACGAAAAATCACGCAGTAAAAAATCGCCGGAATGTTTTCACCCTAAAGCGTCAAGACCTGAGGCATTTTCACGTAGAGGGCGGGCTTTTATTACCTCAATGGCCTGGATACACCT
Source organism: Xiphydria camelus (assembly GCA_963678675.1). Taxonomy (NCBI): domain Eukaryota; kingdom Metazoa; phylum Arthropoda; class Insecta; order Hymenoptera; family Xiphydriidae; genus Xiphydria; species Xiphydria camelus. The sequence continues at coordinate 8,377,927 of OY783201.1, forward strand.
GTTCGTTCCACCGTTCAGCCAGATCGATCGTTTCACACGGGGCTGTCGTCGCATTGAAAATTTACCTACCCGTATTTTAAGTGGGGTGATTAGCATTGCACTGAAAAAATCGTGGTTGGCTTCCGCAGGCGCAGTGTTACCGATTCCAGCTGCGCCTAACGGAAAGCAACCACGAAATCCCGTTTAGCGCGAAATATGAAGCATATATCGCCTCGTATCGTATACCACATGAGGCTAAACTTATTCGTTAGGAAAGAAACTTGAGTCACTATTATCTCGTTATCTATAAGCTTTTGACTAGTATTTGTGTAATACTTTTTTGAAGATTACATTTTTATCTATGCAAAGTCTTATATCGATGTAGGCCAAAAGTTCATGAATAATAAGATAATAGTGATTGAAGTTACTTTCCTGATGAGTAACTTTAAGCCTCATATCCCGAGTCGAAATTTTAATACTAGTTTGAGCCTCAACTTGATGAAGGCGGATACATCGGCCATTTGTAGGTCTAAACTAGTGTTAAATTTGAAGGCTTTAACATTAGTTTAACAAGTGGCTGATATGTCTGCTTTCGTCAAATGTAGGCTCAAATTATAATAGTATTGAAATTTCGACTCGCGGGATACTAGAACCATTTATTTTCATCAATTTGCGTCTCGAGTACTCGAGTTCTTGTTTTTTCCCAGTTCGCGTGAGGCCTTTTAGCTACTTCTCGAGTGCCGACGCGTTCTAATGTTATTCCGCAATGATCCGGCCATGCTCATTCCACAAGATTGATCGCTCTCGCGGAGAGACGGTCGTCGCATTGAAAATCCTACTTTCTCTCGTGTCGCGAATGGAGTAATTACTTTGATATCCGAGCCGATCGATCGACACGCTTCACTTGTATGCACGGCACGCGAGAGAATCGCCGGAACGCGGTCGATGATGCCTCATCGTGGGCATCGGAGAGGATGTTCGCTTATTGCCGCTCGAGCTTTTGCAACTCCGAAGTCCTGATTGTATTGCTGGGCGAGGCGCTCGAAAATGGTCGATACATTATTTCCTATCGTACCTCCCCGGGTCAAGGTATTCGATCGGTTTTCGACAGTTTCGAGCATTCGAAATGGCTTTCAGCCTTTGCCTGAGCTTGGCGTGCCGTTCATTGATTTTATGGCCTTACGAAGCGAAAGAATTATACCGCGATTATAAAAATATAGATATGTCCGATGTGGTGGTAAAAATAGAGTTATATCATAAATGTGAATTAATGTTTCGTTCAATTTACTCATGAACTTCTTGTCCCGTTCGGAGGAAAGGGAGGAAAATGTCGTGTGGATTATTATCTAATGCACATATAATATTATCACTGGAAGTTACAGAGAAGTCGCATTAGGTAAACAAAATTAGTAGCAACGTTTTACTTAATAGATAATTATCGAAGAACGATAAAGAAAAACACTTTACGGTTTCTACGGTCTCGAATTTAGTTCTGATCATTAAATTTTGTTAATATTTTTACTGATATTTTCTTTATATCCTCAGAAAGTTGTACAAATATTATTTAATATAACATCCTGCGTCAGATTCGCAATGGGCTTCTCTGTTAAGTAAAGGGAAGATGAAAGTGTCGACGTTTGCACTTTTGCGAGGGTCAGCTTCGTTTACCTTTGGACGACTAACTCCTGAGCTAATATATGTATATATCGCGAGGTAAACACACCTCGCCGTCGACCGTATGGAGTATGTGTACACGTCTATTTAGTGAAGTATCACATGCCTGTAATAATACCGGGGCAGTACCTATCTCGAATAACGATCGTTGTCTCTGCCCTAAATCCCTGCTTTCTTATGTTTACATTTTTATGGAACGCACGTTTCTGTCGCACAAATCTCGCTCCCTCTTTCGATGCAGGTGCTGCATCGTCGTAAGCTGTACGTGCAGCAAAATCCTCTAGAAATCCTCAATAAAGTAGAGTTTCGGTACTGGAAGTTGGGGCCAACACCATGCATTGAGCTATGATCGTTCTACATGTATTTGCTAGAAAAAGAATTGCTTCAAAATTTGGTCAACGTTTTTACATGATATGTAGTATCATTTTTGTTGCCAAAAAGTTACTTATCATTCCACTCGATCATACCCATTCTTGACGAAACGGTTATCACGTATCCACGTCCCAAAAGTCACGGGCGAGATATAAGGAAGATTTATACTGGCGCGAAACAGACATTGCATTTTGTAAATCCCACAACCACACGTGAGATATAAATCAGATTTGCGGTCGGCCGCGTCAAAATCCCGAAGCAATCGGTGATATTGCAGAATGCCGAATAGCGCCCGAAATTGGATCGCGCGGCAGTAAGCCCAGCAACGTTAGGTCGTTGCCATTCATCCCAATTTTACGTTATTCTGTCAATTAAAAATTGAAATTTGTCTCGCTCCACCGTTTCGGCTTTTGAAAATGGAGAATAATTTTTCACAGTTTCGCAGAGATAATAGACGGTTTCCATATGTTTATTTTTCAATTTCTTTACAAAATGCAACGGTACGAAGTGTTTCTTATTTCTTTATATATCCTTATTTTCCTTGAATAATCGCAGTGCTTGTCGAGATGAAAGACGAATCGACGGAGAGAAAGAAAGGGACGAAAATAGGAGAAATATATTCAGAGAATATATTGTTCCATTTGGTATATTATATACTTTTATTTAGGTTTGACATACTTGAATTGCTCGACGATTGTGCGGATGCAAGTGACTAAGGTGGAGGAAGAAAAGCTCGAGGGTTATAAAGTATGGGAAACGCTGAAGTATTTGATGCACTCTCGACTGATGAAATTGTTGTATTTTATTATTCATTTTTAGAGACATTTAACGAGATTGGAATTATGGAAACTGAATTTTCATATTTATGAGATTTTTTATGGGTGTTAATGTTTCATTATTAGGAATCGACGTTTTGGGAAATGATGATTTATTTCGGAAGCAGAGGAATCCGGTACATAAATGTTACCACATCTCACGATTGGTTAATCATAAAAAAGAATGTTCCAAATAAGAATTACATTATTTTAACAGCTCTACATTTTTTTCTAAGATACTTTTCTCTACAATAGGTCAATCTCGAGATATGACGATTTAGAGCATATTCATCTATACCAACTTATTATATTTAGACGATTAAATCAATTTCTATTCTCACTGTTCTCTATTGAAATTATTCAGTAGTTCGTCTTCTTCGAAGACCGCGGAGTCGAGTTTCTGCACGGGAAACTAAAGTTTTAAGGACATCAACATTCTGGCAACAATTTCCGTTCCCTCATAGCGCGATTTCCTGGTAAATTCAAGTTACCTGCTTCCTCGGTTTATCGTACCATGAGTAAAATAAATTTGGACTGTGTGTAGAGTAAAAGTGAAATAAAAATAAGCAAGTATCGGAAAGTGTATAATAGGTTTATTCTTCTAATTTATATAAAATCTACACACTATTTAAAAAATGTAGAAAATCTCAAGGAAGCACCGAAATATCGATGATTTTATCGAAAGGAAATAATTTTTTGTGCATATAAAATCGGTGATATTTTGTATTTGCTTCGAGTTGGACATTGGCCTGATAATATTGCTTTCCTTAATCAGCGAGAAAAAATATATAAGATAGAGGGGTCGAACGATCGATTTCAGAGGCTTCAATTTTTATTGATATTATTTCAATTTTTCGAGAAAATCAAACTTTTTGGTACTGTACTTCCCACTTCTTTATCCGATGTATTTTTTCGTGCTGTATTCGAAAATAATTGATTTATTGAAGAAATTTGAAAGGTATAGCGAATTTCATAGAAAAAAATTACCTACTACTTTATACTTTTTCATAATATCGACCTAATAATCATACTTTTCATAATCAGCGTGAGGAAATACATAAGATAATAAAATCTAGAGGTTCAAAGGGAATCATCAGAGAAGCACAAGGAATTGCGAAACAGTCATGTGACGAGGAGCGTGCGAGGAAGAAGCAGAGATATCAGTGGGATAGGGTCAGAAAGGTTAAAGAAAAGCGACCTACCCTCTCTTTTGTCCGTTAAGTGAGGTTAGCGAGAATAGAGGGACAAAGCTTTCCTTCTCCCATATAGCGGATCTCGAGGTCGTGGTGTGACGCGATTTTCCACCCTCCTTGACGACGAGGCGGTCTCAACAGCCCACGTATTTCCACGAGTCCCGGTGGAACGTAAGCCTCCAGCTGTATTGCTAATATTCCAAACGAGGGATTGTCTCCCCCTACGAAACAACAACGCCAGAACGGATTGACTGGAAGAGCTTTCAGAGCACGCTCTCTACTAAGCTCTTCCATGAGATAATATTCGAAGCCTTTGCGTTACGCTTTAAAATGCCTATCTTTATATTAAGGTTTAGTGAAGGAGGATATAGACATGTGGCGTGAAATATATGCATAGGAGAACATATCTAGGATGCCCGGGCAAAAGAGTATAGGTCAAAAAATGGTCAATAATACTTCTACAATTTTCTTCTACTTTCCTAGAGATATTTGTGTGCTACACGCATTTAACGGTTCTTATGAGAAGTGTTATTTTCATTTTATACATTTTTTCAACAGTTTGTGTTTCAATATAAACAAATAAAGGTGTTTTCTGAGCAATACCATTTTTTGACTTGTACTCTTTTTCCCGAGCATCCTAGATATAGAAGCTTCATACTCTCGATGGGAAAGTGTTCGATCAGACCCCTCGTGTTCTTCAAAGGTGCAACAGAAGAGGTACGATGAGTAGGAAGCGAGAAAAGGTGGACGTAGTTGTGCAAAGTCGATGCGCGACGATATTGGATCGATTTGAAGTTTGTAGAGGCTTACGAGATCAGCGGGAGGCGCTGCCTTAATCGTCCCTTCGGGACCGCCACTTTCTTCAACCTCTCCAGCGGACTAATTGATCTGACGAGTTCCTTTGGACTGAACGCGTCCTGCTGTGCCATTGGGATTCCGAAGGAGGGGTTGTCGCGGCGCCCTCGTTTCTGAGCAATTCAGTCCGGTTGGGGGGAGGAAAATGAAAGGAGGAAGAGCATTGTTGAAAACTCATTGGCATTGTTTTTTCGAGATTGCGAGTAAATTATAGCAGAATCATAAACCAGTGTTTAATTTTTTTTAAAGAAGTTCAAAAACTCTATTCCAATTAATAATCTTTTTTCTAATCTACCAAAAAATTCTTTCACGTCATTGGGGAAAACTTTATTTTGCGTCACTCATACTTTCGTTTCAACTGTTTTTAAAATTGAAACTATGAAAAGGAAACAAATTCTTTATAAGATCTTGTAATCCAAGTGAACGGATAGGAAATACAGAGAGAAAATCAAGACTGCAATTTACTAAAGAGGGCTATAGTAATTAAGTGAGCTCATTAGAGAATGATAGACAGTTCAATATTACTTCTCAAAATTAACCTGCTCGGAGAGGGGGACAGGTGTGAAGAGAGGGTTATTGGGTTCTCGGTAAATTTAGGCTCCACGTTTACCTAGGTTGCCTTTCTCGAATTGAAACCCGTCGGGGTGCAGCGAATGGAACCATCCCTCCGGGTCCACCCCTCTATCCAGCATCTCCTGTAGCTTAATTGGTTCGACGGCTCCCGATGGAACAAGCATCTCCCGCTGAGTCACTAATTCTCCAAACGAGGAATTATAGTACCGTCATTTCATTACCGCAATCTAACGAGAAATGGAAGGTGAGGGATCTTCTTGCGTATTATATAGATATTCCACGGTAATTCATTAACGTCCAAGTATGAAATATTTGAAACGAGCTGCACTTTTACTTGCTCGCAAGAAAATCGCTAAGGAATTCTTAAGATAACGTTTCTCTTGATAGGAGAAATTTGGAATACCCGACACTTTGATGGCTCCTGTTCATCATCAATAACCATGATAGTTAGGGACCATCAAAGTGTCGGACATTAACCGACTTTCCCTTACGTCCGGACACTGATGGGCTTTGATGCTCGACAACATAGTTTAAAGCGGGGTTTATATTCATCCCGACTATATTTCGCAGTGAAATATCTCGAAGGATTTATGTTTGATCTCAAAATCACACGGAAGAAAAATAAATCGTAGCATTTTTTTTTACAAAGTTTGTGGTAAATTTCGAGACAGGGCCAATATGTGTTACGATAACTACAATTTTGGTAAAAATGATAGCAACGCATGCAACTTTTACAAGGTTTACTATATTTTTTACTAAAATTGTGGTTATCGTGACAATACTTTGGCCTTTACTCGAAATTTACCACGGACTTCGTAAATGCTACGATTAATTTCTTTCCGCGCAAGGAAAAAAATAGAACTATATTTTTACAATTGCTCAATTTTGGGTGAGGCGTCACGATAATTGAGGGGGTCAGAAGCCAAGGGGTCCAAGTAGAAATACAAGTTTTCCGAGATGCTCCACATTAAAGTATTCTTGTTCTTTAAAAATACCTGCAATTTTCCTTTGCCTCAAGTGTATAAGGTGTATGAATAGTTCATACAGCTTATATATTTGAGGCAAAGAAATTGCAGGTATTTTTAAAGAACAAGAATACTTTAATGTGGAGCATCTCGGAAAACTTGTATTTCTACTTGGACCCCTTGGCTTCTGACCCCCTCAATTATCTCTAGCGCTTGATATCTGTAAGGATACCATGTTGACACAGAAGAACGATCCGAGCAGCGTCTCTTTTTCCGGCGATTCATCCGCATGCCTGCCGTTCTTTCTCCCAACCCTAGGCCATGCTCGACAGCGACGCAATATCGGAAAATAACGATGCAGAATCCGATTCACTGAAGCGGTTTCAAAAAGCATGCTTGCGGAAAACGCGACACACTCGTTCGGAATCCACCTCGACTGCCTTGTTTCTCGAAAGTATAACACGAAAGAACAAAGAAAGACTTAGATTCGAAAAAGAAGACGAACCTTGACGGTATGACTTGGTGGTTTAGAACTTCGAAGTCTTAAAGCGCTTACCGCAGCTCGTTTGGTAGAAGCTGAGGTCTACAAAGACAGAAAGGGAAAAACGGGCGTAGAAAGACAGAAGTGTGGAGAGGAAGAAACGAGGAAAGCACACGATGAACGCGTGGAAAGAAAACAGGAAAATGGAAAAACGACGGAAGAACTTTCGATGCTCCTTTCACGCTGGAAGGGTCTGATTTTCATTGCGAAAGACGAGAAAATGGTCGTAGTTGAACGTGAGCTCCGTACTTCCGGTTTGATTCATCGGGTCGATAATATATCATTTATACGTCAAACGCGTGGACCAGCTTTAACACATCGTTCAGTGCAGCGTGCGGAGAGTTAATTACGATTTAATGCATCGCAATCTGTTATTTGTCGTCGACGGTGCATTCGCGAGGCATTTTCTCGTGACGGGAACTATTTTAGCGCGCGATCGCGCGGCGTAATTACGATCGCGTCGATAATGACGGGATGTTATCTCGGAAAAACTTCGAGCGTGTCCTATTTCCGCGATACTAGCTGGTAATTGCCAGTGCGTGACGAAATTGGGGGAGTCGCTTGTAGGGTGGAAGGGAGAGCTTTCATTGGACGAGTTGATATAATGCAGAGATTCAAATTTAGAGGTATCCTGAAAGTCTCGATAGAGATTCTTTTATAACTATGAATTAAAGATCAGATTTGGAATAACTGATCCTACGATAACAGCTATTCCGTTATTTAACCCCTCGTGGTCACATGTCCGTACAGTGCCGCGATAATCACACATGGGTCAATGGACCCAACCGATTTTTAAATAATAGCCACATGAATAACATCCATCCAATTTAGACCAACAAATTATGGAACATTCCTCGAACATTTTAGAATACCTAATTACCGTATCTACGTAAAAAATCAAACGATTACATATTCAAAAAAGATCGTGAATATGTTGATGCGAGGAAAATGAGATGCTTCACTAAAAATTTCATAATTTTTTTACTTTTAGAGTTTCCTTAATAAAGTCTACGGATTATTATCATAAGATATGGTACTTTAAAGCAATAAATAGTTCTATAGTGCACGTTTCAAGAATAATTTTTTCCGAAGTCCGAAGGAGGTTCGTAGTACGAGTTTTAAGAAGATGCTATTTATTCCGAGATCTGACGAGAATTTAGTTATGATTGCAAAAAAAAGAAGTGCAGTCAGCCTTTAAATTGAAGCCTGGATCAAGTGGACCCTTGGTAACCACAGAGGGTTAATAGAATATTTTGCTCGATAGAACTGTATCATTTTTTCGGTTCACTTTTTGATAATAGTTACGTTTATTTAATGCCCCATCTTCTTCAATCTAGTCACACAAAATTTGTCGACTAAATTTCGGTACTCAATAGTTTTTAAACGTTACGATAGCTCGTGCCACGTGCACACATGTTACATCAGAATTGGACGTCGTTATGCATAACTTGACTAAGCGCCAAATCGCCAATTTGGAGATAATATCACCATCTAGTGTCTATAGACGTAATATAATTATAAAAAAATAATGGGCTTATAAAAACCTTAATTTTTTTTAAATGATCAAAAACGCTAAACGCCAAATTCTCTATTTACTTCTTGGCATTACTCATTACATGACCAATCGCCAATTTCAGACGGGTTTTAGTCGCCTGGTCAACTAATTTCTTCTTAGTACTTTTGATGTCCATATAAAAAAGGAACTCCAACTGATGAATAGCTTTTTCTTTCCGGAAAGCATAAAACTAAAAGTCATTTTCCTCAATTCATTGAAATGGCGCTTAGTCAAGTTATGCATAACGACGTCCAATTGTACTCGTATAGGTACCTATGTACGCTTGAGTGCATTTAGGGACCTAGGCCACCTATTCTGTGAATACACGTTGTAATGTGTCATAGGATATATATATGTGTGCCATGATACGGCCCAAGGGTCTAATACCACTTAAACGTAACGAAGTGGAAATTCCGCCATTGTTTGACTCTGGGCTTTGGATAAGCTTCCACCGGAAATATCGATCTCTCTACTTCACCGGACCCTTAAAGATGTATGATTTTTTGAATCAGGTGCAGCTGAGTATTTATCCAGTGAATCTGATTTCGGTAAAAAATGTCTATCGCAAATAAAACTTCATTTTAGCTGATATCCAAGTGAGTGAGAAAATTCGAAAATCCCTTAATATTTTTTGAAAAAGTGAAGTTTTTTTCGAACTAGGTACTCGGACTACCACTTCATTTGATAAACTCTCTCGCGGTGATCTCAAAAATCATGGCTATCGGTATCCAGAAGGGAATATAAGAGGAACCCAATTTCCCGGGAAATCCTGGAGAGGCGAGAAAATCGAGTCTGCCAGACATGGACGATTGCGCCGTATATCGAAAGGAGAGCAAAGCTCATCCGCTCGGAACGTCTCCCGTCTCTAATCCGAACGTTCCTTTTTCATTTAGTGCTTTCAGATTTTCTGGGTTATATTGAACGCTTCTATACCTTTGCAAAGGCGTGGTCGCTCTGTGTATATATAATATATATAGCGCTATATATATATCCGTGCTCCACGTGGCAGATATAAATAATATATTTCATACTGCACACCAGGAAATAGCCGGCGACTGCATTGATTTTCCACACCTCGAAGCTCAATAACGACGATGTTGAGCGCGTTCCCTCCCAGATAACCCCATAACGCGCTTCGACCCTCGCGTAATCGACCCCGCCTTTGCAAACCTTTCAGCCGTTTCTCGCAGATATTAAAGTCGCAGTCGCAAGAATGCCGCCGCGCGGAAGAACTCGCCTTTCGAATCGATGAGCGCGCATATAAGGTAACCGTCCCAATAGCTGGACAGCCCAGTATTTGGACTGCTATAGAAATTCATACAGCAGATTTTACTCTGGGTTCTTATTAGTGACACTTCCTATATATTATTAATTTATTGGATATCTCTTTCCATTAGTAATGTCTTTCCAACTCATTTAATAATTTGAATTACATTCAAATATGTCTGATTACTAGGACGTACCCTGCTATTGGGATATGTACCTTACAGACGCTATTTTCTTACCACCATTCCTTCGCCCTCGCCAACTAAATTTCCAACGGCTATAAACGATGATAGAACCCCTCTTCCGCTTTCTCTCGCGACGCCGTTAACGGCCGTAGCGAAGTTTCTATCGTCGAACGGGACGCTCCGTTTCGATTTAATTTCCCCTCGATTACCGATCATCAGAAATCGCTACAGGTTTCTTCTCAGGAAGCTCTCGGTATTTTATAGCTCTTTATCCACCTTAAAGTCGTCTCGTGTCTGTCCGAGGATTATGCATTTCCACCCCCGTCCCTTCGCGGTTATTTGCCGCTTCTTTTATTTATTTTTTACTCCGACCCCCGTAAAACCCCGGCGAATCGCGGAACCGGTTTCGGAGGTGCTCGTTTTAATGAAATATTTACTTCATCCGCACTCTTCTCCCCCCGCCCCACCACTTCCTCCTGCCAACTACCCACCACCCTCTTTTCTTCGTTCCCCACTCTACAGTCGGCACGATATTGGTTGAGCCAGAATCCCTAGAAGACTGCTGCTTCACTTTCTTGGAATTATCCCCATTCGGCACCCGAATTGAAGACATTGGCGGCGCAGCGTTTACCGTAGCAGATTGCAGTTAGCATTATTTGCATACCATGCTGTGCAGTCGATTTATACGTAGCGTGTTTCTTTGTGAGTGTATCGTCCTATGAATTTTCAGTTTAATTTCTTATTAAAAGAAATCAATGGTGGCGAAAAAGAAAAGGAAGAAATTTCATTTCCGAAAATTTGAAGGTACGCCACTGTTTGCAAAGCGTCAGATCGTTGCGTTCCGAGAATACCGCCTTATCGTTTCTGGGAATTTTGGCTCAACGAATATCGTTCCGACTGTACCTGCCGTAATCCACTAGTGGTACCGCCGTCGCTCCATCTGGAATTTTTGAACCGACATTTTATTTCTCAGCATTCTATTGTAGCTACTTTTCCTCAGGCGAGCTACATTTCCTCCGAGTCGCGGAACAACGAGGATAGAGAGAGCAGGCTGTTTTTATTATCTTATCAGGGACCGGCGGGGTTTTCTCGAGCTCGGCGAGGCTTTGTCTTCGTATTTCTCCGTCTGTATATCCGGCTGTACACTGTAACTCGCCTGGCGTGGGATTTTGTCTCCGGTGAAGATCATTTATGTATGTAAGCCGAGCGGGGAAGTAAGAGATTTGAAAATTAAATTAAGGAAGGGTTGAAGGGAGAAGATCATATGGGAATGAATAAATGGCGAGACGCGGAGAGAACCATTTAAAAATACGAAAAAAAAAAATAAATCGTATCTAGCATTTACAAAATTTGTGGTAAATTTCGGAACAAGGCCGATTTATTGATACGATAACTACAGTCTTAGTAAAAATTACACCAACGTTTGCAACTTCTGCAAATTTTACTAGAATTTTTATTAAAATTGTAGTTATCGTAACAATAAATTGCCCCTGTCTTGAAATAACCATAAACTTTGTAAATGCTAGGACTTATTTTTTTTTCGTGAATGAAACGGACGAAGGAAGAAATAGGGGCAGGAGGGAGAGTGGGGAGGTTGAGGGAAGAAAGAAAATGAAAGGCAGAGCGATGGTGGAAGAATGAGGAGAGCGAATCTACTTACGACCTCTAGAAGCGAATAGATCCCCGAAGAACATCTGACGATAAGTGAAAATAAATGGGCGCTTGTGTGTCGAACGGAGATAAATTCGGCGCAAGTGCAAATGCGGGAAGAGAAAGAAGGAGGGTTTATTTTCATCATTTTCAGCTCAACGCGCGCGCGGACTAGCGAGGCTAGAGAGGATCCGGTGAACGGAAACGATAATAAATTCTTGCAAACGGGAGGAAAATTAAAATCTAGAACGTCACTCGGGAATTAAACGAATAGGAAGACGAATAGAGTGATTTGAAAATAAAATAAAAAATGAATAATGAAGAGCAACGAGGGAGACATAAATTAGAAGATAAAGTGGAAAGATAGGAAAACGCAAAGGGAGGAGAAATTTATTTACACCATAGGGGTTCGAAAAGCTCCCCTAAGAACACCTGATGACGAGTGAAAATAAATGGCCACTTCTCGAAGGGAGATAAATTCGATACACCGCGAATGCGAGACGAGAGAGAAAGGGAGGGATATTTTCATCGTCCTCCGGGGCTCGATGGTCCAGCGAAGCGAGCGAGGATCGAGCGAATTGTGATGAAGGGGGAGCATCGGATATTCGGACGGAGGCAATAATGATACGTACGCTCGAACGGGGGAAAAATCGTAATTCAAGATAATCTCGAAGAACAGCACCTTCTCTGCGTAACGTATGCTCCATTTCCATCGAGATAAGCTCCGACATTTAGCAATACGTTCGATTCCTCGTTTCATCCATTAGATAATTTGGCTCGGAATCCCGGAGCACGTTTCGGTCATGAATACGATCCTGCTTGTTCGCGACCCGATCTGCCTCCACGCCCTCTTTCACTCCGGTTGATCTGCTCCCTTTCCGTCCCCTCCTAGCGTGGCCACACACACGCGCAACGTGAAACGTCTGAACCTCGCCTTCCTCCAAATGATCTCTATGCTCTGGTTTCATCGGATAAGACTTAATCGAATAACTGAGGCAAGAAGCCCGCATAAAAAAGTATGGTTTAAGTATGGAAAGAGTTGAACCAAAAAAGTATAGCTACAGATCCTAATCCAGACCTTCAGCCTGAAAATTTTCTTTTTTTCTCGAAAGTGTGGTCGAGTAACCTTTGCTTTTCTGGCTGAAAGTTTGGAATACGATCCGTAGCTATATTTTTTTCATTCAACTGTCTCAGATTTCCGCTATATATTAGCCGTGCTTTTTTTAGACGGGAACAGTCGTAAGATCGACGTCAAACGACGCTTAAATTTAAAATAATATTTAATAATTAATCCCGAGGTAGGTACCCATTCGATTGGATTAATTTTCACGAATTCTCAATATCAAAATCCCATCGAGTATCTTGATCCTTGGTTTCAGGTCGTCAAATATGATCCCACCTTTCGCAACCCTCTTCTTCATCCTTATCACCTTTCACCCCACCTCCCGCTCGCTTGTAACCACGAAATCCCTGTATCTCACCATCCCTTCAACAGCCTCTCTGTCATGATTTAAATTATCTCGTGTCAAAGGACGCATGAACACGGTCACAAATCACGCGGAGTATGTCATCCTTCTTTTTAGAAATTTATTCTTCTCTTTTTATTATTCACGATCATCGAGCATGGTCGATTCGATATCCGTTTTTCAGATCTCGATGCACCGCGTATTGATTTCAAGCTGCATTTGATTGAAATCTGAATAAGTGGTGCATTTTTTGATATATTCGGTAGACATTCTGGGAACGATTTCAGAATTGACACCGAACCCAGGATAAATACGACCCTATCGTTTTACGCCCAGGTATTTTCTCTTCCTCACCTTTCACCCACTCTAGCTATCGCTACGGCTTTAACTGCTCAATCCCAGCATCCATTTCGCCCCCCAATGTTGTCGTACCAGTCGCCGCCCACCGAAGGATCCCTCAGACAAGATCCGTGAATCATTCAAAGTACACCCTGTCCCTTTCGTGCAGCTCGTCCCTTCGATTTCTTTAAGTGTACCATCCAGGACGATCGGATTGATATTCATCGGCAATTCTTCTCGAAGTTGAGCTATTCAAATTTACGTTCGAAATTACAGTAGGTACTTATGGTCAATAAGAGAGAATGAAATTAACATTTCATATGAAAAATACACAGAGCATCCGATGTACACTGAAAGAAAGTATCCTTTGATTCAAATGAATATCAGTTAAGTCAACAACATCGCGATGTTAATTAATCGGAATCCAAACGCGAAGTTATCCCAACTGCACGTCGTAGTTGGGCGATGTTTTTTCACAAACCTCATCGGTGGTTGAGCTAATTTGTTTAGGAACTAACTAAGTTAACTACGAATTCTCTGATCATATATAGTACAGTTTCAAACACAACAATTTTTTTTCCAGTGTGTCTTCCAACCATTAAAGTCACCCTTTCCCCAATCCCCACATCAGCTGATCTCACCTCTTATTATCATAGCACACCTCTTACGACAATATCACAAAACACTCTCTCGATAAAGCAGCGATCATAAATCATTCGAACTGTCCGAACGCTGAAAGTCTGCTTTGCAGTTCGCTCTCAAAGGATGCGGTAGATATAACGCAGGGGATTGTTGAGAGCGTGGGCTAGTGACGTTTTATTTCTGGTTCGTGCCACCCTACACGCAGCATTGAACAGACGCGTGTGTCGATCCTGACGTGCTTCCAATTTCCCACCCCTATTCTGACGATAATCTCGGCTGGATACTTTCGTTCCGTTTCCGATAATCTTTCGTGCTGCAGCGTTTTTCCCCCTCTTGCGTAATTCCAATTTCCCGTTCTTACTGTAGCAGTTGCCTGGTTTAATCGATTCCATTTCTCCTCCTCCTCATAATGCACTCCTCGACTTCAGCGAACTAGCCGTCTGCCCTCTCGAAATTTCGCTCGTGAGGAATGTTGTTTGGATATTGTCGGGTGGAGGAGAGCGGAAGATGAAAGGAAGAAAGGGGTCTGTGATAAGAAGAAAAGTCTGAAAACTTCGGGATAACGCGGCATAGTGATGGAGGGTATGTACTTCTTCGTAGCTATTTTTATGGATACGTCACACAATGGAGGAAATCGTTGAAGATACTTTTCGATTTGTTAAATCACACGCATTCATCGTGGAGAGAGAGAGTGAATATTTAATTCTAAACGTTGAATTCTTCTATTTTTTTGATTATTGGGATATTTGAGTTGAATAAATGAAATTAATTGCATCGGAGGGAATATTCGAACGGCTTGCATAGCTGGAGCATTGTCATAGTGGTGCGTCTGCACTTTCTTCCATTCAGGCTGCACTTCCGGCTGTTCCTTCAGCTTCCACTCCAGACAGTGACGTTGATTAATGTTACGGCGATCTAATGGAATTCTTTGTCGAATCGTTTCGCCGAGTATCTTGCACCATATGTCGAAGGGCGTGAAGTTTTTCCTGAAGAAGGGGGAAGAAAGCTTTCTCGTGAACCTGTTCCACCTGAATAAGAGCATATATATATATACAAATATTTTGACTTGTTATTTTTTTGTCACTTTGCTTTTATCAAATTTAGAACCGCGTTCGTAAGATTTTTTTTTCATTTTCTGTTCGTATCCATCGAATTTGGAATAAGAAATAGTAAATGTAATTCGAGTATCTGATAAAATATATTATTTTCTCGAATTTTTTCCAGGGAGAAATAAGTATTTCTTTTTCAGATGTGAGCATTTTTCACGATCCCTCGAACGTGTATTAAATCTATTGGACCCCATACGTCAAACAAGGCCGCGGCCTTCCCCACCTGTACTCACTCGCATACATACAGAAGACTCCACGTTACCGAGCTAATCCTCTCGCCCGTACATGTACCTCGCACATACCCACGTCGTATACCCACGTCGAGAAATATGCGGTACCTTTTTTTTGAACGTTGGACCGAGTGCAGAGCGCAGCTGGAGGACAAGCGTTGCACAATTGGACCAATGAGAAAAAAGCACTCCTATTTACCTGCTCCGCTGTTATATTCCCTCCGTGCTATTCTCACATTTTTTCCACTTTATTTTCAATCCCTTTCTTCCTTTCTTATCCACTCTCACCCGGATATAATCCATATAAAATATATATATAACCGCATCTCCTCATTTGCGTAATATAAGATCATCGTGAGTTCGAGTCTCTCAACGCAGATCTGAAAAGTTACCATCTCCCCGATGTATCTTTTACCACATATGTTTACGCGCACACGCTTTATAACATTGCGAGAGTCGTCCACGCGGCATAAACGCGCCGTACATTTCAAATTCACGGTCGTCGTTCGACTCTTCAGCACCCATCGATCCCTCCGAAAGAGGGACTGTCTATATTACGAGAAATACAGAAGGAGCTTGCGGGACGAGGAAGGGGAGGAACGTCGCGATAGTAAATTCCGTCGAAGCATCGCTTCCTACGTGAGCTTCGCCTCGCGTTCGAACTCGGGTTAAAACGAAACGGCAGACTGGCGTATCGGTTTCACTTGGCGGCTTGTCGTTTTGTTTCAGCAGGTGACGGAATGCCTCGAGAGTAACAGCGGGGAGAGAGAGAAGATGTCTGGGTTGCGCGGTAGAATTCAACGGGTTTGCGGGGCGGGTGAGCGAAGGGGGGTATGCATTTGACTGCGGCTGAGATAACTGCCACCTCTACGCTACTTCCTACCCTACACGGGATGCTGCCCCTGACACTTCCCCATGCCGAATTTACGGCAATGCGGTACTCCTATCTATGTTTAATAGACTGCATAGGCGGTCGGATGCTGCATGGCACCTATCGCGTATGCACGTCGACGTCGTGGCAGCGTTGAAGTTTGAAAGTGTCTGGAAGGGCGAAGAGTTTTGCATAGTTAAATTATGCTTCGTTGGTGGGTGTTGCTCGTGTAAAATTTTGATATTCAAATAAGACCTTTTTTTTTGCCTGTGCTGCTTTTCTTTTAACCTTCTGTGGTAATCACGGGTCCGCTTGACTCTGACTTCAGTTTTGAAGCTGACTGTACTTCTTTTCCTTTACAATCATACACTGAGAAAAATTTATAGGTCGCACAGCAATTATTGTTGACTTTAAGGCGAAGTGAGTTTAACTAGACAGAATAAATATAGCATCACCTAATAGAGTAACAAGAACAATACGTATTGCTGAAATAAGAATGAGTATTGCAAAGGTAACAAGAACTTATTCTTATATTAACAAAACTACTAGCGTTACTATACAATCTATACAATTTCTCTCAGTGTAACTAGACCCTCTTCATGGCTCGGAATAAAAAGCTTCTTCT
Organism: Xiphydria camelus; assembly: GCA_963678675.1. Lineage (NCBI taxonomy): Eukaryota > Metazoa > Arthropoda > Insecta > Hymenoptera > Xiphydriidae > Xiphydria > Xiphydria camelus. The sequence goes on from OY783201.1 coordinate 8,394,832, forward strand.
TAAAACCCGTACTACGAACCTTTTCCGGACTTCGAAAAAAATCGTTTATGAAACGTGCAATACAGAACCATTTATTGCTTCAAAGTACCGTATTATGAGAATAGTCCATAGACGTCATTAAGAATACTCTAAAAGTAAAGAAGTTATGACACTTTTAAATGAATTAACCCATTTTTCACGCATCTACATGTTCATGATCGTTTTTGAATATGTTATCATTTTATTTTTTACGTAAGAACGGTGATTAGTTATTCTAAAATGTTCGAAGAATGTTGCATAATTTGTTGGTCTAAATTGGACGTCTGTTGTTCATGTGGCTATTATTTAAAAATCGATAGATTCGATTTCACTCATATGTGACCATCGCAGAACTATACGGACGTACGAATACGGAGGGTTAAATTCTTTTATATTTTTTTCACGTAGTCGGTACACGCATTAAATGCCATATCGATTCGGGCTTTCCGATTAAAACTAATACACCGTGAAGAAATGTTTTTTTCCCTCGCATTCACACGAAATCATTGATTTATATTCAACGAGAGTTCGTTTCTTTGGCCACCAATAAAGGAAGGAATCGTGTTCGAGCTTTTTGTTCGAATCACTTCCTCCTCCACATCGCGATAACCATCGGCGGTTTTTTATTGCCATGCAGGGTGTGTAGAAGTGTGGAAATGCTACAAAGCGGGCCTATATCGATCTATCTGTTTCGGAATGGCTATAAATATTCTTGTTCGTATCCTATAGCATTAAGCGGGATAGTAGGTATATGGATTGGATATCGGATGGTTCGTTTAGAGTGTAGGCGTTTGACGTGGCGTTTTTCTGCTGGTCGATTGACAAATTTCACAGATAAACAGAGACGTCCGAAGAGTGACGTAGGATTTACGAAGTGTGATGAAAAAATATTGAGGGTACGATGCCACAAGATCTGGAAATCATCCGGTAGAAAAATTCTAAAACGATATATTGGGGTAGTTTGAGCGTAGGAAAGACGTAACGATTTTGTGTCAAGTCTATTCTCGTCGATATTGAAATTGCAGCGTGCCAATACTTGAGATGAGTTAAATATCAATTCCTTTGCTCCTACACGCGTCCACAAATAATCTTCATCGACTTTCTGCAATATTAATGGGATTAAATATATGCTGTCGTGTATATAGGTCAGTTTTTATATACGGGGAATAAAATGTAGCACGATATGTTGTATTTTCAAGGACTTAGGGAATCGTTGATCACTTTAATAAATAATAATGTTTCACACAGTGATAACTTCCTTACAAAAAATGGCTTATTATTATTTACTATATTGACTACATAAGAAAATAAATTGTATAATAATAGAATCATCGGAATAATTGATGATTGCAAAGTTTAAAAAGGTTGCTATGATTGAGTTCTCGAGTAAGGGATAAAATAAGTGAAATCTAGAAGTCAACGACCAAAAGTCATGTTATCTTGGTACTTCATTGAAGAGGGTGCAGTCAGGGACAGTCGCCTTCTCGAGTATTCACCGCTGCGTCTACCCAGGCACCTCCGAGTATGTCAGAGGTCTTGAATGAACTTTCCCCGTTACGACAAAGGAAACGATGTCGCGTGGACGTTATACTCGCTTCGAAGCGAGAATTCGTGTTCATCGCTGTAATGTAAATCGCTGCGGCGAATATGATGAAAAATGCATGACGATGCCTCACATCTTACATTTTTCACTGCACTTTCTTTGACCTACTTTATACATTATGTAACATAAAATATATGAAGTTTGTCGAAATTTCTACATAATGGAGAAGCATACCGTCGTTCTTTTCCGACCCTTTTTTAGTTACCATTATTGACCACAAATTAATAGAGTTCATTCTTCCACAACGCACCCATCAATTCGTAATATCTTCAAAGATGTATACGTCGAAAAAACCGACCAATAAAAAACTCTTATCGAATTTTTCGGTCAGAAAAATGACTCTAAAATTTAATGGCGATATTATTTTAAAGAACAATATATGAAAAAGACCCCTAGAAAGTTCTCACCGCCTACTCATTTCTAAACTTTTGAATTGCCGGAGATTTACAGGCTAAGTGCGGCGGACCTCGCATTTAAATAAATGGACCGCGGCATCTTTCCCTCCCGAAAGAATAATTAAACCCTCTTCACTGAAAAATATAGGGGGTGAATTCCAGTACTCGCGCCCCTGCTAAGAATAATACCGTTATATTTTTTTCAAAATAACATTGCGTATAACTAAATTACCTACGTAAATTTTTTATTGAGTTTCCCTCTTTCTAACGAAAGGGTTGGAAAGGGGGAAGGGGCGAGACCCGGTACTCGACCAAGCGGGCAGAGAAATTCGATTACACGCTTTGTTCATCGCGCACAAATTTCACTCTTTCAACCCTCAGCCTTTGGGCTGCCAGGTCCATCGTGGCGGAAGACCGAGACAACAGACACGGCGCCTGGCTCCGGGTGCCGAATAGCTGTTGTAACGTGCCACATGTTGCTCTCATCTGCCATGGTTATCTATATCGCACGTTCGCCTACCACGCCGAGCTTCAGAATTAGTCTGCAAGCTCCTATTCTATTTCCCATCCCCGAGCAAATTTCCCTGATTTAATAGTGACGTGATTCGAGGCGCGATATCCGCGCTGATCAGTGAGAGAATTCGAATCCGCGAGAGAAAATATTTCACGGTACTCTGAGAGAAATAATTGCTAGTGTCAAAAAGATGTTTCTCCAATAAAGAACATATTATGATCTTATACATTTTTAAGAATGCGGATTATTGATCGACGAATATATATTTTTTTTTTATTCAAGAATACCGTCGTAGGAGACAGAAATTCCTTCCTTGAAAAAAAAAAAATTATACTCGAGCCTATCAAATATGTTTTTGCCCGAAGGAAACTATGGCTTGATCCTCAAATAATATCATGTTTTTGATTGCAGAGAACCTTTTTTTGGCACCAGCAATTCTTTCTCTCAAAATGTATGTAAGTTATTTCTGCGGGGACGAGTCAATTGCGAGTCGAGACCTCATTGTGAATCACGCCCCAAATCCAGTCAAATTTAATACTTTTGAAGACCTTTTCGCGGAGCGGCGGATTTTTCTTAGAAATTAGCTGAAACGGTGATACGGAGCAGACGTGGAAAATTGCACTGTCAACTTTCCTCCCTCGTGCTTTTACTTTTTTACTCGGTCACTCGGCGTACCTATTTCAAACAAGATAATTCCTCCCTCCGTTTCTCTTTCTTCCTCCGCGAGCTCTAGGCAATTATCGTGTTATCAGACATCATGAGATGTCCGAAAAGGGGAAAAACGGATGAAGTTGCACGAAGGTATCCTACCCTTCGCTAAGGGGTTCGCGTGCGCTATTCACCAACGAAGTAGCGATGTTTTTTCCCCGCAGCTTCACCGTTACCTATATTCCTCTTCTTTTCTTCTGGTCCACCTCTGATTTCGTATTTTCATCACCACACCTCATTACGTCTCTTTTTTTCTATCATTTTTTCTACTTCAACAAATATATCTACATGTATGTTGTCTACTCTGCACTTATGTTTCCCTTGAAATGAAACATTTCCACATTTTAGAGGTCAACGAAGCCGTAGTGTGGAATAATACGTGATTTTCTTCTAATTATTTATTTTCTCCTTCTCAGTCGCTTTATATTTCTTATTGAAATGAGACAATGGATATTTCGGTCTTGATTTATTTCTAGGTAATTACTGCGTCATCTAATACGTATGACAAGCTTGCCGTAAAACTTGGAGAGGAACACATGCTCGAATTAAATTATTCCAGTCTCCGTCAAGTGGGTCGCGCGATTTTCTAACGAATGAGAGTGGATGACTTCTTCTCCTCCTTTCTCCACCTTCATACCTCCATCGCCACCATCTCTTTCCCTTCCGCGTCTACAGAGCCACATATCTCCATTTAAATCGCTTTAAGATTTAAGGCTCTTTCGCAACTGCAGAAGGTGCGATTTCACTAATTTCCATATTATGCGTATTTCTTCCTCTCCTTTCATAGCGCCTAGAAATTTAAAATTGAAGTGTGTCTGAATATAAACTGTTGTACGTGATAAAAGCCCGGCAAGAGTTCGTCTCGAATGCACAACAAATTTGCGGCCACCGAGAATTTTCCATGACCGGCATTTTCAAAGTGTTCCTATTTTGTTTCAACACTCTTTCCTTTCTACTTGCACGCTTTCAGCTCGCGTTGCTTTTTTACTTCTCGTTCCGCATTTTTTTCTGGTTATTTCCACTTATACGTGCTACCCTCCGTTTCGTGGCCCCGGCTTTCATGCATTTACACCGTCCTTTTCTTCTCGCTTTGTGGCTTTATTCTCATTTGCTTTTCCACCGGCTGGTGTTAATAATTAATCAAAAGTATTAACGAATTCGACTCGCCTTTGTGGTGCATCGAGGAAACAGTTTATTTATAATAAATATATGTATACTTGATTATGGCGAAAGAAATATTTCTTTGGGCTCTCAGTAAATATTCATTAGCTATTACTCTACTTTTGTTTGAATGAAAAGGACATTCTAATAATTAATATATATTTACTTGGCCCAACGAAATATTTCTTTCGTCATAATCGAGTATACATTTATTAACTACATTACTCTACTCCTATTTGAATGAAAAAGATATTCTAATAATCAATATATCTTTACTTAGTCCAACGAAATAATTCTTTCGCCATTATCGAACATACATTTATTAACTACAAATAAACTTCTCCCAGTATAGAATCCACGTGACCAAAATTCCTAGGATTCGTCGTTTCCCGGATATGAAATATTCAGACCGATTGAAGGAATCGTGCCGCAGTAAATCTTCAATAAAATTTCACTTGGCGATGTCTCAAAATTCATATTTTCCCACAATAACTACGAAACTCTCTGAAACCTCATGAAGTAGTGCACATAGTACAATCAATTATCGCGTAATGAACGACCGTCGTCGCGAGACAGCTCTCCGACGCAATCGAATAAAGTTACTCTGCTAGCTCTCTCTGCCAAGCGCGATCCGCGTTTAATTCTCTAACGAATGTTACGTCTTCTTCGCCATCTCCATCTCCGCCCCGTCTCACGCCAGCTCTTTCAATCTCCGCTGCGACAAAAACGCGAAATGTATTCCGAGTGCATCTCCGCTATGAGCAGCAGCAAATATGCGGCGCAAAAAAAGGCAGTATACTCTCGCGGGGGGCCGTGCGAAAAGCAATGCGTTCGCGCACTAATTTTCGGCCAGTGAATGGGAGGGAAGGGAGATTAGCCCGTCCGTGCGAGAGGTTTGCGTAATGACGGCTGTGTAGGGGTTCGTTCTACGCGTGTAGATTACATAGCCCCTGCGACCCGGGTTATAGAATTCTCACCCGTGTGTGGCTGTATCGCGACCGCACTAGTGCCGAGTTTGCGGGGGGATGAAAACCGTGCCAACTTTCAGTCCCCGACGTACCACCGATAAACCTGCCAACCCCGAGACCGACGCGGCCAGACCACCCCGTAATTTAGCCAATTTCAAATCGAATCGCTGACCGAACTTCCTCTTCACTCGGTCTCCTCGTTACGGTGGGCTTTTTTTCTTTCAACTTTTTTCCCTCTCAAATTCCGCGAATACGAGCGGTTTGACTGGGTGAAGGACTTTTGTATATTTTCGTTTATTTATCGTCCACTAATTTTCGGCGTAACGGAGCGAAATTTCAGTTCATTTAGCGTTGATATGGTAGGTTGTTTCAAACTCGTCGTCGGTTCGAAGCTTTCCCTGACAAGTTCATCGCACTTTCCCGGCCGGGAATGTTCTGATAATTAACTCTTTTCCGCCACTTCTCATCCCGTTTATTCCACCGGGCTCGACTATCGATTACTTTGCAATTCGACGGTACACGCCGTCCTTTAATTAGCGACGGAGCTTCGGAGTGGAAGGGCTCCCACTGGCGAACGTTTTCGCTGGAAAAATTCGCTCGGCGAATTTTCTGGGTACGCGGATAGGTAGGTACATACGTATGTCGGGTGCGCGTAGAAGTTGGGAGCTCGTTACGCGACGCGAACGAGACGCTCTGCGAATGGACGCTTATTCTTTTCCTTCTTCCTTTTCTATTTTTCCCCCTCCTCGTTTTCTTTGCCTCTCTTGACATCTCGACTTCGATTCCCGCGGAAGCGGGCACCGTTATCGTTTCGCGCCGCTGAACACTTTGTGTTCATCGGTTGCTGGAATTAATTTTAACCGGGTTGAACGTACCAGTCGTTCACCTTTATTTCGCTGGAATCGATCGATCGAAAGAACGAATTCGTCGGGCTAATTCGGTCGGATTGTTCGCTTGTTTGTACGTGCCCGAGGCACCCTGCCGCGTGTGTGTCGCGATGTCTGTCGTTAAGGAATTGTTTCGAGAGCTTCACTTCGACGCGCGCGTGTACATCACCCTCCATTTTAGTTGGTCGTGCAATGCGACGCTTGTCAATTAGGCGTCGCTCGTCATTAGTAGATGCTTACGATTAAGAGGTGCGATATTCAGCGTGGCTTCGAGAGCATCCTGCTTTGCAGCTTGAAACACGAATCAATACATTGACGACGCGCTCTAATGCAACAGATAATTGGACTGATTAACGATTTCTCTCAAGACCTTAATGCGACGTGACTCAGCTTTTTGCTATTTTTTTTCTAAATGCTTGAAAGCAGTATAGTTATAATTTTTTCAATTTCATTATAAGCTACATTTTAATCCTCTGTGGTCACCAAGGGTGCACTTGACCCAGGCTTCAATTTTCAAGCTGAGTGTAATTCTTTTTTTTTTACAATAATTACTAGACTCTCGTCAGAACTGGGAATGAATAGCTTTTTCTTAAAACTCGTACTGCGAACCCTCTTCGGACTGTTTATTGTTTGACAGTATCATATCTCATGAGAATCGTCCATTGACTTTATTACGAAAACTCAAAAAATAAAGAAGTCATGAAACTTTTATCAACATATTTACAATTGTTTTTTGATATGTCATCGTTTCATTTTCTACGTAGACACGGTGATTATATAAATATTCTAAAATATTCGACGAATGATCCATAATTTATCGGTCTAAATAAAACGGATGCTGATCATTTGGCTATTATTTAAAAATCGGTGGGATCAATTTGATCCAGGTGTGACCATCGCGGAACTATACGGACGTGTGACCACGGAGATTTTAACATTTTGTCACTCGTGATTATTTCTTTCTTTGTCGGTGAACCGTTTTATTTTTTAAAAACTGCATTTTTCGATCTAGAATGAAGTTTTATATCTATATGAATCAACAAGTTTTTAGAAAACGATATGATTATTAGGATTTAAAGGAATTGTTTTGCAAAATATGATACAGATGGATCCATTTGACCCCCATATGTGACCATCACGGAACTGTATCGATGCGTGATTACAGAGGGTTAAATACTTGAAGACGGTATAGCCGCAATTTGTTCAATTTTATTACAAGCTACATTTTCAATATATTTTCTTACAAGCTATAAATAATCAAGATGAAGCTCTACAATACTTGTCAACGTCATTAAAATCCTACTTGGCTCTATGCCTAGTTGTAAATACACCGTAACAAGGGAAAATAAACGAGATGAAACGGAACGACGTTTAAAACCAACACGACGCGATTTCCACCCGGATGAACAATCGAGCACGGTGGTACACCGGTGTCCCAGCGCGTAATCCTGATGGATAATGCAGCTTCGGTGATACCCCTATCCACTCACCCGGAAAGAAAAAAAATACCCAAGAATACGTATACACATAGATATTTGCGAGCAGAGGAGAGAAGAAATATTAGATCGCTTCTCGTCGACTAAGTGAAATTACGGTTTTACAGTCGCGCTCTTTCTCACGAATGCCGTCAGAGTCGCAAAAGTTCCAGACGCCTGAGGCGACTTCGGGCTAAGTTTTTTTCAGTTTTCCGTGGTTCGGCTCGTTTTGGCGCTCTATTTCGTCTCCTCTTTCTTTTTTCTCTTTTTTCACTCTCACCGACAATTGCCGCGACAAAATCCTGAAAAGAACCACGCGATCGGTACCGTTTTAATTACGGAAATTCCTATCCTCTCTGGATTCCACTTAAGGTTCGGCGAAGATTGCGCTCCCCGCATGAACGTCATACTTCAGCTGTAATATTTTCCTTCGTAGATAGATGCTAAGGCAGAGGTTTAATTTCCTGCAAGGTCGTCCTCTCACAAGGAAAGAGCCGAGAGTGAGAGCAGATAATTTTTTCGAAACCACCTCCTGGTACTATACATATCTCGCGTTTCACGAGTCCGACGTTTTATGTCGTCGCGTGCAGTACGCGGCGCGCGGTACGCCGAGACGTCGTACACGAGGTTCAGTCGTTCCTACGTACCTACCTACGCCTTTATTTCCGCGGTAACAGCGAGCAGAAGCCGCAGTCATAAGGGGGACACTCGAGATAATGGTATCACGTGGAGGTTTCTTTCGAGGGAGGACGAGAAAAAGCATAGGGAGCCAGACGGCTTCAATGCGGCAGTAGTTATTGAGCGTACTCGTCAGCCGCGTTTAGTCTCCACTCGGCTGAGCCGTACAGCTACGGCCGACGCGCCGCCGTCCGATCAAAAGGATGCGACTTCTGTGCCGCGCACATCGCGGCGCGTTCAGCCACACGCGACTCGGCGCGATAAAAGTGCGACCGACGTGAGACGGGATGACCGTTGAATTGACGCGTGGAAGAGAGATATCGTATGCTGTGTATTTTTTATGAGCGCAATAACGATTCGTACGGACGTATACGCGAGGATTACTTGGATCCGCATATTGCGAATCGTTGAGCGACTGTAATGTTCGAAGGGGAATTTCAGAGCTTGTAAAATATATTTCCACCTACACTGAGAAAAAAAGCTTGGTCAATTTGACCAAAATTTTGAAGACGATGACCAAACTGTTTGGTGAAATATGGATCCTCTCTATCTGTGTTCGATTAAACTAATCATTTTTGTGATCAGAATAACTAAATACTTGGTTTAACTGAGTAGTATTTTAGTGAAAATAACTAAACGCGTTTGACTAGATGCGTTTAGTTATTTCAACCTAATTATTTTTCTCAGTATAGACAGTTGGAACATCCTGAACTTCCCAGGTCCTTATCGAGTCATTTAGAAATATCGAACTTCTGCATAATGTTATTTCGACTTACCACTGATACCTCCAGAGTTGAAAATACTGAACAAACGGGTTAGCTATAGTTAATTTTTGCTATTATTACGCCCATAATTTTTTTCGGCTTGTTATCTAAGTGCAATAAATCGGTCGGAAAAGCGGAGAGTTATCGCAGCATCTGTGTAACGCGATGCACCTAGTTTCGAGCGATAATATAGCGCATCTCTGCGGTTTCACCTAACTATAACGGAACGTCATAAAAACATTTATCCCGCCCATACCGTACATCACATGCGCTAGTGGCTAGTAACTCTTTAACGTTACATCATCTGTACGGAAAACCGGCCAGCGCGATGTCTCCAATGATATCGCTGCGATCAAGAAAAACGGCGTTACGTGATAAAATATCGCGTCACGTCGGCTCCCTCCTTGATTAACTTCCCGTCGCTTTCATTATTCCGCATAGTAATAATATACGAATTCCAGGGAGAACTCCAACACACACGCGCTTTCCCAGAGTCACTCGCGCGTGAATGACGACTAAAAAAATTCGATCAACGATCGAATCAGGGTAGCGGTCGAGCGCGCTTTCGACGCGAGCGGGACAACCTCCGTGCACGCGACCAACGAACCCCGATCCACCCCTAACACCTGATGAACGATTCCCGAAATAACTCGCACGCTTTCACGTTCGCCATCGCCCCTAATATTTCTGGTGCTGTCTATCGCCAATTGTTGGGCCATCGACGAGTGTCACGGAGCGCGGTCTCATTTCTCGTGGAATGGAGATGGGTGAATGGATAGCAGAGAGGGGTGGAGGGATTACCCCTTTTATCTTATAATTCGTACACGTTCATTCGTATTTTTCCGTCGTGTTCAAATACAATTACGGAAACGCCTTCGTGCAAATTCCATGGAAAATATTATTTTCTATCCAACGCGTTTACTCGGAAGCTTGTATTTCATTCTTCGCGAGTTATCGCGTTTTACGTATAGTACGGCTTGCCGATTTCTCGAAAGGCACGTTTCCGCATCTTTATACTCTCCGTACGCGCGGAGAAGGGGAATATATTTACTCGAAGCACGTTCGCGACGGGCAAAAGGAGGGACGTGCAACTTTCAGGTATCGTTCGACGCGGATAAATCCGATTGTCGGACTGGCCTGATTTATTCCTCGGCCTCGGATATGGTAATAACAAAAATACCGTGTTCTGCTGGGCGAGGAGCAGGGTCACTTGTTGCCCTCTGCGATAGCCCCGCGACAACCTGTTAGGGCTATACCACGCACACATTGGAATATTGATTCATATGATTTACGCGCTCGTCACACTCCTCGATTGTGGCTGCGTATCATGCATGGGTTGCGCGTGTATGGCCTAAGTAGAGTTTAGGTTGATGGGGTCCATGAAAAAGCGCTATTACGGTAGATAAACTTATGGAGTGTTTGCAAATTTCGAATAGGGTTGACCTTTCTGTAGCGTGTAAGTAGGTGCTACGTTTATCCAATGTATACACCGAGAAAAATAACTTGGTCAATTCAATCAAAATCCTGGAGACAATAACCGAACTGTTTGGTTAAATATGGATCCTCTCTCTCCATTTGTTTAATTAAATAGACCATTTTCTGGTTAGAATAACTAGATATATAGTTAAAATTACTAAACATTCAGTTAGAATGAATTGACATTTAGTTCCAATTACTAGTGTTTTGGTTAGACTATTTAAATTCGTTTAACCGGATGTATTTTGTCATTTTTACCAAATTATTCTTCTCGGTGTATGTGGGAAAGTGAATTTTCGTATGTAATCGTACGTGGGAAGAATGAGTTGCTATAATCCCGCGTAAAAAAAAAGTATAGCTAAGGTATGGTGGAAGTCTGAGAAAAATTGATCCAACAAAGTATGGCTACGGATCGTATCCCAGACTTTCAGCTAGTAAAAGATGCGCTCTTCAATGAGAGTTCAGTCGTTTGTACGAGACTGTGTTGTAATCGAGCTCTGTTTTCCTCAGTTGGTATTGTTTCAATCGATTACTTGATTAAACTCTCGAATTATTGCTAATGAACTATATTCTTGTACCGAACAAACCATTATATTTAGTTTTATAATGAAGGACCCATATATTAAGATTGAATCAAAAAGGTAAGTCGAGTAAGTTTTACCTTCCAGAGAAAATTGTCTAGTTTAAAATTTGAAATGTCATTCCTAGCGATACTTTTTTGGTTCTATTTTTCCCAGAATTTCGCTATACCTTATTTTTTACGCGAGATTCGCCATTCAAAATATTATCAAGAATACAACTCTCGATGAAGTTCTGAAAAGCTTACGATAATCGTAGAATTTCACTTTCAAATGTCACCAACTACCGCGTGAATCGTTATCACGGCCTATTTCCTTAGAACAAAAACAATGACACTTTAGAAGAATACGCCAAAGATTTAAGACGGTTAATGTGCTACCCGCCACAGATAAACGTGTCCTTTAAAGGCTTCCCGCGTTACCGAGATAAATAACGCGACTCCACCCCCAAGCGCGGCACCGTCGAGTCGACCTTATTCCGGAAACATCGTCCCGCGCCCACCTTGCGCCTGGAATAGCAAGGTGAGGAAACAAAACCTAAAGTAACGTAAAGAAAAATGGCCGCCAATAATAAGCAGCGGGACGGGCGCATAAATCCTCGCCGAGGAGAGAAGCGGGACTAAGGAATGAACGTCCGACATGCAATTCCCAGCGCGGGCTTAATATAACGCGCGGTTCGCCCGATGGCGCTAAATCTAATGCGGATAGGTGTTCCCTCCGCGAAAGCGTCTGCGTGTATGCACGCGAACGCTGCACCTGCGCTGCTCGCCCGCAGCGTAACTAGTTGAGCATTTTTTAAGGGGATCGCGTACACGCCTCCGCTGAATTTCTCCGCTCTCCCGCAGCTCGACGCACGTGGGGCCACCACGTCTCCCCCACCGCGTCTCTCTACTGCGGTTTTATAGATCCCGCGTCCGCCTGGAAGGAATTTCACACAGGAGCGCGCGCGTCTTCTCGCGTGGCACGGAGAGCTCGGTCGTTGAGCGGGGCGTTGAGAAACCCTTTTTTCCTCCTCCTCCTCCTCTAATCTTCTCGCCAGTTCGCTTCACGCTTATCGTGCTCCGCATAAATTTGTATTTCTAACTAGAAACGGTGTGTATCTACCGTACCGAATTTGCGGGATGAGAGAGAGAGAGAGAGGGAGAGAGGAAGAGAGAATGTATGCGCGCGTATGTATTAAAATTACGGTGGGAAGTTGTCGATTTCGGAATATATCGTGGAAGTCGTATTTCCTCGTAAATGAAGACGAAGTTGAATTCGGTTTTATCATTAATTTTTTTTTTAATTTGAAAAATTCGGATAGTCATTTACTCCGTATTCTTTTACTCCTCATTTTCGACCTTGTTTAAGCTGGAGAACGATATTTAAAAATGCAGCATACGTCGTATTTTGTAAGTCAATTTCTCTCACACTTATGGCTTTTCAACGATGTCGTAATACAGTAAAGAGAAACGCTCTTATGACTGTAAATAATTATTTTTTCAGAAACTTTCTGTTTTGTGTGATATTAAGTATGTATAGAGATTACAAATTTAATTAAACAAATATGCATATTCTCTTATGCGATAATCGAATTTTAAATCACCAATTTTACGGGGACTTTGATGGTAGATGTGTACACCTGCTAAATGCAGCGATCGCATTTATCGGATGAGTTTCAATTTCGTGGAATAGCTCTTCTGATGAGTGAAGGTGTCGTACGAATAATATTTTCAGAGTGGATAAATGGTAAATCACGATGCCTGCGATAGAACCTGTGAAAGTTATTCGAATTTAGGAAATGGGCCTGTCAGCAACTGTTTGCGAATTCTCTCAATTCACCGACCCAAGCATACTAACGCGTTAGGAGTGGGTGGAACCTCGAGTCAAAGCGAGCCACGCCAATGCCTTGAGCAATTTAGGCGCCGTAAGATAACACAGTAGCTTGCTGAAAATTAGGCTGATTAACGAGGCGAAGCGCATGGGTTGGCGTATATAATGCTTTGCTCGATTCGAAGTAACGATCGGATCCTCGGAGCTCGATTACGCGAATGAAAATGGATCGTAATTATCGAAACGCACAATTTTAGGCAGACGGATATCTTTTTCACTCGAACTCTACACTGTGAAAAAAAATGTACCCGAGTCAATTAAACGTATTTTCGAATAGTCCTAAGACCTTATGCGATTAGAATGAATTTGGATGAAATTAGTATTTATTCGAATCAAATAAATATACTCTTATATATAGGACTATTCAAAAACACGTTTATTTCGATTAAGCAATTTTTTTCTCAGAATATCAATGCATTTTTAACGATGCACGATCGCATATTTCTGTAATAAAGACTGAATAAATATGAACTCTCTCTAGAATAGCAAAGCCGTTGCAATAAAAATGATACTAATTGGATGCAGCAATATTATTTGCCGATGTAGTAGTATTTTTCCAGTTCGTGGCGCGCGCTGCAATATGGTAAAATCAAATAAATTACTCGGCTCATACGAGTGCCGCAGGCGAGGAAAAATTCTTTTCAGGCGATCGTTTTTTTAACCGCACATTCGTGTAGATGCGATTTTAGTATCTGTAACAGCTTATACATTCGATGCTCGCTTATGTAGAATCAATACCTTCCGGAAAAAACCGTCGACGTGATATTTACGAGTAGGTACCTATAGGGGAGACCGGGGCAGAACGATCCCTCGGGATAAAATAATTCGCTGTAATTTTGGCATCAATAATGACGAAAACTACCAGATCGATACGATATTATATTCCTAGCACATAGTTCTCGATATATAATATAACTCATGTAGTGGCGCCCACTAATAGTTATTTTCGTTATTAGGGCGTGAAGCGCTGTTTCTAACGAGTGTGAAGTTTGCCGCACGAGCGAAGCGAGTACGGCAATCACACTCGTTAGAACGGCGCGAAACAACCGAATAACGAATTCTATTTTTTGTCACTAAGTGTCAAATACGAGGTTGATGATTTCACGCACTGCGCTGGTTATTTCACGCACTGCGCAACTTTTCACGAATTGGTGTGTGAAAGATGATTTTACATGCGTCGAGGACGCCCATGAAATCGAGTATTTGACACTGAGTGACAAAAAAATTCTTAATCGTTCAACAATTAAAAAAAATTTATTTCTCGGTAACCTGTTACCGATTATTTTACTTTACTGCAATCTATCGTTATCTAGCACCGTTTAGCAATATTATGAATAAACTGTAAAAATCAATCTTCACATTTATTTTATATAGGGGATAATTTTGTCCCGCCCAGTGGGGCAAAACGATCCCTTTACAATACTTTACAATCTTAACTATAACTTTGATCAAACAAAGAGTTTTGAAAAAGAAACATATAATATAATTGAATAATAGAACTAGATGTATGTAAAATTGCAGATTTTTCTCATCTCCCGTGACTAAGCTCTATGAATTTGAACTTTGGGGAGATCATTTTACCCTGTTTTTTTCCCTACTTACCTATATTCAGCTGAGCTACATCCATTCTTTAAATCCAAAACATATATCTTCGTTAAGCACGCTTTGCGTCATATCGTAATTTCGTTATAGCGACTATCTTTTCGCGTTTCAGTGCATTGCACCATTCGAAACGCATTCAATGGACGGGTTTATATGGGTGAGATTACAGCCGTGGCAACGCGATAAGTTATAAGTGTTAAGCGGCCGTTGTATTATCGCGTAACTATCACATAATATCGTAACTGTTACGTTATCGTATGAATTGAGTTAACTAACAGCGAGGCGCACTAAAAACCAAAATTTCCAAAACACAACCTGACGGGCCAACTAAATGTATAATCTCAACAAACATGTAGTTAGAATAATAAAAGTTCAGTTGAGGTTGATACACAGCTGCTTCGACTAAATATTTGTTCAAGTAACTATATATTTAGTTGGACGCCCGTAACCAAATTTAATTGAATTAAACGATTTTTTTCCTCAGTGTAGTTAACACAATAACTTCTACCGTTCGTCTGACAAAACCATTGATTTCCATCTATCAAGAAAATGAATTTTATTGAATGCAACGACAAAAATTTAGTTATTCCAACAATATATAGTCCAACCAAATGCACAATGGTTAGTTTGACGAAATTTAAACTTTAACTCAAACAATTTGGTTGGTACTACATTTTTTTCTCAGTACGCATTCATAAACGCACGATTTTACATTAAATTCGGGTTTTAAATAATTTTCTTTTATCGCAGATTCGAAAAACGCGGGCAAAATTATTTACCCCGTGTTTTTCATTTTTCATTTTCGGCCTTATCTAAGCTGGAAAACGACATTTTGAAATACAGCTAGATCGTGCATCTGATGACGTCACGATGTTGTAGAGAGAAACGCATTTATAACTCAGCGAATAATAATTTTTTTCGGATATTTTCTTTTTTGTATGATAGGTATTGAATATGTATGCAGATTACAAATTGAATTTAAAAGGATGAATATTTTCTTATTTATAGTCCGAGTTCCTACGTAGACCACATCAGTTATCCGACCAATTCTTCCCGTAAATTGAGCTGGAGCTGTTCGTACGTCGTGTCACGGGAAGCTCGATAGTTCAAGTAGATATCGACCTCGCGTAATGTCTCCTCGAATTAGAATCTCGAGCATCGCGCGTCCGAACATCACCCGTGGGATCCTCTCCTACGATGCGCTTGCTCGGCTTACCACATTCGACACTCGATACGGCTTAAGTACCGTAATGTAAACCATTATTCAACAGCACGCCACACGCGTATACATATACATGCCGATATCCAGTTCCATTCTCCCGAGTTAAGTAGATATATTTAGATCCGATAATTGAGGGAGCGATCACCCCCCGTTAGGACGACCGTCGAGGGCGTAGCAGGATAGAAGTGGGCAGGGAGAATGACGGTCATCTCGAGATGGAAAAAAACTGACGCAGAAAAGGAAGGTCGTGAAGAGTAAGCGATATAAAAAGCTTCGGGGGAAAAGACGCGGTCCTATTGCCGTGCAACAACTATTTTCGTCCTCCTCGATCGTGCGAGGGAAATTGTTTTCCTTCTTTGGGGCGGACGAGCTTGTTCGAGTGGTACGCAATCGTGCAAACAGAAAAATTGGATACGGTTCGCATGTACTTCTTTTTACCCCTGAAGATACGGTAGATGTGCATATCCGCGTTCCTTGGTGACCGTAGATATTTATGCAGCTGAAGTGAAGAGAGACGTACGAAGATATTATACATACGCGCAGTTTCGCTTTGTGTCTGACGGTCGGTGAGATGCAGGCAACTCTCGTGGAGAGATGTAACAAAAGAAATTATTCTCTCTTCTCTCTTTTGCTTTCTGTCGTTGAAACTATTTTTTCCCAAGTAGCACAAGATGGCGATTTCATAAAAAGTTATCTGAATGTAATGCAAAAAATGTGTATTTAATGTCTGTTCGAAAAGTATCTTTTATTTCGGGTATCTTTAAGATACCTTTAAGATATCCAAAAAATAAGTTGTCTTATAGACAGATATTAGGTACATATTTTGTATTACATTTAGATAATTTTTCCAAAATCGCTATCTTGTGCTACTTGGGTTCTTGTTTAAAAAAGCCGAATTTCGCGTAAAACTACGAATTTTTTCTTTCGCTCAGAATTACTGTACGTCAAAGTTTTCATAATTGCTCTCGCATTTGCGAGCCTTCCAAATATAACGCCCTTAATCGATTTTCGTTGATAGATTATACATGACTTTCGTACAGTCCATATATCACGCCATCGGCCGCGCGAGTTATGAGTTAATTCTCGCGAATTATACAACAGACCGCGCGATTGAATGGATTCCAGCGAATTTCCAGGCCGATGAGGTCGCGAGCGCCGAGCGGCAGATAGCGCGATTGAAACCGTGATTTCGTCGATCGGTATAATTTTATTATCGGTCGATGCTAACGAGAACGTTTGCAAATATCGCGCCTCCCGCCCCTCCGTATTCTTTTTCATCTCCTTTCCTTCCAATTCCTTCCCCTCCCTCGTGCCTCTTTATGCTCCATCAACCGCGTCCTCCGCGTTTTCATTCTTCAATCCGTGGGTTGTCGAGCGGGAACCGGTGGAAATGTCGTTACGGAAAATTGGAGCCGTGTTTTCCTGCTAGATAATCCGGTAGCTCGATCAAGATCATATTGGTATACCATTGCGACTCGAAATGGGGGATCGTGCCACTCAATAACTATTATGTATATATATTCTTCTCGATATCTTCCCCTGAGATTTTGCCAAAAATCGAAATGTCTCGAATCGATCGCCCGGCCAACATATATCGAGAAAAATGATTAGATTAAAACGATAAAACGTATCTACATAGAGAAAAAGAAATAGTTGGATCTACTGAAAATTACTTGCGGGCTCCCAAGTAAATATTTATTTATATACCAATGAAATATTTAATGCATCAATTCGATATCTCTTCCTTACAATCATGTGGAATAGTATGTGATTAAAAGGAAGAAATATTTAGTTAATATAAAAAAAGATTTAATTGATATAAATAAATAATGACTTGTGACGTCGCAAGTAATTATTAGTAGATTCAACTAATTCTTTTTCTCTGTGTAGTTAAACGCGCTAAAGAATATTCAGGCGGAAATTGAAGGAAATGAAAGGCGATTAGACGCGTACCTGTATATTTATCATGATTTTATCGCGTTTCCCTGAATCGATCGTACTTATTCGTGGTATTTGGAACGTGAATCGGTCTGTGATTGATGAGGAGAGTAAAAGAAGAGAGAACAAACGTTCAAGGAAATTAATTTCATTGTTGCCATTATATATCTACATTTTTATTGGAAAATTAATTAGAGCAGTCGGCTGAAACAAGAAAAGGGAACAATTAGTTTATTAATTCGACATTGATATAATGAGATACGATTTTTCATACTTACCTCAAATCAATCAAATCAAATAATCAATCGTACGCTGAGAAAAATAACTTGGTCAATTTAATCAAAATTCCGGGGATGATGACCAAACCGTGTGGTGAAATATGGAGCCTCCTTCTGTTTGGTTAAACTGACTACTTTTTGGTTAGAATAACTAAACGTTTGGTTGGAATAACTTGATGTTTGGTTCAAATGACTAGTATTTTGGTTAAAATAACTAAAAGTGTTTAACTAGATACATTTTATCATTTTAACCTAATTATTTTTCTCAGTATATAATGCGATTAGTTTTTACCACTACACTAACGTCAAGCTAAGAGTCACGTGGAGCAGATGTAATCGCTCGAAGATTCTTCAAAGTAGAGCAGGAAGTAAGAAGAGCAACTGGAATCAAAAATCGTTCAATAGAGTGGAAACACTCCGAGTGACTCTCGATATCCTGAAAAAGAGGATCGCCCCGAATCGTCGTACATATAACTACACGTATCCGCGATGTGCTTCGGTAAATCTCGTTTTGCAAATGTATACATATTTCATTTAGCTGGTGCCCGAAGAGCAAAACTTGTTGTAAGGGGCCATCCATAAACCACGCGGCGCACTTTAAAGGAGGTTGGGGTGTTGAATCAAGCGTCACCGACTGTTATACGGGGGAGGGAGGGAGGGGCTCAGTGACTGCGTCACGTGTCTTTTTTATTTTATTTTTCGAAAACGAATACAGTACACTGCCCCCCCCTTTCTCCTCTTTTCATGTGATACCAAGATACTTTTGACTTAAGATTTTTAGTTCCTCATATTACCAAAGAGTTGTAAGATAAACAAAGAGTGTTAAAAATTGAAATAGTTTAGCTTCTTAATTTTTCTGCAAACCCGAGCGAAAAATTCTGAATTTGTGTACAGCTTTTTCTTTATATTTAAATACCAAATTTCGTTTACCTGTGATTTAATTAATAATAAAGAAAATGACACTGAAGAGGATTTCCATTTTATTTAATATTTTTAAAGTTTAAGTCATAAACCGTAATACCCCAAATAAACGTATGCTTAATTAATGTATACTATTTCGAGTGATTTACACTAAATGTGATCGTCACGTGAAAACACGGAGGGAGCAGAGCGGTTCTGGTTATAATCACCAAGCGTCACATGGGGGAGGGAGGAATCAAAAATGGCCAAAAACTGTGTCACATGGTTTAATGGACGGTCTCTAAAGCCCGGCTAGACGCACCGTCTTGTCCACGGTTTTGCCTGCGCAGTCTTTTGCGTGCAGGTAAGACGTAGCGTCTGGACAGGAAGACTGAAGACGGAAGATGGAGCAAAAAGACGGATTCTCGCAAGTGCGACAAGGATAGTCTTGCGTCCCGTCTTGCCTGCAGGCAAAACGGACGACAAGACGGTGCGTCTTGACCGGGCTTTAGACCTTATCCTCCCCACTCCTCGTCCGCATGCAGAGCCGAGATAGCGGACTATGTACGGTCGTGACGCTGGGTTCGCGGGATAGCCGCGTCCTTATCCGCTCGGCAGTTTGCCAAGCGCGATGATATTATAACGCCTGAATGCGATTATCAATTAATTCCTGACCGATTGATTGTTGGTAATTACTGTGGCACTTGTAGCGAGCGTGAAAACGAGCGTGGCGGCAGTCATATTAATTACATTATTATTGATTATTAGTCGACTGATATGTGGACTTAATACAGTTAACTCTCTCGTTAAAAGGCCACTTTTTATAAGGCCGCTTCGCTCAAGCGTCACCCCCACCACGGCGCTCGAAGCGTGTTTATTTTACTCTCGTTATAAGGCCGCTCGTTATTAGTCCGGCGTCACCTCCACCACGGCGCTCTAAACGTTTATGAATAAAACACTCGCTAATAAACCGGACGAAAAATTAACTTTTAAAAATTTTTTCAAATAATTGTTCAATTTTTTTCAATTAAAAAATTTAATTCTCTTACATTTTACATATTCATCAGGGGTAATATAGATACATACTTTTTTTCAAGAAAAAGCTAGGAAAAAACTCAAAATTATTACTTTACGAGAAAATGGTCGTGCTGAAAATGCGATGAAAGAATTTCACAGATTTTATCAAACCCGAGTATTAAATTTTGGAAAATTTTTACAGAAATGATCCATCTGCGCTGAAAATCCGTCATGCTCTAACATCAATTCGATAATCTCTCAATATTTTATATAATTTGCATTATTTCATAAAATAAATTTCTTACAATTTTATTGTTGACAAATTAGGGTAAGTCCGGGATAGTTGGACCACTTTATTTGAAGTACTGTAGTATCTTTTTTCATCAATGTATGCTTTCATAAATATTAAAATCTCATTAAGAGAACAATTCTATACAAGTATTTATTAGAAAGTTGCATGAAAACATAAGCATAATGCAGTTGCAACAAATAATAAATATGACACTGTGGCTTAATTAACCTTTAATAGCCGGATTAGTTGTACCACTTCCTACTTTGGATTTTAATTCTACTATAGATTTGTATTTCGTTATAAGGATTTAATGAAATTCGATGTAATTCCATATTTTCTTTTTTCGGTTTGTAAAATTGGGGAAAGATTTATAAGAAAATAGATAATTTGAAAAAATTCAGGTATCAAATATTTGCTTGGTAAATTAATCTTTGTTTGCAAAGTGTAATTTGAGTGCGCGATAATTTTTGTTCCGAACTGAAGTTATCGTAAATCCCAAATAAAGTACTGTTGTTCGAAATTCGCCCAGCGTGATGTGGGCCGTACCCGATAGCTATATAGGGGAGAGAGAGAGTTGCCTATATTGAACCGGTACCTAAATTGAACCTCCTGGCTATTTTAAGTAATTGAGCATTTCCACGTCATCTATTAGTAGAAATTCAAACCTTTTAGTACCGGTCAGTATGGCTACAAAAAATAATAAGAGATTTTTATTTTTAACTCCCTTGAAATTTTTTCAATCAAACTCTTGACCACCCTATTTGATGTATTTTTTCACGCTGATGCCGAAAATAGCAGATATATTGACGATATCTCAAAGGAAATATAAGATATCGGTGATTTCATATACCAGAAAATTATTTTTTTCACTTAAAATCATCGATATTTTGATCTTCCTTTGAGATATCCTCAATATATCTATAATTTTCGTAATCAGCACAAAAAAATACATAAGATAGGATGGTCGGAAGTTAATTTTTCGCGAAAATTGAAATCTCTGAAATCGATCTCTCGACCACCCTATCCGATATATTTTTTCATACTGATTCCGAAAATGGCAGATATATTGACGATATCTCAAAGGAAATATAAGATATCGGTGATTTTATGTATCAGAAAATAAATTTTTTCACAGAAAATCATCGATATCTCGGTCTTCCTTTGAGATATCCTCGATATATCTATAATTTTCGTAATCAGCGCGAAAAAATACATAAGACAGGATGGTCGAGAGTTCGATTCCAAAGATTTCGATTTTTGTCAAAATCTAAGGCATATAGCTTAAGTTTTTTTAATTTTTCGTGAAAATCGAAATCTTTAAAATCGATCGCTCGACCACCCTATCCGATGTATTTTTTCACGCTGATTCCGAAAATGGCAGATATATTGACGATATCTCAAAGGAAATATAAGATATCGGTGATTTTATGTATCAGAAAATAATTTTTTTCACAGAAAATCATCGATATCTCGGTCTTCCTTTGAGATATCCTCGATATATCTATAATTTTCGTAATCAGCGCGAAAAAATACATAAGACAGGATGGTCGAGAGTTCGATTCCAGAGATTTCGATTTTTGTCAAAATCTAAGGCATATAACTTAAGTTTTTTCAATTTTTCGCGAAAATCGAAATCTCTAAAATCGATCGCTCGACCACCCTATCCGATGTATTTTTTCACGCTGATTCCGAAAATGGCAGATATATTGACGATATCTCAAAGGAAATATAAGATATCGGTGATTTCATGTACCAGAAAATAATTTTTTTCACAGAAAATCATCGATATCTCGGTCTTCCTTTGAGATATCCTCGATATATCTATAATTTTCGTAATCAGCGCGAAAAAATACATAAGACAGGATGGTCGAGAGTTCGATTCCAGAGATTTCGATTTTTGTCAATATCTAAGGCATATAGCTTAAGTTTTTTTCAATTTTTCGCGAAAATCAAAATCTCTAAAATCGATCGCTCGACTACCCTACCAGATGTATTTTTTCACGCTGATTCCGAAAATCATGGTTATCAGGTCCAAATCTCAAAGGAAATGTGAGATATCAGCGATTTTATGTTCGGAAAAATTATTTTTTCATAAAAGAATCATGGATATCTTGGTGTTCCTTTGAGATTTCCTCAATATATTGATGATTTTCATAATCAGCGCAAAAAAATACACAAGATAGAATTTTCGACAGTTCGATTCCAGAGATTTCGATTTTTGTCAAAATCTTAAGCGCTGATTCCAAAAATTATGCACTTATTGAGGAAATCTTGAAGGATCGCCGAGATATCGATGATTTTCCATGAGAAAAAAATGTTCTCGTACATAAAATCGTTAATATTTGATATTTCCTTTGAGATATAGTCAATATATAAGGTATATATGTTAATAAGTGCATAATTTTTGGAATCAGCGCTTAATATTTTGACAAAAATCGAAATCGTTGGAATCAGTAGAAATGCTCATTTACGTAAAATATCCAGGAGGTTCAATTTAGAGATACCGGTTCAATATAAATACTGCGTCATTCACCCGCCTAATCCGTGTCATGTTGCTGTAAACTCATTCCGTCCGAAGGCATGCGGCATCTTTATTTTCTCGAATCGCAGACGATCGATCGACTCGTAATTTTCTCCGGTTGCCTCGTTTCGAATCTTTCGTAAATCGAGCGTCTCGATCGTCGCGATAGTAGTCGACATATTCCGGACTATCACGTTCTGATTAAGCCAGTCATAATTAAAAATTCGCTATTAAATGAAACAAAAATTGTATTTCTCCAAGAAAAAGTTACATTTAATTTATACAATCTCTCATCCGTAGGGATGATTTTATCTTTTAACCGTGTTACGGACAAATTTCTTCTGAAGAAATAATACCACTTAAAAATTAACTCTGTCAAATATCACGTCTTCTAAAATTAGAAACGCATTCATCATGTTAGTAGACCCAAATCTGTAGCATCCCACATCTAGTTCCGCGTCCGCCACCGGCTGCGCGCCGAGTAACCCGTAGGTTCGTTGGGTAAATAGCGTAGTGTTAGGGTAGGGGGTGGTTGAGTTGCGTACTGCGGCTACGGTTCTACGTAGCCGTGGGGGTAGCGTTGCTCTGTCTCCGATGGAAGGGCAGGATATCGATACTAAATTCAGCTTGGGATGTCGATCGATTGACGCTAATCTGCCGTGGCAGTTATCTCTGCTTGTATGGGTAATTTCAGTTATTATCGTAACGATTACATAACGCCCTCAAGTTAGGGCTGTAACACCCCGTGGAAATTACCTGTCGAGGTTTATAATTTCGTTTAATTTGAGGAACGTGAGACGAGGGTGAATATTTGCGATGAGGAAATTAAATAATAATCTTTTTGAATTATGAGTGAAATAGGTCATCTGCATTGAGAAAAATAACCTGGTCAATTTAATCAAAATTCTGGAAACCATAATCAAACCGTTTGGTGAAATATGGATTTTCCATCTGTTTCGTTAAACTGACCATTTTCTGATTAGAATAACTAGACATGTAGTTAGAATAACTAAAAATGAAGTCAGGTTAACTGAAAATATAGTTAGAATAACTAAATATTTGGTTCAACTTACTAGCATTTTAATCAGAATAACTAAACTCGTTTAGGCAGATGCACTTTATCAGTTTAACCAGGTTATTTTTCTGAGTGTACTGATTGGGGCGGTGGTATTTTAATCTCAACGATTGAGTGTGGAGCTTACCTTCGGAATTATAACTTCTAAAATTAAGGCATATAGTCTGCTTCCTTGATCAAATAATAATTCGAAATTGGGATACAAATTTGATGATTCGAAAAGTAGCGGAGTCGATAAGAATCACTACACGGCACGATTTCACGAGCGCATATTCAATCTAGTTGCAGGTGTTAACTGCACAATGAAATTCATCGTAGGACTAGCTATAATGACACGCTAAATTGCTGAGCGAGTCATAGTATGCGAGTTACTTCGAGACTGTATTGCTATTACAATGCAATCTATTGATCGACTTTTTTCGCAGTAACGTTTACGCCAACGCGCAATGCACCATACTACTGTTAATGGTACTGCCGTGTCATTGCTAATCTATTCCGCATATACGTATATACATATGTAGAGGAGCACGCTCGCTATATAATCACTGTTTATATCTAGCTCTAATAGGTTGCCGAGCTTTCACCGATTCTGTATTTCATTCGATACTGTAGATGGCCCTGATGTGAAATTCAATGGAATAAAAACCGAGAACTTGGCATATTTAAAAAAAATTATTGCGCTTTATAAATATAAATGAACTTGATTCTTAAAAAAAATCGACCATCAATTTTAATTGAATTCATTATACAGGGTGGACCAGGTTAAACGTAATTTTTTTATATGTGATAGAACAACAGAAAAAAAGTAGACTTTCATAAGAAAATTTTTTTCAAAAATGTTTCCTAACAAAGATACAGGGTGTCAAAGTTTCGAAAAAAAATGGTTTTCTCATCATAACTTCTAAACTACTTGATCGATTTCCATAAAATTTCGCAAACAGGCTAATGTAGAACAGCTCTAAGCAATAATTAAATAATTTTTAAAAATTCTCCAGTGGCGTAGATACTGGGGGCCGGTACCCCCCTTTCCCCCCTCAATCTTCGGCGCCACTGGATATTTTGTAAAGAAAATTTAATTATTGAATTTCCCGTTTAATTTAGAGCAAAAAATCACCCTTACAAATTTTTGATTTATGGCTTCGTTTTTGAGATATTTATTTTAATTTATAGGGTTGAGAGCAGGCCAAAGCTAGGTTGAACTCCATTAATTGTGATATGTGATAGAGCAACAAAAAAAATAGATTCTCATGAGAAAATTTGTTTCAAAAATGTTTCCAAACAAAGATATAGGGTGTCAAATTTTCGAAAAAAAATGGTTTTCTCATTCCCCTTTCCTCCTTCTCAATCTTCGGCGCCACTGGATATTTTGCAAATAAAATTTAATTATTGGATTCCCCGTTTAATTTAAAGAAAAAAATCACCCTTGCAAATTTTTGATTTGTGACTTCGTTTTTGAGATTTTTTTCTTTAAATTAAACGCAACCCTATAAATTAAAATAAATATCTCAAAAACGAAGCCATAAATCAAAAATTTGCAAGGGTGATTTTTTTCTCTAAATTAAATGGGGAATCCAATAATTAATTTTTCTTTGCAAAATGTCCAGTAGCGCCGAAGATTGGGAGGGGGAAAGGAGGGTACCGGCCCCTAGTATCTACGCCACTGGAGAATTTTTAAAAATTATTTAATTATTGCTTAGAGCTGTTCTACATTAATCTGTGTGCGAAATTTCATGGAAATCGATCAAGTAGTTTAGAAGTTATGATGAGAAAACAATTTTTTTTTCAAAACTTTGACACCCTGTATCTTTGTTAGGAAACATTTTTGAAAAAAATTTTCTTATGAAAGTCTACTTTTTTTTGGTTGTTCTATCACATATAAAAAAAGTGATGTTTAACCTGGTCCACCCTGTATAATTCGATCTATTCTATAGTCGAAGCTTGTTGATGTTCCATTAGACTTTGGTAGAGTTCTCGTAGAGGATACGAGGACAAGTTTATGCGAAGTGGAAGGGGGAAGGTGATCCTACATAAACCCCTCGCCTGATGTCAGCATAGATATAGTTTCTCGTAAAGGTCGTTGATGTCGATTTGATCCTACAATTTATACTGATGTAAGTACAAATCAAACCAAGAGGGTCGTACATAGAAATACGTTGGGTGTGACCTCTGCGGCTAAACTCTAGTTATGGTCGTTTCTATTCTAAATAATGAAAAATCATAAATGTGCATTTGAAAACTTCATTCTGTAGCTTCGAGAAAAATTTATATACCCTGTTTCTCTCTCAATCAGTTTCCCTGATTTTCTTAAAAGTAAAGAAATTGAATGCTTCAAAGTTCAATGCTATTCTACGAGAATGGAAGAGTCGATCGATTGGTACTCAAACAATCCATTAGCACGTGTACCGATAACACATGAGTGCCCGCTCGACACCATGTGCCACAAGGGGCACGACTATCGCGTTCATTCATGATTTTCTCGGCGAATCGATAAGGAGGGTGGACGTGTGGTTCAACCGTAGGCCCGAGAGCGTGCTATATAATCCGCCGGCCGTTCAGGGTGCAACTACATATTGCGTACGGCTGGTGCCATCTATTCGCCCGTTTTCCAAGTAACTACAGGGATTTTGTGCACTCCAACGTTATTATAGCATATCCGTGAAAACGACGAAGCTACACTGAGAAAAATAACCTGGTCAATTTAATAAAAATCCTGGAGTCCATAACAAAACCGTTTAATGAAATATAGATCCTCTCCATCTATTTGATTAAATTGACCATTTTTTAATTAGAATAACTAAACATATAATTAGAATTACTAAATATTTGGTTCAACTTACTAGTATTATAAATAGGTTTTGTCATTTTAATTAAGTTACTTTTTTCAGTGTATCGAAATAATAAACTGGGATGTATACATAGATGGACGATAGATTTATCACTTAACGTCCGAGCGAAGCAATTACATATTAGGATAACGAAGAGATGAAAGAATTACTCGTAGAATTCTACTGATTGAAATTTAATTTGAATAATAGACTGAATCTGCTTATAAGGATGCTTTTACACTTGTTTATCCTTTTCGTCTGATCGCACGGCTGTGCATAACAATAACGATGAATAATGCAAAAAAGTTGTTTGCGTTTCTCACCTTCACTTCCATTCGAGAGAAGTCTTCAGGGAAAGGTATCAGATTTCGAGTGAATATTGCAGGAGATCGAAAAAAACAGAGATCGATTACATTCTGAGAATTATATTTACGAACCAAGGGTTTATTGCATGTGCAATAAAAAGTGATGCTCGGATAATTAAATATTCCTTTGATAAAAACCTTTCCTTGAACAGAACCATATTATCTACATTAATTGAGTTACTTATCTTCCGAGTTGTTTCAGTCTGTACATTTTTTACGAGAGCTCCAGGAAAAATTAACGTGTTTCACTGATACAGTCGTACCTTTACTAATTAAACCTTCTTTGACTAAACTCTCCCTCTGTGAACTGAACGAAGTCATCTCCACTTGTTCAACTATTTCTCCTTCAAGCTTTCCCGGATCTATAAATTTTGTATACAACCGCGATAGAAATTGGTAACTTTCTAACAGCCGTCGATCGTTGCAGCAAATGTTACTGACTATATTTCCCTCGACGAAAATCTTCCAAAGTATTGACTTCAGCTTTCATATTTTTTAATGCATTTACAATCTGAGAAAAAAGTAGTAGCATTAAACTATGAAAAGATTGATATTTTCTTAAAAATTGTTAAATTTTATTATTTTTTTAAATTCAAATACCAGGAATGTGTGTGTGCCTATTTTAGCTACAGCTTTTCACATCGGCATTATAGATTCGACTGTAATTTAAAAATCAAAAACATTTCTTGTACATAATTGCGAGTGTTAATCAAGTCTGTGCGTATTTTCCAGTATTTAGATGTATTTCCATGCTTTTACGAAATTTTTATTCGAATTTTCGGCGAGTTTGCTTTGGCATTCGATATCCACGTTGAAATGTATGCAGATATACCTGGATATAGGTCTGCGGGGCACGGATTCGCTGGAGAACAATAGGTCCATGTGAATACCCGGGTATTACATGGATAAGTCTCTATCATATCAACAGCCGCATCTTGAAGCGCGCTTCACAATTGCCGGTCTCACGCGACCGCAGCGAGAGCTGAAATAAGCGCAAGCTCGTATTCAAATTTTCGAGCAGACGCTTTACCCGCACCTTCCAATGGCGCGTATGCCCTCGCTACACTACCCGCCTCATTAGCAGTTGATATAGAGCGCGTTCCCCTTCCCCGGATGTACGCAAATGCAAAAGATGTGCAGCTGTTGGGTCCAAAAAGCTCGGAAGTTAACGCGTGACTCGGGGACGTTATTTAAGAAAAAATAAATGAGAGATAATCTCTTTTACAGGCTGATCTTTTGATTTTCTAAACGGTTCTCTCATTCTTTTAACATTATTTTTCGTAATAAATTCAGCAATTATAGAAAATGTTTGTACGCTTTAAAAAAACGTATATTTGGCTACAAAAATTATTGAAATCAGTTATTCGTACCAAATACAAATAGAAATATCCATTGTAATAGTTTGATGTTTTGATGAAATCATACATTTTAAATATAGGAAATTTGTGTGCTTGATGAATTGAGTCATATTTATATTTTTGAGAAATTAATTCGTCGAAAATGTCTAAGGGTACTACACGATTTTATTTTTAATTATCATGTTTCCTTACCGCGTCAATCGTTGGGTAAAAAGTAAGAGTTCCTTGGAGAAATCGTTCTCGTATTTTCTATGAAATCACCCGCTTAGAAAATAACATCGCGATAATATAGATATAAGCGAAGAAAGGAGCTCCTGTTCAAAATATAGCGCGATATGAAACCGCATTAAACGGAACTTTTGAAAGTTTTGTACCAACCACGGGGCACTAACGACGTCAGGTACTTCGCCCCTTAGCCCTTCCAACTCCCCCCTGCACCGCAACCGCGTTCCATTTCAAAATGATGATCATTAATCTTCTTTCGCGTTATTCCCCGCTGCACGATTCAGCAAGAAAGTTCGGAACTGTAAATGCGGCGCTGGAAGGATTTCGCGTGCCGGGATACGCATTCAGGAATGTAAATAATCAGCCTCTGAGAATGTCCGATCGATAAGAAAAAGGGTGCCCCTCATTTAATCGCGTGATTATAGTCTCGCGAGTTGCCGACAATCAATAATCAATTCAGTCACATAAATTTTAGATTTGATTAAATTTCATCGATAACGTAAATTTATATTATCTTCTTCCCCGGAAGTTCGAGTGGTTGATTGATCGACTTGCCTTAATTACGTGTTTCTAATTACTCTCAGCTTCGCGCACGATGCCTGGCTATACATATACATATAGTAACGAGAGACTCGCGCGTTAGACGCAGTGCAGGTGAATAGAACGGTGGTATCCGCGTCACGTGACGGGGATGATTGATCAACGACGATTCAAAGTGCGGGCAATCTCGAATCTTGCCATCGTTACGAATCTGATTCAATGACGGATATCGTTTAAAGTTGCACGACAAAATTACTTCAGTCTTTTTTATTGAAAAATCGTTTCCTCGTGCCCAAAATCGACGGTGCAATCGCCATCCATTTCCCTCTCGCTGTCGTATCATCGACTGAGGGTTCTTTCAATACGCGGGAGGTTTTTCCCTCCATAAAGTTAATTAAAAGCATTTACGTTCCGTCGCTCCTGCACCCGTTGGTATCGAAAAGTTATCCGCGCGCGAGCTCGCCATCTGGTTTAATCTTCCACATAGGTACGAATCTGCCTGCACCTCTGGTTGCATAAACGTACCTATGTAAATGCATATATTATATGCATACATGCATGCTTTCATATATGCTTTCATATAAATACGCATACATGCATATTTATATACAGAGATAAATGAATATTTTATTTACAAGAATTATTCCACTGTTTATTTACGTAATCTCTTAATCTAATATATTCATAATATTTAAACGAGAGAGAGAGATGAGTTGGAAGAATTGAGACGAATACATTTTCTGAGAATTTATATTTTCCGAATATGCATGTATAAGCAGGATCCTTCGTAACAGACGTTGCTTGGATGGTAAATATCATACATAATCAACGATTCCATGCAGAGTTCTGGTAAATCACGAAACTACGTGTACGTTAGTTGGGTAACTCTCTCGAGCATTCTGTTTATATTGTTGATGATTTTCGAAAACGCGCCACATTGCCAACGGCATTACGGGGTTACGGTTACACATGTTGCTATACGGTTACTCAAGGGAATGTGATAAAAGTAGCGGCAGCCATTTAAAAAATTTAACTATCATCGGTGCACATGTGGGCTCTGATAATATTTTTAGAAGAAATGAAGAACAACAATTTTATTTATAAATATACACATATATTTCCATATTAAGGGAGCATATCTGTAATATATGAGATGACGGAATTAATGCAGGATATTTTATAGAATTTGCAATATAAAAAAAAACGGGATCGAATGTTGCGATCGAATTTAATTGTATCAATTATTAACAAAAGAATATTTATTACGAGAATTCCAAGGAGCGGACGTCAAAAATACTTAATTATTAATGCTTGTGTTATTTGAATAGAAATATCCAAACTCCAATATTACCGTTGAAAACGACCAATCAAATGCGAATAAACGAACATTAAAAATTCCTCACGAAGTTCGAAGAACGATAGGCAAAAGAACAAGCATCGAAAACGTTCAGCTAACCCTCGAGAGGGGAAACGCAGGTTTCAAGTTCGGTCAGGTCAAAGGGGAGAGTCGAAAGTCGGATCGTGTATCTCGAGTTAACCGACCGGTGGCGACACAACGCGGTGGCCCCGCGCACCGAGCCCCGTTGTCCCCCTTTTACACCCCACCAATCCGCCGCCAGAACCCCTCCAGCCCCGTCCATTACGTCAAGACGCATTGCGACATACCCTCTACCCTGTACCACTACCCTCCGAGTATCGCACTACTACCCCTCGTGGAGTGCGTCACTGCGGCCACCAGGTCGGATCTACCAATCCTGGTTGCGCGTGTCGCACCGACCGCGCTAAAATGGAAAGCCACTGCAATACAGGAAATACCTGCATATCGCTGAGGCATAAAATTGTCGAAGAGTAGGAATGCTCCCCATGCACGCTCGCTTGCTGGTTGCCATGTGCGGGAATCGGTTTGAAATTGAATTGGGAATGAAACTGATAGCTAATAATGGATGCTCATTTCTATTTGTCTCGTCTCTATTGTCTTGTTTCTGTGTTTTTGACGTAAACTGTTTACGTCTTTGTGATGGGATATTTCTTCGGAAAATGTCCCGGAACGAGCGAATCTGAAAATCCAAAATAAAAAACGGTGTTTCATGAAAACTCGAAAACGATACAATTTTTGTTCGTTTAATATAGTTTTTAATTTTCAACGGGACATTATTATCCCTTGTAATTTTGTTAATTTTTCGCAAAAATCGAAATCTTTGGAATCGATCACTCGACTACCCTGTCTTATACATTTTTTCGCGCTGATTATTCTCATTACTTTTCCCAGACTTCATTAATAAATCTATCATTTCCGGAATCAGCAAGAATTCAATTCCAGAAATATCGATTTTTACGAAAATATCGAGGCATACTTTGACGAGTTTCGTAAAGAAATAAATTTATGACTCCAGAGATCGACGTCGTGTTATTACTTATTAACTACACGGATCGTTGAAATATCACTCGAAATTATTGAAACTTATTTCCTGAGGCTTATATATATAGCATGCATTGGATTTACTTAAGTATGCACATGGTACAATGCAATTTGTCATTTCTCGAATGGTCTCAATTTCTTCTTGAAACATTTTTTGACGAAAATTACAGTGTACCAACGCTCGAGAATTATTCATACTCTTTTTCAATTGTCACAGATTTTCTGTATTAATCTAAAAAAAAATGTTAACGATGTCAGCATCGAGTAACGAGCAAAGAAAATTATATACGTTACTCAATAAATTGACGCGGCGCGTTAATCCCGGAAATAATCTCGCGATGAACGACGCGCAGACATTTACGAACGTGAATTAACGGAGATAGATTAATCCAGCCTTTTCAGCTGTTACCCATGGCAAAGTCTGCGTCGAATATTCACCAAAATTAGTCTACAGATCCTCGTCGAAAAGCAGCCGGAACGACTGGAGATCCTCGATAAATCGACTCGACACTTCGAGCGTATAAAATATTTCAAGGAGAGCGACGGTACGCAGAAATCGAACTTAGATTAGATTATCAATGCGATCAGTCGTCGCTGCGGTTTATCTCGAGCGGTTCCGTCGAGTCGCTATATCTATCTCAGCGGATTCGTCGATAAACGTTACTCGACGTATCGGCTTCGCAAGAAAGACGGCGACAAGAAGAGACCGACGAGTCGATTTTCTCCCTATCGTCACGGGAGACGTGAAGAAAGGAATTATGAAAAATGCTGCAATTTCAATTTTTTTACCATTCAACGTACTTTTACACCGTAACTGAAAAAAATATTGATTTTTTTGAACCTAGAATTTAAAAAAATTATTATTACATTACACTTTGTTACATTAAAAAAATCTCCCCTTGCAAAGGTGATTTTTCCAAAATTCAGTACTTATTATCCGATCCCGTATAAGACAACAACGACCTCTTTGCACTTAAATATTTGCGTAAGGCAAACTAAATATATATATATATTTGCTCGGTTTCGCGCTGGTACAGTGGCAGCAGTGGCAGCCTGATTTACCGCTTGGCAATACTACTTAATGCCGGCTGACATGGAACGTCCGACTACTGCCGTCGCTGTACGGCTCGGCGATCGTTACGCTCCGGGCTCTTATAACCAAGACGCAAGAACATTACCTCTCTTGCCGAATTGCTGCAGTTAACTCACAATTAGGCAGGAAATTAATTCCCTTCCACGTAGCTTGGTACTTTTCCCGGGGACGAGATGTGAGATTAGACCAGGAATCTTAATTCCGTGGGTTAGGTGCCTCGTCGTTAAAAAAGAAGGAGCTGTACGAAGCGAAGCTTTGAATTGCGATGAGAACAAAGTCGATCGATAAATTGTACAGAGATAGCATAGTGATTATAAAGAATAATTTCATCAGTCGGATTGTATTCCAAATAAAAAAATACTTACTAAATTTATCTTGTACTTTAAATCTCCATATTTTTTCCTCCGTCTTTGTCGTTTGGTTTCTACTGAATAATTCCTATAATCGGACGCTTAGCAGAGGGTAACCACCTTCATCAACAATATTCAACACAATCTTATAGTTCATGGTTATTAGAATTCAAGACGTTAGTCGAGAGTAGTTCTTTCGTCATTAAGGTTGTGTTTGCATAGTTACCACTCACTTTAACGAAAGTGCTTGCAGCATTGTTCTTTCAGTCCTTATACGGAGCCACCGTTGTTTAAAGTTTTCTACTTGACACAAAGAAATGTAAGGGCGCTTAAGCGGGTAATATACCCTCTCAAGTTTAAACGCAGACATTTACTCGGTACTTTCGAACGTGAGCAAGCAAACGTTACTTTCATCGAGAATCTTGATCTCATCTAATCCCAAGTTTTCCATCGCCTCGTTATTCTTTGACGGTAATAGAAAATTATAATGTGAATTTTGTTTTAACATGTGTCTATACTGAGAGAAATAATTGCTAGGTACTGCTAAACAAATATCTCTTGAATCATAAATATAATGATTTAAAAAATGTTAAGAATGCAGATTTTTGATCGAAGAATATATATTCTTGACTCAAGAATGTCTTAGTTAAGACAGGAAATTCTACCTGCGCGAAAAAAAACAATTACTCGAGCCTATTAAATATTTTCTTGCAAGAAAAAAACCATTGTTTGGTCCTGGAATTATGTCATGTTTTTGATTCAAGAAAACGTGTTTTTGGCACCAGCAATTATTTCTTTCAGTATAGGGGATGTTCAATAATTATTTGTAGAAGAACTTCAATGTGTTATCGCAATTTCATTTGACAAGATTATATAAGAGTTATGAAACTGATCAATTCTATTGCTTCCTCCTTTATCAAAATTTTGTACAGCATTTCAATATTATCTCCTTCGAGAAATGTAGCGTAACGTCAAAGTGGCATTCAAATTCATTAGCCGCTCTTCCAGATGTATCAGGACTACGGTTTTATGATCCACGAGACGTATATATGTAGAGTTATACCTGTAAGAAAAAGTGCAATCACGCAGCTCGAACTCTGTTCAAAGTTACATCGCACCGGGAATCGGAAGTAGGGCAGCGACGATGCGCACTGGTTACCTACATATATGCATTTCCGAAGGCGGTTAGGACCGAGTTCGCAGTCAACCGCGACGAGCCATATTTGTTCCAGTATCTCGCGTGCAGAACGACGCGAAGTTTCCGCCAACAATTTTCAGCGCGTACAACTGAGAATTGCAAACCGATTCGTCCAAGGCGCAACATTCGCTCAACTCGTTACACGTTTTAGACGTTTTTTTTTTTCGAATTATCTACCAATCTGTCGGCAGCTTTTTGCCGATTTGCATTTAGGGAGCAGATTACGTACGAGATAAATATGCCACACGCGGAAAGCAATGATTTTGCAATCTTAGCAAAACTAGGTATCGCTAAAGACGTTTTGCAGATGTGAAGACAATATTATCTGTGATAAAGAAAGATATGTCCTATAATAGTAAATATAACTGCAATCATATATTGAAGTTCTTTTCGGTAAAAATACTTACCATCTCATGGGATAGTAAACATTTGTATTACTATTGGACACATCTTTTGCCACCACTGATAATACTTTCATCGTAATAGTAAAAGGTTCTCAGCGATACCTAATTTTACTAAAACTGCAAAATCATTTTTTTCGGCGGAAGTTGAACACACATCAACCGGAGAGATATGGGAGCGTCAGATTTGAATGGCGGAAACCGGAATTCGTCTCTAATCGTTAAGACGACGGTTCATCACCTCGAGTTAGCCGCTGCATTTTTCATCGCGAATTTTTAGTCCGGAGCAGAGGCGAGAGGGACCACGGTTAGTCGTTTTAACGAAAAGAAATTAGCATGGCATTAGCTCACGTGGCGCGCGACAAATACATGCCGGCGGCCAGGTATTATTAGTGAGCGTCGAGCGCGAACTGCAGACGCTTGGCAGACCTTTTCTATTTATACTTATACAGTCTCCCTCTCCCTCTTTCGCCCCTGTACAGATTTCAATCTGCCTCTCGCTCTCTCGCCCCTTTCTCGCGCTGCCTCTCTTCCTTCGCTTTTATCTCGGCTCGCGCTACCACTTCAACTTGATAAGTAGATTTGTCCTGCGCTTTTCACGGGTGGGCATCGTCGTTTCCGTGACAATACAACTTGTCTCCTTTACACGTGCTCTTAAAGGAGCCGAGCTTTAAGCTCTACTACAGGACGCACTGTACACAGAGATAAAGGATTAGTAAAAAATCATGGAAAACCCTATGTATTTTTACAGTTATCCCAGTAACCTCCCGTAGGAGAAAAATTGAAGTTTTGACTAGACCACAGCATATTTTTTACAGTTCGTAATGATATAAACATCAATTTATATGGTAAAATTTACCAATCTCTTGTTAATATGGGTCAGATATTTACGAGTTTATACTGTTACGAATTGTAAAAAGTACACGGAGAAAAAAAATTAGTTAGATCTACTATAAATTACTTGCGGGATCGAGACAGTAATTATTTATTTATATCAATGAAATTGTTTAATGTATCAATCAGATATCTCTTTCTAACAATCATATGGAATAGTATGTGATTGCAAGGAATAAACATCAAATTAATGTGAAAAAAGATTTAATTGACGAAAATAAATAACTATTTACGACCCTGCAAGTAGTTTATAGTAGATCCAACAGATTCTTTTTCTCCGTGTAAGCTGTGTCCATTAAAAAATTCAATGTTTCACCTCGAGGAGCCCTATTACAGGGATTCACCGTAAAAAGGACTGATCCTTCTCCGTATAAAGCGCGATAAATAGAAAGACGCCAAAATTCACGTGCCAATAATTGCAGGATTTGAATAAATATCGCACCCTCAATGGAAGAGTAACATAACTAAAAGCAGTATAGTTTTGGGATAAAGTGTCCTAAAGTGTCCTATTTAAACAGTTTAAAAAAAAGTAATACTAACATATCCTCACTTTCTGTGCAGTGCATATCACTAACAAAAATGTGGTGGTTTTTCATTACAAAGTTCAGATCAGACAGTACAGTAATTTAAAATATGATTTTTTCGACTTAAATATGTCAGTCTTCCATTGAGAGTGCGATATATCACGTATATCGAGCGTAGTCGGGTTGCTACGTGCGACGAGACACGCGCGTGACGAGAAGTCGACCAAAACCGTTCGCTAAAGAGGTCGTGCAACGTTTTGCGTATAAATGTAGCACTCCTAGGAATATAGCGTCCCTCGCCAACATTCCTCCAAGTATAGTTATAGCGCGATGAGCGATGCCACCGTGGCGTCGCTCTTCAAGGACAACACGGCCGAACGGCGCGAGAACCGGAAGTTATACGCGATAGCTTATCCGTACCAGCCTTTGTCCTTCCCCTCGTATGGGGGCTTCCGGTCGCGTGGCCGTGTCCTCGACCTTGTTTCAATTAACGGAGGTCGTGTACTCGGATTGATACCAGCGATTACGTCGCCCTCTCGACAACCCTTTCGATAATTTCGCCCTTCTCGAGCGATATCTTCGGTTCCAAAGGTGAAGGATGCGTGCGAAAATAGTTCTCGGCGCCCCCGACAAGAGAAGTCGTTAACGGGCCAAAAGAGCGGTTCGTGTAAGGGAAGTTACCCGAGCCACGCTTGATTTCTCGTCGCGACCTCGGCCGGGAGATTGATGTTCGATCTTATCCGGGCTTGCATATAGCGTTTGCAAGTGGCTGCTGCTACTCTTGCAACGGCCGCGCTTCAAGGCTCTCGCCCGCGCGCGGACGGAAGGGGCAGCGCGGAATTTACACCCCTTCGAAGCGGGCGACTGGTCGAAACCGACCGGGGGATGGGACGGATTGCCGCGATGGGGTGGCGAACGTAATTATCGTTGCGGTGGTATAATAGCGCGGCGTCTTCTCGACTCGACCGAGATGGGCGTTGAAACTGCGCGGGGTGTAATGAAGTGAGTAAAAATAACGCGGTGGTATTTTCTGGGGTTGTATTTTTTTGTTAATTTAGTGCTACAGAGCCGTATCGTCCATTTACAAATATTTCTAATTTGTAGAGAGAGAGTGCAAGAATTTTATTTATCCCGCACCGAGAAAACAGTTTACGAATAGTTAATAAATGTAATTTAAAATACAGCAAAATAAATATTTGGTTAGAGCAAGAAAATATATGTTAATCATTGAAATCTTTCTTTCATTCAAATGGTTGACTCAAAGGGTCTAATTGTGCCAAGTAAATATATCGCAATAGTTAACGAATATTTACTTGATCCGATAAAACGTTTATTTTGCCATGTTCGTACAAATATTTATTAAATGCAAATAAACTATTTCATGGCACCTACATTAGTAAAGTATGGAAATTACATTTCGTATCGTCCTTATATCTAAATATAATCAATTGAATACAAATTTAGACGTCGACTTCCATTTTTAATCATTTACAGCTATATTTACGTTATCTCGGAGCGACTAAATTAGTCTGAAACTCATCCAATTTGTGACCCGTTGAAAGCTTCGTCGCTACGGCGTATTCATTATTTTTCACTGAATCCATCGCGCCGTGAAAAGATCCACGGAAATGGTGCACGTGATTTTCTGTACTCCGCACCGCGAGAAACCGCGACAGCTTCTGTATAATTGTGGAGACTCCCAATCAGCGGGTAAAACTATGCTCCATTAACGATTTTCAGAATAATGAGAATACGTATCCACATATATACATGTAGCTATAACTATACACGCGGCAAGGCAGGAAGCGCTTGAAATTGCATTCGACTCGCGAGGTCGACATTAGGTGCATTCAGTGTAACACACAATTCCCTCTCATCTCGAGCATTCGCTGCTACACATCGAATTGGGATATATAACGCGGAGGTACAGAGACGGAATCCGGTAGATTGCATTCATCCGACATCGAGACAAATGGTCAAACAAAACGTTTCGCCCTTTCTCGACGCTCGAAAATCGATTTGGCCGAATGGACCGAGCGGTCGGTCAAAATTTACGGTCGTCCGTCACTGTCCATACATCGTCCATTATGGACTTAACCTTTATACGGTCCTTGGCTCTATGGTGACCCAGAGCGTTCAATATTCATAAACTATGATTCTGCATTTAGAGATAATTTTCTGAAACATTTGAGCATCATATTTTCCTAAAAAAAAAACAAATTTCTTTGATAAAAATATAGTTATTTTCGTTATTAGGACATGAAGTGTACGAGCGAAGCGAGTACGGCAATCACACTCGTTAGAACGGCGCGAAACAACCGAATAACGAATTCTATTTTTGGTCACTAAAAGGGCCGGTTTTACCAACAGGTATAAACACGGTATAGCGCTATACTGAGAATAACCAGCAATAAGCCTTATGGTTATTCTCAATATAGAGCTATACCGCGTCTATACATGTTGGTAAAACCGGCCCTTAGTGTCAAATACGAGGTTGACGATTTCACGCACTGCGCAACTTTTCACGAATTGGTGTGTGAAAGATGATTTCACATGCGTCGAGGACGCCCATGAAACCGAGTATTTGACACTGAGTGACACACACACACACACACACACACACACACACACACACACACACACACACACAAAGTGTATTTAATCAATTTTGACGACTACAAGAAACTACGCACCAAAGAGCTTCTATAAAAATCCATCTATAAAAAAGACTAATTAAATATGAAATTTTAGCGATATTAAGAGCAACTGACGTGCGAATATGTGCCGTCCCTATTGATGCATCACGGCGAGATCGCGCCGCAGTGAAAGGGTTTAATCGACGCGGAGCTCTCGCGTGTACTCAGAATTTATTTATATACATATACGCGCGCAATATATAACCGCCCGATATTAACGATACCGACACAGTGGCCCACTGGGCGTTGCGGATAAATACCTACGCGCGCGCGCGCACTCACCTTATATATAGAAGCCAGACGTACGGAAGAGCCGAAGTCGTCTCTCGGGCCTGAACACTTGTGCAATGCGAGCGCACACCCAGAACGCGTCGGTACGAAGGTGTAGGACTTGTCGCTGCCCACACGTCCGTGCCGCTCGCTATTCCCAGACCAGCCATTACCTCTGTTTCCAAAATATACTCTTACTCCGCCTACCGCACACCGAAATAATTCAGGAGCGTGCCGACGCGAGCGGAAAACCCGCGCTTCGCCGCCGCGGCCCAAGACTGCGAGGCGTCGCGTAACGCCAGCTGAGCGCTTCGGACTCACGCTCGTATTTGAGGAGCAGCCGAACACGATCCGGTGCAGCGCATCCAATGAATTTTTCTCATCGGGGAGTTTACGCCGTTGGTTTGCCGACGAGCGAGTCGACGCCGAGCGCGTCGCGCGTCGGCGGAAACGCTTCTCTCTTTTGCCGTCTTTTCTATCTTTGCAAGGAGACTTGTCACCGATGTTCGTCTCGGACGCTTCTCCATCGCGTGGGACGGCGCGGCTCGCGCTTGCATATTCAGTGCTCCGCCTGCGACGCGCGCTATCTCTCTCTCTTCTCTCGCGTGGAAGCATTTTACTTTCATTTATCTTCAGTCCTCGAGTTTTACGCGATTATTTTTGTCGGCGTTGGGGATAGCGGTACACGCGTTGCGGAGTGTGAAGGACGCCGTCGACGACGTATTTTGAAAGGAGTGCCTTGGATTTACGTACGGAAAAAATCCCGTGCAGATGCAATTCGGTAGTTTGCAGAGCTTGTGGTCGTGAGCGAAAATTATTATCAGCGATCTCGCCGAAACATCGTGGTCGAATTCTCGACGGATGAAGGATTCGGATTTTGCTGTTGCACAGTGGTTTGCTGCGATTTTTTCCCATTAATGAAACGATGCTTAATATTCAATTTTGGAGAAGTATTCGAATTCGTTGAATTAACGCGATTGGTTGGAACGAGCGAGACCCGGGGCGCCGAACTCTTTAGGCACATTGATGGAAAAATGTGTGTCTGGACTGCCAGATTTGAGACTCGTTGGAGGGAGCGGTTGTCTAGGACCAGTGTTAAATCTGTTCTCGACACTTAAAACCTGACGCGACTTTGTTCTTCGGGTTGTCAATCGCATGAACCGGACGTCCCGAAATTGCGAGGGTGGAAAGAGCCAGCCGTCCCGTGCGAACGGGGCGAAAGGACGACTCGTGCTTGCGCGGTTATCGAAACGAACGTGAGAAGGGATCAAGGGCAGAGCGGCGACACGCGACACGTTTGTGATCTCGAGAACGCTCGGTAGTTATAAACGGTGCGAAGGTCTCCTCGCGCTTTCCACGTGCACTGATATCCCGTTACCAAAAAACAAACGTCGTTTCGCGGGTGGGAGGGGAAGAGGGTATATTTTTATGTGGGAGAAGTAGCGGAGGAAACATGTGACCGGGAATCTAGCGTGAAAGGGGGAAAGAGATATAAAAACGTTTATTAATATACTTTGGAGGTGTGGAATTTTTTGTGAAGACCGAAGACATGAAAAATCAAGTAATTCAATTATTACTACTCCTGCACAATTCTTACAGATTAATGAAAATATAAAAACACTCGTCTAAATAGTATTTAAATTTAATTAAAACCTGTGTAAATGAAACGCGAGTGACCTATATAATGTCTATTAAAAAGAGCAATTAAATAAAGTTTCGAAGTGATACGACGTGACACATAGATACTTTGTAAACGAATCTTGCCCTCGATATTTAATACAATTAATCGACACGTGACTAATGTACTCAATCAAAGCCTCGACATCGCGATACATTTGCCATTAATTCAAGCGACTACATAGCTTACCCAATGATCTCGGTTAGAACGTTGATCCCATTGATTTATCGACGAAAGCCAAGAATATTGACCTGCGCAATACAACTTAAAAGCAGAGATCAAACGCCCAGCGACAACGCGACACGTGTTTTCGACCACTCGTAAAATATCTTCGCTTTTATCGGCTGGACCAACAGTTTTATTTTTAACGGACGAAGCCACGTACGAAATTCGGAATTTATTCGCGCGCGACACTCGTGAACTCGTTAAGGAGTTACGCAACACTAATACTGCGAGGAAGAGGAGCAGTATTGGTAGTGTATCGGTTATAAAAAAAGGCGTGGCTCTCGACACGTGGCTTTATAAATTGCTCGGATCGCTTCGGAGAAAAGAGACATCACGTGGTGTCTCCTCGCGTCAGCTTGCCGAGTCTTCTCCCTTTTTATAATGTAAGACGATCGAAACTTCGACTTCGCAGCAGCGTCAGCATATTCCTCCTCGATTCAAGGCGAAATAAATTTTCCCCGAAAAATTTTGCCACGCTGGAATTCGTCCGATGAAATCCCATAACTCTGCCGATCGACCTAAAAATGTACTCATCCGCACTGCTGCTGCTTGGATCGAATTACGCTTCGTCATGAATTTATACGAGGTACACCTACGAGGATCGATTGTAGGGCAAAAAGCGCGGGTCAATTCCCCACCGGCGACGAGTATTTAACGATCGCCTCGCGATTGTTCGAGGCAAATATCGAATTCGTACGCTGTACCCGCTGCGGAGACCCGCAAAGCTCGAATATTCATGCTTCGTGATAACATCGCGATAAAGCGAGCTCTGGCAGGTAAATCCGCGCGTTTCTCTCCGGGGCGAATTATTTGCTTTATTCCTTTGATATGCCGGTGCGTTTTGCGAATTAATTTACTCACTTATTTCCCGCGACACTGAGAGAAATCTGTGGAGCGGTTTTGCACGGAGAGCAGGAGAAAGCACGTGACGTGGTCTTTATTAAAAAACGATACTTCGATTCTCGCCGCGACGGCAGGTAAAAGTCGTTGCGACGTTAAGTGGATCGTTTGCCGTTATAATAAACTATTTATACCGCTGTGAACGATCGACCGTTTAATTTCAACGATAAATCGATCCACTAAATTCTCTCGTGACAGCGAATAAATAAATAACGGTTAAATCGCTCGTTTGTAGTCTGATACATAATTCTCATCAATTCCAGCAAGAAAAAAGTCGCGTTACTTTAAATCGGGAACCAGAAGAAGAATATAGATCTCGACAGAGTGCCCCGTTATTTATTTCTCAGTAATTGGTTCCTTCGATTAAATCGCCTCTGTGAATACTTCTCTCGAAATCTTAGGATCCATTAAAATTTCCGATCATAAAAAAACACACGCGGAGAAGATCAGGGGAAGAGGATGTTTGGTGCATTTAACATCGGGAGATGGAGAGAGAAATTGATGTTTATTAGACTTTGCTGCGCGAGAAATGTGACGTTAACAATTTTTCTCACGTTGAAATACGTCTAAAAGATTAACTGCTCAACTCTATATGAGAATGCGAATGGAAGAGACATTAATAATTCTCTGTTATCGTACACATTCATAGTATAATTTTTCTCTACTTCTGTTTTCAAAGCGAAAAGATATTTTCGATATTAATAATTCGTCTTTGATTTCAATGAAAAATAAGAACTCGTACGAAGAAACGGAATCTCAGGAAATATGAATGACACTGAAGCAATGATCTGTCATCCGCGGGACTCTATAAATTCATCGCATAATTCCTTTTGTGATTTTATTTGATAGAAAAAGTTACGATAATTCTGCTTTTAAAGCGAAGACGTATTTGTTACCAGGTACTGATGATTCGTAGCTTCTCGTTCGAAAAAGTGATAATAGCTCGAGTAAAGATGCGAACACTAAAGAAGTGAGTGCTAGTGAATTAGTGATTTCTGGTATACGAAGCTACAATAATTCATCGTTAATTAATCTGGCTCACTGCAGTCGGATATTTTAGAAATGATGTCTGCGGAAAAATTTACTTTACAATTTGCATGGATTTTGAAGAATCCATTGTGAATTGTGTAAATAGCCTGTCATCATCTTCATTAATCACCATTTCCTCACTGCACGTGGAAAACACCAGATTTCACGATGCACGCCGGAATGCGAAGCACGATTTTAAATTCCGCAATTGGCGGCGAACGATTTCCACCACCAAACATCCGAAGGTACGAACAGGTAATGATCTTCATTACTTTTGATCAATAATATTTGGAAATATAATACCTGCTTCTTAATTGAATATACTAACATGGGAGCACTTGTATATATAATTATGCAGAGAAACGTGGCGATTTTCAC
This sequence comes from Xiphydria camelus, assembly GCA_963678675.1. Lineage (NCBI taxonomy): Eukaryota > Metazoa > Arthropoda > Insecta > Hymenoptera > Xiphydriidae > Xiphydria > Xiphydria camelus. The sequence continues at coordinate 8,438,142 of OY783201.1, forward strand.
TTAAAAATATTCACATAGTTTTCATCACTGAAAAAGAGGGGAGACGGGGATTTGAATAATTAATAGTTATTACTACTTCTGTTAATATTTGAAGTAGAATGAACATTTTTTATTTGATTTCTCTCGGTGCGTATAATTTCTAAACAAATCAAATGGAAAACGTGGAACATTCGCTATCTAGCGCGAGCGCAATGAGGCCAATGAAAGCATCACCACCCCTCTAGAGTGTTCCGATTCTCATACCAATAATTTTTGAATGCGAATCTTTGAATTTCCCGAACCGCAGTGCATAAAACGTTTCATTTGGTCTATCGTATAATTACTGAATATTGAATAATTCGGAAGCAAATTGAATTGAAACCCGAACTTCTGTAACACCCAGCAGGACCAGTAATTCGGACGAATTTTCAATGAACTTTAATTGAAACCCACATACATTTCTACGACTTCCACGTGTGTTTTATATCCTACTGAAACCTATATATACGAGCTTGTATTTGGCAACGTATTAAAATTTACCGGTTGAATAGATTTTCGATTCGTCTACTTTAGTAAAGTTCATGCATTTTTATTACCGTTAATAAGAAGCAAATCAAAATGTATGCATTTTTGATCACACAGAGAATTCTTATCGGTCATCTCGCGCACGATGAACTATTTTTCCCCCTTATTAATTACTAACCACATATCGGTCGCTCGACCTACTGTGAACCATATTATGCACTATATGTATGTATTTTCCGCGAGATACTATACCCTGGTGCGCACATATGGCATCGTACGAATACACGCAGGTATACGTCATATTGCGTGCAGTGTAATTGCGTCGTTTAATGATGCAGTTGGGAGGGAATTAAATTTACAGTTAAGGGGGGTGGATCGATTTAATATGAAATGTGATGTACCTGTATTTTAGGAAGAAATATTTTTAATCCACTATTTAAAAGATTTGTCGATTTACTTAGACGTCACGAAGCTTTAACAATATTATTGAGGTTGACAGGTAACTTTTTTAAACGTAAAACTGTTTTCTGTGCGAAATATATATTTGATGCTCAAATTCATTATCAAATCATGATAAAAAGACGAGCAATCGCAGCTATAGCAGCAAGTAGGTACGGCCTGCTATATGTTCGCCACCGCATTGTTCTCGGTAAGACGGTAGATCTATGACAGGTCGTATCTACTGGCTGCTAGCTTCAGAAACGTGAATATAAAACTGCTTACATTTTTTCAGTAAAAAATCGCTTTTCCATTCCAACAGAAATAACGAATATATCTCATTATTTCACGTGGAAATTCAATTGTGCATAGCTTATCAATTTCTCTACTCTTTCGTCACGAAAAATCGAAGCTATTTTTCGTAGAAATTGGAAGTTCATCAAAACGGCCAGATTGAGCGAGCGCCTCTGTAGAGCCACTTAACACGAATGAGTAAATTGAACTATGCGCAGTGTTGACCTAGGTAGCGAGCCTGAAGATTGCCTGCAGGTAATCGCGACGTTCACTTCCGCTTTACCTCGACCAAACGAGGTCCGTGCACATGTGCCATGTGTGCAGCCACCATACAATACTAAATCAAACCTATAAGTACGGCTATATACAAACATATGATGATATTATGAACATATATTCATGTCTGTATACATGCAATGATCGCACAAGCACGATAAATAAATAGCCAAGTTATGCCTGATCGATTCGGTAATTCGATTAAAAAGGAAATGGGTTGGAAAGAAATTCAATTTGAAATCATCCATTTAACCTGAGCCGCATATAATTTATTAGGATTTGTTCAAAATGCCTTCATCGAATAATGTAAAATCTGTATCATCGTTTCATAATTTGCATATTTCTCCATCGACATGAAAATAGAATTAGCGAGGAAAAATTTCCACGTAGTATCGGGAGCGGTAATTGCCTCGTGTCATTCCGACTGTCAACTATTTTCGATGTTCGCTGCCGATGCGATGGTTGTACTGCTTCTGCAATTTTGCTCCGTCCCATGGGAAATTTGTGGTAGGCGTGAAAAATATTTACGGCACAAATACGTATCGAGATAAGTAAGGGGGCTGCACCACACATTTGACAGCTTGTAATTTACTAAAATGAATCTTCGAACCATTGGGGAACTAAAGGGAATTTTTATTTATTTCAACCATAATAACGTTAAGTAAATCTCATTTTCAGTAACTACTATCGACACCTCATCCCTTCCTAGAAACGTTTAACTACCTCCTATCTATCGACTGCCCTCTACACGATCCCACGGTCGCATTCATATTTCACCAACCCTCGTAAAGCTATCAATAACAAATAATACGCAGCTGCAATTCTACGTGTAAAGCTGGGAAGTTCCTATGATTCAGCACTGCATATGCAAGCACATACTGATGCAATACCTATCTCCGCACCCACCGGCACATGCGCTTAACCGTTCATAGGTATCACCAGAACGTATTATATATTAAAATTGATAACCTTTCCGTACAAATGTTGCATGCTCAAGCAGTATACTGAGAATAATAACTTTGCTAAAATAACAAGACGCATCTGGTTAAATGAATTTAGTTATTTTAATTAATCTAACCAAAATACTAGTAAGTTGAACCAAATATTTAGTTATTCTGATTATATACTCGTATTTAGTAACTCTAACTACATGTCTAGTTATTCTAATCAGAAAAAGGTCAGTTTAGCGAAACAGGTGAAGGATCCATATTTCATCAAACGGTTTGGTCATGGTCTCTAGGATTTTGGTTAAATCGACCAGGTACTTTTCTCACTCTACCTACATTCATGCACATGATCCAATCTGGATACGTGTATCGATCGCATTTCAAATTTCATCCGCACCAAGTCGATGAACTCGCATTTATCGACACAAATTCAACGTCGATAGCTTCACTAGACGTAGCTAGACAGTTGAGAATACTGGAACAGGTCGCCGTTAGGGTCGCCGACTTGTTCCGCGTCCTGTCGATGCGACACGGCTGGCGGCGTATGTACGCTGTCCTCGAATGTGTGCTTTACGGAAGCACGAGTACGGCATGCAGGGAAAAGAGCCGCGTGAATCGTGCCGTCATAGCGTGCACGCCGCCGCTGTCGGGGCTACACGGAAGAGAGTGTGTGGGACTCACGAGACGAGTGCACGCGAACGGGGGAGCGACCCGGCAATCGAAGCAAGCAAGAAAGAAAACCAGCAACCGACCAATGAACCGCCTGCTGGTCGCCGTGTGGCAGGGATGCCGGTCGTTCCGCCGTCAGTCATTCCTACGTCGTGTTCCGATTCGCGTCAGCCGGCGTCCCGACTTGCCGCGCGTTAGCAGAGTACAGGACTACCCCAACCCCGGTCACGGCCTGGAAGAAGACGCACCGACATCTGTGGCATCAGCACGGACTACCCTAGGAAATCACCGGAAGTGCTCTCGATTCGCCGGTAGCAGCGCCACTCAAGGTCGCCCTGGGAGCTTCCCTCCGGTACGTCGCGAACTCTTCCTTCTTCGGCGCAACACGTTCGACAGGAGGGGAGTGACGCGAGGGAGGAGGTCAAACTTTATCGACGAAGAAGAGAGTCTGATTATGAAGACTCGCTGAAAGAGTTCCGAAACTATCAGCTCCACTCCTGAGAGCGCTAAACTTTGACGAAATCGGAGAACGATTCATCAAGTCGTAATTCTAGGGTCGTCCGAAGTAAATCCTCCTGCAATTTACCATAAAGTTCCGCCACAGCATCATTCATCGATCCAGCGCAGCTGAACGAAATTACTTCGCCGTAGAAATCCTCGAAGTGGATCCTTTCAAAGGCGGTCGCTGCAACCACCGACACTCGGTCCGATCAGGTCGGATATCGACCGAGCCGACAGGGGCGCGGAGCAACCCTTTCCTCGGTCCTGTAGCAGTGCCGCCACCGCGTGGCGGGTGGTCCAACTCGAAACCAGCCCGGTCGAGACGTCTGGCATCGCGCGGGGTGCGGCGGCGGTGACTGCTCGTCGAAGCACAGCCAGAGGGGTGGCGAGAGACTGCTGGACGCCGACGTGGTGCGCGCGGCACCGTCTGCCGCGCTCCTCTCGCGGTTCGTCTCCTAAAGTATATATACGAGGGGCGTTCGGGAAGTGGAAAGGGGAAGAGCGGCCGGTTGACAGGGATTGGAGGAAGGGTGGGGGGTGGGGGTGTTGGAAAGGTTAGCCGCGAAGGAAGTAGACGAGGACGGACGGGAGGGTAGTGCGCGTGAGGGAAGCCCACCAGAAAGGCAGGACGAGCCGTGGGGGTGGGCGACGACGGGAACCGTGCGCGCGCGGACGCGGGCGTCGCGCGGACGGGGTGAGACGGCGGGGCGAAGAAGAGAATCGTCGGGAAGTCGAAGCATCTCCGCCGACTAGTCGGCAGGGAAAGAGGAAAACGTGCGTAACCGCGGGCGATCCAGCTAGGCCAGAGGTGGAGTCACCAGGCGGCGATCATCGGGTTGAATGGGTGGGCCGGGCGCCGGGGGGACTACGAGGCACGAGCTGAACGCGGTGCCACACCACGTCGGTCACGGGGAGCGAGTCCTCGGCATCGGCGAGCCCCCGGTCGCTGCGTGCCGCTGCTGCCCACCGGCGCGCGATCGTCGCGACTGTCACTCGCCTCCCGGAAGCACCACCACCCTGCCCTCGCCGCCGCCGCTCGCTCTGCTGCACATTCACAACAACAACAACGCGAACGCCATCGTCAACGGCAACGCGAAGGCGGCCATGTCCTCGCCGCCGAAGCACCGACGGGGCTTCGACCCCAACGACGCCACTGCCAACGACTATCGCCGCTATCGCCGCGTTAAGACGCGACAGCGGTGAGTCCAAGCCACCCCTCCGTCGCATACGATGTCGTCAGCAACGCCTGTCACGTTCGTTGTTCCTTCAATTCGAACACGGCATCACGCACACGCACACGACTGCTCTGTATACTCGTTATGTTACTACATAATATAATAGGGTATAGGTGACAGTATGACAATTCGAGAGGCACAGGCGTACGAGAGAGGAAGGTCCGAGATCTGTGTCAGGGTATCCGCGTCGTCGTCGTCGGGTTGGAAGAGAGGGGTGGTCGTCCCACCCCCTATTTTGTACGTTTACATCAGTAGTTCTTCAAACAGACCGCAAAGAGTAATAATGAAACGTTGGTTTGTGCCTTATCGAGGCGCGATCGCTCGTGGCTCGCGATTACCTGGTCATGCCTCGTTTATGTCAACCGGTGATTTGTCATCGTCATTGTCGATATACGTCAAACCAACGCGGCAATTCGTCGAGTCACGAAGTAGCGCGAGTTTCAAGTTAGCGGCGAGCCTCCCACGTGACGGAGGCTCACCCCCCGTACAGTCTGCGGCTGCTCTTCCGCTCCGCGGGGCTTTAAGAAATCTTTAAGAAGCAGTCGATCGATAGCGCCGGTTCTCGTCGATTCGTCACGCTGATTATTCGATCGGAGAAGAGAGAACGGCGACGACGCGGTCATGTCCGGGTCTTGACACCTTCGACGTACCGCTCTGCTCGATCTTTCGCGCTGCAGCGTCACTGATGCCGAATGCACAATGTTCACAGAGGCTTTGTATGTCTCACACCGCGTGCCTGGTTGCCGGGCACACAGACCTCCCCGCCCCGACACATCCAGCACGACTCACACACACGCTTGCGATGTTTGATGTTGGACCGCTTTCTGGTTGTGTCCCGTCTCGCCTGCCCGATGATGTCAATTGCGTTCAATCGATCAACCGCTTCCGCCTTTGATGTTATCCACTGGCGGCGTGTCGATCTCTGTGTCTCTCTCCCTCGCTTCGCTTACTCGGGACATCTCGAACTCCGCTCGAGAGGAAGGTGAACGACGAAGAGCCGACCCCGTGAGTCGGGGGGATGATTTGAAACTCCGAAGCGTGGACGCGATGACGTCTTCGCAAGCCTGATCCTCGGTCTTGACGTGTGGAGGGCGAATGCTTGGAATGAATTGGACGGCTTGAGCCTTGCACCTCGGAACGCTTTCGACGTTGATAAAGAAGCGAAAAGCGAGGGGCCGCATCGTGGGAAGGGCGAGCCTGGAACGCTCGGTGAGATCGAGCTTCTCTCTTCGCCCTCCTCAGCCCTCGAGAGTTGGAATCGACGTGTCATCCGAAGACGGGTATAACGAACCGTCATCCATCGATCGATCGGAGTCTCTTGGCGCGAGAGTCTCGTAGGATATACATAGGTATGCTGGCCGACTTTGATCATCGACTACTTGTCATCTATGGCAGTCTTACTGGAGGAACTCAATTAAAGGGGAAGGAAAAGAGTACTTTGGGGGTAGAGCCTATTTCTTGGATCCAATTCTTAAAAATGAAAGGTATTCTTTTATACGGATTTATTTAAGTGACTAAATTTTAATCGGAGAAAGAAAAACGATAGCACTAAAATGAAGATATTTTAGAGTAATCTAAATAGGTCGATAAAGTACTTTGGGTACAGCTCAGTGGCTGAGACCAGTTTTAATCAGAGCAGATAAAAATGTCCTTTTTATAAGTATCAATACGCAATTTAAATATGACTAAAGGAAGACAGAAAATTAGATTCTGTGGCTTCTAGATAAAAAATCTATACATCTCTGGGGTCCATCGATGTGAGTAAAAGTTCTACTCAATAATGCAAGTCAAGGGCAATACCACTACCTACACCAATTGTTAGAGTAAAAGCGTAGAGATCTCACGATAAATAGAAATTTAATCATCGATGGATGACCTACCATAGCATTACATTTTCCAGTGCACTACACACTGAGGGAAAACTTCTAGCCAAATACGAACCTATATATATAATAGAAAGATTTATTTGAGATAAATAGGAATTTATTTAATACATCAAACAAAAGTCTATTTAAATTAAATAAATATCTTGCATATCTTTTCAATCGAGTACAGGTCCATTGGAACGTTTAATTAATCGAAATAGACTTTTGTCCAATGTAAACAAACTCCTATTCATCTCATTACAATTTTTCTATTATAGGTTCGTATTCAGCTAAACCTTTCCCCTGGATGTACCGATACCGATACCTCGTTGCTTTACTCCCATCCCTTCGTCTGTCTATGAACGTCTCTGTTATCACTTCGTTTCTTCTCTCGCGTGCTTTCGCGTACAAAAAAGATTCTCGAAAGAGACGCGTTGGTATGGATGCATAAAGAATGCGACAGACGTGCAGCGCGTATCGCAAGGTACTGCACGCTGTCGACTTTAAGCTCGCTTCACGGGGCATGAGGCGAATGATCCCCTCGTATGCGAAGGTAGGTCTGCTTCGCGTGTATATTGATGACCCGACCATGGCTTCTCCTGCATCGTTACAAACCGCTTCTTGAATTGTACGTATATTTTTGTGATGGAGCACCGAACGCAGTATAAATGCACAAGCTCAGATGGAAAGGGTGCATTATATCATCGTATTGGAATGTTATTTATAAGCTGTACGTATAACACGCTTACGGTATATCGTGAATAATAATGTTTAACGCGTTCATCGTGGCAATTATTCTCCTTTATCAATTCATATTACCGTTCTATTTGTATTGTGTGACATCCGTGAGTATCGTGCTGGATTTCTTTCAGCTTTAATATTAAGTGGTAAGATTAAGGGTGAGCGAATTTGGTTCTGTGCTTTCCTCGTGAAATAAGTGATGTTCCCTGTCGAGGAGAGTGCTGCGTTTGGATTTATAAATTACTTTAGGCGGGTCTTGGATTCTTTAGGCGTTTTCTCGTGCAACGTTTAAATTGAGAAGGAAAGGTAGGTTAGTGTTTCTGTTGACGTTTGATCATTTTGGGAGGGAATGGGCATCTATAGGATTCATTTGTCTGACGCAATATGTGCTGGTTGACTAATTACTTATATTTATGTAGGTCCTCGAAAAAACGTCTGTGATATGACGAGCTGAATGGCAGACTTATTCGTGGCGAATACGAAATAGGACGCTATCCACTTCAATTTCACTTCTATACGTCGATAAAAGCATCGATAGTAAAATTGCCATGAAAGCTTTTCCATCGCTTCGCGAGAATATAATAAATATATAAATAGAAAGCGGCGCATGGAGAATTATTATCGGTTTCCATTGAAAGAGAAAAAGAGATAATGCGATCCCCTCGTCAGAAGGATTACGATTTCCTTTTGGATCCTTTATGCCACACAATTTATCTGAATGCACAATCTTCGAATCGCACCATGACTTGCATATCATATCATATTATATTATTATATCTCTTCCATATATCATATCATATTACATTTTTATTCAATGTTTCATTACATTTGAAATATCTGAAAATAAAACTCCTTTTATCCATTTTACGTGAAAATCCGTATTGCGTATTGCACAGAAATATGATCGACAGATCGTGTGAATAAACCAAGAAACCTAATCATATCGGGATCAGTAAAGGGGAAATAAATTGAATCTCCCCGCAATATCTCCCGTAGAAAAGATATAAATTAGTTGAACTTCTGACCGAGGGACGCGAAGGGGTATAGTAAGTTTCAGACGATTTCGCTTTGTCCCTTATGATTTGTTGGGCAGCGATATTACGCGTTGGTGGGCGTGTACGCTTTACTTATGGGGCTGTATATATAGCTGCTGGATGATAACTTTGCCTCCACATCGATTCGTTCAATCTACGTGAAAAAGCACCGTAGTATCAGATCGATCGTCGCGAGGGCTGCTGCTCTGGCTCCTTTGTATTTAAGTTGATTTTAATAACATAATTGTATTGATTAAAATAGATTGGCAAATAACTATGCAGAATACTTTAAATCGATACGAGAGCAATTAAGAGCTAAAACAGACCGAGAAAGTAAAGAGGAAGTGGAGACGGTTTAATTATCGATTTAAAGCTGTTTCTAGGCGTCTCCTAGTTACCCAGCTTGACCTGGGAGATGCTCGGGTTGATAAACAATGTGTGCTTAAATGTTGATCTAATCGTAAGGCACGGGTCAAAGGAATTCCATTAGCTAAATTCCATCTCAGGTTCTGCGGTCGTTAAAGCCGGGCCGTTGTTGGGTTGTTAGGATGTTCCTCGTCATACAGTTTCGGATAATTTGGAAGCTTAACGTAAAAGTCGACCTCTTGTGGCCGATACCCCGGAAGTGGTACGAGCTTTTTATTAATTAACGAGAGACAATTCCGCGTCGAGTTTGTTGATCCGTAATTAAAGCCAACCCTTCGCCCTTTTGTTTACTTTCATCTTTTCGATTCTAATAACAGGCTAGCCTAATGGCCTGTTATATCGACGGATAATAATTATTCTATTTTTTATAGTACAACTTATTATTTACATGCATCGTTTCTTATATTTGGCGCTCCGCATTGTAACTATAATATACCGAGAGAGATAATTTATTCCTATCAAGTAAATCAATTTTCTTTCTGAAAATAAAAGCTCGACGTCTATCTGATACCTTTTTTTTCATTTTCTTTCCAATTTAACTGCGGAAGTTTCGATATCGAGGAAAGGAGAATCTTTTGCGGTTGCCCGCGGAGGCTATTAATTTCCGATGACGTAAGAAGATAGGCATCCAGTTCTAACCGCATCGCTGTGAAGCGCAATAATTAATTTTCGCTCGACGTTAAAATATCGCAATGTTTTTGAAGATGAACGATCTGAAAGTACGGGAGGAACGCTTACTATGATGGACAGTAAGTCTCTTATCATTGGAATAATTATTATCTGCAACGTTGCACTTTAATGCAACGACAGCTGACTCATCGCTGCTACCAATATACTAGATAATTCTGAATTTACTGAATTTATTTCTACATCACATATAGAGCATTGGAATACTGGGAGACGCCAGATACCAAATTCCTGATGCAGGAATGCGTTAATAATTGATAGGATGCACGCGAATATAGGATACCAGAGGATGCATCATGTCCTCGCGTTCCGATAACCGAAGTAACGGTGTTATCGAGCGTGTACATATAAATATAGATACAATGCGACGAATTTATACTACACAGGGCGGGTTATACTTATTTGTCGTGATCTTCTCCGAGCGATTATACGCAGACAATCGTGTGTCAGGGTCATTTTCGTTCGCGTGATTAAAGTTTCCTTCAGATCGGAATATACCAGTTAATATACCGTTTTGTAGGTCACGAACGCGTGGCAGGTAAGGCTGATACTTTGGATAAAGAAGGAGACGAGTTGGAAATTAAATTATTCTTTTTATTAAACACTGGAATTATTCTTGTCTCAGGGCTTTTATTTTTCGATTTTTGAGATAAATATAGAACACTGCTATATAAAGGTTGAATTTATATAATTGGAGTTCGTTAGAAATAATAAGTCTTGTACGACCAATAATCTTTTATAATGGGCTCGAATGAGTTATTTTCGTCCCAATTTCGTATCTTCCAAGTAACAATTTCGTATTTCATTACCAGAAACGAAGATTGCACCCCTGTATTTAATTCCGAGGAGTTATCAAAAATATGCCAGACTTCCGTAAGGCCGTAAGAAGGCTTCAGCCACTCGTAATTATTTTTAATGATCCCATTGTGCGCGATACGTTGAAAGGCGAGAGTGATAGCGATAGCCGGAGACGGAGAAAACGTAAGAAAACCGAGCTGACGTTTGGAGAAATAAACCTCACATGTTATTCACTCCGCGGAATGTCCGAGCGGATCGATCAGCTCGTGCATCGCGATATAGACGTTTCTCACTTGATAGGACGAATATTTTCACCTTCCAGTTTCACAGACGGTGCAACATTCTTTCCTCACAAAGGGTTATACAGGAACAAGGGGAAAAATATATGGGATACGCGCTTTTCATGAGTAATACAATTTGTTGTAGTATTATGAAAAAAAGACTTTATATTTACCAATAGATTTCTTTTCCCTTGGAAGTCAAAGTTCGTCTGCCTCCGGTGTGTCGTCGATGCAAAAGCACTTAGTTTGAAGAAAATCTTCAGAGAATTAGTTCATACAGAAAGAAAACGAATTAGTTGGATCTACTGAAAATTATCCGCAGGGTCGCAAGTAGGTAATTATTTAAGGGGGTATTACTGTCTAGACGCTTCAAAAATTCGATTTTTTTTTCTTGCATTTTCTTATAATTTGGGAGTTTGAGAATGTGTCTCAAAAATACTAATTTGAAATTCGTAGAACTCCTATAGTTACAGAAGCTTAAAGGCTGCGGTGCGTTGGGGCAGGTAGTCATCAAATTTAAACGCGTTTTTCTCGAAACGACATTTTTCAAGTCGGGCGCACGTTTTTCTCAAAAACTATTGGACCGATTGACTTCTGGTTTTGCACACATTTCGAGGGAACCTTCACCTATGGTCTGAACTAGAATAATCCCGATAGCTTGAATATTTTAGCCCTGCTCTCATGTTTTAGTTGACAATTTTTCGGGAAAATTAAACTTTAATCTTCAAACAGCTGCGATTGCGATAAAAAATTTCGTACCTACTTAGTTCTAGTTCAGACGATAACTACATTCATATAGATTAAAAAAAAAATTTGTTCTTCTCTCTCAGACGATTAGGACCGCCACAATATGGTCGCCCGATTGGACGAGCGTCTCACGCCACGATTTGCATAACAGCGCATAACTTGTACAGATTCCAATAAAATGTTTTATTAAAATTTGTATTGTTAGTTGAAACATGTCTTATTATGCGTCAAAAACCCCGGCACTCTGTAGGTTTGATAGTTTTCGCAAAATTAATTCCTAAAAATTACATTAAAAACAAGCGTCTAGACAGTAATACCCCCTTAATTATATTAATGAAATTTTTAAATAATCAATTAAATACCTCTTTCTTACAATCATATGGAATAGTATATAATTGCAAGGAAGAAATATTTATTTAATATGAAAAAAGGTTTCATTCATGTAAATGAATAATTAGTTGCGACTCCGCAAGTAATTTTTAGTAAATCCAACTAATTTTTTTTCTCTTTATATACATATGTACAGTGAGACTTTTCATTCCGTAACCTCATAATTTTATTACTCGACCCTTTTGATATCATTTCAAAGACTTCCGAGAAATCACAATTTTGTATACGTAGATATATCTTCTATCTTGGAAATCAAAGAACTTCCACGTTCAAAAGCAATTGTTCGAAAAGGACGCCAAATTATTCCGGTTTCGATCCCTCTAATCATGAAGGAAGATCCTATAGAGTCAATTAATCGAGGCGGAACTTCGGCTTCGTGTATCAGGCGACCCTTTCGTGTTTATTTCTTAACTCACGCTAAACTCAACAAGAGGAAGCGACGAGAGGAAGTCGAACCTTCATCGCTTCCTCGCCCCGAGCATCCGCTTAGTGCAGCTGCCGTCGGGTGCTTCTCCTCCCAGAAATCATCGTTTGCTCATTCCCGCTGCTCGAGGATGGAATAACGCTTGATTAATTGTTCCCGTAGCGAGGATTAGTCGAGGCGGAGCATCTAGACATCAATCCTCGTCCGTATTAGTCGCGCGAGACGGAGTCGTAGCTATTAATCCGTCTCCCTCTCTCCTCCGCAATAAATACCACTCGAAGAAAGAAAATACGGTTCCGCTATATAAGTAGGTGGAATTTAATTTAGTCCCGTTTTTCGATCCTCCCTCTGTCTCGCTATTCCCGCGTGTCTTCCGCTGATTTCCCTACGCCCGGCCCTTAACCCCTTTCGGCTTTCTTCGTCGCTCCGCCGTTCGTCTGGTGACGAGAGCTGCTTCAATTAAATCTGTGCCCTCCGGGAAAACGGGTACCCGCCTATCGACCTATCCGAGAGCGTTTATTCGATTCTGCGACGGTCGGGGAAGTGCACCACACTTAATTACCGAGGCGAACTAAATTGGGCGTTTCGTGTGGGAAGCTGCAATCTCATCAGCGTCTTCATAGATATGCCATAGATATGCAAAGATGTAGTAGCTAAAATCTACTAACTATTTAAATCAAATCGAGAGAAATAAAAAATGAATTGAGCGATAAATGATATTTTCAAATTAAGGAAACTTGCAATTTCGATCAAGTTTAATTATAAGGTGACAATTAAGTCTAGCCTAAAAAAATTGATTTTAAAATGACGCAGTTGACATTCATGGTCAAAACTGAGTACTTTGTTTAAGCAAATCAGTACATATGTATGTGCCCCAGCTTATCGAGCTTTTCGATCATCTTGTCTCCGCATACATTCCGCACACATTCGCCACCCGGGAAAGTGCTCCACAGTTAATTACAATTTCAAGTGAAACACAGACATTACATACGCGTGAGAAACTTCAACCCCATTAGCCACTGTATATATTAATGGATCCTCTGACGCTTCTGAATACAGTTGGGCGAAGTAATTTCTCCGAGTGATTAAACTCGACGTAATAGGTAAATGCGTAATGTCACCGGTCCAATGTACACTGGTATTGCTCATGCATAATATATGTAACGCACCTTTGGAATTTTCTCTTAACTTTAAATGGAACATCTTCGTTATCATCATGCATCGTAACAACGATACATGCCGTACTAATAAGGGTAATTCGAACGGCAGCTTGTCTATTGCACAATCGCATTCCTTTACATGCTTACTACCGTCGCACCTCGAAAGCACCCCTTCTTTTCCACGTCCATCCTCGACTACATGGTCACGAGGTTTAGGAAACCCTCCAAGTGCTTTTGTGTTGTAAACATACAGGCTCGCAAACAGGTCCGTGTCGTCTGCTCCCAAAGCCATGTGTCTTTTCCTATTTCTTCTACTCATCCTTAAATATTTCACTACGCTGCAGTAAATATTAGTTACATATAAATCTGAGCTTTCATTTTATGCTTCAACTCAATCGCTGGATATCGACTCTTTCTTACGATGAAAAGTTAAAATTTTAAGTAATCTCGAATTAGAGCTAGACTTAAGTTTAGTCATTTCTTTCTTTCGATAGTTATTCATCATTTTTATACATCCGTTCGTAAATAATTTTAAAAATTCTACGTCACATAAAGTAAACTAAATTTACACTAATATTTTTAAATCTAAGAAGAAAATATCTCTAGCATTCAATTTCCTCCCCTATCCCGGTTCTTTCCCCTCGCTGTTACGCTACTGAACCCTTGGTTCGAATACTGAACGCTCCTATACGTATCGAACAGTAGTGTCATGTGACTGATCAGTCATCGTTCAGCGAGTCGGAGTATCGGTCGGTGGTTGGCAGTGCTACGATTAAAATGTGGATATATTCGGACCGAAGAGGGAGCTGGACGCGATCGAGAGCAAAGCGGGTGTGATATGGGTGCAGGGGGCATACTTTTGGATGCGGCGCTCTTCCTCGTTTGTACCAATATTGCCCTCAAGATTTTTGGCCTCTGCCAAGTCTGCATACCGTACGCGATCGTGCTCACCCTTCTCTTCATCGCCTGCATTTTACTGTGAGTTCCGAAATCCTCATAGACATCGTTCGGTTTCCGATTTCGAGGCAGAGGCACGTTTTGAGAATTTCGCGGCGCATTTGTTACAGCGCGAGATTGAGCGATAGATCGACGTGGAAATCTTTATCACACAATGGTGGTAGCCATCGCTTACAAAAGACTAGTTTACGGATGTTTCAGCAATCGTTAGGAAGTGCGTTGCTAGTTGGTTGTAACGTACTGAAAGAATATCGAATTTGCCTTACAAATTGGTCCCAAAAATACGACGCGAAAAATATTGGAACAAATAGTGGAAAGAATAAAATTGTCCACATTTAATTTCTGGAGAATAGTCACTCTTGTCTAAATTATACAAAATCCATGTATAATACGCCCTCGATACATGGAAAAAAATATATTTTACAGTTATAGAGCAAAACCAGGTTTTGCTGAGTACTGTTTGCTGTCGTGATAAAAATATTATTGATGGCGGCAAAAGATATGTCCAATAATAGAGCAAATGTAACTGCAACCACGTCGAAGTTTTTTTCAGTAAAAAATGTTTGCTATCCCGGCAAATATTTTTAGTACAATTGGACATCTCTCGCATCCACGGATAATATTTTTGTCATGATAGCTACAAGTTCTCAGCAAAACCTAGTTTCGTTAAGACTGAAACACTTTTTTTTTCCATGCAGAAGCGACCGCATTCGCATCGAATATACTGTGCGGCGAAGGCACGTAAACTTAAAGGGCTTCGAATCCGCGCCGCTCTGAAATGCTTCGCATGAAAAGCCCTTCTGTCTCGCTTCTTCGAGAGTCTTATCTCTCATGAGGCACGCTAGGAAGAAACGCGCTATTCTCTTCATGCCGCTGCCTCGCAAGACGCTCCCTCGACGCACCTGTGGTTATGTATACGATCCTCGGGCCTCAGCGATCTTTTTGCGTCTCTATTTTCTCGGGGGGATTGTAGCCAAGAGCCTGCGGAAGTAACTTCTGATGCGTTACTTGTATCATGAGAAGCGTTGCATCACCGTGCCTTCAAACTTCATTGACCACGTTGACAGCATTTTCATGTCTTCCCGTGGAAAGTTTACAATGGAACTTATGTATATGTGTGGACGGTACGACACGTGTATACGGCTGCTGCAATGGATTTAGTCCATTACGTTCGAGATAACGAAAAGTTCCGAAAACTTTACCGTAGGTATAGGGGAAAGTTGCTTATATTGAACCGGTACCTAAATTGAACCTCCTGGCTATTTTAAGTAATCTATCAGTAGAAATTCAAACATTAGTACCGGTTTGAATTTCTACTGATTCCAGAGATTTCGATTTTTGTCAAAATGTTAAAGGCTGATTCCAAAAGATCATGCACTTATTAATGTATAGTATATCTTATATATTGACTATATCTCAAAGGAAATATCAAATATTAACAATTTTATGTACGAGAACTTTTTTTTTTCATGGAAAACCATCGATATCTCGGCGGTTTTTAAGATTTCCTCAAAGTGCATAATTTTTGGAATCAGCGCTTAAGATTTTGACAAAAATCGAAATCTCTGGAATCGAATTGTCGAAAATTCTATCTTGTGTATTTTTTTGCGCTGATTATGAAAATCATCAATATATTGAGGAAATCTTAAAGGAACACCGAGATATCCATGATTCTTTTATGAAAAAATAATTTCTCCGAACATATAATAAAATCGCTGATATCTCACATTTCCTTTGAGATTTAGACCTGATAACCATGATTTTCGGAATCAGCGGGAAAAAATACATCGGATAGGGTGGTCGAGCGATCGATTTTAGAGATTTCGATTTTCGCGAAAAACTGAAAAAACTTAAGTTGTATGCCTTAGATTTTGACAAAAATCGAAATCTCTGGAATCGAACTCTCGACCATCCTGTCTTATGTATTTTTTCACGCTGATTACGAAAATTATAGATATATCGAGGATATCTCAAAGGAAGACCGAGATATCGATGATTTTCCGTGAAAAAAATTATTTTCTGGTACATGAAATCACCGATATCTTATATTTCCTTTGAGATATCGTCAATATATCTGCCATTTTCGGAATCAGCATGAAAAAATACATCGGATAGGGTAGTCGAGAGATCGATTTCAGAGATTTCAATTTTCGCGAAAAATGAACTCTCGACCATCCTATCTTATGTATTTTTTCGTGCTGATTACGAAAATTATAGATATATCGAGGATATCTCAAAGGAAGATCGAAATATCGATGACTTTCCGTGAAAAAAATAATTTTCTGGTATATGAAATCACCGATATCTCTTATATTTCCTTTGAGATATCGTCAATATATCTGCCATTTTCGGAATCAGCGTGGACAAATACATCGAATAGGGCTGTCGAGAGTTTGATTGAAAAAATTTTAAGGGAGTTAAAAATTAAAATCGCTTATCTTATGTACTTTTTGTAGGCATACTGACCAGTACTAAAAGGTTTGAATTTCTACTGATAGATGACGTGGAAATGCTTATTTACTTAAAATAGCCAGGAGGTTCAATTTAAGTACCGGCTCAATGTAGGCAACTCTCCCCTACACTGAGAGAAATAATTGCTGGAACTAAAGAAATGTTTTCTTTGATCAAAAACATTATATAATTCCAGGATCAAGCTATAGTTTTTATAGTGAAAGAAAATATTTGATAGGCTCGAGTAATTGTTTTTTTTTTCGCGCAGGAAGAATTTCTTGTTGAATATGTTTTTTGACCAACAATCTGCATTAAACAAATGTTCAAGATCATATGTTCTTGATTGAAAATATTTTTTTTGACGCTAGCAATTATTTCTCTCAGTCCGGTAGGAAAAAATCTATTATATATATTTGTTATCTAATCCGTATGTAGTTTTGGTCATATATGGATTATACATGATTTCTATATTAACCATATGAGGACCAATTATGGATTATACAAATATTCCGAAATCTATATATCGTTTTTACACGGTTAATATATAGAAATCATATATAATCTATACGTGACCAAAACCACGTATGGATTATATACAAAATATTCTTATATGTAGAAATTTTCCGCTTGGGGGTGTAGTGCGTACTTTAACCCTCGAATTTACCGGTAAGATTAAAAGTCGGTTACCCGAATCGTTAAAAAATTATTTCGGAAAACGTCTTTCGTTTTTTTCTTAATCCAGTACATATTGATGCGAAACTTCGGCATCTCGATTTTACCCCTCCCCGTCTCTTCTTTCTCGCAATTTTCCGATAGCCCAAGCGAGTCGCACCCCGCACAGAACTATAGGAAACCCTCTCAGGAAGTTTGCAACTTATAAAAGAGGCGAAAACTGCCAAACTTATCCTCGTTATGGCGAGTTGTAGGGGGAGGCTTATTATTTGCGTCTTTCGGCGTGACTGAGTCCGCAGGCTCCACGTGGAGACTATTCCGGTCTGCCGCGACTTGAAGGGTGGGTAGGATCGATCGCGCCGAACACAACGTCGCTTCCTTTGCACTTCTGAAGCGTGACGCGATGAGTTCGCGTGAGTGACTTTGCGTTGTGCCGAGGAGGGATAAATCGAGGGAGTGAGAGAAAGATTGAATATTTAAGATCGCGCGAATTCCCTGGAGAGCTCGATGAAAGTTGTTGCGCCTGTCGTTGACACATCGGATCGTTCGTATTAATAATAATCGCTCGATCGATCCTCCTAATAGTAGGTAAATAACGGCGTTTTGCGTACTGAAAGACTTCGAGGTGGTATCGCTCAATCGAATAAGTATTAAAATAGGAAATTGTTTACTTTCTCATTGAGCTCTCTCATTAGTGAGCTCTCTTAGAAATGAACGCTCTCAATGAACAGTCTTTCTACATCAATTGTTTCATTTCGATCAATCAGTCGCCCATTTAGGACTCGAAGTTGAAGGGAAAAATCGAGTGAAATTAACAGGATATATTTCTCTCGTATTGGGAATCGACGTGGAGGCGTGACTTATTCAATATAGCATTGCATAACACCTAATCATACACAAGAATACAGATGTTCGTATTATTATAAAAAATATAAAAATGTTACTGAAAGTTGAGGATATTTAGGTATCGTTTGACAGAAACAAATCCTTTTCAAGGGAATATTATAGAAGAAAGTCGAGTCCCCACGGCAAGTCATTTAATAAAAATCGCAAAAAAATATGAAAGAAACGACCGATGATCGTTTGAGCTTGACAGCTCTCTGTTTACAAACGTCAGATTTAAAGCAGTCGCCACATGAAATCACCGTGTTGACAATAGTGCCCTTTTTGCCACCAGATAACGAGGCGCCAATGTCGATTCCCAATATTTATTCATTTTTTTTTTATAGAGAGATTGAACTTATAATTTCCTTACGCATATCGGTCTACCATATCGAGCACGTGGTAACGGGGAGAAAACAGGTTGGAGCCCCGGGAGCTGCCAAGCGCAACACGTCGAATTTGCCGGTTAAGTGGCTTATGATTAATTATAACCATGCAGCTGATAGTGGCCCGAGGGTGGTACACGTACACCCGCAGTACAGCCGGAAGATCGCGCACCTGCGACGCCGGAATATCCGCAGAGAGGCGTGCACGTACGCAAAGTTCGAGAAATTGCATTGCAGCCAACTGGGCGTAACTTTCCGGTCGATGGCAATGTGCTACCAGTTTTGAAAGTTGATCGAAAGGCTTGAAACGATTTTTTTTCGAATTCCTACACACGGAAAAAAGTTGGAAAATTATACCACTTCATCGTCTTTTATCGGTGGTCCGATGCGAGGGTGGTCTGATTTATTCTTTGATATGCACGGTATACGCGTCGCACGCGACGGACTGGCGCTAATCTGATATATGCATCGCGTGCTATCTTTGCAAAGTAAAGCCGCCAGATCTTCGGGGACGAGTTTCTCCAGTCCGCCCTGAAGATCCATCAGATCGCTATATCCGTGCACGACGAAGGCCGCTTTCTCACTTGCGTTCGATATCGCGCGACCTTCCGGCGATACGCGTTGTTTATCCAAGGTAGTGCGCGCGTACAGAGTTAACGTAATGGTGTTGCTTGGCAGCTCCTACCGGCGAAGTGGGAAGAGGCGCGGAGGATGTTGGAGTGGACCGCCAAATTGTGTTTAGCATGGATCCTGGTGCCCGGCCAGGGTGGCAGTGTCTCCTTCCCGAGGCGCAAGAAGCGGTGATAGTACCAGAGATCTTGTGACATAACCGCCTACCTCTTCGTGACAGAATTACTCTCGGATGCTTCGATATCTGAAAAAGAAAGCAATAGAAATAAGCTTTATTTTTTATTTATAACAATTAGCCTAATTTTTTATCTAGTATGGATGATCACGTCTTAGAAGACGTGAAATACATACGTGCTTTAGTGCATATTTTTAAAACTGCACTGTTGTTGAAATATAATTTCTTGAAGTTATATGTATATATCAAAAAAATGCTAATTTTATTTTATGTCAAAAAATGGTACTCGCGTCACGAAGAGGTTAATTTATGCGTATAGTTAGAAGGCTAGATAGAGGAACTGGAGGAAACGAGCCGCTTAGCTGCCCCTTAACAAATGATGACAGAGTTAATAAGTTTGTTGAATTATACGAGAGGCACTTCCGTAATGTCAGTAGTATCCTAGTAACCGTAGTAATAGGACTTAGTTACGTCGTACAAATGGGCTAGTTTGTCTCTTCTCGAGTTTCGCGCACGTGGTCCGACCGTAGTCGGATCGTATTACTGTCTGATCGCTGAATTGCTCGTACCACTGCGCGGCGCTAAGTGAGCGGCACGATCCCTGAGAAGTTACTTCTCTCCATTACTTAAAGAAACGTTTATTCTTAACTCCATAGATCAATTTCAAGTTGTTTACAAGTGTTTGCAGGAAACATTGTTTCCTTTGCAGGAAGGTGGTTCCCAAGATATTGCAAAAAAGCTCCCGGGGGAATTAGTGGTAATGGTAGTAGCTGTGCTCTGTAATCAGATGTTCAATTTTTCTGACACGAATCTTACAACTTTCAGTGCACGCTACGGAGTGAATGAGACGGACTGAAAAGTAGTATGTAGCTCCATTCCGTAGTCAGAGAGCAACTCAACGCGCGACGTCTGATGCGAAACTTATAGTACTACTGCACTCTTTCATTCTGCCGCCGTATCGCGTTTAGTAATTCTGTTTTATCGCGCTATTGACTACATTGTTTTTCCACGATGGAAAACTTCCCGTTACAAACCGTCTTTCACGAGTTAATATGCGCAACCGAATAAAATATCTTCATTAAAAATTACCCAATAAATAGCGAATAGACAAAATGGACAGATTGTATAGAAGAGAAATATCGCATGGTGTCTGCGAAGAATGTTTATTATATATTTACCAAAAATACAATATAAATAGCAGATATAATTAATTTCGCGTAAGAAAAGTCGGAACGAGAAATTAAAGGATTTTTGTGAAACGGTAGTATAAAGTCAGTCAGTCGAATTAATGACAGTATTAACAGAACGCTTCGTTACACAATCATATCGCATTACGTCTGTCAGGTCAAGCGGAATATATTACAATTACTACACATATTCGTCTCGTTTTGCGTATAATTTTGCCGTCCTATTAAGCACGTCGTACATATGTACGATAACTTTTTGAGCCTCAAATATACTATTTCATCCTTAATAAGAAAAGTAAATTATCTTCGTTAACATTGATCAGGCCTTATAATCAATATCGGCTAGCAAAACAAGAGACTAACCGAAATGATCAGAGTTATAGTCGAGATGTACTTATTTTTATAAAGTGGAGTATATGCAGCTCACAGTGGTAAGACAGTCTTGGAATACCAGTCGTACGGCGTCTGACATAAACGTACCGCAACTACTGCGCTACGTTCCTTCTCTCTGATCTGAAAAACATTTAGATAATTTAATTCAAGAATACGTATGATTTTGTAACATTTAAATACGTTCTTCAACGAGCTTATAGCTCGTGGAAGTTAAAGATAAAATATGGAGCTGTGGCGCAGGAAGTGAATAAATTGAATCAAGAAAAGTAGTAGACAATTTTCTTCGTCGAACGGTGCGTCTATTTCTAAAGAGTGACGGGATACGTGCCACGACTGCTACGCGCTTCCCATCTATCTCACGTATGCTTCCACGTTTATATCTCGAGTGACAATGCACAGATTTCGATACGCTAACGAAACTTTGAAACTTTATAATACCTCGTAAGGGGATAAAGCTAAATTCGTGATGGAAAATGGTAAATTTAATCCTGTCTCTGATTAGGACCGATGTAGTTTAAAGCGAGATGAAATGGAAGATCTGAAGAAGAAACGAGATATTTGCTATTGCACAGAAATTTTATTCGAAAGATAACATGTAACTACAGTAAGTGACAAGTGCCTTTAATTCTTGATGCACACAGATCAGTAATATTCACTGCCAGCAATAACCAGGCTGTAAACATTATCAAGTCAATGAGCGCCTGGCCCAAGGTCAAAGACACGAATTTAATATCAATGAATCGAACAATCGAACCCGAAGATACGTCATCGACGCAGGGAACAGACTCCAGCATGAAAGAAGGAGAAGAGCCGTTAGAACGCGTACTTAACCCACTCTTGCTCTCAACCGAGTCCTCGTCCCTCTAGTGGCAACATCTTACCTCCTCCAGTCGACCCGAGTTCCGAGCTTTTAACCGTCCCCCTCTCTCTCTCCCTCTTTCTGCTTTCACCGCCTCCCAAGTTGGTAACGTTGCTGCCTGACGGTATAAGCTTCCGTGAAACGAGTTAGGGGGTTCCGACTTTCCGTTCATCCCCTACCCTGTTGGTGCGGTAGTTGGTAGATCAACCGTTGGATGGCGCCAGCGTATCCCGACACCCCTGGCATGCTCACTAGTATGGAAGGGTGTAGAGAAAGAGGGAGAATAAGAGGGAAAGAGAATGACAGAGATGGCGAGAAAAGAGTGAGACGGAAGAAGAAGCATAGACAAAAAGGGGACGATGGAAGGAGTGAGATGGATGAAAGGAGGAACGAAGAGGGGACAGCAAGAAATAGAGAAAGAGAAGCGACCGGCTGCGAAGAGAAAGGGAGGCGCGACGTGACAGAGCGGCTATGGGGGGAAAGAAGCGACGGAGAAGAGAGGTGTGAGAGGAGGAACGAAACGGAATGGGATGGAGGGGTGGTAGCCGCTCGGAAATCGATGCTAACCCAGTGCAGAACCGACTTGGATTATCCCACATACCGTTTGCTTCCTCTCTCTCCTCCCTTTAAAAGATTCGATTTCCACCCCGACATCCCAACCCCTCCGTTCAATCCGTTTCTTCGGACGGATTAGGACGGATCCTCGGTCCGCCACGAAAACGAATCGGTACACAAATTTTAGGCCGAGAATCCTCCCGTTTTTCCATTTTCTCTCCTTTTTCACGTAACCCAACCTGAACTTGGCCTGTTCTCGGCGTTCAAAGCTCTGGGGGTGGCGTACACGTGTATAGATATAGGTACGAGAGAGAGAACTAGATTCGATCTTCGTCGCATTGGCACGTTTGGGCGATAAAATGTGGCGTTCCAGAGGCGCGGTGCTTTCGGAGCTTTCGCTTTATCGATTAAAATCTCGGGAATGGTACACATACGTAGGATGACGATTGTTCCAGCAAATATCTGTAGGTTAACCGACGACGCAACCGGTGAGAAGTACATAGGTATATGTGTACCTATCCGACTACATAGGACTAAAGACATATGGGGCCACCTTGCCTTGCTTCTCCCTTTCTTTCAACCCGGCCTAACCCAACCTGGCTCAACGTGCTCTCCTCGCTCGAAAGCGTAGAAACGACTAAGAGATTGTTATCCCCGTCATATTGGCACCGTTGCACGGTGCATCGTTACGGAGGTACGAGAATTTTGAAGCTTTTTTGTTATCGGGCAAAGTCACGTAAAAAGCGTGCGGACGGTCGTCGAGCTAAGTAGCATAATTTGCGAGCCAACTCACGCAATCGATATGCGTACGACATCTTACGCTATATCTTTTATCTTGCGGTACATAATTTATAATATATCGAACGAGGATAGACCTTCTGCGTAAATAATCAAACATTACCGTCTACTGTCATCGTAAAAGGGACGCTTAGTTCTCGTCCCCTTAATAGTCAGGAGGGAACTGCACGTATGTTTTACGATGATAGTAGACTCCTCCATAGATTGCCATTAATGGCATCGGAAAATTATCGTTCTTTCGCGAGTTTTCTTCCCTCCAGAATGAAATAATCGCCAACTCGTTTAGCAGTGTAATAATAAAAAGTAGATTTATCTCATTTTCAAAGTATTAACTGCCTTTTACCTTATAATTGCCTTCGTAATGAAGAAAGCCTTTAAAGATTTTGTCAACTGGTCGGTTGTTAGACCCGATTAATTATTATGATATTTGATATACTTAAAATGTTTTTCATATTTTTAAATTCAATTTTTAATCTGTATACGTGTTCAATATCACACGAAAGAGAAAATGTTCGAAAAAATAATTACTCGCTGTTTATAAGTGTGTTTCTGTCTACTGAGTTACGACTTCATCGAAGAGCTATGAGAGACGTACATATGCCAAGCACAACGAGTGCGAGAGAGATAGACTTATATGACGTGTGCTCTACAGTTTTAAATATCGTTTGCCGGTTCAAGTGAGGCCGAAAAAAAATAACAAAATACGTGGAAAATAATTTTGTCTAAATTTTTCGAATAATCAATTTTTAAAAAATCAGTCGACTACCCTATTCTTAGAGTTTAAAATAACAAAGAATTCTTATGCTAAGCAATGAGTGCGAGAGAGATAGACCTACTGAACGATAACATATGCTGCATTTTTTAATCTCGTTTTCCAGCTTAAATGAGGCCGAAAATGAAAAGAGCAGGATAAATAATTTTGTCCCAATTTTCGCATAATTAATAAAAAAAATCAGTCGACTACCCTATTTCAACAGTCTAAAACCACAATCTCCTCGGACTTGACAGTTATCTGTTAGTGTGAAGAAACCCTTATAGAACGATATACGTAGTCCGAGAAACACATTTATAGAACAAACTCCTTCAATACTCCTCCGCTTACTCATCTCCTCTCTCCACATCGGAGCTTCTCCTATAATCAATAATATTCTTCCATAAATGTCGACCGCTACTTTAATCAAGCCCTGCAGGTACGTCAGCGTAATTTTATGCGGCGAGTCGTCCGCACCGAAGACACTTTTATTCGCAAGGGAAGAATTGCAGGAAAGAGGGGGGGGGGAAGGAATTGCGGTGGTCGTTACGCGCGCGCGGCGAGGGATCGTTCGAATTAAATCGGATTTTTGTTGGAGGGTGGCCTCGAAGGAGGTTCGACGAGCGGGAAAGAGCGAGCCGACGAAGAAGGAAAGTGTGAAGGTGTGGGAGGGACGATTTAAACGAGGTGAGCTTCTAAGTGACTTAGACGGTGGGGCTGAAAATGGGGGGTTCTTTAACAGTCTTTCTCGGTGATCTGATCGCGCGCGTACGGCTTCGCTCGACACCGATTGACACGATCGCAAGATGGTAAGTTGTACCATCGAGCCGTCGATGTCCGCGCCGGCATCTGAGCTTGACCGCCCTTGAAATCCCGTCCTTCCGTTTCGCAGCTGTTCAGCTTCGCGGCGAGGCTTCGCACTCGGTTGGAATCGACCGAGTTTCATTGAGCTGTCGGTATGCCACGACGAGTCGAGTTTGACCGCTCTTTGAAAGCTGTTTCGTTGCATTGTTTCGTAATTGAATGAATTTCCCGAATAGCGTTGCCGCCAACTTCGACCGTTTTGACGGTTGCAACGTTATTCGGGAAATGCCTTCGATTACTCAGCTTCAGTACCGATGGGGAACATTGCTGGCTGTCGCTCTCTGACTTTGATGGAGATTGGCGTGATTGTAGAGGGGGTCGATTTGTATAATTTCTTTCGTCGGCTGAGAGTCACTTCACCGAGGGGTTAAAAGTTGTTGCTGGAAACCACAACTCTCTTTTTTTTGCTAGAGTGAGAGAAATTTGTAGTATGAATTAGTCGAATTAGTCGTAATTTATTACATTTCACGTCGAAAAGTCACATACGTATGTGGAAAAATTTCGCATGCAGAATATAATATGTTTCTATATATCTTCATATAATTTTATTACATTTTTCCAAATATATCCACAGCTTATAAAACTTTCTGTCATAGAAGGATATATGTCTATTTATCTATTTATTTATATCACGTGAGGCTAAACTTACTCGCCAGGAAAGAAACTTCAATCACCATTATCTCATTATTTATGAACTTTAGGCCTACATCGATGTAAGACGTTGTTGTAAATAAAAATATAATCTTCAAAGAAGTATTATACAAACGTGAGCCAAAAGCTCATAATGAGATAATAGTAATTCAAATTTCTTTCCTAGCGAATAAGTTTATCCTCGTATGATATCTGTTCGACATCATCTCTCAAAGACGAAAGTATATCTGCTCTTCATTTCTTTACGCTCCGTCGACTGATAATAACATCATAACGACCCTGAAAATTTACCCTTAAATTAGCAGCTGTTCAGATTCTGCAGCTGATAATAATCGCCTTTCAAGTTCGAATGAACAGGTGCGAGAGCGTCTTTCTTCGAAGCCATTCGAAAGTTAAGGCGCTCCGTAACTCTCCTTGATTTCGCGGAGGGTCACGTGACACTCGTTACTTCGAATACAACGAATCTCGGAGGGGCGAGAAACGGCGTAGCTCGAGGGGGATGGGACCTCACGCATATTTGCAATTTCTGCGAAGTCGGCGTAACTCGCTTCGCGAAGGGTGAACCACCTTGCTCCGGATGAACATCATTCCTGACTCTTCAGCAATTTATTTATTTTATTCTTCTCTTCAAAGACGATTGCTTTACGCGGATTTGCTTTATATTTGCCCTAGACAAAAATTTCAGACACGCCGTCTGGAATGTTTCCAGAATATTTCGTACTGCGCGCAGAGAGAGCGTGGTCATTTGTGTTCTCATTTGCATCTATTCAAATATAGAGCGCAAAATCGGTCTGATAGGAATAATCGCGAAACTGATAAGGATTCAGGAACAACCAATTCTAATATAGAAAATGTGAAAAAGATCGAATAGAAACACATTTTATTTCTATTCCGTATCTAACGATGAAATTCGATAAATAAAAATTATGTCAATATCAATTTTAAATGGTCACGCATTCTTAGAAAAACCCGTTCGACTATTTCTTAAGACTATCTCCTCACGACGAATATTAATTAAATCCTCGCGGAATTACCCACGTAAAGAAAAAGTATGGCTAAAGTATGGCGGAAGTCTGGGAGAAGTTGAACCAAAGAAAATATGGCTACGGATCGTATCCCAGATTTTCAACCAGACAATTTTTTCATATCGGTTGAAAAGTAAAATTTACTCGACTTTCCCGTACCTTTTTGATTCAATTCTGTTGTATGGGTTATTCATTATAAAACTGCAATGACTTTTGCAGAGTGCTAGAATATAATTATTAATAATTTGAGAGTTTAATAAAATAATAAATTGAAATAACATCAACTGACAAGAACAGACATCGATTACAGCATAATCTCGTACAAACAACTGAACTCTAATTGAAGAGCGCATCGTTTACCGGCTGAAAGTCTGGTATACGACCCATAGCCATATTTTTTGGTTCAACTTTTCCCAGACTTCAGCCATACTTTAGCCATTCTTTTTTTTTACACAGATACAGTTTCGTTCGAACGAATAAACGAACCTGCAATCGCGCGATGCAAGATTTTTTTGTCCGAATGTACCCCACTTTCCCCCATATCGATTCCCCGCGGCGCTCCAAATGCGTTAGAGCGACGCCCCTCTCCTTTCCGGCTACACCAGAACAGGAAGCAAATCCACTCGGTGCGCGTACCGAATAAGTCGAATCCGCTATCAGCGGACATGCGTGACGGGATGACGAGTTACGACGGGATATTTCGGTCACGGCCGAAGGAGGAGGCGGGAAGGGCGTCCTTCCTCCGCCAACCCTCCGAACCGTACTTCCATCGCGACACGCCGGCAGGCGTCCCAGTGTCTGCGCGCGCTTGGTTACCGTCTTTGCCGGCATCCTGTCTGCTACCGGCGACTCCTAATCGTTCCCTCTTCCTCCTCGCCCACCGCGGGCGAATCCCCGTTTCTCGCTCTCCCCTTGTCCTCGCTTCGTCGCGCCCTTTCTTTTCTCGCCGCGACAAAAAACATTTTCGCAAAGTTTTCCCCGAGTCCTCGGCGACCAGCTTTCAATTACGCGAAGAATTTATAGGGACTCGGATATGTAGGACGATTCGAAGAAAGATTTGGCATCCTTCGAGAAGGATCTTGTTTCTTTAAACCCGAAATAAGTTGGGTGGGAGGAGAATCGGTTTCGAATTTCAAAGACAAATGCTCTCGCATTTCCTTGTAGCCGCGGTACAGATCGTAAGTCGTTTGTTGGTATCTGTTTCCTTTCTGTTTCCAGTATTATATGAGTGAGTTGTGTGTGTGTGTGTGATCCATTCTCCCGGCATTTATTTTCCGAAGCTAACGTCGGACTATGAAATCGATCGGCGATCGGGGAACTTGAGTATTCAGAGGGCGAACCATCCCCTCTCGCGCCAGTAATTCATTACGCTATTCTTTTTGCAATCCACCCCCTTAAACGTTCCTTTTCTCTTTCACTTCCGGCGCCTCGCATTACCGTAGAAATGCTGATTTCACGCGCCCCGGTCCGTTCCATTTTCAATTAAGGGGTGGCTCGATCGAAGAAAACCGTGGGGAAGCCGATACCCGATGGAGCGCGGTGCGGTTTATCGAGGTCTGTTGAAGACCGATCGCCTGGCATTTCTGAAAAAAAATGTATTCGTATCGGGGTGACTCGACAAAAACTAGAAAAAACGAAAGGTATCACGCTTGATTACGGAGAGGAGGGGGAGGACGCGTTTAACGAGGTGCTTCGGCGTATCAAATTGAAATGAAAATTTAAAATTCGCATGTATGAATTCAGACGAGTGGAGCGTGAATTTCTACGGGCGTGTATTATTCGCAACACTCTCCGGCCCTCGCATGCTTCGTTGCGGTGAAGCGCACCGTCTTGGCACGGCGATCGTTATTCGCACCGTCACAATTCGTGCTCACTGCCATAATGGATCAAGTTTACGGGCTCCCGACAGCTTCAAATGCACCTGATTCACTTACTCGTATCGTCTTCCATTGTCATCGCTGATCTTCGCGTGCACCAATACACCGCGGATACGGAATCGAGCGTGAAATTTCGCAGTTACGAAACTAGACGGTTCACGTTAGATAACGGGGATCAGTGAAGTCAGAATTTCTCGATTACTCGTTACGGTTTCATTTTCCGTTGCGGAAATGACTATAAGCACAAATTTACCGAGAGTTTAGGGTGCATCTCGCGAACGTAAACAAAGTTGCGCGGAAGCAAAGTTTGGATACCAGCAGGCGTTAAGCTTTAACGATTAAATTCGCCAGCCCTAACCGATGAAACTTTGTTACGTATTCGCCCTTTCATTTTTTAATCAAAGACGCGGAACCCTGGTGCCGTTTTCACGCTATTTAATGAAAAATACAATCTTTCGAAACACGCCTAATCGGCTTTACGATCCCTGTTCAGGCATTAATCGATTACAGACCGGAGAAAAGTATCGTTTCTTATTTTTATTAAAAACTAAGGTATTTATTTATTAAGAGAAACTTCAATAACAAGCTTAACTTTATATCTTTGTTCAAAATTCGATCTTTACACAAACAAATATTCATATTTTTCAATTCAATTTTTATTCTGTACATATATTCAATATCATACGAAAAAGAAAATTTCCGAAAAAATAATTATTCGCAGAGTTATAAGTGCGTTTTTCTTTACAAGCTAGAGGGACACACTTATGCTAAGCAACGAGTGTGACTGATTGTGAGATAGTTGTACAGAACGATGACGTAACTGCATTTCCAAGTATCATTGTTAAGCTTAAGCAAGGCCGAAAATGAGAAATGTGAAAATGCGGGTCAAAGAATTTTGTTCGAATTATCAAAGCCTGTAATAAAACAAAAATTAGTGAGAAAACTGAATTAGACACTTCCTTGTATAGTTCATCGAACTTCTCCCTAAGTAGATTAGTAGATAAAGAGTTGGGTGGATACCTCCCTTGTCGTCCTCTCGTTATAAATATTTTATCTCTGAAACGCGCGTACCTGATGTATACGAGTATCACAAGCGCTTCGCTGAATCGAGCGTGAAGGCCCGAGATGCCTCTCACCCCTCCGCCTCCTCTACAATGGAAATGCCACGCGACGAAATTGTCGAAGGCATAAAAGTGGGGAGTGCGGATAACGACAGTCCACGTTGAAACGCCATTTAATCGCCGTTTAAGTGGAGAAATTTGTGAAAATCGAGATACACGAGCCGCGTCTACGTAATAATGAAAGGGTTGATACGGAAAAGTGGTCGCTTCCGCTCGTGGCTTTATCGACCGTCACGCCGCGTTTGTTCTTTCGTTTATACGCCCACATCGATATATTTAGCCAACTTGAAGGGCCTGAATTGGATATAGATGGATGATAATGTAACTCGATGCCGTATGTACGCGATATTTTTGGCTCTCTTCACAATGAAGCAAAGTGACGTTATTTCGGAATCACTTTGCCTTGCATATTGATTGCACAGAGAGAAAGAATTAGTTGGATCTACTGAAAATTGCTTGCACGACCGCAAGTAATTATTTATTTACATCAATGAATTTTTTAATAAGTCAATTAAATATCGTGTGAAATAGTATGTGATTACGAGGAAGAAATATTTCGTTAACGTGAGAAAAAGATTTAATTGATCTAAATAAATAATTACTTGCTACTGCGCAAATAATTTTTAGTAGATCCAGCTAATTCGTTTTCTCTACGTGGGCATATTTATCTTATTGGGAACACCTCGCGCAATTTAACGTCGTTTTGAGTATCGTTAATTCTCTTATTCAGAAAATGTTTGATAAGAAAATAGTAGAATTTTGTAGCAGACTACAACGTCGAGTTAAAATATAGAGAAAGACTGAAAAAGTCGAAGCCAAATGTCCCAAAATCCTAATTGACCTAATTGTCCCTAAAGGGGAATTAGTCTAACTCTTAACCCTTCAGTTTCCACCGAATCGAATGGGTCATACTTTGGTGGCTTTGAGGTTTGATTCGTATCGTGATAATGAAGAGCGCGAACGGCGAGGCAAGGGTGTGGAACTAAAGTGGGATAGAGAGTTAGAGGAAGGGAGTGCATCTCTCGTTTTCCGAGTTAATCAGAATCATTTCGCCTTATCAGCGCACTAAGCGCCAGTAATCGTGTTATAACGACACAATACTTTCGTGTACTGAAAATTTCGTTCATACACATCGAAAGAAATAATTGCGAGTGTCAAAAAAATGTTTCTTCAATCAAAAACATATGATCTTACAAATTGTTAAGAATACATATTCTTGATCGAAAAGAATTTACATTCAATTCACAAGAATACAGTCGTGGGAATAAGAAGTTCCTTCTACGCAAAAAAAAACAATTATTCGAGAATGTAATAGATATTTTCGTTATAAGGGCGTGAAGCGCCGTTTTTAACGAGTGTGAAGTTTTCCGCACGAGCGGAGCGAGTGCGGCAAACACGAGTTAAAACGACGCGAAACGCCCTTATAACGAATTCTATTTTTTGTCACTAAGTGTCAAATACGAGGTTGACGAGGCTGAGGACGCCCGTGAAACCGAGATTTACGCACTGAGTGACGAAAAATATTTTCTTGCACGAAGAAAATCATGGCTCGGTCCAGAAATTATATCGTGTTTTTTGATTGAGGAAAACATTTGTTTGGCACCAACAATTATTTCTTCCAGTGCAGTGTGCTTACCTACACTCGAAAAATATTTACAACGCGTTCCAGTCTCGTACCCTATTTCTATTCTCGAATGGGAATATAATCCGGTTGCTATCGAACGGGGACGACAACCTACGACAAATTTCGAAAGAAGCGGTCGCGTCGCGACGCTATAACAGCAAACGTTCGCGGACCGCGCGTCGCGTCGACGCCGTTAATTAATACGATGCGGTGCTGTTGCTGTATTTTTAAAACGAAATGGGAACGGTCCCGCCGTGGAATCACTTTGATTTTTTGCCAGGAACTGCATTTTATATTTACAACGCATTCTGTATTTATAAAGGAGACGTTGGTGCGGTTCAGACTATTTTTTTGTTCGCAGGCTTTTTCTGCACTTCGCATAGTTATTCAACTTTACGCGCACCATTTTTTTTTTAATAATGCTTCGACAATAATTATTTTCGGTATTTGTATCATTACCTAAATATATTACAGGTTATCGCGATGTCTCAATTAAATATTCTAAGCAAATTTCTAAGGAATTTTAATTGAACTGAATAATTAAACAGATATTAAAGTCGATGATTGAATGGAGGTGCACATTTCCCATTATTGCTCTGAAATGCACAGTAAAAATCTAACGTCGAAGCTATTTTCCCGTAACTCCTTCGAAGATGCTTTCACAAATACCAGCGCGAGCGTCTCGGAACGAAAAGCGAAGATAGTGTCGAGAAAAAAAAATACATTACAGATGGTCGTTCATCACCGCCTAAACCTTCTCTTCGGTCCCCCCCCCCCCCTTTCACCCCGCCGCTCTCTTTTTCACACACTCCTGTACATCGAGGAAAAGGAAAGAAAATATGACGCGACGTTACAAGGAGTTTCGCAAGAATTCGCAAAGATCGATCGAGTATCCTCGACGGCATCCCTTACCGGAGATGGTCGCCTTTACATCGCTCCGATGGAGGAGAACCCATCGTTCCAAATAAGGCCTGGAATACGCCGTCGAAATTTTATCGCGCAATTTTAGCAGGACACGATTTTTCGTCGCCGGTATTGCCCTCCTAAATTAATACCGCTAAAAAACGCTACTATATCTTGCAGCCCTGAATATGACGCGCGGTTTCTTCCACCGACGCGTTCGTTTAATACGTAATGCACGTATCGTATTATAATTACGCAGCGCACGTCAAGCCAGCGTTTCATTTTATATTCCACCGCGTATTTGCTTTTCATTAGAACCTTTATTTATCGTTGCGCCCTATTTTTCACCCCAAGGAACGTCCTCCCATTCGTTATTCCGCCGGCGAGGCTCTCCTTGCCGATTCGGGGTGGCAGGTTGGATCGATGCGATTCGCGGGAACTATCGTCGCGCGTCGGTCGATGCCGTTTCACAGATGGAAAAGGGAATCCCGAAGTTTCTGGGTTCGGGGGAAACTCGCCAAAGTCACGAGGTTGAGCGACGGAGGACGGGAGGAAGTGGGGTGACCGAGGATAACTGATCGAGCGACGGCTGAAACCCTCCGCCCCGCCGTCAACCCCTTTTGACAACCCTCGTCGCGGACGTCTTCTCCCGTTCATTGAAACCCCTCATCCCCTCGGCTAAGAGACCACTCTACTTACCCCCTGCCTACCAGATTACCCGCCTGTTACACCTCCTTGTCCTCGCCGAAAGAAAGTGTGTCTATCCGCGTGTAATTACATCGATCTTTGTCGCATTGATAGACGATTATTTCGTACGGTAATGCGAGGTTAGATATTGCCTGATTTCATTACCTCCGCGAAAAATGATATTACGACTCCGGTCGTCGGGAGGTTGGCTTAACTCGATCTGTTTTCAAGGGTAGATGAATGGATTATTGAACTTTATTACAGTTCGGGGAGGAATCTGTACCAACAGTGGCACTACAGGAGAAAAGCTCACATAATACATGACATGAATAATAAAATAGTGTTATACAATATTACTAGCACTGTAAAAATAATTATGTCAATTTATAATAAAGGCGAAGTAAATATTCCTTAAAGTAGAGCAATAGTCGTGATAAAGAATCTCTGTCTATTGTAATCTTTAGTTTCTAAGCAAAGGATATTTGAGTTTTGGAGAAGAAAATTTCTGACAAAGTGTATAGACCTGAAAATATTATTTGTTTCGTTCGTTTAAAAAAGAGACAAGTAACGATTACAACTTTGAGTTTTACCCTATCAAGGAAGAAACAACTGAACGCAGAAATAAAATGTAACTCCGTTAAATCAGTCGCACATTCGATACATTCGAATAAAATTCAGATCACGAGATACAGAGAAGCTCCTTGCTGAGCCGTTAGCTCCCGGATCTACGATCACGATGCGAGATCTTATTGTACCCGCGTCGCATTCCAGTTGCAAGCGCCTGTCGAGGTTTTGCTTTTTCCCTACCGAGAAATTGCGGAAGACGACGGTATCGATGCAATCGGATTTCGAGTCGAATGTATACGACGGAGAGCGGAGCCTCCGCTTCGTGGTATGCCGAGTCTCTCTTCCTTTATATTGCCTCTTTTACAACCTTACCCCGTAAGGGTTGCTTTTTCCCGTTCATTCGAAACCCCTTCCCACAGTTGCGGGATCACCCCACTCGCCCGCTCATTCGAAATGTCTGTACGTTGGCGCAGATGTAGGGAAAGAAATATTTTTTCGAGTTGCCGTATATCAGTGACTTCTGAACAGGATAGAATGAGTCGTATTTCTGATAAGGGTCGTTCTCGGCGGGTTTTATCTGGAGAAAAAAGTAAACTTCATGGAAAGACGTGACTCGTTTTGCTCTCTTTCTTTATAAGTTACAGATATATTACATGCGACGTACGTCTTATTACTGAAAATACATTAAAAATAAAATAAAAAAAATTCGCCAAAAACTACGTATGCGGGGACCTATACAAAATTGACCCAGTGAAAATTGTTTATTAAAATCATTACTTCTCTAGAACCAATCCAATACAGATGATATTTAATAACTTATCAACTCAATATCGAATTTGGTATAAATTTTATCCATTGAAAACAATAGCATTTTATATCGTAGTTCGACTCGAATTTACTTATTGTTAGAAATATAGACTGAAGCAAATTTCTCGTTTGAGCAATATTCAGAATTCCACAGATAGTGGAGTAATTTATCGAACGCTAATAAACAAATTGTTTTCCCAAATTAATCGGCAGAATGAGATTTCGAGAGCTCCTGCTATTCGAAGCTGTCGTGGCCGAATATTCGGCACTCGGCTGTCTGCAGACGACCGTCAACTTTCCCTTTTGCTTTCCGGAGACGGCGCGCCGATCGAATGAAGGGTCGGTCGCGTTTGGCTCCGTTTCACGTCTCACGCCGAAAGGGAAAGACGGGAAACGGTGCCGGGGGACTCTAACTGATCTTATTTCTGGCGAGAGCTCGTGTATCCGTTTAGGCACGTGGGCGGAAACGCTACCGTAGTATTGCCGCGTCGTTGTCGGTCGAACTTACTAGATTGGTCCGTTGCGCTGGTAAACAAAGTGATTCGTGCCGGGTGATTGCGATGGTTTGTTCGCGCGCTATAACTGTACGCTATAATGATATGCCGAGCTGTAATCAAAATTTAAAATCCGTTGAATCAAGCTGAATCCTCGTGGAGAGTTAAACGTGATATTTTAATTGGACGAGAGGCTATATAGATAAGCCTATCAACGATAAAAGCGGAGATAAATTATTTATACGACCCGAGTATACATTGAGATAAATAATTGCCAGTGTCAAAGAAATGTTTCTTGATTCAAGAACATACGATCTTACAGATTTTTAAGAATACAGATTCTTGATCGAAGAATATGTATTCTTGATTCAAGACTACTGTCGCGCGTCGTGGGAATAAGAAATTGTTTCTATCAAATATTTTCTTGCACGAAAAGAAAAGCAAAATGGCTTGATCCTAAAATTATATCATATTTTTAATTAAAGAAAAACATTTTTTTTTACACCAGCAATTATTTCTCTCAGTGTAGGGATGAGATTATCTTCGAGGGTGAGTTTCTGTATCATAATTTTGATGATCTTCTTCGTCAAAATTCTGTTCGAGTACATTCTTCTATTCTTCTGTCTATATAAAAAGAAATCAATAAATCAAAGGAGATCAATTTTCTATCGATTTACATATTTCTAACGAAATCACAGATCGATGGCATGTGAATAAATGCGCTTCGATAGCTCAACCGCATATTGTTGTCATTTCAACTTACGCGATTGATCCAGAATAGGAATAAAAACAAAGTAATTCGAAAATGACACGTGGTGAAAAATTGAACGTTTGGTCGAGTATTAAAATACGCTGTAACGATAAGCTCCGACTAGAACGGATCGTGCAGCAAGACTTCCTATACATTGAATATGAATTGCTCGATGCATTCGACATGTATGTATCACGAACTGAGAAAGTATTTCTTAAAACTTTATCTTCACCAAATATCTTATTAGATTAGGTGAAAGTTTCAACAAACTCAATTTGTACTGACCGAAGAAGTGCTTTATTCGATTGAGTTATGTATTGCTTCATCGAGTCAATAAAAATATCATTTCAGTTAATTAATAATATTTCTTTCATTGAACTATACTATTTTATCGATACGAGCGCGGAACAAATAATCAGGCGCCGCCCGTTTTATAAGGCACGTGCGATAAGTTCGGCAGGGTATACCTTGCAATACGAGATTAGCGTGACCAAGTTCAACTGATTCAATGATAATTATTTTAGTATACGACGTCCTGAGATGCACCATTGTATGCGAATAGACTGTAAACTCCAACTGTATCGGTATCACTTAAGCGCTCAAAATTACTTCGACGTGGGTAAACATGGCGGTTCACGGTGGAGCGTGATTAAACGTTCGACTGTGTAGTCGAAGTACGTGATAATTGCATTCTACGCCGCATCGATCCCCTCTTCTCTATCTCCCTCCCTCAGTTCTCGTGGATGTTTAAAAATTCTCGCAGAAGTCTCGTCGAATGTATTAGAAGATTTATCAGAAATGACAAACTCAATGACAATAATGTAGAAGGTCTAGGATGACTGACGTGTAGAGCATTGCGATGTTGACGTCGTCTTTTATGGATGCCCTTTCTCGGCATCCAGAGAAGATGCTGTTGCATCGCCTGGTTAGCCCGAAGCCGTTTTATCGCCCAGTAGTCGAACGCTTCCAATTCCGTCCGAAAGCAATTTTTTGAAATAAGAAAGAAATCGGACAAGCGATGGGAAACTTTGAATTCGCTTCTCCCTTCCTCGTGAAGAACTGATGATTCTACTCGTCGCCTCTATAATCTGAGGCGCCTTTCTCTCTTTTAAACTTCTCATTTCTCTCACCTCTCAATGTTAATTTTCCAAAGAGAGGAAATAATTAAAAAGGAATTAGAAATGCCAATTCACTTCTACCTTTCGTTGGATAAGCTTCGACAACTTTAGAATATTTCGGCCAAGGAATGGAGTGCGAAATAAGTTCTTCTTTTTTTCACCCCGGGGTATTATGGTAGTGGCATGCCAAGTTGTGATGTAGAGCGTCGAAAGTGGTATCCCCTTTGTTGCTTCTGATAGACGTTTTCCTTTCTTGGTACACTAGAAGATGCTGTTGCATCTCTTTAGCGGTTCGTTTTTATCTGGCCTTACAGCCTCTTAGTTTTAGATTCCAACAGTAATTTGTGAAAGGAAACCGGGAGTAAAACTGAGGAAACTACGAGAAATTACCGACCTGCGTACATAAATTCACCTCACAACGTTTGATCGTCTCAAAAATCTAGTAGACAGGAAGAAAGCTATCATAGAACTCTGAGATATAGATATAGAATAAAGCTATTGCCACTTTCTTCCTCTAGTGGTCCAATCTCTGCAGTTTCTCATTCTACAGCAGAGACTTTTCAAAAAAACTAAAAAAAAAACCTAGGAACAACGTGGATCTCCCAATCTGCTATCACCCTTCGCGCGAACAACGTCGATCATCCCAGAAAACTCATCGAAAGAAACGACGCAGATAAATGCGGAATGAGTGGCATCGTTATCGCGGAGTGTCAAACCGTAAAGCACCTCGTCGAGAACGAAATCCTCGCTTTCGATATTCCCCTCCTCTCGGCGTCCTACGAAACGCCGTCTCTTCTCTGGCCCAGTTTTTCACCACACTCTTTCAACTTTTCGTGTTCAACTATTATACTTCGAGCATACGATTTTCGAAAAAAAAAATATTGCGTATGATCACACTTCCATCTTCTCTAACTTCGAATCTTTAATTTCTCTGAATGAAAAAAAGAAATAGAACAAAAATCCGAAGAAGCATCAGCTGAGATAGTCGCGGCTGCGAATCGAATGCATTTGATATCCACCGCGATCAATTCGCCACCGCCTTCCGAGCGATGAAGCAACGCTGCAGAATTCCGGCAATGCGATTAGTCGTGGGTTAATCCCGTGACAGTAATATTCCGCCGGTCTCGTGCCATCCGATCCCATTGACGCTACATTCTATTTCAAGGGCTTTCCGGCGCTCGATGTTATCACTCTCCCTCTCGCCCCTCTCTTACGCCGATACCGCTATACCTACTCCCCCCGTAACAGCCTCACGGATTCATACACGTACGTTGCGCGCACACGTGGAGTTACCGCCATATCCGTGTCATCGCGACAGAGAGAACACGAATCGCCCGACCGGCTCTTCAAAATGCATAGAGAGAGAACTAAAGTCGTGTCCACACGCAACGTCGTAAATCGCTCTGTTTAACCAACGGTCACGACGATCGGGTCGTTGATAAAGGGACTAAAACCGTCGCCCTTAACGTGGAGTGTGCACTCGGAAAAATAATTTGGTTAAAGTGACAAAACACATCTGGTTAAACGTGCTTAGTTATTCTAACCAAAATACTAGCATATTGAACCAAATAATTAGTTATTCCAACTAC
This sequence comes from Xiphydria camelus, assembly GCA_963678675.1. NCBI lineage: Eukaryota > Metazoa > Arthropoda > Insecta > Hymenoptera > Xiphydriidae > Xiphydria > Xiphydria camelus. The sequence continues at coordinate 8,476,333 of OY783201.1, forward strand.
ATGTCTAGTTATTCTAACAAGAAGATCAGTTTTACCAAATAGATTGAGGATCCATATTTCACCAAACGATTTCGTTACAGTCTCTAGGATTTTGGTTTGATTGACCAGGTTATTTTTCTCAGTGTGAAGACGCCTTAGTTATTAATCCGTTCGAGTCCGCATTGCTCGCAGGTTTTTTGATCGGATTGCAGAAATCGGTCCAGCACTTAAGAGTCGTCTTCGCGAGGTTTTAATCGATTGTAGACTATGTAATTTATAGGCAACTAGTCGCTAAAATTAGATATATCGTCGCCCCCGAGAAAAAAGTATAAAAATATCTATTTAAATTTAAAACGATGCCGAAGCTAGCAGCCGGAGCTACAGCTGTTACGGTCAGTAGTTACGGCCCGTCGTGTGTCCGCCGCCGTGACTGTTCCCGGTAAGACGGCGGACGTATGCCTGGTCGTACCTACTACATCTGGCCGCGAACTCTTCAGCATTATACATTCACTCAGCATCGGAGAAAAATAACAAAATTTTCCTAAGTGGGGATTGACACAATCTATGCAAAGGAGTGAAAATACGAAAAACCGAAAAATAATATAGTCCGATATGGACAACCCACTCTAACATTTCGCGTGTACGTACTTTATAGGTACGAGCGAATCAAAGAGCAGAGGAATTCCGGACAGTGAATCTATGTCCGTTACCTGTATACGCGTATCGTATAGTGATAGATCGGACAGATAAAGGCCAGTAACGGTATCAGCGTGACACATAGGGTTCAGGGTTAGCCGGTTGAATCGTAGAGAGGACAGTGGCGAAGGAGGACGAGGAAGCTCCTGAAATGGTGGTGGTGGTGGTGGTGGCGGTGTTAGTGGTGGTGTGGAGTTCCCGTAGAAGGGGAACGTAGCGGCCGGCGGGTGGGCAGGCGGCGAAGGGGTGGATATCGACTGGAGACGGCAACCCCGCACGCGGATAACTACCCTCGTCGTCCTCCCCCGCCCCACCACCATGGCCGCCGTTCTCCCACTCCCGCGCCCGGCACTCGAGCCTCGCCGCCGAGCTTTTCCCGCGCGAGTGGCGCCACCGAGCAACGTTGCGGCGCGGCGCGGTATTAACCAGCCGCTATCCTCTACCCGCTTCCTACCTATCCCAGATCCAACCTATCCGACACAAACCTACTTACGGAGCGAGAGAGGCCTTCCTCCGAGCGCTCCGACGCCAGAGTGTCACCGCGCGTCGTCGTCGGTATCCGTGTCACTGACAGTTCGGTCGACGCGCGAAACGAACGCGGTTCCTCGCGGTTCCTCTCTCTCTCTCTCTCTCTCTCTCTCTCTTTCTCTCTTTCCCTCTTTCTCTCTCTGGCGCGGAGAGGATGTGATCGGCACCGGCTGACAGTCGGCAGTCAGCGACGGCGGGTCGCGGATGACAGTGACAGTGCTGCGGTGACTGTACCGGCAGTATAGCGAGTGTGGTGCTGCTCGGTCCGTGCACGGGGAAGCGACGGGGGTGGTGCGCGATGAAGGGTGGCGGCACGCCGGGCACGGGGAGCTGGGCCGTCAGCTAGCCTAGCTCGCGGACGATCCTTTTTATCCTTCCCACCTTCCCGATACACTTTCGCACCTGTCCACTCGCTTCCTCTCCGGTAGCTTCACCACTATCTCGTCCCTTCACCCCGTCCTTGACACCTTCCGCACGACACCCTCAAGGCGGTCACTGCACCCTCGTCCACCTCGACGTCCGCGTATTCACCACCTTCCCACCGTTGCCCTCGCTCTAAAAAATCGGCCAAGGTCGGACCACCTCCTCAGCGAAAGCACCAAAGCAGCCGGCCCCATGCACCATGCAGATGATCCTGGTTGCTGGCGGGTGAGTCCATCGTCCCGCGCTCTCTCGGTGCGCGCGAGCCGCGTACCACCCGAGTCCCTCTCGAGGCACGGGGTTGCAATCGACGAATTACGCCAGGGCACGGAGGATGCGGGAAAATTGCTCGCGTGCCCTTGTGCCGCGTGAGAAGAGCCAAGTGCGATGGGGGAGAGGAGACACGGGGGTGGGCAGGTGGAAGTGGCTTTTTTCAGCGCCACGTGCATCGCGTGAAAAGCGTGGCCAACGGAGGTGTGCGCGCCCTGCCTCGAGATGACGCGGAGAGTGAACAGGGGTCTTTAACCCGTACCCTCTTTTTCTTTTATCGCTTCTCGTGCGCGTGTACGAATGGCGATATTCCCCCTCCACTATCAGTTACATTCGCGTACGATTTAACACGGGGCAAATTAACCCCCGCGCTCTTCTTTTTATCGTATCCCGCGCGCAATATATGCGGCGCCTACGCGAGCCAAGTTCACGGCTCGCGAGCGCGTGTGAACGGTACTCTCCCGTCTATTTACGTTGGCAAAGGTTACGTTAGTGTACAAATTAACGTAGGGTGGACCGGGTCGGTGTGCGTTCCTAGGGGGGTGGATACGCGAGCTCGAGTAAGAACGTTCAATCGTGCGAGTGGGTGGTATCTACCATTTGGCCAGGCACCCTGGCACCGAACATCACGTGCTTTTTAGGGTTACGACTTCGGCGTACGACGGGGGGTGCGTACCGTACTAGGTGTGCGACAAGGGGCTTGCGTGTTGCGATAAGCGAGACTGTTCTCGGTCTTATTGTTACGCGTGGGCCACCCCAACTTCCTTTCCTCTTTCGCCGGAAAGCCTCTTCGCGGTCCTCTCGTCGTACCACGAGGTATCCGCGTTCTGCTCGCAGTCGTGAATGAACTGGAGGATATGCTAAAACGGATGCGGAACCCGGGGGGAAGAGCGAGGAAAACTTTTACCGACTGATTTCTAGAGAACGAGGGGAAAGTTTAAGATTCGTCCTTTCCTCGTTCAAGCTATGTAATCGTGTCCTATTTTGAAGAAGATTTAGGTACTCCACGAGATGTTCTAATTTACACATTAGAATACGTAGAAGTTTTTCATTGGCCCGTACATGATGGTGCGCACTATTGGTTGTAGTAAATTATGTATGAAGAACGAAAGGAAATACTAATTGTCGCTCTTCATTTATTTTTACGTACTTAGAGCACTTAGAACACTGAGAAAAATACTTGGTCAATTTAACCAAAATTCTGGAGACGATGGCCAAACCGTTTGGTGAAAAATGGATGTTTCATCTATTTGGTTAAACCGACCACTTTTTGGTTAGATTAACTAAGTGTTTGGTTAGAATAACTAAACATCTGGTTAGAGTAACTAAACATTTGGTTCAATTAACCAGTACTTTGGTTAGAATAACTAAACGCGTTTGACCAGATGTTTTTTGTTATTTTAACCTAATTATTTTTCTCACTTTAATAATTCCCTTAATTACCATACGAATTTCGCACATTCTTTCGAGATACCGTAAAACACAAAAATATTTATCACATTTCTTATAGGTGACACAATTCAAACGTGTGTGTGTTGAAAAGATAATATATTTTTAGAAGTAAATATTTTAATTTTTTAATACATGACGCAATATGTACCGAATGTTCAATGATAAACCGAATAGATGCATTCTAGTCCGATGATGCTTGCCTGCGATGCTGGAGATTCAAACTCGAGGAAGCATTATGAGAGACCGATATCTACTCGAATTAGAATCTTGAACACCACTCCATACGCTGTGAATGCCATTCGGGGAAAATATCACTAATATGCACGTGCTCGACTCGCCATCGAATAGGTGCAATCTCGGAATTTCTCCTGAACTTGGCTATACATAGTAATGTTTAAACATCGCACTGGAGATTTCAACTCGAGTAGGAACTACGTGGAGACCAATATCCTCTCGAACTGGAAATCTCACAAGCACCATCCAAATACCGTCAATTAAATTCAAGAAAGAAATCGTTGGAACGCACCTACCCGGTTTGACATTGAACAATCGGCGCAGTAGACGAGAGAACGAGTCTTATTTATTTTATTTCCTTTCCTCCCCTGATCTAGAGCAACACCCATTTTGACGTCGATTTATCTTATCGTCTAACGCGTGAGAGGTCCACACTTCCCCCCCAAGACACATAAATGCTCTTCACTGTCCCACATAAACGAGACGTAGACGCGGAAGAGGCGAGAAACAATTCTTGGTACATCTTTTCTTTTCCCATCCCCGTTTGATCTAGCTCATCTTCGAAGTGGATTTATTCCTTCTGTACCAGAAAGTTCATGTTCCCTCGAAATACGTCAAGCGCCGCTCTTTGACTGCTACCAATAAAACGTGTATAGAGACAGAACGGGTGAGGATAATATATCATTCCGTTGTACTTCTTGTTTCGCTGATTTGGCACTGGCCTACATACATCGACGTTGATTTATCTCTTAACGAGGAGATGTCCACGTTCTCTTGGAGTAATTAATACATAATTCTTATTGGTTTATATATAAAGGGGGAAGCGGATATTTATAAACTACAAAAGAAAATTATCGTTGGCATAAATCTATTGTAGAACTGATTTATACCTCAGCGTGTGTCACGTGCTCGTCAAAATACACAGGGACTTCTTGTGACCTACCTAAATATAGAGCAAAATATGCGCACGCGCGCGGTGAAACGCGGCGAACAGGAAAACATTTGAGACATTTCGTGACTTGTTAGATTTGTACGGGTCTCGCCGTTTACGCAATATCTTGTAGGCGTCCTACTTCCGGAGATAATTGCAGGCACTCGTCATTCCTTTTTTCGAAGCGAAAAATGTCTAAATTAATTTGATATTGGAGAGTAAAACATTTAGTGTCGATTCGGTTAAATGATATTAAAGTCTAGTATAAGAGTGAAAACATGTAGCATGTGGAATTATTAATGTTCATTTTACATTTTCCTGACAATATTATATTTATTTGATAAAAATATTATAATTAAAACGGTTTAAAAATACTTTGGACATTTCTTATCATACATGCTCGCTGAAGTATAACAGAGTTAATACATATCTATACGTCGCTAGCTACTTTGAGAATAGAAAGCTATTATACTTTGCTGCAGAGCAAAGTGTTTTAGGAACGATTCAAGTACATTTTTTGTTATATTTTATTCTGTCAGAAGCACGGGTCATCTTAGAATTACAAATTGGTGGATGTTTTACAGTGTAAATGATAAGCAAACAGGTAAACAGCGGAGGAAAAATATTCGCTGCCTCTGTCGCCTCGCTTTTCTGATCTACAAGATAAACTTCAAAGTGAATTTATCTTTCGGAATGTTACCACGTTTCACTCTTTCAGTCTTTCTCCCCACGTGGCGACAAAACTTTTTCACTCTGTTTGTTCTTGATTGTACGTGATACCAATTTCGTTCTCTAAAAAATACATATGACTATTGCTGACCAAGTAATACAATACTGTGGCTACGAAAGGTATGCAGAGTAAGATCGTATTTATTATACTATTATTTTGCATAGGCAATCATTGTTTATTTGTCAATGAATGAAGCATTAACGGAGATGAATATATATGTATGCAAATCGTGATGACGACGTCCATCGAATCGCGGCTCCGCCGACTCAAAACAAATGCGGATAAATTGCACTCGACTCTTGTCGTTGTCGTCGACGATAAAAGTATAACTGAGATCATTTGTTATACCTGATGTACCCACATTCGAATGCAGAGACCCGTTCGATTCACTCGCTGCCACTTTAACAGTCGGCTATAATACGGTAAACCGTCTGTACTGAATAAAGTACCTAATCTCGTCGAATTATTTAATCCGAAGCGGTTTCTTAATTCTAACGTGAAATGCATAACTGGCTCTGCTGTAAATAAAGTAGTCTTATTGAATCAAATTATGAGGAGATGCGATTGGTTTTTAAATCAAATAAAAAAGATGTTTACGTATTTACAAGAGTATATCAGCTATGAGTTTTATTTGTGTTTAATTAAACAGCAGCTTTAACTTGGAAAACTGTATACAGGAAGTAGAGAATTGATGTACTTGGCGCACAAACATTGACGTTCAGAATCAGTAGTACATACGTCGTTTGGGCATACATAGACGTTTTTCTTTCCAATATCTCTTTTCCTTTCAGCCTCCTATTCCTTTTCATCTGCTACTCCGACATCGATCTATGTTATTTATCCAACACTCTCTGCTTCTCGTTACCCCAAAGAGTTACTCTCTATCAATGTTTCCCTTACGCCTCAGCGAAGCTTTTCTGCTCTGTCGTCGCGTCACCCTGTGAAATCATTACTTTCCAATGCAACTGCAACTCCTTTTCCTAGAAATGTAACTGTTCCGTCGCATCGAACGACGGAATTCGGCGTTTTTTGATTTATGGCATCCTTCATAATAATTCGCCGACTATATTTAAACGTGTCATCGGCGATTCGAATATTTCGGCGAACGAAGGTCGTTAATTCACGGTCCCGAACCTTTCTCGGAAGGTACAATCCGAGCCGGCTTAAGGAGAGGAGTGTCGGATGCAGGCGACAGACAATTAGGGAATTTAATACCTGATTTATCGAGAAAGTCCTTTCATTGCCTTTAGGTAACCTGACGTACCCTCGCGGTCGAGAATGACCATCCGGCTGGCCCGACCGTTAAGTGCGTCACTCAGGTACCGTTAATAACGGCATCCTTGCCCTGTAGGCTTTAGACTTTAGACTCGGAAATTTCCTAAGCGTCATCTTCGGCTCCGCCGACGCTCCTCCTCCCAGCCAATCAGGGGGCATCGCGTCAGCCCACGCTATCCCTTCCATTGATCTGTTTTGCGCACATATAAACTGGGACTAAACGCGCGTCCTTTAATGTATCACAAATCATCAAACGTGTCGTACGTGTCGTACTCCGCCGATCAACCTCACTCGGAATCAGTAAGTTAATCCGATTCTACGTCGTACTTGGTATCGCGGAACGTGGATAGTACATTCAGGTGTCAGTCCTTTATCTGAACACGACTCAGTTACATTCGCTCCCTTTGTCAATAGGCCATTGCGTGCCAGCCGACGGATTGAAGTTCTGAGTTCGTACCGCGTTAATTCAGCGCATTCAATAGTAAAATCATTATAAACCAACCTTTCTGTATCTTGCTACTCTAATATACGGTTATTAAATTTAGTGAGTGCAATGTATAGTTATTGAACTAGCCGATCGGTTTGAATCTCCCCTTTCGGTCGTTCGGTTAAAATATCTAATAGCCGCGTCACGTATAGTGTCCTCGGGATTTACGACCCCGAGGAGATCCGATTAAATCATCGCGCGGCGACCGAACAAAACATGGTCCTTCGAGCCGGATGTTAACTACGGAATCAAATGAGTTCATAAATAATAATACCGAGTTTATAAATCTGAGTGTCGCGACCACGCGGTAAAACTGACTGTTCGCGGATTCACCAGTGATTCGTTCGGGCAGTATTTGTTTCCAGTGACTGTTCGCGATACATCAGTGGCTTGTTCGGCACCAAAGTTCGTGCCGCTACATTTCTTTCGGCACCACAGTTCGTGCCACGTCACGCGTAACTTCTTTCGGCACCACAGTTCGTGTCGCGTCACACGTCATTTCTTTCGGTATCAAAGTTCGTGCCGCGTCGTTTCGTTCGGCATCAAAGTCCGTGCCGCGTCACTTCTTTCGGCACCAAAGTTCGTGCCACGTCGTTTCTTTCGGCACTAAAGTTCGCGCCGCGTCATTTCTTTCGGCACCAAGGTTCGTGCTGCGCCATTTCAGTGTCTAGTTCAAGTGACTATCAAGCGTGCAGCAACATGGACTCCATGGCAGTTCGAGATCTCATCGATAAGCAAGAGAGGCTTTTCCGTTGGATCTCTCACTCCATAGAGAATCTCCAGAAACTCGGGCCCTCGAATATCACCATCTGTACCATCGAGTCCCGACTAAAGGCATTAGAAGATTACAGGAACAAGTTCCACGATAATGACGCAGAACTCTCAACAATCAGGAACCACGCTACAACCAGCCAGCGAGCGGAACTGGATAAGCTGCCATACTTCGCCGACGACTTAATCACGAACTGTGAAGAACAATACCTCTTAGCCCATGCGAATATGGGCGATCGACTCGCCTCCCTATGTCCTCCTTCCAACCCGACGGAAGACAATAACGGAAGCTTACGCAGATCATCGACACCAGCATCAGTGAGTCATTATCAGATTTCTAACGTCAAGTTGCCGAAAATCGATCTCCCAAAATTCGATGGGAAATACGAAAACTGGCTGGCGTTCCAAGATGCCTTCACGTCGATGATCGATCAACATCAAGGATTGTCCAATGTACAAAAATTGCAATATCTCCGATCGTCACTCACCGGTGAGGCAGCTCAGAATATTCATTCTTTCGAAACGACCGAAGATAATTATGCCGAAGCCTGGAACTTGCTAAAGACAACGTACAATAATAAGAGAGTTATTATTAGGCGTCACGTCGATCTCTTAAACGAAGTTCCGATGCTCACTAAGGAATCTGCCACGGGGTTACGGCAATTGGTCAATAACGCTCAGCAACACGTGCGCGCGCTTAAATCCTTAGGAGAACCGGTGCAACACTGGGATACTCTGCTCGTTCGTCTTCTTGAGACCAAGCTCGACAAGGTTACTTTGCGAGAGTGGGAGAGGACATTGACCGACACATCAATGCCTAGTTACGAACAACTACTGACCTTCTTGCGAAAGGCCGCTCTCTCCGCGGACTCCGGACTCTCCCCGGCACATTTCGACTCTTCATCAACGTCAAGAGCAACCTACACACTGAAGCCAAAGGGACCAGCAAGGAATGCAGCGACATTCATCACTTCTACTGAAGAAGAGGAGGGATGTCCAATCTGTAAAACTAGGCATGCAATCAACTATTGCAGCCAATTCCTCGCGCTGTCCATCTCCGATAGGATTCAACGAACCAGGGACCTCTCCTTGTGTCTTAACTGTTTACGTTCAGGTCATCCTACAGCCTCCTGTTCGGGGCGCCGTTGCCACAAATGCAAAAAACGGCATCATACTTTGTTACACCTGAATATGGAACCAGCAGCCACGGCTCCACCGACAACCGCAACTTCACTAGCAGAAGCATCAACCGATGGACCACCTCAACAATCAGCATGACTATCGCTGGGCGAATCTGGAGCACCGACTGTCAGAGCCTTGACTTCCATTGTTCGCACAGGAGATTTGCTGTTGACGGCTGTTATCAAGGTCCGCGACAAGAGAGGCCAACGCTTAGAATGCAGGACGCTACTAGACACTTGTTCAACCGCCAACTTTATGACCGAGCGTTTAGCCAGGTCTTTGCAACTGCCGATCGAAAGATACGAGACAACAGTCGGAATGCTGGGCAAGGCGCAAGTCAAGGCCCACTTTCTGGTCAATGCCACAATAGAATCCCGGATCACTGGTTACACCAGGTCTCTAACATTCTTGACGGTACCAAGCATTGGAGGATTACAACCACTCGAGCCCATCGATAGAAGTCGGCTCCAGATACCTCACAATGTGAGGCTAGCCGATCCGAATTTCCACCGACCAGCCGAAGTAGATATGCTAATAAGCTCTGGACCTACACTATCGACGCTAAGCATTGGACAAATCAACCTTGGAAATTCCCAGCAGCCCGATCTCATGCTCCAAAAAACTCAACTGGGATGGGTCATTGGAGGGAGTCTAGTGCTCGGAACTCCTAAGTCGAAGACGCAAGTAGCCTTCTATGCCGCCAAACCAGAGTTCGAAATCAGCAAATTTTGGGAACTCGAGGAAATTCCCGCTATTCGTCACTTGTCCGCCGAGGAGCAAGCGTGCGAAGATCATTTCGTCAGGAATCTGAAGAGGGACTCCACCGGCAGGTACATTGTGGCACTTCCATTTAATGAGCGACAACTTCAGTTAGGAGAATCCAGATCACATGCCCTAAGCCGCTTCCACAGTTTGGAGAGGAAACTTCGTCGAGACTCACGACTGAAGGAGCAGTACGAGGCCGTGATGAAGGAATATCAAGACTTAGGCCACATGACCGAGATTGAAGAAGACAGTCCAACTAGCCAAGGATTCTACTTACCACACCATGCGGTTATAAAGGAAACTAGCCTGACCACTAAATTACGGGTCGTATTCGATGGATCCTCCGAGTCAAGTTCAAGGGTATCACTCAACGAGGCCCTCATGGTCGGTCCCACCATCCAGGACAGCATCGTAGCCCTTTTACTTCGATTCCGCATTCATCGCTACGTGTTGACCGGCGACATAGAAAAAATGTATCGCCAGTTCTGGATACGGAAGGAGGACCGAAAATATCAGCGCATCCTATGGAGGAATCATCAAAACGAGCTGAAAACATACGAGCTCAATACCGTTACATTCGGACTTTCAGCGGCTCCATATTTAGCCATACGTTGTCTCCATCAACTAGCGGACGACGAGGCACAAAGATTCCCTACAGCCGCCAACATTCTCAAACGGGACCTCTACGTCGACGATGTTCTCACGGGATCAGATACCTACCAAGGAGCCATCGAAATCCGCGACGACCTCATCAAATTACTCCGTTGCGCAGGTCTTAACTTACGCCAATGGGTTTCTAACGAACCAAGCCTTTTGGACGGATTGTCTGAAGGAAGCGTGCATCGAAAGTTGCACACGGATGATGCAACCATCAAAACTTTGGGGGTACATTGGGATTCCCAAGTAGACGCCATCGCCTACACCGTGACAGCCGCAACGGAACACCGAAAAATCACCAAGCGAACGATTGCATCCGAGATTGCGAAGATTTTTGACCCTCTCGGATTGATTGGTCCAGTAGTCACAAAGGCAAAACTCATCATGCAGGGATTATGGCGACAGGAACTTAACTGGGATGAATCAATACCTGCCACCATCCATACTGAGTGGAACACTTTTCGGTTTCAACTGAAATTGCTCAACCATTGTACATTTGATCGAAGAGTTACCATCACCGAGCCACAGGACGTCCAACTTCACGGATTCTGCGATGCAAGTCAAAGGGCCTATGGAGCATGCCTTTACCTCCGGTCTGAAGACAAAACCGGGAATATACATATGGCGTTATTGTGCGCCAAATCTCGAGTAGCACCCTTACAAACCATTTCATTGCCTAGATTGGAATTATGCGGTGCATTGCTACTAGCAGACTTGTATGACTTCGTTAAACGAACCGTGTCTCTCAATGTCAATAATGTTGTATTTTGGACAGACTCCACCATTACCCTCCAGTGGATTAATTCGTCTCCACACAGACTACCCACCTTCGAGGCTAATCGAGTCAGCAAGATTCAAAACCAAACGCACGCGAGCTCATGGAGACACGTTCGATCAAAGGATAATCCCGCAGATCACCTCTCACGTGGTCAGTCTCCAGCCGAGTTTATTCAAGAATCCAATTGGAAGACCGGACCGTTGTGGCTCTGCAAGGGAGAATCTGAATGGCCAAAGCTCGATCTCATCCTGCCATCGGATATTCCCGGACAGCCCAAGATACATTGCCTTACGCTCAACGCAAAAGGAGATGAGTTTCTTGAACGGTATTCTTCGATCACCAAACTTCGACGCATCGTAGCATACTGCCTTCGATTCAAACCCAACAATCGATTCAGAGGACCGCTCGTCGCTGGGGAACTCGAAGAGGCAGATGATCGCATCTTACGGTGTATCCAAATCGTCACCTTTCCAGAGGAGATCAAGGCACTCAGCAGGAAAAAGGAAGTAAATAGAACCAGTCCTCTGTGGGCACTCAATCCGTTCCTTGATGATTCAGGAGTCGTCCGAGTAGGAAGTCGGTTGAAGAATGCCGAAATACCATACGCCCAAAGATATCCGAAGATCTTACCGAAGACTCATCACATTACGGATCTCCTAATTCGACACGAGCACCTGAAGAATCTACACTCCGGGGTACAAACGACACTCTACGCCTTGAGGCAAAATTACTGGCTTATTGATGGTCGAAACCAAGTTCGACGGATTGTCCGACAGTGCGTGCGGTGTGTTCGAGCACATCCACCTCAGGTGGATTACATCATGGGTAATTTGCCAACAGCACGAGTGACCGCAGCAAGACCCTTCAGTAACGTCGGTGTCGACTACTGTGGACCGTTCTTCATAAAGGAGAAAAAATACCGCAACCAAAGGAGGATAAAAATATACGTAGCGGTCTTTGTATGCCTTGCCGTCAAGGCAGTGCATTTCGAAGTGGTCAGCGACCTCACGACGGACGGATTCCTGGCAGCTCTCAAACGTTTCGTTGCGCGAAGAGGATGTCCCCAACACATCTACTCAGACAACGGGACAAACTTTGTGGGCGCCAACAATCAATTGTCGGAACTACACGACGTATTTCAAGGAGGACCACAACGACTAGTCATCCACCAGAATCTTGCTGAACAAGGCATCACGTGGCATTTTAGTCCACCACAGGCTCCTCATTTTGGCGGACTCTGGGAAGCAGGCGTAAAGGCATTCAAACACCATATGAAGAGGGTCGTCGGAAATGAATTGTTCACGTTCGAACAATTCAATACCTTTGCAATCCAAGTCGAAGGGATCCTCAACTCTCGACCTATAACTCCTATCTCCATTGATCCTAATGACGTGATCGCCCTCACTCCTGGTCACTTTATTATTGGAGATTCTTTAAGGAATGTTCCAGAGGCCGACATCAGTGCTACACCATCTAACAGAATATCTACGTGGCAGCACATACAAAGGATGAAGGAACACTTTTGGAAAAGATGGCATAAGGAGTACGTGAGTGAGCTCACCAACCGACATAAGTGGAGGAGTGGGACTCACGATATAAAGGAAGGAACGGTCGTCATAATCCGAGACGACCACTCGCCGCCAACCCAATGGACTCTTGGACGCATCGTCAAGACTTACCCAGGGCAAGATGGTATCATCAGGACGGTGCAAGTGAAGACGGCGACCGGCGTCTTCGACAGGAGCGTAAAGAAGCTCGCACCTCTCCTTGACGAGTCGAAGGCAACCACGAACAACTAGTTGAATGGTGTCACATAATATAAGTTACATTAGTTCTAAGATATATAAGTATTATAGCTCAATATTTGAGAGTATTATCTGTTCAACTTCAATGCGTGTATATAAGCATATTATTAGTTTAGTTCCTCTCTCCGTTCGCAACGGGGGGAGGATGTTCCGTCGCATCGAACGACGGAATTCGGCGTTTTTTGATTTATGGCATCCTTCATAATAATTCGCCGACTATATTTAAACGTGTCATCGGCGATTCGAATATTTCGGCGAACGAAGGTCGTTAATTCACGGTCCCGAACCTTTCTCGGAAGGTACAATCCGAGCCGGCTTAAGGAGAGGAGTGTCGGATGCAGGCGACAGACAATTAGGGAATTTAATACCTGATTTATCGAGAAAGTCCTTTCATTGCCTTTAGGTAACCTGACGTACCCTCGCGGTCGAGAATGACCATCCGGCTGGCCCGACCGTTAAGTGCGTCACTCAGGTACCGTTAATAACGGCATCCTTGCCCTGTAGGCTTTAGACTTTAGACTCGGAAATTTCCTAAGCGTCATCTTCGGCTCCGCCGACGCTCCTCCTCCCAGCCAATCAGGGGGCATCGCGTCAGCCCACGCTATCCCTTCCATTGATCTGTTTTGCGCACATATAAACTGGGACTAAACGCGCGTCCTTTAATGTATCACAAATCATCAAACGTGTCGTACGTGTCGTACTCCGCCGATCAACCTCACTCGGAATCAGTAAGTTAATCCGATTCTACGTCGTACTTGGTATCGCGGAACGTGGATAGTACATTCAGGTGTCAGTCCTTTATCTGAACACGACTCAGTTACATTCGCTCCCTTTGTCAATAGGCCATTGCGTGCCAGCCGACGGATTGAAGTTCTGAGTTCGTACCGCGTTAATTCAGCGCATTCAATAGTAAAATCATTATAAACCAACCTTTCTGTATCTTGCTACTCTAATATACGGTTATTAAATTTAGTGAGTGCAATGTATAGTTATTGAACTAGCCGATCGGTTTGAATCTCCCCTTTCGGTCGTTCGGTTAAAATATCTAATAGCCGCGTCACGTATAGTGTCCTCGGGATTTACGACCCCGAGGAGATCCGATTAAATCATCGCGCGGCGACCGAACAAAACAGTAACTGTCGTCTGTAAACCGATACAGAATATAGGAACGACTCTGTAATGTCAACGGAATCGAGAAGAGATATTTCTTTTATCGATACTCTCTGTACAGCTGCATCCATGTAGATTTAAATACGCGTAAAATACTACTCTTACGTTCCTGGTCAGCGATGCTTATCATACGTACGATATATACTCGTACTTGCGATATTTTTATTATTATAATAATTATTATGGTTAGAAGTATGGGAATGGCGTGAAAATAGCGATAAAAAATCAGTGAGAGTTTTTTTATTCGCCACGTACTTCTAAGCCCAGAAAAGTAGTCAGCAAATTTCATTACGAAGTTAAAGAAAAAAAGTGGGCATCAAAAATCAAAGTGGGTTCTAAATCTCGACATTATTACTGAGATAGAAGCAAATGCATACGAGCAATCCACGAGTCCCTCGCAATTTCCTGTCTCCATGAGAATCTTCACATAATATGCACTGTACTAGTTGCGCGCGGTACATACCGTCTGTCGCGTTTGGGAATTCTACGAATGCCGCAGGCGGAGTATAAATAATAGAAGTCCGGTCTCACCTAGTTGAACCAGACCTCTACGGGTCAGTTTGTTTCCAACTGTTTCTGTTTAATTAAGCGTTTAACAATGAATACCGAGTAGCACTTGATGTTTTTACAATTAGAAATGAATAGGAGGGAAGGGTGTACTGTAAACGTCAGGCACGACTAATAATTCTATTCGTACTAATAACACTAATCAATTTTAAATCACTAAAGTCGTAATCGAAGGTTATAAACAAATACGTATAGCGCAAATGAAGCAATAATCGTCGCGTTAACTAATACAGACTTAGCCGGTAAAATATCAGAAAAAGTAAATCGACGTTTCACAGGAATCACTAATCTATCTCTGCGCTTAAACGTGTTTTCGTGCAGCAAAGGAAGCCAAACGAGAGATTATAAGAACGATAGTCTCATAACAGCCGAATAAATTAATTGCCCAGCACGATCGATAGGTCCACTAACACGAGGGAGAATTATCCCTTTACATTTGTGCCCGAGGCAGACTCATTAGCCGTACTTTTTGAGCATCGCGTTATACACTGCAGTTGCACACATTTGTTTTTTTTTCGATTAAATGAGAAACCCGTATCTACATCAAGAAAAGTAATTAGATTAAAATAACAAAATGGATCTAGTTAAACGCGCTTAGCTATTCTGACCAAAATACTGGTGAGTTGAACCAAATATTTAGTAATATTCTAATCAAATGTTTAGTTATTCCAATCAAGCGTTTAGTTATTCTTACCAAAAAGTGGTCAATTTAACCAAACAGATGGAGCACCCATATTTCACCAGATTGTTTGGTCATCATTTCCAGGATTTCGGTTAAATTGACCAAGTTGTTTTTCTCAGGGCCGGTTTTACAAACACGATATAAACGCGGTATAGCGCTATACCTGTTTGTAAAACCGGCCCTCAGTGTCTTTATTTTCAAGGTAGAGAAAATTCATTTTATATTGGTCACGTTTTTTTACACCGATTAAAGAGTCGGATTTCATATAATTTATTTAGATAAATTATAATTAATAATTAATGATGCTGAAGTTAGTGAGTTATTTGTGACAAATTATATATATATATATATTTAGCGTATCATTATTGTCGGTATAAAGTAACCAGATATTAATTAAACGAATTCAGAATACGTATATCACCCAACGGTACTTTCCACGATGAAATTTCGCGAATCATTCATCCCGATGGGGAAATTTTTTTATTTTACAATAGATTTGATGGGATTCGAGAGTCGTGAGTTGAGAGAAGTCAAACAAGCGATAAGAACGCGATCGTTCCGATACGTTCGAACGTGTTAATTGCTCGCCACGATTGATCGATCACCTGCGGAATGAGAACTATTTCCCTTCGGATTCGAAATTGCTTCGTCATTTATACTGCTTCGCATTTCAATGATGTAACTACACATTTCTAAGCAGGTGAAATAAATATTAATTAGTAATATTCCGTGAATAAATGTAGTACAATTGTCAACTAATTATATAACCGTAGAAATATTTAATTGTAATACATATGTTTTCCATTGTAACTTTTTTTATTTTCATCATTTCTACGTAAAGTAACTGTTTCTTATTCATAAAGAAAATATTTTATCTCATATTCTCTTTAACTCTTAAAACGTCTCAGAACTTTCGATGAATTAATAGTCATTTTCACGTGACATACGCATGCGTTAAAACATTGCCTGTAGTTCGATTTAGAGAATCACGCGACACTTGAAAAAGTGTCAAGAAAAGTAGCATGTGGAGGCCGCGCTGTCTGAAACAACCGTCGAAATGTCGTTCCAATCTCAAATTCTATCGCGATGCCCGCGGCAATTTCCACCGCAATAATCCGAGTGGATGTATAATAGCGCGGCTATTTAAAAGCTCGTCTTCGATGCTCGACCGCCGTTGACAAGGCCGCATCTAAATTAGTAACGCGCTATTTCTGTCTATTTATAACCACAAGGAAAAATGGTCCACCGTCGTCAAAAGAAAAATGAAACGTCTTCACCCTGAAACGTTTAAAACGCAGTGGAAATATATGGGGCGGTGATAAGCCCGTGATACCTTGAGCACGTGTTAGTACGAACGGCATGTCGTTTATACACCGAAGCAGAACGAAATGGCGATCAAGTTTATAATTAAAAAAAAGCCGTTCGATGGATTTGTCATATAAAAGTATAAAATATTCGTTTATACTTTTGATCGCTGCTCCTGCTCGAATTCAAATTCGAGATTAGATGGAATTTAGTCTACACTGAGAAAAAAGGTCTAGTTGAATACAAATCTAATTTTAAGAGAAACATTTATTTGAAATACATAAGAATTTACTCACATCGAACAAAAGTTTATTTGAATGAAATAAATGTTTTGCGTGTCTTTTTAATCGAGTACAAACTTAGTAAAACATTTATTTAATTCAAATAAATTTTTGTTCAAGTGAATAAATTCTTATTTATGGCAAATAAATTGTTCTATTAGACTCCTATTCAACTAGATCTTTTCCCTGGGTGCATGATCTTTCTATTACTGTTATATGCGTGCATCATGAATAATAAATCCCTCGACTAATACGTATGCAGCTCTGCTTATCCGTTAATGCATATTAATATCCCCACTTTCCACCAATTGCCAAGTGTACGATTCCTCGACGCTGTACGTGACTGCATTTATATTGCGTAAAATGAATGACTGCAACCAGTCCAGAAGGAATATGTGTAAAGTCCGGGGAAATCAATTATATCGCATCCTAGCTATAAATATGCGAGTATTCCTTTAGATTTAGATATGCGATCCTAAATAAATCAATCGACAGAGTTCCACTATTTATCCGTTGCGAACGTATTTTTGTTCTCTCCGTACGTGAATTTAGCGTAGATTTTAAATCCCACTCTCTCTCTTTGTCTATTATGTTCTCTTGTCTCTCGTAATGGCCGAGTGGAGGAGAAAACTCACAGACGATGGCGTTAATTATGAATAGCGGAACTAGGGGCGGAAAACGTAATGGAAGCGAGAGGCATACGAGTGGAAGGTGGAGCGATTACGAATTAGTAATCGTAAGCAAACGAATGACTGCGTACAGAGTCGTCAAGTTCGCGCTAACGACGATGTTAATTATCGACTGCATACGGCCGGAAAACGTATTGCCCATCAAGTGTGTATCTCATTGATCGCATCGGTTTGACGGGGATGCAAAAATACAGCGCGAATCATCGTTCTTTCTAAAATAAACTTTAAATAACGAGTATTTCCACGTCGTTCAGAAGCTTTACTCCGTTGTTCACGGGAAAAAAGTCATCGGAGCAAAATTATTCTCCTTCTTTCTGAACACTATTTCCACTTTTTTCCCCAGAATTTCGACGATTTCATAATTCATAAATTATTTTGAACAGATGGCGTATAAATAAATCTAATAAAAATGATACGTAAAGAAATATGTGCACACATATGTAATAAATGCATAGACGTTAATTTTTGTTATTCTCGACAGTAAAAGAGAGAGGTTCATATACGGGTCATTGAAATTTACTGACCCTAATAGTAAACATAACTTTAATTAAGTGCAACCGCCTGCATTTCAGTACATTTTCCAGGTTGTAATAGCAGATATCATATATTGCTAAATAAATATATTGAACTAATAATAATATTGAATTTTTTATTTAGCAATATATGATACCTGCTATTACAACCTGGAAAATGTACGGTTTTCCGTTCGTTTTCGATTAACGTGTTAAATTTTGCTTTCGTTGCTAAGCTGACGTTAATGACAATTCTTTTAAATTTTTTAGCAACAAGAACATTATATATTATACGCTGAGAGAAATAATCATTTGTATAAAAAAATATTTTCTTCAATCAAAACAAAAACATGATATAATTTCAGGATCAAGCCATGGTTTTCTTTGTGCAAAAAAAATATTTGATAGGTCCGAGTAATTGTTTTTTTTTTGCGTAAAAACTTTTCTTGTTCGAACAACGATATTCTTGAATCAAGAATGTATTTTCTTAGATGAAGAATCAGTCTTATTAAAAATGTTTAAGTTCGTATGTTCTTGGTTCAAGAAATATGTTGTTGATGCTAGCAATTATTTCTCTCAGTGTAGTTTTGTGTGTTACGTCCAAGAATGATCGGCAGCCTTTCGCAAAAAAAAAAATAGAGTAAAATTTCACTACGCCGCTCTGTTCGTCTAAGCGCGGTCGGATTATCGACAATGCGATTACGCGCAGGGTGGAAAATATCCGCGAATAATATTTCTCCGAAGCGGGCGCGGGAGTGCTCACGCCGCGATGGTAAAAGATTTCCGGTGAGGAAATCCGAGGGAAGGACGAAATAAAAACTGAAAAGTCAGCATCACGACACGCCTACGCGCAGGCAGTTACGACCGACTTAAAGAGCCAGCCGTTTGTCAGCCGTGCTTATACGCATTTCGCATTTAAAGAGCTGCCCAAAACCTTAATTTTCACCTTTCTCGCGAGAAGCGGGGAGAGGCCGTCATCTCGTGGTTTCGACTACGTTTGCTGCAGCAAATCCGCGGGTGAATGACGCGTTCACAGAGAGGCTCGATGTTATTTTTGGCATCTGCGTGTAAAACGGCACTTTCGGCTTTTGGCGAAGCAATTAAAGAGATGAGAGTGCGGAACAGGTGCAATTTTCGATAGATACCTATAGTCGAATTCTGATCGCTTTTCGGAATTTTTTATAATTTCATATTACGCTTACTAATCGGCAGATACTAATTTGAACGTTGATATTTACAGTTTTGTCGTAGCTCGTCCTTGGAAACTAAATAACAATATATATAGGAGATCGAAAGTCGGAGAATTTGAAGCGCAGTATATTACACTCACTGGTATAATATATATACGTATATGCGCGCCGTATTGTTGCGGTTGGTTGGACCCTGTCCCCGTTTAAAAGCGAGTTATTAAACGCGTCTCGGTACTTTCTCACGGACGAATTTTAAGCCACTGATTTACGCTCGACCTGGTCTCTTCCCCTCTTTCCGCATACACACACATACACACCTCCACTCGTCGTGCCACTCCGTGCGAGGCTAAATCTCGCACGGGGGTGCAGTATTTAATTTCATTACACACACGATTACTCGCGTTGCATATGTTACACTGTGAATTGAGATTTCATCACATTTCTCCTCTCGCTCCTCGTTGCAACATATTCCGCATAGAAAAAAGTCATTTATCACTTATTTTAATAACTATTTGATTAATACATCAACTATCAAATCCTTTTTCACCTCACATGACAATTTTGTCCACTTTGTTGTGCTAATCACACGCGGTAATAAAGGCGAGTGAATTTTATCATTCATATCACGCTCGTTAGAAACTCCTAATCGCAGTCAAATACCAGAACGGTTCCTTAGAATTTACATATCTCGTGAGCGTCTTCCCCTCGTTTCATCCCTCTTCCTTATCTTCTCCCCTTTCCCCCAATTTATCGAACACAAAAGGGCCAATTCGCTCGCTTCTTCGTCCGATTGATACGTCACCGATTTTCCACTTCAACCCCCCTCCCGTCCCCTTCACAACGCGATTTTCTCTATCCATCTGAACTGACCCTGAATGGATGGAGATCCACGGTCGATTCGACCGGTACCACGGTCTGTTCGTCTGGCGTATTGCCCACCCCCCGCCACTGCAGCCTGAATTTCCACGATAAGGGGCTGTAGAGATCCATTAAGGTTCGGCCGAACTGGTTCGTAGCGCGACGTATGGTAATGGAGCCCCATAGTTCGTGCGCACGTACCGTGTACACCAGAAAACAGAAAGTTGTAGGACTTCGACTGCGTATATCGCTCTCAAGGATCACCTCGAATGAATTCCTGCATGTGGTGTGCAATCGCTACCTGCATCTCTCAGTCTTTAAAAGAAAGTGGAGGTTTTCTTGAGAAATAAACATCGCGAGTAATTTTCAACTGTTGCGTACTAAAAGTCCAGCCGTATCTGTAGATATTCGTACATTGAAAACAATTATTTGGTCAATTTAATCAAAATCCTGGAGACGATGATCGAACTGTTTGGTGAAATATGCACTGAAAGAACTCTTGGTTGGGCTATCAAAATATTTTGAATGAATACGAGCCGACGAAAGGTTTTTTTGGAATCGCAAAATTCTTTGGTTGGTTTCACGAAAACATTGATGGCGGAGCTAAATATTTGGATAATCTAACAAATATTATTTTAGATTATCAAATTGACTGAAAAAAATTATTTTGTTGGCTATTTTTTTTCTCAGTGTGGATCCTCCATCTGTTTGGTTAAATTGACCACTTTTTAATTAAAATAACTGAACGTTTTGTTGGAATAACTAAACATTTGGTTAGATTAATTAAATATTTGGTTCAACTGATCAATATTTTGATTAGAATAACTAAACGTCTTATGCGTTTTGTCATTTTAACCTAATTTTTCTCCCAGTGTAGATAGCATTAAATATTTTGCGTGTTAAAAAAATGTTTCTTTAGGAAATTATTTGATCGAGTAATGGGATATGAAAAATTCTCGGGATACGAACGAACAAACAACAGACTACATAATTCTCCACCATAAACATCTCTCGTCTAACTCCACAAATATTTTCCGTGGATCGTCCCTCCTGATGAATGAAGAAAATATCGCCCGCCTAGACAAGGCTTTCAAAGGGGCCCGTTAAACTCTTCGCCGTCGATAATGGTGGAGTTAGGTGTCTAGTTTAAAAATAGAGTGAATGAACGGGGTTGGGCGGCGGAAGCAGCGCGCGGAGGTGGTAGAAAGGAGGGTGAAGCGCGGAGGGGACGGTGTGCCGTGGCCGTGGAGCAAGGGGGTGGCGGTAGGGTGTCGGGAGACGAGGTTAGACAGGGGTTCGTATTATGGCTTAGCGATGCGGGACTCCTAGCCCGATCAATGCCCGTCCCTCTTGCTTGCACTCTTCCTTATTCTCGCGCGAGGCTCCCGCTTCGCGTCATCGCGAGGTGGGACCCTCGGCGGAGGGCCGCCGATAACGTCTCCGCGATCGGCGGGAAGCAATTACGAACCGAGCTTTCGTCCCCCTCCCCGTTCTTTGTCGGCAGAACGGTGCAGACAGCGGCTCCCGCGACGTTCGGGTTTACCCAGACGTCGCTCGACGCAGCTGCGACGCCGATAAACGCACCTGCGTCGAGGGAGTATAGCCGAAGGGACGGAAGCCGCGTCGCTCCTTTCATCCCGGCAGAAATCGAGAGCGTATCGGAATGGGGGCGGGAAACTTCCAAAAAGTGCTTTAACGCGAATTAATTTTGAAAACGCCGCGAGTTTTAACCGAGAGCGCGTCACCTGCGACGCGAAAACTTAAGAAATGCTCGCGCCAGAGTGGCGGCTCGTTAAGGAATTGTTTCTCCGGGAAATCCAATCTAACCTCCTTAATTTACCGTCGCTTCCTCCTCCGTGACCTGAAAATCAAGACGAATCGGGCCCTCAGGTACAACGCCTCTTTCTTTCTCGAGTCGCTCTCTTCAGACGTCTGTAGCCACCCTTTCTCTCGTGTCGCCTTGCATTCGTCTACCCTTTCGCGTGGTCTGTGTTTATATTCTTTTTAACATCTGTATAATTCTGGTAATCGTATTGCAAAAACGATTTGAATCGATCTCAGATGTTCTCGATTTTATTACTTCATATTTCAGTTGTCGTCTAATTTTAATTGCGGTCTCGTGTTTTTCTTCATCCTGTTACTTACATCCATTGTGGTTGATCCTCGGGAGAATTCCGGCTCTGGTAAATCTTTCTCTCCCTCTTGTTTTTCTTACTTTTACGAGAAGAAGCGAGGGGAGTGGGAGGCGAAAAAGCCGACAAAATAACTCATAGCTTCCGCTTTAGATTGAATGCATGACGTATTATGAATGGTCGAAACTGAAGGAATGCATCTTATGCTGGTCGTAAAGGAACAAGTTGATAATTTTAACGAGGGTGGGAAGGAAGTAATTATCAGTTGATGGTATTACTCCACCATTCTTTCTACGAGCCCTGTCAGTTCTTTCGCCAGATCGATAGTATGTACAAGATGTAATGACTAAGAGGGTCGAATTAGGAGGAGCCTAATTCGGTCTAGAGTTAGTATACTGACCAATGATCAATGACATGACTTCCTACGATCTCCGACCCTTGGAACCCACTCGGCTGTCAACTCTTTCTTAAAGTGAGGAGATCATAAGAAATTATACCATTGAAAATATCTCATAGATCCTCATAGATAATTTCTATGTGTGTGTGTGTGTGAATCTGATGTGTTTTTCTCACAGACAGTTCTAGGTATCCAGCAGAAAAGTTTAGAAAGGACGAATAGGAGTTTATTGAATTTTATGTGTATGTCCAACGTGATAAATAGAGATTTACCGAATTTTATATGTATCCGGAAAAGTAAGTAAAATCCCATAAAGAAAATAAAGACCTATACACGCCGTTCTCTTCGTAATTACTAATAGAATGTGTTACAAGATTTTATTTGTTTCAATAGATACACATAGAATCCAATGCATCCTCAGTCATCCCTGACAGATTTTTATCAGTGGGTATCCAAAATTCCTGTGTCAAAAGCACATCAAGTTCCCATGGGGATTCTGTTGGATGTTTACAAGTTTCCTATCAGAATCTATAATATTTGTTCAGTTGGGTGTGGTCAGTATACAGGGTGTTCGGAAAAAACACCGACACAGAAATAGGGGTGATAGGTTATATCATTACAAATATTTTGATATAAGGGACCTATACCCGCAAGCGCCCCCTTCTGGAGATATCAACTTTTCAAGTTTATAACGACCGAGGTTGATCAAAGTAGAATAATATTGAGTTTTTTGTCTACCTGTACAATTGAAAAACAAATGAAAACTCCTTGTATCCGCATCATCTTCGAAAAGTACAAGGACTTGAGCCAAGCGGTTATTCTTTCCGCAAGCAGTTTGCGCAGTGGCACATCTATCCAGAATCGTTTCCGATGTTGCATGGACATGGGTGGCCGTCATTTTGAGCATTTGCTGTAGTACATTGTTTTTGTATCTCGTAAAATTAAATATTCGTTACCATCTTGATACGTTTCTTATTATTCTACTTTGATCAACCTCGGTCGTTATAAACTTGAAAAGTTGATATCTCCAGAAGGGGGCGCTTGCGGGTATAGGTCCCTTATATCAAAATACTTGTAATGACGTAACCTATCACCCCTATTTCTGTGTCGGTGCTTTTTCCGAACACCCTGTATAAACTCTGAACAGCATTAGGCTCCTCCTGTTTCAGCCCCTACACATACGAACCACCCACACCGAAATTGGTATAATACTTATTGCCAAGGACGTCCGACAAAGTTATCTTTACCGTGGTTAAGATACGTGCAACCCGATCGTCTCTCCTCTACGACGATCCGCGAGGACAATGACGCGGACAATATCAGCATCGACGATGAATAACGTAATCGTCCCTTTGCCGGGCTATTCTTATCGCGGAGCAACGAAGGGTTGAAAAATGAGATGCGATGTACCATGTGGCTAATCCGGTAACGAAGACGTGCGCGGCGTGCGATGCGAAGTTTCGAGGTCACTCGGAGATTAAGAAGAAGAAGAAGAAGAAAAACGTAGACGAGCGGCGAAAAGTTTTCTTAACGATGGTCCGAGAGTACCTGATACCTACCTTCACCCTTCTGTTTTACCGGGGATCTCGTTGTAGCCCGGGAAGATTTTAATATATCGACGATATCGTGCCGGAAAATTGCACGAGTTTGTGAGTTCGCCCTCTTTCGTTTGCGCAGGGATGTCTTAATTAATTCATTTTGTTCTGGTATAAAAGTTTCGTAACGTCCTAATAGGTCGACAAGTTATACGCGTGGAGGTTGACGATCGCGATTCGTTCGAGAGATTTTTCTTCGAGCAGAAAATACCTATGCAGGTCTCTTGTAATAATATCCTCGATATGAACATAATAGCGTTAGATGTATACAATATCTTCGTAATATCTTCGTTACAATTGGAACGTATGAATCTTGACTGTGTCTCTACCAGGACGATTGACAAGGACAGTGACGAAGATGGGATCGATAACGTTGATGGGCATCGAAACGGCCTTTGTTGGTATACTCTTATCGGAGGTTAGAGGGTGGATGAAGACCGAAGTACGGTATACCCCGAATGGCTCATCCAGTAACGCGAACGTATAACAGAGAGAGAGAGAGAGGGCACTTATTTAACGACAGCCGAAGGGACGGCGATAAGAAATACCGGCTCCCTCGAACCTTTTGTTCCGTTCGTGATCTTCATTTTCATTTGGATCGCAATCACGTGCGAATGGAAAATGTGGTAATTTTTCTTGACGGTATTTGGAGTCTGCACTGAGAAAAACAACTTGTTTAATATAACAAAACGCATCTGGTTAAACCAATTTAATTATTCAAACCCAAATATTGATAAGTTGAACCAAATATCTAGTTATTCCAACTACATGTTTAGTTATTTTAACTATATGTGTAGTTATTTTAACCAGAAAAAATGGCCAGTTTAACCAAACAGGTGGAGGATTCATATTTTACCAAGCGGTTTGGTTATGGTCTCCAGCATTTTAGTTAAATTGACCAGGTTATTTTTCTCAGTGCTCCGCGATAAAAATTTACAAATTCCGTTTTTAACAAAAAAAACACTTGAGTATCAATAATTTTAAGAAGATGATTCTCTTATTGGCAATTGCACACGCAACGTTTTATCGTGGAATCTTTTATTCATTGACACTATTAACCAGTATTCGTTCGCTTGAAATTGAAATTAATTGCTAATAAACTCGGCATCACTTCGATTGAAGAGAAATGAAACTTATAGGATGTCTACTGTGATTCCATAAACGTACTACAATTTAAATCCATTAAGTCTACTCGAACCAGTGCCCCCTTGAGGGACAGGGTCTATAGCGCAGCGCCTGCCAAGACGACCATCCGCGTCAGGTTAATCAATTTCGCGTTGAACGCCTCCCCTTCATTATAACGGGAGGACGACGATACGTAATAGACACTTAAGTCCGTCTTCGTTTCAGAAGCATTCGATCGATGGAAGGCGTCAAAGAGCCAAAGATCTCGCTCTGATGCGCTTGTCGAACTATTGAAAAAACGATGCTGGGGATAACTAATTACTTAATTAATATTAATAAGGCGTCAATTGTGTTCGTTATCGTTGTGTCCTAGCTCCAACCACTGGACACCACAATGGTATATTCTTTTAAAACGGTTGGAAAAAGAGAAGAAGAAAACTTCATTATATACTGGGATCCTGAAGCCCTCAAGTACTTCCAGCCCGCTTACAGAACATGTGTGTGTGATAAAATTGGAATGTGTGGGAGAGAGAGAGAAACATGTATACAGAAGTAGTCCAGTGTAAATACAAATGAATAATTTACATCGGACCGCAAGTCATTCCTCGGTACGACGTTGTTTTCGACGTAATAATATTTCCACCTCTCCGAAAAGGTCGAGAAAGCGAGGGAGCGAGTTGGGTGAAAGAAACGGTAGACGGCGAGGAACAAAGGTTTTACATTTATAGGGCAGTTCACCCGAGCACGTGATAACTCGGCGACCCTGAGGCAAGGCAATGGGTTGTGGGTGTAAATGTAGTTTCTATATCGATTGTGCATATCCGAGCTTCATGTATATCGTACGGCATGATATAGATACCAGAAGTGGCCTCTAATGAAATATCGTAACTTCCAGTATTTACGACGGCAAAGTATAAGGAAACACCGTAACTTTGGATGTTTACGATACCAAGGTAAGGAAAAAGCTTCTATACGTGTGCTTATGCGTATTCGTGTACGTAAACCTGGTGACCGTTAAATTATGGTAGAAGATTTTATAGGATATTGAAAAATGTTATCAGGCTCTTGGGAATTCAACAAAATTCGAGAATTAACAGATGCGGAGATAAATCAACTGACCTGACTCGCTTTTTAGGTGACGAAACGTAACAGAACCAAAGCGTGGTTTAACGGTACGGTTTCAATTCCCATTGATACCAGTTGAGGTAGCATTGATTATTCAGCGAATGATAATTAGTTAATAGCCCGGCACTAATTCGAGAGTGGCCTCCATACGTTCCATTTGTACATGCGTACAGATAATTCTATATAATTTATACGGTACAAGTTGTGGATATAAATAAAAAACGTCTATCGTCGAATCTGCCAGTCTTTTTCACTTGGCTCACCCGGAAACTTAAGTTTCCGAATTTCAGTGAATTTTACAGCGATTATTCGTGCGGTTGCATGATAACCATTCGCCCGATTAGCCCTTCACTTGTCAGACCACGTACAACATGCCTGGTGTGTTCCCGTTTACCTCGGTTGAATTCGGTCGATGCGAAGTGGGAAAAGATAAGCACACCCCGGGAGGACCCGTAAATATTAATTCCGAAAGGAAGATATTACACGTCCCATTTTACTGCCTCTCGTATTATTTTCTATACCTTTCGAAATATCTGGTTAACCCTCCGTGGTCATATGTCTGTATAGTTCCGCGATGATCACACATGGGTCAAATGGAGTCAAGTGATTTTTAAATAATAGCCACATGAACAACATCCGTCCAATTTAGCCAACAAATTATGAAACATTCTTCGAATATTGTAAAATATCGAATGACTGTTGTTACGTAAGAAATGAAATGATGACATGTTCAAAAACGATCGTGAATATGTAAATGCGTGAAAAATGAGCTGCTTCACTAAAAGTGCCTTAACTTTTTCATTTTTAGGGTTTTTAAAAAAATCAAGTCAACGGATGATTCTCATAAGATATGGTACTTTAAAGCAATAAATAGTTCTAGTGTACGTTTCAAAAATGATTTTTTACGAAGATTGAAGAGGATTTGTAGTATGGATTTTAAGATGAAGCTATTTGTTCCGAAAAGAAGTACAGTCAGCTTCAAAATTGAAGCCTTGATCGAGTATTTCTTATGACGTAATATTTTTCCGTCTCTTTTATCCAAATTTCCGTAAATTATCAGAGATATTTGTCACCAAAAATGTTCGTTCTCGAATCGGGAGATTCATCTCTTAGAGCTCTGACCATATCAGCGTTTTCCAGGAACCGTGCTCCCAACATGGCGATTTTTTCTCTCGTCGTAATATTGTTATCATTAGTTGAAATCTCCATTGTCAGCTGGCACGAGTACCGATGAATGCTTTCAAATATACGTATCGTACATCCGTATTACGTAAACAACGTAAGCATATGTACTTCGAGCTTATACACTGTAAAAATATGATAAAAATTGCTACGCCTTCCAGTAGTAAGAGGTGACCAAATTTGTTGTAAGGGGTTTTTAAAGATATTAATAATCCGAATCTCTCTCTCTCCTTCCCTTTACTCGCCCTGCATATTATTCTTAACAGCAACGTACATTATTGAATCTCTTCCCAAAATATCTCCTCCTTCCGCTCTTCCTCGATACCCAAAAATACTCGTGGAATTATGTTTAACCCACGATCCCCTATTTAGCGCAGAATTCGCCGAGAGAACAGATCTTCGATAAATTGTCAAACCCCCGCGAATGACCTGGTTTCCCTGGGCACCCTCCACTCGTTCTTCATACGTTCGAAAGACATCGACTGCCCGGTAGATAGGAAAACGCCCAGCAGCCTTGCCAAGGCTCGACGGCAGATAACGGCCTCTAATGATTCAAATTGAATTTATCGGAAGCCTTTTGGCACGTTCTCGCCACTTTTTCTCTCGGATGCTCCCTTCACTTCGCGGCAGTTTTAATCGAGCTTCGTGAGAAATGATAATCGATTTCGAAAGGAGGATTTTCGTTGGCTGGGGGAGGCTGGCGAGTTATAGCCTTTCACGCGTTGGATTCGAAAATGTGTTTCTACCGGAATGCCGCTTAAATTACTTCTCAAGGCATTTCACCTGTTAACAATAAATTTTCTATAATAAATCCACACGCGATTATTCAGTATCTCTCGCGAAGGAATATATTATCTCTTCAACATTGGTTTCTCTGTACGTCTCTCTAATTAAAGAGCACTTTATAAAGCACGACACATATGCTACTTATCCCACGTTGAAACGCTACGCGGTTATTACGGTAAATACGGTCCGGCGTGAAGTTTACCATCTCTCGTTTACATAAGAAAGGTGGCATTTCTCGAGAGTTCCTTCCTAATTAGCACTAATCCAGTTTATCCACGAATAAAGATGCACCAGGTTCGAATGAGTAGAAACAATGTTAATTGTTCCCATGAATTGTTCGCGTGAGATCCGACCAATAATCAGCAACGATAAGTTCTTAGTAGAGTGAAATAGAACTTTATTGAATTAATTAATTTATACATTGCACTTTTCCCCTTGGATATCGATTATAAATAGTACTGGATTGTTAAATTGGAAGTCCTTAGCGAATTGGATCCTTAGCGTTCCATTTTACCCTACTTTTCCTTATTAGGCTCCCCTACGATTCTTCATCGGCAAATTATTATTATTCTTGGTCTGCCGTTCTTCCACCCTCTTTCGACATAAAAACAAGAGCGACTTCTCGAGAGCGCTTTTGACAGACACAGCAGTCCCCGAAATCTGGAGAGGCAGAAAAAACCAACTATTTATCCCCTCGCCCGCAACGTGTCTTCACACCACGACGACCCCGTCGATATGTTTTTTATTTCATGTCAGGAGTTCGATGTAGTGACGAGGGTGGGCGAGAGGTTATAGTCACGCGGGCACACTGCTATGATTTATCGTGTTCGCTACATATAAGCGTAGGTTTGAGGTGAAATGGTTACGACACTCTCTCCTTATTACATTGTCTGGCAACGAACGAGATTGCATGCACCTGGCAACCGGATATGAGATGGTTATCTCCATTGTCACAATGATCTATGAGATTGGGCAGCGGATACATCGATGTGCTTTCATTTATCCTTTTAAATCCTTCGATAATTCGATACGTTAGACTGAAAAAAATAACCTGGCCAATTTAACCAAAATCCTGGAGATCATAACCAAACCGTTTTGATGAAATATGGATCCTTCGTCTGTTTGGTTTGACTGATCATTTTCTGATTAGAATAACTAGACATGTAGTTAGAGTTACTAAATGTAGTTAGGATAACTAAATATTTAATTCAACGTACTATTACTTCGGTCAGAATAACTAAACTCATTTAACCAAATGCGTTTTGCTATATTAACCAAATTATTTTTCTCGGGGTGTATGAATTTAATCTGCATCGCTTTTTATTCAGAGATCGATATATTCCTTTTCGGAAGTCTTACAATTACAAGTACTCGAAAATCGCCTTATATTTCTAAATTAATCATCCCACCGGACTGAATAAGGACTGCTATCTTCCATCTAATAAATGGTACTGTGAAACTTGCACAGGGCGACCCGTAACCTTATCTGCGCGGATTATTATGCACCCGCTCGAAAAGAAGGTAGATTTTCAAGAAGGTCGCAGAAATTTAACCTATTAAACGGTATAAGTTCCGAGTGGAAGTTTATCGCGTTAGCCACCTGCCTAATGGACACTCCTCGAGGCAATGGTACGGACAACGGAAGGTCGTCGAGTTTTATCGCGACGACGACTTTATACCGTTGGTTGCATCGCCACCAATGTGGAAAAGTACTTCATGCGAAAGCAATGCGCTCGTTTGAAAGTGTAACGCACGTATAGGATACTGGAGAATCGGTTGTTATTGAAGAAGACGATCGCGTCGTGGAATTCGAA
This sequence comes from Xiphydria camelus, assembly GCA_963678675.1. NCBI lineage: Eukaryota > Metazoa > Arthropoda > Insecta > Hymenoptera > Xiphydriidae > Xiphydria > Xiphydria camelus. The sequence goes on from OY783201.1 coordinate 8,506,703, forward strand.
TTGAAAGCTCCATCATCGAATTGACTGTGAGCTTGCGAATTGTTCGAAACTTTCGTGCCACGACTTTTATTGGTAATTATAAGGAGTGCGAGGTTAGATTAAGACTAAAGGTAAAACTATCAAAGTCAATTTCTATCGAATAATACTCGCTTCTTATCTAGAAGAGCACTAAACTTATCGAAAAATTGATAAAGACAGCCATTTTTTCAATGCAAACGAAGTATTATTACTTTCGTAAAAATGTATACTGAGAAAAAAAATTTCTTGATTGAAAGAAACGTATTTTTGAGAAGACCACATTTCTACGATTGGAATGAATATCGATTGGACGAATATAAATATTCATGATTTAATTGAATATCATTTGGATCAAACCGATATTTGTTCGGATCGAATGAATGTGCTCTTACAACACCCATAGAAAAATTTATTTGAATACGAACCTGTGGTAGAAGCATTTATTCGCGATGAATAAAGAATTTATTTATAAAAATCAAACCGAAATTTGAAGTAAACGTTCTGTTATATACGCAGACATTTATTTCATTTGAAAAGATCTTTTTTCGATACCCAAAAAAATGTCTATTTGTGACTAATACACTTTTTAGTAGGTTCGTTTTCATATAATTTTTTCTCTGAGTGTAAGACTATTCAAAAACGCGTTTATTTCAATGAAGCAAATTTTGTTGTCAGTCTAGAGAAGAATCAAACTTTCCGACAAAAAATTCGAACTCGATAATCGAAACTGCAAAAATATCAATCGCCTAAATGTGTCGTCAATAATTTCATTCCGTAATTTATTTGGTGCAGCAAAGCCCTTCATTAATTTCGACTTATACCTATTCGAAATCGATTGGGCGTACAGTCAGATTTCGCGAGCCACGATTAGCAGTGCCACGTATTTATACGAGACTGGGCGGTACGGAAATAGTATAAGGGAGCAGTCGGTGGTAGGGGTTGAACGGAGTAGGAAAGGGGGTGGACGGATGGCACGCGTCGCAGCTGAGGCCTCCACGCTGCCGAAGCGCGCGGTCGGTCGGTCGCATTGTGCTCTAGAACTCGAACTGCACCTCGGAGATCCGCTGTCCTCTTTCCTCGCGCGTATCGTGCTTCGATCCTTTCGCCGGAGGACTCGAAACGGAGGATCAGCGCCGCTTTTCATTGTCGACCTCGTTGTCGTCGCGGTGCCTTCGAGAGGCGCTCGTTACTTTGGTGCAGTGTCGGGGGAACCGGTCGCGGAGGAAGTACGCGGTGCGGAACATTAACGAAAATTCGGTAGGGGAAGAAAAAAATTAGTGCGGAGGAAGGACAGTGACGTGGTAAAGAGGAAATAGTTTCTACGATGAAGTTTGCATAATTTTTGTATTTGAGATATCGCGCTAATCGATTTATTGTACTTTTCTTGTTGATAAAAAGTGCAAAATTAGAGCTTCTCAAGTGCCACGAGTTCGACATTCCTTTACCAAACGGACATTTTTGTCTCTTTTTTTTAAATTTAGTTTCTTGTACACTGTAGATTTCGGTACCCACTCGTTGCGTCGAGGAACGAGAAGAGCGATCACTTCCGTCTGTCGAGATGCTTGAACAATTTCTATGCAAGCTCGACGTCGGCGTAAAATGAAATAAAACGAGCGTCGAGCGTCTCCTTCCGAAAGACACTTCTCGTCGCGATGTGAGGTGGGGTGACGCGAGCTCGCAGCCGTGACTAACGCGTCGCGGAGAAATCGCACCGAGCAATTTTCCCTGGTAAATGTGCACACAAAAAAACGCCCCGCCGATTCCGAGCAATGCGCCGCGTGACTGAAAATATGCGCTCCCGTTTATTTTTAATCTCGAATATAAACCGAAATCCGGCATTTCGCGTCCGGAAGTGGCAGCCGGTCGCGCATTTTCGCCAATTTTTTCCAGAGTCGCATTAAATGCGCTTTCGATCCGTCTCTCGTCGCTCTACTCTCGTGTTCACGCTAAATCGAACGACGCTTTGGTCGAAAATACACGGATAAAAATGATTTTGCAATTTTAGCGAAACTAGGTTTCGCTGGGAACTTTTTGTTATCACAACGGAAATATTATCCGTGGCAGCAAAAGATGTGTTCAGTGATAGCAAATATAATTGCTGTCGCGGTGAAATTTTTTTCGGTAACAATATTTGCTATGCCAACAAATATTTTTACTGCTACTGGGTATACCTTTTACTGCCACAGATAATATTTTTATCATCATACCAAGAAATTTTCAGCAAAACCTAGTTTTGTTAAAACTGCAAAATCATTTTTTTTTCCGTGTAGAGACACACCCTTCCCGTTAATCGACTCTCCTCCCCACGCACATCCCTCTCGTGATTTCTCGGTGATTCGTCGTTCCTAATTTCATCATTTCTCAGCCATCCAACTACTTAAAAATGATAAATTATTCCGGGCTGTAAATTTCATGGTATACAGTCACTTACCACGAATAAAAAACGTCTCCGCAATATATTACGAGCCAGATTAAACACTCACAATATCACCTTCAATCGCAACAAAATTAAATACGAAAAACTGTCGGATGTCTTTTCGAAGACTTCCACAAATATTTATCTCTACTTCATTCTACACGTTTATACCGAAAAGAAGAGGTAATAAAAATAAAATCGTCCTACCCTTTCTCTAACGTGTTTCGGGATGATTATTCACCCCGGAAGGTGGCTCTCGACGGATATAAAAGGAAAAATACGCGTAGAATATCTCGACCCTTTCCAAAAAAGTCACACGTATAAAGTCCCGTCGATGTCCAAGGATCGCCCTTCGCAAATACCATCCCCCCATCCCGTCAACACGTGTTCGGAACCCATCGCTTCCTCCTAAAAGGACAAACACACCACCGTCAATTTGCATCCCCATTTGGGAATCATACGTACATCGAAACTACCGATACTCGCACTCGTGACGCGCATCCCCCCCCCCCTCCGACACACGAGAACGGCAGTAACTACCCGCCCCCACGTCGCATGCACCCACACCCCGCCACGTATAACGCGCATCAATGCCGCCAGGCATGTCGGTCGAAGTCAGTCAGCGCGCTTACGTGGAAATCTCGGTTGAGCTGCAAATTTCTACGGCCGAACGACGCTCTATACCCGGAGCCGGTGCGCCGCGCCGCGCCGCGCGCGTTACGTACGTTTCATGCACGCGCTGGGGCCGCGCGCTGTGGCGCGTGGCGTGTTAAAACGCGCGTAGTACACTCGGTGACGCGTTCACCGCGCGAGGCACGCACCTACCGCTATTGTGTGTACGCGGTACGGATTCATTTCCGCCGGCGCATATGTCGCGCGAAGCTCGAATCGATTTCACCCTAGAAGCGATCCGCGAAGTTCGAATTCATTTGCAGGCGACTCGCGCGCGGCGCGAGTCTCGGATTCGCTTCCGGGCAATTCGCCCTCGGCGGAACGTCGATTGATTCGACCAAATAGAGCGCGGCCGGCGTGGCGGTCGACTTCGACTGGGGCGCGATCGATCTACCCGATCTATACCACTGCCGCCGCGCCGGTAGCGGTCCTCGCCGTGTCCGCGCCACCGCAAGAGAGTGGGTACCGCGGGTATTGTTAAGTCGACGTAATTGACCGACGACCTTGGTTCGCGCAGAAAATCGAATGGAATCGCCGAATCGATTTGTGGAGTCCGTGTGCGGATCTCGTGTGGTTGCGTTACATCGGCGTTCGAAAATCGTTTAGTCGGGGATGTGCTTGCGCTTTAGTGCTGTGCTTCTCGCGTGTGATCGACGGAGGCTGCGTTCAGAGGAGAGGTGAAAAAGGGAGACGGTACTCTGCGATGTTGTCGTACTGCGAGATACGCGCGAAGAAAAATGTCAAGACTTCATATGTACGGTGTATAATTCGACAAAGTGGCTGTGAAATAACGCAGAGTCCTTCCGCGGGAAGGGATTTTAAATATCGGGAAAAGAGGAATGATTCGATTCGCGAGAATGATTTTTTTTGACACTGAGAAAACAGTTTATTAATAATTAGTAAATGTAATTTAAAATACGGCGAAATAAATATTTCGTTAGAATAAGAAAATATATTTCAATTATTAAAAGATTTATTTAAACAAATATTGTAATAATTAACGAATATTTACTTAGTCCGATAAAATATTTATTTCGTCATATTCAAACAAACGTTTATTAACTACAAATAAACTGTCCTCTCGGTACATATAGCGTACGATCTGAACTCCACTACGCTACATATCTTCCTGCCGTCGATAAACAAATTTATTTCTTTCGAACGAACGTATATTTTTACATGTACTACGAATTAAACATACATTCAATTTGGATTAATATTAGCTTCATCAATTTCAATATTCATTCGAATCCAACAAATATACGTCCAATGAACAAATCATCGATAAATTTTTCTCTTCCGCGAGAGAGAGAACGAACATATAATATATTTCTACATATGTACTACGAATTTTTGAAACATACGCTCTGTTCGGGTTAATATTAGTTTCATCGACTTCAATGTTCGAATCAAACTAATATACGTCCAATAAATAATAAACAAGTACCTGATCGAAGAAACGTATACTTATGCACGTTTACTTTTTCCTTTCGTGTCAAGGTCGACGTAGCGCAGAATTGACGCGGCGTACGAGGGAACATCGCGCACTCGCAAAACGCGCCGTGTAGAAATGAATAAGCCGACTTTACACGAGACGATTCGCCGCGATAAAAAGAAAGGATATCGCCGAACGCGTGTCACGTCGGTGCTCGAAGTTTAAATTAATAAAGTTTCAGTGTTCGGCCCCTACAAGTCGCGCCGAGTTGCGTCGTACACTAATTCGCGTAAAGTCGCGCCGCGTCGGGCGAGATGCACTCGTAACCGAACGGGGATGCTGCGATCCCGGACACGTACGCGAAACTCGTTCACGACGCGCCGCAATGCGGACGTATTCCCGCGTCTCGCGGAGTATTAGCGCGAGACGAAGAACGGTAGGGATGCGAGAGGATCGAAGCTCACCTCCCGAATTATGAGTCACCGGAAGGCGAGCGTCGTCGCCGAGCCGCATTCGGTCTACTGAGGCATGGCCGCAGTCGCCGGCATCTACGGGATTTCAGAGGAGCGTCACGCGAGATTCTCCGATCATCGCCAGCACTCGTGAGTGTTCACAGTCGTTTCTTTGCCGGCCGCACGATTGGCGGGAGTACGATTATTTCGCGTTATCGATTAAAGATGACATTTGATAAATCGCGAGATGGGAGCGAGGTGTTGTGGTTTCTTTGAAGTCATGTATCGTATGGTTTGATGAAAGCTTCGATTTTTTTAAAAATATCATATCTATATCCCGTATTTGGTTTAATCATTAGACGTATAGGTCGGGTCTGCAGGACCCGGCCAGCAAAAGGAAATACTATAACTCGTAATATTGATGTTCGATTGATTTACGTTTATTTATTTAAAGTAGAGAAAAGGTTAGTATTTCTATATCATCTGAGGCTAAACTTACTCGCCGGGAAAGAAGCTTGAATCACTATTATCTCATTATCTACGAGCTATTGGCTCATGTGTTTATAATAATTTGTGGAGATTATATTTTTAACTACAAAAAAGTCTTACATCGATGTAGACCAAAAGTTCATGAATGATGAGATAAAAAATAGTGTTTGGAATCTCTTTCCTGGCGAGTAAGTCTAGCCTCGTGTGTTTGGAGTCGAGTAAATTCCGAGGAGTGCCCTAACTTCGCTCGACTACAAAATTGACAGCGAAAAATCTTTGATACACCTTTCTCGTTTATTTCAACTTTCTCCTCCCGGCGCGCACGTGTATCGCGATTCAGTCGAGGCGAGAGACGCACCTGCGGTTGCGTTTCTTTCGCAGTGTTCTTATTATTCATTTGGTAATGCACGGTTGGGAGGTATAAGCAGCCGCGAGGGGTTGATCCACGAACAAACGTATTTGCGACTCCTCGTAGATCTAACAATGAGCTGCCTTCGATAATACACTCCGCGGTACCAAGAAGAGGGCATTACTATGATTAATGGCAGCTACATACATTTCCGTATGCATGCGATGTTTATGTAAGCTAAAGTGTACAACGTAACATGTGTACAGTTATTTGGCCACGCGACGAGGTAAAGTCCTTTTCGGTCGTTCGCGAGTAGCGTTGAAGTCCTTAATGACTGTTGCGTTCAATTAACCGTTTCATTATTCGCCCACCCGCGCAATTGAACCTTTCGAGGGTTTTATGTATTGGAGGACGAACGTTTCGAATTTCCGTTCGAAAGTGGTAGGGAGGTAGGCGAGAGGGAGGTTGAAAGAGAGCGAGGAGAATGTGTGTAATCTGCGGAGTATAAAAACAAATTCTTGAGATTTCTTTTTTTATTTCTACACCGAACTTTTTTGGCCATAAGAAAGTGTGTCAGTTTCTTTCCCGATATTTTAGAAAATTCTAAATAATCCGATGGATACTTTTGTTCGTATAAAATTATTTTAAAAATTTGTATCCTACTAAATTTAATATAATTGTATATAAAGCCTTTATGTGTAATACGTGATTATGAAAATAAATATACTCCATTATATATATGAAATTTATAAGGGAAATTTCATAAGGAAATATATTAGTTTTCATAATTATGGAGTATATTAATTTTCATAATCGCGTATTGGAAAAAAGCTTTATATAAACGATGTAGCCAGACATACTGCAGCATGCAGTATTGAAATTTCAGAACGAATCTTAAAAACTCGTATTTCACAAGTACCTATAAAGTTTCCCGAATCGCGATAACCGGATCGAGCTCGAAACCTCCAAATTTATCGAGATACCAGAATAGGCAGTATACGATTAACGAGCAATTTTTACATAATCGCGTTACGACGGTTGAAGGTACCGTTATCGCGGCGTTCGCCCTGAGCGACCGATCGTTACGGAGCGTGTGGCACGAAGTATAAATAAATTATGTTCGAAACGCGGCACACTGGCTGATGCTGGTGGCTCGCTTTTGCGGATCGGATGGCTTCTGATAATTTCCGCACGCCTCCCTTTCCATGATAAATTTCCCTTATGAATAATTTCTAGATACTCTTCGACATAATTTGTAAAACAATCGAAAATGTGATAATTAATCACTTATCGATATAACGCGTGGTTCCGATACTGATGGATCTCGCAGTCTGGTATTGCTATAAAAGCTTCTCTTCGACTCGCGGTATGTGAGACAAATAAATTACGTCGGACACGCTGCGTCAGCTGATAATTATATCCCGTGACTGTTACGTAGATCACATAGATTTATGTAATCCCTGCATGCAGGTCCCTTCGATTTTCTCGCGACGAGCGATTTTTGTAGATAATTTATCATCGAAACAATCGATGAATATTAATTTATTATACGTGTACAATAGACACTGCCTCTATTTGTACCGCCTACCTTTCCCTTCTATTTGTTTTTTCAACATAACATCGACAATATCGAAACGCTCCAATTGCTTCGCCACTACGTGACGATCGCGCAATTACAGTTCTGCATAAGAGTTTCTTTCTCTCCGTTGATACGCTCCAACTGCGAATCTGCTCGCCCCGCGCACAATTAATTCGGATTCCCCCACGGCTACACCGTCGCGACAACAGTGCGAACGTAACGTTGTAAATTTATCATCACCTGCCGCTGGAGCTTTCAATTCCGAATGTACGTGACTGCCGGAAACTAATAATTGAGCGAACCGGTTCAAGAACGGAGTGACCCACTTGCCTCTCGACCTAAGACACGTCGGTATAAAGACGCGTATGCGTCTATCGGAAAAGCTGTCGCAGCTGTAGTGGCACTTTTTATTTCGACAAGTCCCGAACCTTTCGTCGCCGAGTTTGGAATCAATTCTTGACACGCGCACAAGACACGCTAGGGCTGACGATAAGGGTCCCCAGATAGCACGGCAAGTGACAAATTCGGTCAGCTCATAAAAAATATTCATATTTTTAAATTCAAGTTGTAATCTGTATACATATTTAATTTCACACGAAAAAGAAAATGTCCGAAAAAATAATTATTCACTGAGTTATATGCGCATTTCTCCCTACAACGTTGTGACGTCATCGAAACTCAAGAGAGACGCACCTATTTGCCGAACAACGCGTTCGAGAGAGATAGGCTTACAACGCAATGACGTAGCTGCACTTCAAAATGTCGTTTTCCAGCTCAAATGGAGTCGCAAATTAAAAATGAAAAAATACGGGGTGTGTAACATTGTCTAAATTTGTTTGAATCTGCGATAAAAAAAATTAGTGAGAAAACCGAATTATACTTCTACGTTCGTCCTGCTCATATGTCGGTAGAAACAGTTTACAGAGTAGTTCAAAGATCCCAGATATGAAGATACAGTAGCATAATACCTTGCGCCCATCTGCTTCTAAGGTGAAATTTTTCTCTTCGGGGTAGTGAGGAAGTAGGTAAATTGAAAGAGACAAAGAATACAGTCCAATAAATTCTACATCTATTCCTCAAAGCAGAATATTTCAGAAGGATCCAAGAGTTTCTCGTTTGTGAGACTTGTTAGTAGGTACAATATATGGTGCATTTTGCTTCTTATACCTTCACCTAATAAGTTGCTTACACACAAATAATGTATCTATTTAAAAAATACCTATTCCTAATAACCAGTGGAAGCTACCTGTGCTATCTGAGGTCTCGTTGCAGTTATGTCAAAGCTGAGGTCAAACAAAATCAGTAGTTGGAACGTTTATATCGATTTATCGTTCTGTAGACGGAATTGTATCTGGACTCTCTGAATTTGCCGACGTCGCATTTAACGCAACACAATGGAGAGTTAATTAAGACCTCGCGCGAAGAGAGCATTCCGCGCAATTATTTTCTGCGGGCTGAAAAAAGTGCTGCTCCTGCTGGAACAAGAGCTTTCTTGCTCTTCCCACTGTTGAACTTAATAGGTTCCGCATGACTTCCGCGGAATGAAGGGGTGTGGAGTGCTCTTAAAATACGGGAATTTTAAGAAGACGACTAAAGTACGAGGAGAAAAAAAAATTGGAATCCGCGCGGGCAGTTAGAATTCTGAATTAAAACTTCGAATTGACGTATATGTTCTTGATAATATACAATGATTGATTGCTATTTCATCTTTATTTCATGTACGGTGATTAATTAAAAAGTAGAGCGCATGCACTCAGTTCATAACGGGTCGTTGCAGTCGCACAGATCCTCTACGAGTAATTACTTCATACTCCCGCCATTGTTCGTACCTCGAAACGAAACCACGATACGAGAGCGAGCAGAATCCGTGGCTGTCTGACCAGCCCGGACTATTACTACCACCGTCACTAATCATCGGTCGATAGCTTTCATCGCGATAATTCTCGCTTCATTGACAAACTGTGCACGTTATATGCTTCTCCCTTGAAGCATTATAACTTGAATTCGTACCCTCTCTTTTAGTCAAATGTAGCATAGGCGAGTATGCGGAAATTCTACAATTTTAAACTCAAAGACCCATTAAAATCTTTTAAAATTATCATATCGATAGTAAAATTTTGTTTCAATGTTTTGTCGCTTCATTCTGTCATTTTCGATGAAGAAAAATAATAAAAATGTAGAGATAAATTACAGAATTGTCATTGTAGTTACAAAAAAAAACGAGAAATTATTGCGGACAAAAATTAGTTAATATTTCCCTTTTCCAAGGCACCAAAGGTAGTATATATCATACGCGTACATAACTTTCCCATTTGGCCTATATATATATAGGCGTCCTATAGCGCTAGAGGGTGGGACGTTACTTACTCTCATGTACATTAAGAGAAGGCCATTTTGTAAGTCAAAACTCTCATTTTGACAGAAACGCATGTCTCTCTCGTTCCCTCGTTCTATAGCTAGACCGTTGCGCAGCTATAGATATCTGTGAAACAGCCGGCTTGCAAGTGCGAACAATCGATGTTGACGATCCCGTAACGAGGCAGGCTATTCGGTAATATCGTGCTCATTACTCGGTATCGATCGCTCCGCAGGCGGTAATATGCGCATCACAGCGGATTCGCTAGGACAATTGAAACATTATTGCTGCATTTACGAGAGACCCTAGAGGTAGAATCTCTCAATTCTAGTGATTTTGAAACGCGCTTGCAGGTCTCAACTTTTTTTTCAGACACGAAGCATTCGCTGATGGATCAACGAAAGCTCGGAAAAATTGATGTGCGTGGAAGAGAAGAGAAAATTTTAACAAAAGTGCAACAGAGCATTTCTCATGAAATAGTTGGAAAATAATTTACAAAATACTTTTCAAGTAACGCATTTAATAATAGAGGAGAAAAGGTACAAATATTGGCTACGGCATTATTTCTGTATCAAATTGACGCCATCTATTAACATGCAAATAAATTTCTGCTTTGACGAATGAAAATAAAATTGTATTTAAATACGTCGAAACAGAAATTTACTTGCATGTTAGTAGATTGCATATCACTTTGTCACGGAAATATTTCTGTAGCCCATATTAGTAGCATGATCCATATTTGTACCTTCTCGTCTCTATATAATATTAAATGCGTATGAACATAGTTACGGGACAGGGAAGAAAATTTCCGAAGCGAAACTTGAAGTTGACTTTGCCCCTCTGCAGCGCTAAGCAAATGGGAATATGGTTACAGATATACTCGTATTATAGCTGAGGTTCGATGGAAAAAAGGATATGAGGTGGACGCGTTAATGCCGCGAAAGATAAGGCGGCTGACAATAGTTCTTGGCACGAATTCCAGAAACTTTAGGTATTTTCCTAGGCTAATTTTGCTGGAAGCTTTCGCGAAAGGCGGTTAATGCTCATCAGAGATTATATAAGTGGAAGAGAAATTATCGTAGCGAAAATGAATGTACGGACGCTTTCTATATTTGTGCTGATAAGAAATGGAATTGATTAAAAAAGAATTATTCGTCTCGACAAAATGCTGCGGTCATCGACTCTCACATAAATGAATGGCTGAGGGAAATCTAATGTATCACTTCGCGCTGATTACGAAAAGTACAGTTATTAAATCGATATCTCACAAAAGAAATATGAGATCGGCGATTTTAAGTACGAAATAATTATTTTCTCGTAAAACATCACCGATATCTCGGCGTTCCTTCGAGATTTACTCAATAAATCTGTAATTTTCGGAATCAGTTTGAATAAATAAATCGAATAGGATAATCAAAAATTTGATTCCAAAGATTTCAATTTTTGCAATAAATTGAAAAAATGTTTAGAGTACTCGAGAAGAGAAGGAGCATCTCTCGAGATCACGGGCGAATCTGTTTGTCTGTTATCACCAATTTCTGCCAACTACTGCAATTAATTATGCAAATTAATCATTAGAGTAGTTCCATTTACATCTCGAGAGATGAGGAAAGAAATCGTTCAGAATGTCGAGAAGCACCGCTGTACAACACAGCGTACCTTTCGTCGAAAGGAGCAATATCGTCGGAGTATTTTTCATTCTCATTCAAGCGAATCGTTGTATGTTTACTAAGGTTTTGCGCGATTGCATTGCCTTCCTGCTCGCGGTTTAAAGAGAATGAGAGGAAAGGGAGAAAAGGTGGAAAAACGTGGAACCGTGCCAAATTAAAATATGAGTTCTGCAGCTCACTGACTGATAGACGGACTTGTGTCGCTCTGGATGTCATAGACGGCGACCCTCGTAAAATTCAAAGAATACGAAATTAAAGAAAAGACTGCGTCACGAATAGTTTTTTCTTGAAAAAAGGATATAAAGTGGAGTACCATCACGAACGACGTTACAAGAAATATATTTCACTAGCTTTTATAACTTGGCTCCGCGAGTAAAGTCTTCGCGTCTGCACAGCAATGGTACACGTCATTCGAAGAACGGTCACGCAAAAAAATTTTTTAAAGCAATTCTTAAATTTGAAGTGGACAGACATAAATATATGCTTCCATTCGTACGTCAAATTAGAGGCGCTCCTGTCGGACAGAAATGTCAGAATGAAAAATGGGGAATTTCGAAATGAATGCTACATCACGGCTCGTAAATAAAGGTTCCGTCTCACATTGATAATATATGTATCATTTTTTGTATTTGAATTTTATTTACCACGATCGTTAAATATTCAATAAACTCTATAATCGGTCTCTTCTTTTCGGACCCTATCGATATAATTATAACCAGTATCTAATTAATATTAATCATTTATACAATCCACTTTTATCTTCATACATCCATGCAATTTTTTCTAATACAACGTTATGCAGTACTTACACACGTTATACCCCCACTCACGCTCCTTTCGCATTGTCACGGTATTAGCATAACGAATGAAATTGCGTGGTCAGAGATATTTTTAACGCTAACAATGACGTGAATTAAATATGAATGAGACCGCGGCAACGAATACATATAGGTGCCTATCTCGGGCACATGGTGCACTTTAAACGCTTGCTGTCGACACGCTCGAGAAAAACCACACACTCGCGTTCAGCGGCAATAAGTCAGGAACGGGTTGAGAGCGAATTACTCAAATCCCAGAAAACGGACGTCGAACGACGAGATATTAGAGTATGTATTACACAGCATCGCTAGAGCAATAAAACCCATGAAAAGACGATTTAAAAAAAACCGCTTTCACGTTCCATCGTCGACTCGATTTCATTCATCCTTGAATTTCGTATAACCGACGAATAACGACCACAAAGGATTAATGGTATATCGACAGTTTTTTATAGCGTAAGACCCTTTACGAAAAATGCAGTCTATCCAAGCGACTGCTTTGAAAAAAATAATATTAAAAACGTTTGAACCCACTGAGAAAGGAGAGTATATCGATTTATTCGTATCAAGCGCTTTATATCAAACGGTAAATCTGTGAAGACGATTTGCTCGAGTTTCCATAAGGTTACCGGAGCACTTTCTACCGCGAAATACGAGTTTTAATGTCAGCGGGCTGACAGCGTCGATCGGTGGTGGTTTTATATATCAACAATGACATATTCGCACATGCACCACCGCCCGATCCGTAAATTGTGAAGCGGCCAAGCATTAGGGGTTGGTGCGAGTAGCAGGCCGTGATACGGTGCAGCGATAAATAGTAGCTAACAAAATGACAATTTCACGCACCTTGTACCGTGTGCGCGCTAGGCTGACGGTGCGTCGCAATCCACATTATTTTGTAGCACGTGGTGTGAGATTGCAGCGCGGGCTTGCATTCACGCGGAATAAAAAGAGAGAGAAAAGGTTGTATGGGTGGAAAGAGTATGAATGTGGAAAAGAGAAAGAGAGAGAGAGAGATGGAATGAAAACGAGAGATTGAATTTGAATATTTGAAGCCTCGCAGCCAAATTATAATAGTATCCCTTAATGACATCAACTCGTATTATTCAGCAACTCTGCGCTAATAATTTGATTAATTAATTCGTGCCGAATGTCATATCGTTTATGAAACTATCTCGAAAATAAAATAGATAACGAAAAAGATAGTATAAGCGAAGACAAACGCACAGGGGAAATAGAAATAAAGGGAGAGAGGAAAACACGAACACAAATACACAGGGTATGACTTTGCAAGTTATGGGCGACTAGAATTCATCGATCCGCCGCGGCACATTTTCCGCATACGTGCGTATACCCCGCTTGCGGCTTTTCTTCCGCCTAACGTGATAATGCATGCCGTAACGACCGTTATAAATTGGTCGTTCAAAACTCGGCGTACTAATATCGTTCCACGTGTTATTTATGCTGCGTTATATTATAGATGATTACTTTTACGATTGCGTACAATTGACAAATAATTACACAATAAATACCTGTAATAAAGATAACGATTCGATGGAATGTCTATATTTTGTAATTATAATTGAAATTTAATTGAAGTGGATTTGTTCGATTTATCATTTATTAAACATGATTGAGTAATCATATAGCTTCGATGGAACGGAACGTGCAAAGCAATTTGGAAAGATGTGCTTTTCATTTCAGTTAGCCGTTGACGGCCATAGTCGTTATTGAGAACTAGTAGCTTGTATAGGGGTAATTGCCCTACGACACACGATATCTATAGAGCGTATACTGGGCGCCCTTAAATTAGTCCGAAGGAGAGCTTCTAAACAATATCCTTTATAGTGGCGAAGCTTGAGCAGGATACAAGGATATCTTATTCCTTCCTTTGTCACGGGGTCAAAGTGGGAGTATACTGCAGGGCTGCAAATTAAATGCGTGCAGTTGTCCGTTGGCATATTTTAAAATATACTTGATGCACGGAAAAAAATTAATCGTAGCATTTATAAAGTTTATCTAATTGTAAATATTTAACAAGCATTGGAATTCTAATCACAATTTAGAATAGAAAGTGCGTAGAATTTGTCGAAAAGTGAGGTTTTTTTGATGTAAAACTATTTTTTTTTAAACGGAAAAAAATTAATTGTAACATTTATAAAGTTTTGGGTAAATTTCGGGACAACGCTAATTTTAGTAAAAATTACAAACGCTTGCAACTTCTAAAAATGTTATTATAATTTTTACTAACATTGGAGTTATCGTAACAATAAATTTACTTCGTCTCAAAATTTACCAAAAACTTTGTAACTGTTACGATTTATTTTTTTCCATGTAAAAAGAAAATAGTTTTACATCAAAGAAACCACTTACCGTCAAATTCTCTCCACTTTCTATTATAAATTGTGATTAGGACTCCATTACTCAAGCTAGTAATCAATCTAAATACTTATCTCGATTCTTGAGCTACGGTAAGTAATAAAACTGAAATAAAACACTTCCAACAGTCGCCTCGCCTCTTCCTCGCCTCTCTATTGTGACATAATATTTTCATACTGGAAAAAAAAATAGAAGATCCTAGGAAAAGTGGCGAAACTCGATGCTTTTTCGTCGAAAAAAGAGCGAAAAACTTTCCGAGGAATGTCGAGAAAAGAGAGAAACTATGACACGGTGTCAAACGGCCACTGGAGAAGCTCGAGCTTGCAAGTTTATATGCTTCAACAATTCAAGAAGAATTTAATTATACCGCTCGAGCAATTCGCGCTGCTCTCTCGTAGCCATTGTTTGTGCGACGAAAGGAGATGGCAATAGTGCCGTAAATTAGTCGACACCCGGTTGGCTGCAACACCATTCTTGCCACCGTGGAATTATGAATGGGAGTTCCACGGTGGTTGCAAGCAATTACGCTTTCCGTTAAGATCGTTGCGGGACGTTGTCCCGCGGCTCATCGGGTGCATCCATCTTAAGAAGCCGACCTCGTTAAGAAATCTACGTCGCGCTGAGATAAATCAAGATGGAAATCCGCACAAGCGAGACGAATTTTTGTTAGGTGGAATATGAAAAGCAAAAGTGCACTGCTGCGACATTTTATCGAAACGCAGAGTGTATACCGCACGAGGGCTAATAAAACTTAAAGGGAATTGCGTCACTAATCCTTTCCGTAAAGAATGACTCTCTGGCAAATTGGCAGAGTGCCGGCGTGCCTATTTTTTTTTCGAAGTTCCAATTTCTAAATTCATTGTCCGTCTAAAAATACTCGCACAGCTATCGCGGAATTTATCACCGTTCGACATATCGCACGAATTTCGTAGGGTTTATTTTCGAATCGTGATTTCCTGGTACAATCACGAGCCAAACGAAATGTTAATAATAATCAAGAGGCTTTAATAATTATGGAAAAAATGGAAAAAGAAATATACGAGTAGATTTTGCTAATGGTGGATAGTAATAGAAAGGAATACGCCCACACAAACTGATTAGCATCAAGATTTCATCCCATTGAATTTCTGCGACGCACAAGTGCTAATTGATAATTTGCATGGAGCCGATGCAACGGAGTCGATAGGTTTGTTATTTACTGAAATGTTAAACGTGTTGGCTAATAATCTGCCGCGGTACAATAGCGGCACGCTGAATAACAGGCTTAACAACGACGCCGGGCGATCAATTGTTTATCACAACACGACATGCCCGGCGGCAGGTGCGATAGTCGCAGCGACGGCGAAAAGCACGAGCGTGCAAGGGTAGTTTGATGCAGTGAAGTCGATAGCACAGCGAGCTGCCTGCAAGCTCGCGCCATCCGTCGGAGAGCTTCTGAACCGAGGCAAATCTAACCCAACCTCGTGTCGACTTGAGCTTCCAAGTTTGGTATAGCAGGGGCTTACCATCGCTGCAAATCCCTCGATGCGGTGATTTCGCGATTGATGCTGGGAATAACGCTGTTTTATTGGCGCTACTCTTTCGATGGGATGAATAGGAAAACCGGCGGCCGAACCATCGGCGAAAGTAGGGATGGATTTGAAAAGAATGACGGAGAAAGCTTCATAGCTGTTTTTTAGTTACAAAAGATATTAATGAGCGATGAATTGTAATGGATCTTAATGGCGTTCCCAGATGAATTGGAAATGAACTCCAATTATTATAAAAGGAACCGGTAGTGCTAAAGTAGCGTGCAGAAATTGTATGAAAATGTCAATTAATATAATACATAAGGTAAGAAAATTATTATTACTCTTTTACGAAGTATATTATTATATGGCGCGCTCCAAAATTCGAACATATTTTATGCATTTCTAAATGCACGCAATTCAAGCTAAAAGTGCGTACGAGCTCGCTCGGCAGTCAATTCTACTCTTCACTTACCGACCAATCCTCTTACCACGTGTATTACCGCGCCACCAGTCCTGAAACATTCAATCGCTGTTCCGTCGCACCGAACGACGGAACCCCAAAATAGCCCGATCGAACATTCACGATTTACCGCTAATCCTATCTTCGAGGAAAGGGTTTGTTTCGGCAATTACGCCGATGGCAAACCACCCGAGTTCACGCTTTCCTGGAAGGTAGGTATGAAACGGTACTCGACGCGTCGTTCCCTTCGGTACACGCTTTAATGTGTACCGCATAATCTTTACAATCGGCAGCCTCGAAAGTAGGAATGTCGAATCCAGGCGATGACCGATCGGGGGGAACCTTATACCTGGCGCATTCCGATCCGACGATTAGCCAATTTAGGGTAACCGGACGCTTCCTCACGATCGAGAAAGAGCGTCCGGTATTCTTGGACATTTGGATACGTCATGCGGGTACCGTTAGCCACGGTACCCCGCTTCTTGGTTACCGAGTCTCGAAGGTTCCCAGCGTCATCGCCTGCTCCCCCGACATTCCTCCTTCGACCAATAAGGGTGCATAGCGTCAAGCGACGCTACCCCTTCCGCCTACCAAAGGACGGTTAATATAAGTCGGAATCAGCCGCCGTTGCTTCAATGTACTATCTACCGTCAATCATCAAGTCAGCAACGTGCGGAGTTCCGTGTATAACCCGTCTCGCAGTCGTTAAGACCACCAAGGTTCTTTTGGCCGAGCCAAACGGGATATCGCGGAACTATAGTGCATTCATGCAAAATCATTGAAACAGCCGATAGGTTGAAAAATACCTTCCGGTAGTTCGGTCAGTTTGTTAGCCGCGTCACTCACGTGTACCCGGGATTTACGACCCCGGGGAGATCCGTACCTAGATCGCGTGGCGACCGAACATAAATTTGGTCCTTCGAGCCGGATATCAGTGACGGAATAAAATCAGTCCGCGAATATTCAAATCGGGTTGTGCAGATTTCAATCCACGAGCATACAACTACCGGATTCCAACGACGGAATCAAATCAGTTCACGAGTGCTAGCTACCGGTTGGCGTAAGATTCAAGTATCGCGACCGCGCAGTGAAAACCGACTGTTCGCGAATTCACTAGTGAGTAGATCGAACGTTTTCGTGCGTGTATCAGTGACTCTTTTCGGCCAGTGTGTGTCTCAAGTTTCAAGTGGGTGTACCGTGCACGCATTAGCAGCACCATGACGGAGAGAGGAGCATCAGCGCCAACATCGAAAGCCGAGCAGGTGAAGACGCTCGTCATCCGACGCGGACACATCAAGACACAGTTGACCAACTATAAAAAATTCATCGACGCCTTCGCAAGGGAGCAGGATCTAGATAGGCTTCAGATCAGAACAGAAAAACTCGACGAGATGATGAAGAATCTAGAAGACATACAAGTCGCCCTGGAAGTTCTCGAACCTGAACAAAATCACGATCAGGTAGGTTTCGAAATGACCGAAGCGTATTACGACCTCCTCGCAGAAGCCAACCGGTATCTCCGGCCAGCAACTCAACCTCAGAGGGCAGGAGCAACAGCCTCATCGGACAACCAGTCTGGTTACGCAACCAGTCGACAGATCGCCACCATCAAGTTGCCTAAAATCGATTTACCAAAGTTTGATGGAGCGTACGAAAATTGGTTGGATTTCCGCGACGCCTTTACATCAATGATCGGCAATCAAGACCAATTATCGAATGTTCAGAAGTTACAGTACTTGCGGGCTTCACTCACCGATGAGGCAGCAAAGACGATTAAATCATTCGAAACAACCAGTGACAATTACATACAAGCATGGGAGCTGTTAAAGGTGACATATGACAACAGTCGACTAATCATCCAGCGTCACCTCAAGATGCTTTTCGAGCTTCCCACTCTTCGGACGGAATCAGCAGAAGAGATACGGAAACTCACCAACAGCGTCCAGCAGCACTTGCGCGCCCTGAAGTCACTTGGAGCTCCGACGGAGTATTGGGATATCATAGTAAGTCACATGGTCATTTCTAAACTTGACCGCCACACCCTGCGAGAGTGGGAAAGGACACTCACTACCACGACGACGCCCACCTTCAATGAGCTACTTACGTTCCTGAGGCAAGCGGCCTCGTATTCGGACTCGTCGCTTACGATTTCGAGCCGCTCTTCAACTACGCATCTGGAAACCGTTACCACATCGAAACAGGTACGCAAAGGGGGGCATTCGACTTTACTCACAAACGTCAAGCAGGATACAAAATGCCCAATATGCGAGGGAGATCATCCGCCGTACTGGTGCGGAAAATTGTTAGCATTAACAACGGCTGAGAGAATTGAAGCCGTCAAAACCGCAGCACTGTGTCTCAATTGTTTGCGTGCTGGTCATCGGTCACCACAGTGCACTTCCTCAAGGTGCCCGAAGTGTAAGGGTAAACATAATGGATTACTGCACCTCGACGGAGGAGCCGCTCAACACACCACGAGCCTATTAAGCACCGACGATCAACCAGCATGACTAGCGTCGAGCGCGCCAGCCGTTCGCGCGATAACGACGTTGGCATCGAGCATTCTGAGCAAAGATATATTATTGACGGCTGTCGTAAACGTACACGATAAGGAAGGCCATCATCACCGCTGTCGGACACTCCTTGATACGTGCTCCAGCACTAATTTCATTACAGAACGTCTCGCGAGGTCATTAAAACTCCCAATGGAGAGATGCGAAATCCCAGTCGGAGCGTTGAACAACGCCAACACGATGGCTCATTTTGTGGTCAGGGTGACCATGGAATCCAGACTAAATGGATACACACGGACGCTTACTTATCTAACAGTTCCCAACATCATAGGGTTACAACCGAGCGAACCGATCGATAGGAGTATACTCAAGATTCCTAAGAATGTTTCGCTAGCCGATCCATCTTTCCATCAACCAGCCGAAGTGGACATGCTCATAGGATCTGGACCCACGTTAGCAATGATGTGTATCGGTCAGGTAAAGCTTAATAAGGACGACCACCCTGATCTCAGACTGCAGAAGACGCAATTAGGATGGGTCATCGGGGGGGGTGCAGGCAGCACTAACCCATCAGACATCAAGCGGACATGCTTGGCTACAACGAGCATCGAGGAATCGATAAGCAAATTCTGGGAGATCGAAGAGGTACCACAGCGACTCCATTTATCCTCTGAAGAACAGGCATGCGAAGACTACTTCCTCAAGACCGTTGCCCGAGAGGTAAGTGGCAAATATGTCGTGTCACTTCCTTTCAACGACAAGCAATGTAAGTTGGGAGAATCAAGATCATGCGCCGAGAAGCGATTCCATGGGTTGGAACGCAAATTCAAGAGGGACCCCAACTTTGGCGACCAATACAAGGCCGTTTTCAACGAGTATTTGCAACTGGGCCATATGACCGAAGCCAGAGAAGACAGCCTCGACGAGGAAGGTTTCTACCTGCCGCATCATGCCGTTATCAAGGAGACCAGTACGACTACGAAACTCCGAGTTGTCTTTGACGGATCGGCCAAATCCAATTCCGGAGTTTCCTTGAACAACGCCCTCATGGTTGGTCCCACCATCCAGGATGACATCTTCTCACTACTGCTCCGATTCCGCACTCATCGGTACGTCATGACTGCAGACATAGAAAAGATGTACCGCCAAGTCTGGGTCAGGGAGGAGGATCGTAAATACCAACGGGTGATCTGGAGGAATCCGCAAAATGAGATGAAGGTATACGAGCTCAACACGATTACCTTCGGATTATCTGCGGCTCCATATCTAGCCATCCGATGTTTGCACCGGCTAGCCGACGATGGAGCACATGCCTATCCGGTTGCGTCACGCATATTAAAACGCGATCTGTACGTCGACGACGTCCTCACTGGAGCAAACACAATACAGAAGGCTATCAAAATTCGCAACGAACTCATCGAGTTACTTCAGCAAGGAGGCTTCAATTTACGACAATGGGCCTCTAATGATACTCAACTTCTGAAGGGACTGACCGAAGGCAGCACTCGGCGAAGATTGCACAAAGAAGACTGTACCATCAGGACTTTGGGGGTCGATTGGGACTCTCAGTCGGACAACATCACCTACACTGCAGAATCGATAAAACCTGGCGACAAGGTTACAAAGAGAGTCATCTTATCTCAAATCGCGAAGATCTTCGACCCTCTGGGACTTTTAGGCCCGGTGGTATCCAGAGCAAAAATCATGATGCAGAATCTCTGGCGGCAGAGTTTGACTTGGGATGAATCTGTTCCGTCCAATATCCACACTGAGTGGACCACGTTTGTAGCGCAATTCAAAATTCTTAATAATATTGCATTTGAGCGACAGATGATCATCACGGACGCCAGAGAAGTACAGATGCATGGTTTCTGCGACGCGAGCGAACGGGCATACGGAGCCTGCATATACATCAGATCCGAGGATCAAGAAGGACGAGGAGAAGTGGTGTTAGCATGCGCCAAATCCAGAGTAGCACCTTTGAAGAATATCTCACTGCCTAGGTTGGAATTATGCGGAGCATTGCTACTGGCAGAACTGTATGTGTCAACACGACGAGCTTTACCAATTGCCGTCGACCGGACGGTGTTCTGGTCCGACTCCACCATCACTTTGCACTGGATTAATACCGAACCACATCGACTTCCAACGTTCATCGCAAATCGAATTTCTGCTATACAAGAGAAGACGGACGCCAGCACTTGGAAACACGTACGGTCAGCTGATAACCCAGCTGACCACCTATCCCGAGGCCTGTCACCATCCGAATTTATGCAAAAATCAAACTGGGAAAAAGGACCGATTTGGTTACGACAATCTGAATCTGCGTGGCCACAGTTGGATTTGATATTCCCATCAGAAGTTCCTGAACAACGAAAAGCGTATTGTCTTACGCTCAACACGGAGAGGAACGAAATTCTCCATCGATACTCCTCAATCATCACACTTCGGCGTACAGTGGCCTACTGTCTCCGAGTCAAACGAGGCAATAACTTCGAGGGACCTGTGACAGCCGAAGAAATCGAACAGGCAGACCGTCGGATTGTACGGTGTGTTCAACATGCAACTTTCGTCGAGGACATCAAGGAACTGAAGAAAGGGAACGGAACATCACGGAGTACCAGATTGAAATCACTCAACCCGTTCCTAGACAATGACGATTTGTTACGTGTGGGAGGACGATTGAGGAACGCCGATGTTCCCTACGCACAACGACATCCAATGTTATTGCCAAAGAATCACCACGTGACAACAATGCTCATCCGTTACGAGCATTTGAAAAATCATCATGCAGGTACGCAGACAACTCTTTACGCACTACGACAAAAATATTGGATTCTAGACGGCCGGAATCAAGTCCGGAAGGTCATCCGACAATGCGTCAAATGCATCCGTGCTGATCCTCCTCCAATCAATTACGTCATGGGTCAGTTGCCCCGGGCTCGAACCGCGGAAGCTAGGCCATTCAGTAACACGGGGATCGACTACTGCGGACCATTTTTCATCAAGGAGAAGAAATTCCGCAATCGAACTCGTGTGAAGGTTTACGTGGCAGTGTTCGTATGCCTTGTATTGAAAGCCATCCATCTGGAAGTAGTCAGCGACTTGACTACAGACGGGTTTATGGCGGCACTCAAACGGTTCATCGCTCGACGAGGAAAACCACGGCACATATACACCGATAATGGCACGAATTTCGTTGGAGCTAGGAACGAGCTAGCCGAGCTCTCCACCATTTTTTCAAACGAATCACAAGATCCTCGCATCCAAAGGGACCTTGCCAATGAAGGTATTACGTGGCATCATACTCCTCCACTAACGCCGCATTTTGGTGGACTATGGGAAGCTGGCGTAAAATCTTTCAAACACCATCTGAAACGGATTTCCGGAGAGCAATTATTCACCTTCGAGGAATTCAATACGTTAACAATCGAAATCGAGGGAATCCTGAATGGACGCCCCTTGACGCCTATATCCACAGACCCCAACGACATCAATGTCCTCACTCCCGCTCATTTTCTAATCGGTGATGCACCAAGGAACCTACCCGAAACAAATTTTGAAGCCGTTCCATCAAACCGATTATCCACTTGGCAGCATATTCAGAAGGTGAAACGACATTTTTGGATGCGGTGGCAAAAAGAGTATATCAGCGAACTCACCACGCGGAGCAAGTGGACCAATGGATCACACGACATCAAAGAAGGGACCATCGTCATAATTCGAGAGGAGCGACTACCACCGAACCAATGGGCATTGGGTCGAATCACCAGGACTTATCCCGGAGACGACGGGATCATTCGAGTCGTGCAGGTGACAACCGCAAACGGTACTTTCAAACGAAATGTGAAAAGACTCGCACCCTTGTTCGATGAACAAGGTACAAACAATCAGTAGTTAAAGCGTACTCGATAATTTGTACAGTAATTGCGCAATTTCAGCTAGGATACTAGAGGTATCATCTTAATATTTTAGGTCATCCAGGTTACATTAATTTAAGATATAAGCAGCAATACATCATTCTATTGTTCCAATTGCAATACATGTAAGCATGCTAGTTTTAGTTTCTCTCTCCGTTCGCAACGGGGGGAGTATGTTCCGTCGCACCGAACGACGGAACCCCAAAATAGCCCGATCGAACATTCACGATTTACCGCTAATCCTATCTTCGAGGAAAGGGTTTGTTTCGGCAATTACGCCGATGGCAAACCACCCGAGTTCACGCTTTCCTGGAAGGTAGGTATGAAACGGTACTCGACGCGTCGTTCCCTTCGGTACACGCTTTAATGTGTACCGCATAATCTTTACAATCGGCAGCCTCGAAAGTAGGAATGTCGAATCCAGGCGATGACCGATCGGGGGGAACCTTATACCTGGCGCATTCCGATCCGACGATTAGCCAATTTAGGGTAACCGGACGCTTCCTCACGATCGAGAAAGAGCGTCCGGTATTCTTGGACATTTGGATACGTCATGCGGGTACCGTTAGCCACGGTACCCCGCTTCTTGGTTACCGAGTCTCGAAGGTTCCCAGCGTCATCGCCTGCTCCCCCGACATTCCTCCTTCGACCAATAAGGGTGCATAGCGTCAAGCGACGCTACCCCTTCCGCCTACCAAAGGACGGTTAATATAAGTCGGAATCAGCCGCCGTTGCTTCAATGTACTATCTACCGTCAATCATCAAGTCAGCAACGTGCGGAGTTCCGTGTATAACCCGTCTCGCAGTCGTTAAGACCACCAAGGTTCTTTTGGCCGAGCCAAACGGGATATCGCGGAACTATAGTGCATTCATGCAAAATCATTGAAACAGCCGATAGGTTGAAAAATACCTTCCGGTAGTTCGGTCAGTTTGTTAGCCGCGTCACTCACGTGTACCCGGGATTTACGACCCCGGGGAGATCCGTACCTAGATCGCGTGGCGACCGAACAATCGCTATCTCCATTAGAAGAAACTCGATCGAACTAGAGACGTGCGTTCGTTTTATTTTCCGTCTCTATCTATAGATTATTAGAAAACATGTCGATGCGAAATAAACATTTTTCGCTCAAGATACAATTGCAAATTTTCCAACTCATCATCATACATTCGAAAGTAGCGATATACTAGAGCAAAAAAAATGTTAAAAATGACCAGTTAAATTCAATTGATATTATGTAACGAACGCGTTAGAAATTATTTGCAACATTATAAAAAAGGAAGCAAAGAAGAGTTAAAAAGCTCCGGTATACCGCTACTTTCGAATGTACGATAATGAGCTGGAAAATGTGCAATTGTATCTACAGCGAAAAATGTTGTTTAATTCGGGTCGATATATTTTCTAATAATCAATAGAAAATAGAGACGAAAAATTAAACGATGTACTTAGTTCAAAACTTAATCTGTTTTACATAAATTTAGTTCTATCCCTAGTTTCATTTATGACTATATTAAGACGAATCACTAAAAATATACGTTGCACATTTTTAATAAATTTTGCTATCATTCATTCGTTGCTATCGCCGTTATTATAGTCGTTAATGCTCAAGCATATCGCCGCATATTCGCGCGAATGCATCAACGCAAATCCCTACCATTCCTCCACTCTCGTTTCACCGTGCGAGTACTACTAGACCGCGTCTCGAACATTTTCCATGAAAATATTACGAGAAAGTAGCGCAACGTTTTCCTCGTCGCGGCGGTAGTCCCCTTGCCGGTTTGACGTCACCGTAATGGTTACAGGAAGGAAGGGGTAGCGGCAATGACCGAATTATTATAAATATTCCCGAGTGTTTACGGTTGCGAAACGGCGCGGCACCGTCGCGTTCGTCCACGTCGGTGATGAAGAGTCGAGAGGCTGTGCCGAGTTCCGCCATCGTGCGATGCTCGTTTTATTTTTACGCCATCACTTCGACAAACTATTGGTCCGCGGAGCGGCATCGCGGACGATCGTGGAAATTGCATACCTACGCGCGAAGAGCGAGTTGATTTCTTTTTCGCTTCGCCGCACCACTGAGCGAACACCCCAACTGAGCTTTGATTTAGAGCTGATCCTTCCTCCGTTGAGTTTATGCAGAAAATGACATTTGGTCGCATATGCACTCGCACAGCGCAGCCACCAGCAAACGCTGACATCAGTTTCGTCTCCTTGACGGCAAAGGTCGTTCACGGTTCGCGTCCTTCCGGTCGTTTCCCTTAACCCTTACTTGCCACATCGGGGTTCGAAACAACCCCATAGTAAAATTCGTGCTTGCCACACTGGGGCTGATTTACACCTCAGCGAGAAGAATTGTTATAATAAATAAATTAATGCATATTTGTACTTGAAAATTGTGTCAGCTCTTCTTAAGAGCGTACTTTAAAAGACCGTGTAACTTTTATATTTTATTTTTTTCGCATACTTAATTTTAAGTTCTGGCTATACAATTTAAACGGTCTTTTAAAGTACGCTCTTAAGAAGAGCTGATAAAATTTTCAAATACAAATATGCAATAACTTGTTTGTTATAAAAATTTTTCTCGCTGGGGTGTAAATCAACCCCAGTGTTGCAAGTACGTGATTCTATAAAAGTGTGGTAAGCAAGGGTTAATGCGTGCTATTAAGATCGACCCGGTCACGAAAGAAACAAGTGGTCGAACCCCGACGGTGATACCGTGCGTGTATAACGTCATATCGCACATCCCCTTCAAAACTGTAGTAACTCGTGAAATTTACGAAATCGAGTTTTCTGCAGTATTATTTGGAGAACAACGACATCTATTCAAGTACCTTCAATATATAAAGAAACCAATTCAGTTTCTTTATTTGTGTCACCATGAGGACAAAGAATCAATATTGAAATTTTCTCTTGGCTCTCCTGTAAAATTTACTTCTTTCGAGTTACTAAAGTTTTGAAGGGGATGATGCGATATAACATTCATGACTGCGACTCGTATTTACAGCACTTTACTTTTTTATATCTACGATAATAATTAACGATAATCAATAGAAATTAATTAGCACATGTAAACTGGGTACATATTTTGGGCAATTGGAAGATTGTAAGAAATGAGAAAGTAAAGAAAAATAACAGCACACGAATAATTTGCTTTTAATTGAATTGAAAGGAAGATTATATAAAAGTATCGATGCAGTATGGGATCATCGATCGAAAAGGTCAAAATTTATACAAACGTGTTTCTCCGTTACGAATGGAATTTCTAGTCTTCGAAAGAAGCAAATACAATTGTTTCGAGGGTGCACCGTTCTGGCAGCGAACCGATACGATGCTACATTGTCGATATAAATCGCTTTGAAAAGCTTTGGAAATGTGAAATAGTGAATCGGGTTAACGAGTCGTAGAGAATGCTAACAAACGGGATCATTTTCGTTTGAAAGTATGCAGCGCACGGTGCAATTGTCCTCGAGGGTGAGACGATAAGCGGCATAAATGCCTGGAAACATGCACTTTCGCGCTTTCAACCCGAAGTGAAAAGACATTTCTTTGATTTTTCCGTCGATACGTTATCGGACACAATAGGCGTCGCATAATTTAATTTGAGGATAATTCATTCTTTGTCGATCGGATCGTGTGAAAGTTTTCGATCGACGCTGCGACAATCCACAGCGGCGCTAAGCACTTATGCAGGGTTTCGCCGTAAAGACCCAAATTCTTGAGTTTCGACACTGAGAAAAATATCTTGGTTAATTTAATTAAAATTCTAGAGATCACGACGAAACCATTTGATGAAATATGGAGCCTCCATCTGTTTGGTTAGGCTAACTACTTTTTGGCTAGAGTAACTAAATATTTTGTTTAATTGACCGGTATTTCGGTTAGAACATCTAAACGCCTTTAACTAGATGCGTTTTGTCATTTCAGTCTAATTATTTTTCTCGGTGTATTTTAATACGTGGGAAATAAAAGATTTTCTATTTTTATGAACGTGCTTTTGAAAGGTATATTCGGTATATATTTCTTTCGTTATTATTAGTGTTTTATCCCACATTCATTTAAACTATCAGTCTATCTATTTAAAAGAAAATGTCTAATGGACCTAATCGCGTCCGTCGCATCAACGTTATGCAGACGAACGAGAGAATGACGGAGATAGCTGAGGTTGGGTTACGCGAATTTTAGCGGCTAAATAGTTACTAAAAAATAGTATGTGTACTGAGAAAAATAATTTAGTCAATTTAACGAAAATCTTGAAGACGATGACTAAACCGATTGACGAAATATGGATCCTTCTTCTGGTTGGATAAACTGACAATTTTCTGATTGGAATAATTCTAATCAGAATATTCTAACTACATGTTTAGTTAGAATAACATACATGTTTCAATAAACATGTAGTTAGAGAATAGGTAATTAAATATTTAATTCAACTTACTAATATTTTATTTAGAACAACTAAATTCGCTTAACCAGATGCGTTTTGTCATTTTCACCGAGTTATTTTTCTCAGCGCATGCGTATGTCTAAAACAATTCGATTCCACAGCCGAGAACGATCATCCTCAATTTCGCGAAAACTCTCCACGCATCCTCCTCCCGCTCCCGCTTCACGATTCCCATGGGGTTGCGCCGGCGAAGGCCTGTCGAACAAGCTTTCTGGATGTTTCATTGACGCACGCAGAGGAAGCAGGAAGGCTGACCCAGATTTTGCATCCCATTCCGTCTCGTTCCCTGTCCTCGCGAAGCCGGTGAATGGATCCGAAGCGTCATGACGCACATACCATACCAAACGACACACCCCCCGCGTACTAACCCCTTTTCTGTATAACCCCCACCTATCCACCCGACCACAACCGCCGCCAACGTCGTTTCCTCTCCTACCGCTGCAATTTTCCATCAATATTCCGAGTTGGAAACAAAATCGAACGTCCAGATCCATCGAAAGGTTTTGCCGTGAGATCTAATTACTTCTCTGATAGATAGCGGGGATTCGGTGTCTTTTCCGCGTGAGTGGTCAGTCCGCTCGAGGCTCTGGGGTCTCGTAAAGATGCCTGCCAGGAGTTTGACTCGTGTACACCTGCGGCCAATAATTCTGATTGACCCATTTTGAGTGACGGTACTTTATCGAGTCAACTGTAGCTAAGCGGTTCACAGAGAAAAATAATTAGTTGGATCTACTGAAAACTACTTGCAGGGTCGTGAGTAATTCTTTATTTATATCAATGAATTCTTTTAATACATCAATTAAATATCTCTTCCTTGCAATTATATGGAATAGTATGTGACTGTAACGAAGAAATATTTAATTAATGGGAAAAAAGATCTAATTGATGTGAATAAATCATTATTTACGACTCCGCAAGTAATTATTAATAGATCCAACTAATTATTTTTCTCTGTGTTCGAGCGAATCTTATTATTTTGCCATGAACGCTAAATTTGGTTGGTCCTTCATGGCAAAGTAAGAAGATCCACTCGTATCGCTTGCACTAAGAGAAAAAATGGTACATTCAATCAAATCTGCGTTTATGGGTGGGGAATGCCGAATTAGTTGCCCCCACTAACAAATTTAGTTATAACGATTTACGGCTATTTGAAGGAAACAGGCTCTAGTTGATTCAAGTCAATTGATAGTCGGAAGTAACTCAATCTGCATTCCCCCACCTTTAACCACAGATTTAGTTAAATCTACTACATTTTTCTCTCAATGTAGTTACAGTCGACTCGACAGAGTACCGTCATCAAAATCGACCCGATCAGAATCATTAGCCGTAGATCTACGCTGAAAGACAGCGAGTAGTTTTGACTTACGGTTTTTCTTTTCGTGATTTTTTCCTCAAATGAATGAAAACGAATTTTCCATCAACTTTATCAAGTACATAGACCAGATATGAAGAAGGCGAGTCCTTTCAACGCTTCAGCGTAGAAATTCGATCCGAGTCGACGGAGTACGAAAAGAAAGCTCGAGAGGGGAGAAAAATCCCTTCGGTTATATTATATTTGCAGACGTTCTAACGAAGTTCCCGCGTCCATTTGCACGTCGCGCCCCGACGAGCATTTGATCTTTCGCGAGTCTCTCCAGCGCGAATGTTGGTCCTGCGAGCTCTCGTCGATAGAGAGAAGCTCTCGCTCGGCGAGATCAATCATCGAGTGCACCGGCTACGGGCGCCCTCGTCTTTTGTCTTCCTGAAAGAGTTTCGCGCGCTTCTCACGTCGGCGATTGCTTTGTCGCTCGAGGTAATACGCCGCTTCTCTTCGAGTGTTTTGCCGGCGAGGAAAGGAAAGGCAACCCCGCTTTGTCGACTCGTAATGCAGTCTCGTTGCAGTGTCGACCGGCTGCATGAATATTGCGCGTCTCCTTGCGCTCGGCAATTTGGAAGCGAGTCGCACTTTGGTCTTCACTCGGTTGGTCGATTGTTATAATCTCGGGTTACTTAAAATTTTGATTACGCGCGATGTACGCGTTATTTACGAAATAGGTATGTGCGTAATTCGGTCTTAAGATAAAAAGAAATATTCATACATTTAAATTTAATTTGTAAACCGTGTACATATTCAATAATAAATGAAAAAATGCGGTCTGAAAAAATAATTATTTGCTGAGTGCGTTATTAGTGCGTTTCTCTACAAGATCGTGACGTCATCGAAAAGCCAGAGAGACGCACTTATGCTAAACAACGAGTGCGAGAGAGATAGTTTTATCGCACTGAGAAAAATAACTTACAATTAGTCCAAATGACAAAATGCATTTGAATAAACGAGTTTAGTTATTCTAACCGAATATTTAGTTATTTTAACTATATGTTTAGTTACAATAATCAGAAAACGGTCAGTTTAACTAGACAGATAGAGAATTCGTGTTTTACCAAAAGGTTTGATTATGGTCTCCAGAATTTTGTCTTACAATCAGTGTAGACGATGACGTAGGTAGCTGAATCTTGCATATCGTTTTTCAGCTTAAACGAAGCGGAAAATGAAAAATAAAAAAACCGAATAAATAATTTTGTCCAAATTTTTCGAATCTGCAATAAAAAAAATTAATGCTAATAACGAATTAAATGCAGTCGTATCGTGCATGCATTGAATATCTTGGGTGGCTGCGGATTGCTCGAAATACGTCTCTGAGTGTATAAAAAAATTCCTCCTTAAAAAATTCAGATCCTTAAATATTTTAATGCGATCTAAATTTATGTGAAGGTTCATAACAGCCGGAGGATAGCACAAGTTGAAATATTTCATAGCGAGGGGAATGCATAATTCAATCAGCTGTAAGTAGATAATTGACTCGGCCATAGGAAATCGAATATAATCAATAAAGACCCTGTGGTATAAATGGATTAGTTGAAGTATTCACGTTAACCCGAAAACGTCGAGTCATCCATTCATATCACGAAAGCCTCGGTCACAAATAAGTAGGAAAATTTTCAATTAAAATCATAATACATTATGTTACTCGGCAAGACTATAAATTTAATAAAACATGGGCTACGTGTGACCGTTATTATGAATTTATAATTTTCCATATAAAATGAAAAATTTTTCAAGGTGTTATTCGGTCGATAGAATGGGCACTGAGGGAAGAGTCTAATTGTAGTTAATAAATCCTATAGTTGATTATGGCGAAATAAATATTTCATTGGGCTAAGTAAATTAATGTTAATTATTAGGATGTCTCTTTCTTGGAATATTTACTTGGCTCAAAGAAATTTTTCTTTCCCCACAATTAAATATATATGTATATTAATTATAAACAAAGTGTTTTCTGAGTTTGTATATCACATGGGAAAGGACGAAAGGAATACGATTTCGCTTCGACGACGCGTCTGAATCTAACTTACGCTTCCTCGATTAGATCCGAACGCGCGCGTTGAACTGGTAATTCCCTCTAATCATCGATATACGCGTGCCGCGCGAGGTTGGACGTGTCGGTTGGCCACGTATGCGAATATAAGTAAGTGGATACGCGTCGGGACGAGAGGATATAGAGATGTCGAAAATGGAAATCTTCCAACGAATTATTTTAAATGGCTGGTTGGCTGCAGGGGAATGACGCGCTTTTGGCTAGTCTCCACGACGCGTTGCGGTACCGTACTCCAGTGGCCCAAATTCTCATATATTTATCGACATATCCGCCCGAAAGTTCACGAAATTTATCGCGTATTTCTGGTGAGCCGGTCCAAATTTCTGGATCACTTCGCGCGATCGCTCCTTCCGACCGATATTTATTTACGTTCGCCTGCTGATTCAACGTCCGCGTATCACGCGGCTGAATGACGCTGACACGGAAGTTGTACGCGCGCGGGTACGAATTTTCATTATAGCATGACGTAAATGAAGAGAGAAGGAGGCGGAGGCGTTTTACTCTGAGTCTATTTAAATTTTTTTCAAGTTCAATGTTTCTGCTTTGTCCACGTATGCTCACTCCAATTAATTCAATTACTGAGTAACTGACTATACTTTTATTTCATTAATTCAAGTGCTGTAGAAAATTCATTTCTTCAATAATAAATGTACAGAATTACGGATTTACATTTTTTAAATCCCCCCAGAAAGCTCATGAAATTTTCAGCATATCTGAACTACAGATTTTCCTTATCATGCCTACGTAAATTCGAAAATATTTATCTTTTATAATGGCGCAAGAGGCATGCGCGATCTCTCGATCGGCTGGAATCGACATCAACGTCGGATCCTTCATAAACTCGACACAGAACGAGTCGAGTGTTTCTCCGATGAAGTCAGAAACGCCTTCTTTCAAACCACTTATACGTACCTCACACACGTATAACATTTTTCCACACTTCTATAAATCCCAGCCAACAACCCTAACGCCCCAGCCGCAGGCAACGCGGTATTATCCACCTCCCGAGTACCGATACGTACGGTGCGTCACGATCACCTCTCTTGCATCGCTCGAAAATGTTGCACGGAAAAACTCAATAGCCCCTATATCCGATAGATATCCTCATCTTCCTCGGATGGTGCACAATTCAACTGAAAATATCACCGCGCCTCTCCACTTTTATCGGGTTTCCGCGGACCCGCCTGGCGAAGGACTCACTCATCGGCAATCGGGTATCGATATTCCATTATTCGCATTTTAAAACGACGGAATATCCGCGAGGACCGGTCGGTCGCGCGGAACGATGTTCGATCGGATGGTTTTCACTCGATAGGTTCATATGCCAGGTTTTCTCTCCGCGACGGAAGAAAACTTTCAATGGACGGGCCTCCGTAAACGATACTCGCCGGGTGTGTTGTGTGCCCGGTATAGGTATATAGGTGATATAATACACGAGCGTGATCGCGTCGAAGGAGAGAAGTGGCTGTAGCCGTTGACGGGTCGGCCGATCGGCGGATCGATTCGCCACGTAGAACCATTTTACGACGACTCGGTTGTCACTTGCAATTTGATACGATGCGATATACAGGTAATTAGAGCGCTAGAGTGCACTGCGATCAATGTTATGCAGGCAGACGAGGGAATTACGGATGTATCAGGGGTTGGTTGATGCGAATTATAAGGACTAATTAATGTTTTCTGGGAAAATAGTATGTGCGTTGGGAAAAATAATTTAGTCAATTTAACCAAAATCTTGGAAAAGGTGAACAAACTGTTTGGTGAGATATGGGTCCTTCTTCTGTTTTGTTAAGCTGACCACTTTTTGGTTAGAATAACTAAATAGTTATTTGATTTAATTCTCTAGTATTTTATTATAGTTAGAACTAAACGCGTTCAACTAGATGCGTTTTGTTATTTCAATCTAATTATTTTTCTCGGTGTATTTTAATGCACATGGGATATATAAAAGATTTTCCACTTTTATAAACCTGTCTTTAAAAGGTATATTCGATATATTATATATTTATTTCATTTATATCAGTGATTTGTCCCGTACTCATTTAAACCATTTGTTCGTAGAAGAGCTAAGCTCAATAGACCTAATCGGTTTACAAGCAACGCATGGATATACGCACGACGAATACGTGCACATATTCATAGCATAATCTCCCTCTCCTCCCCCTCCCCATACACCACTCACGCAATGGCGAGGAAACCCCTTCGTCATGCAACGCGCCCAAAGCATTCCGAGGGCGGAGAGGAAGGCGCGTTCTCGCACGCGAGATGTGCGGGAGGAGTTTTTCAAGTGCTCTTCGAGTCCCTCATCCAAGCGCGCCGGGGAAACGCTTTCATCTCGAAAACGATGCCTCGCCGTGGCACGGTGTGCTCCGCCTTTTCTCATCGCTAAAACAAAGTTTACAATGTGCTTTTCGCGTGAATCCAGCCCCAAGGTATACGCGTCCTCGCAGTTGGAGACGAACGGAATATAATTGTAACGAGATGCCGGGGGTGGGAGGGGTTGCGACGCGCCGGTGTCCGCGTAAGCGCGGGCATGCCTCGCCGAGTGCCGGTAAGCGATTTCGAAAGGCGGTCGCGCCACGCGTCGATCGCGGGCGGACATGTGCTCGCAGCTTCCGTCGTGAGTCTGACAGACCGGTCCGTGTCACCACTGATGCCGAACCTAGCGTGATCATTACCACTGGCGCGGCACACCGGCAGGCGCCCGTTACCACGATAAGTGGTGCAGTTCCGCGATAGTCCGGCATGCGCTCCTGGGAAGACGCGCGCGGGAGCCTTGGCTTTATGGTGGACGACACGGTAGATAGAGAGGCTGCGGGGAGATCAGCTGAATCGGCTATGGTGAGAAGTACGCTCGCGTGAGAGAGAGAGAGAGAGGCAGGGGGGACTCTGCGACGCTGAGTGTGGAGTAGGGGAACGAGAGCATGTGGTGTGCAAGAGAGGTAGGGGGAGGAGAGGAGCGGCGAGATCGAGGAGTGGGGTCGGAGTGGATTGGGATGTAGAGGGGTGGAGAGGGGTGTATTGATTGCGCGTGGTTAGCAAGAGAGAGTGCGAGGGAGAGAGACGAGCATCAACGCGCTACGGCCCTGTCTCTCCGTCCACCTCTCGGAGGCTCTATCTCCATCTCCTTCGCGCTCTCCTCTCGCGCGCTCACTCACTTTCCAGTACGCCCTCCTGTTGTTCGAGTCCCTCCGTCAGGCCCGTATACAGGGGAGATCAATGTTGTCACTGCAATGCTGCCACTTGTCATTGTTATTTCGATGTTTTCGAGCGGTGCGACTTCCCGCTTCCGCCGTCCCGACGTGGATGAAGAAAGGGTTGACTGCGAAACACGCGTCTGTATATGGGGGAGGGACGCGCGCCGGACGACCAGCTGTGGTGCGAGCGAGCACGCACTGGGTTATTCTGATCGAAGATTGCCGATGTAGGCTAGGGGGATTTGTAGGAGTGGGTTTGAAGGAGTGGTGGCAGTTGGCAGGAGTGTGTATATAGACGCATGGGTGGCGCATCATCGAACGGCCACGAAAGCTCACGATTTTCCCTCGGCCCAACATTGCACCTCCTCGACAAAAGGCCCTACCGTCGCGCCGCCGTAAATTCACGACAGCTCGTCGCAATTTCTTACTCCCCCTTCGACTTCCCGTCGTAGAAGCTCGTATAGGGAGGAACTTATCCCTCGGCGCGGTTTGAAGAGAATCTGATTTCGTTGAGGGGATACTCGAAGAGGGAAATGTGTGAGGAAATGACTAGTATGACATGCGCTGCTCTATAACTTGATCGATGCTGGAAATAAAAGCTCGATGAAGTTCTGATTTCTCCTCGTCGATAAGTTTCGCTAGACGCGACGTACTCGTATAAGCGCGATATTCGCCGTCAGTAGTACGAATCCTTCGAGATCAGACCCTGCTCCGGAATTTAACTTCGACACTTGTTTATAGAGGGGACGATATTCTTTTGCACAAACAAACTAATTATGCTACCCCTGCATGGACAATGCTCCATATGTATCCAGCATTGTCGTATTCAACACCTGCAATTATTTCTGTGATGGCGCACGACTACGGCAGACTGAGTATACTCTATACGGATACAATATCGTTTCGTCTGACACAAAGAGTCCGACTTATGACGGGACGGTATGACTGCTCCCCATTGTATACGCACGATACAACTAGTTTCGACTCGACGCTCTACTTTCGAACAATGCGGAGGTGGCGTTCGAATGCGGACGGCGATAATAACGATGATAACGTCGTCGCGCACGACTCGTACTCGCGGGGGGAATTCGTTTCGTGTCGAACGCCCAATACCGGATCGAATTTAAGACCCCGGCAACGCTAAGGTCGGTAACGATAAAGGCTAGTTCGAGATTTCCGGTTCCGTTACAGACAGATCGCCCGCGGTTCGGCGTGTGAGGAGTTTCAATTCGTCGTTTGCATAATGGGAATCCCGTCCACGCTGGCCGTGCGGCGATACGTGCTCCGACACCGATCGGTATAAGGGTAGTGGCGTATTTTCGTCGAGCGCGCCGTTGCGCCTAGGACGACGAAGCGCGCGTAGCGCAGTAGGGGGGAAACACCGGTTTTTCGGCATGAGCTCCGCGTAGCGGGGGGCCCGCCCCGCTGCAGTCACACCGCTGATTCGCCCGACGACTCCCGACGGCTGACGACGGGGAACGAGCACGGTGGCGCCGCCCGGCGGCGGTGTAACGCGACAGATAGGCGGTGGATCGGCGAGACGCAGAGGGAACGAAAAGCGGCGGAGACGATGGTGTAGTGGTAGGATAGGTAGACAGCCGTAGGTAGAGGTAGGTACTTATATATAGGTCGGTAGGTAGGTAGGTAGGTAGACAAAGAGCGCGACATGGTGGAGGGGATCCCGAAGGAAGGATGCGAGTGGGAGAGAGGGAGAGAGAGAGAGAGAGAGAGAGTGGTAGCTTGTCGTCGCGAGAGGGGCAGCGAGGAGTGGAGGGAGGAGGAGGTACTACCGAACGCGACGCAGGTGGGGGGCGCGCGCAGCTCAGGCTGGCAGGCAGGCAGGCACGCAGGCAGGCAGCGCACCGCAGCCTCGCTAGCTCCGAAGCTTAGAGCTTACACAGCTCGGTGTGTCCGTTGCCGTGTGCCGTAGCTGTTCGTCGTGGAACGGAACGAGCCGAGTCGCAGAGCCGTCGCGCTGCTGCTGCTAACGCCGCTCGCTACTCCTTCTCGCGCGACTCGTATCGGGAGGAAGCGTCGTGTGCGCGTCGCGGCCGGCCGAGTGTCTCGCGCGAGTGCTCCGGAATTTCAGATGGTAGGAAGCGTCCGCGGGAGTCACTCCTACCCCGTCCTGCCCGGCCGAGTGTCGAAGCGTAGTAGTAGTGCAGTGGGTTCGGTGCGACAGTGATCGAGAGCGTCGCGCGGCGGCGTTGCGGGCTGCCGCTCTGTGTGCTTACGCGGCGCGGTGCGTCGAAGAGGAAGAGCGGAGAAGAGAGGCCGCGCGCGCGAAGGAGCGAAGTGGCGAGAAACGAGAAGCCGAGGGCAGGGTAGGGACGGGAAGGTGGCGGCCGCGCGGGTAGTCCGCGCTGATCTATAATCAAACGGAGGCGATGCCCGTTGCGAAAGGGCGCACCGCGCTCGTGCTGTAGCGCCGCACGGAGCGCCGCTCTGCCGCCGCCGACGCCGTCGCCGGGCGGAGAGAGATTTTCGAGACGGAGGCCTAGAGGAAGCAGCCATTTTGGTGGCTGTGGGGTGCGGGGTGCCAGTGGAGGGTTGCGGAGGGTTGCGGGGGAGAGGCGCTCGGGGGCATGGGGCTCGGGAGGGGGAGCCACCCCCTCTCGTAACCGCCACGAAGCGCCAAGATTTCCCGCATCGAGTTCATCGAGAAATGGGGGCTGACCCCTGTCCTCAAACCGAGGCAGGACCTACGCCCCCACCGGAATGGTGCGGAGGAACACGGCGACACGAGGTACAGAGTCTTCCGTCACTCCTTGGTATAGCGCTGTATTCGAGCGTTCGCATGCGTAGCTTGCAAATCCGCGAGCTTCCTCTGTGCTCACACCCTCCCCCCGAGATTTCGTCCACACCTTTCGTACGAGCAGCCGGCTTCCGCCCCACGAGGTCGCGCGAGAACTCGGACAAAGCCGGGCGCGGACGAGAAAAATGACGAGGGAGGAAGGGCGGGGGGAGCGCCGCGCGAGGGAACGTCGTTGACATTTCGAGCGTATCGAAGGCACGTCCGAGTACGACGCGAATGTTCGCCAGTAGTTACTACTCGGCTGGACGCGCAGGGATGCTCAGTCGCGGGCTCCTGCGGTGCCGATCCAACCCCGTAGGTCGAGCGAGTCGAGTTCTAAGTGGTCGTGTCTGGATGCACGGTTAGATGCATCGACTGCGGCGCGAAGAAAGCGCGGATGAAACGAGGTCACGTGATGACCTGTCGCCTGGTACCACGTTTCTACGCTGCTAACGTGTGCACGCGCACGGCGCCTATTGTTGTTGCTTTAGCTGTCGATAATTTGTCGAACTTCGGCGCACTCACCGGCGGCGTTGGGTCGCCGAATATTGCGTCGTTTCCTGCCGATTTTCGTACTCCGTCGCGCGAGAAAGTTCTTCTCGGGGAAGCGTGGAAGGGGTGCCATTATGCAATCGAGAAATTTAGGAAAAACGTTCGATCCGAGATATCCACGCCCACCCGATCTTCCTCTCCTCCCATACCCCTTTCGCACTTTTTAACCCCTTCTGATCGTACAGTCGAAACACGCGCGATTTATGTCTTCCGAGCGAACTTCGACCGCCAATTCCGCCGCGGAGATCGGGGAAACAAACATTCGCGAAAGAATACCAAACTCGCCGGAAGTGCGCGAGAATTTTTCAACGGCAGTTTATCGCTTCGTTATCCGACGTAGCGTTACGCGGGAAAGGATTTAGGATATTTCTTCCGCCCGAAGGAAATGGACGATGTAGCTTCCGCGCGAGGATTCGCCGCCGCTCGCGAATCTCTCGCGAGTCACGCGTGCGGCGCGGCGCGCCCGTGTGCCTCATGCGCCGCGGGGATGCGAATCGCGCGCCGCCGCCGTTTAATGTTTCATCTGCTCGCCGGATGAGCCTCTGAGAAGTGTTGGACGAGGAAACGAGATATTGCTTTCACCCCCGAATCGCAAATCGGTGGCAATAAATATCTAATGTCATGCTGCGCGTGCAATTTTTGCATCGTCTCGTGTAAATCGATGAAAAATAAAAATTTCTGCATAATTTATGAAATTCTGGACTGATATCGTCGAAATATTCCTCCTCCGAGCGAAAACTGTCGATAAAATAGCACCGCGGAGACACACCAACCGAATTTCTCCCCTGCACCTGCAGGGGGGTCGCGATCGATGTGCCACCCCGCTGTAAATTTCACACCAGCCAAGTTCAGACGCCCTCCTCCCTCCGCGACGTCATATAACCTCGCCCGACCTCTCCCTCCCTCCCGCCGCCCCTTTCACGCTTTCCCGTCCTCCAATGCCCAATTACCTTTACGTTAGACGACGGGGTTAGGTCTGCTCGCAAATCACAGACGTCTGTGCTTCGAATCAACGGAATCAGGCACGTGGTACGCTTCGTGTTCCGCTATATTTATCTAGCCCAGGCGGAGTCGACAATCTCGACAGATTGAAAAATAGAGTCGCTGGAATGACGTGTGGTAATTTATAATAATTAGACGAGAAGATCGATTATAATTTGTCGGTTATTCGGCGTCAGTTATATTATTTCGCTAATTCTTATGCCAAGCCGGTCAGTGGCAATAGCAGCTGAAAGACGATAGTAGTAACGGCCGATTTCAATCGGCCGGTTCCAACCCGTCGTTACTACTGGGGCGCTGAACGCCTGCTATTACTACTGCAATGCTTGGAATAGGTGTTATTTTGAAAATGACACGAAATTTTGTATCGATAAGCTGAGATTTGATGGAAAAAGTTCTAAACGTAAGATGGCTCGCTGGAAATAGCTTAACCTTCGAAAATGTTCAGCCACTCGCGGTACAACTCATTCGTCGCATTCTTCGGTCGCATGCAAGTGCAACATTCCTCGACGTGACGCACCCCTTATTATTTCGCTGATGACTGACACTCTTGTATGAACATCGACACGCATACTTACGTACGTACGTTCAAGAAAAGCGAGAAAAGCGACATCCAAGACGACTCGGTCGATCCAAGGAATAGCATGGCGCAGCAGAATTCCAAAAATTTCCATTTCCGTGTATATTTACGCATATATATTCTACGTACATAAACGTACATGTACACACCACACTCCAGCGAAACGTATTGCGGATGAGCAATGCGTCAGTCCGCTTCCCCCGCTCCTCCCCGGGACCTTTATAGGTACTCAGAATTACCCACTATATTTTTAGTAACAGATTTAATAAAAAAAGATGTACATTTTCGCAATTTGCTTGGCTATACTTACGTGTTATCTCTGCACTTACGTGAATAAGTGATGCAATTATTCGTAAATATATGAATATTTTAAAAAGTGTGCATTACGTTTCGTCAGTTTTTATAATACATTTGTACTTTAAGCATACCTTTAGTCATTTATTCTACTTCCTTAATTTTAAACTTTTTTTTTCGTTGTCATTTTTTTTAGAGTAATATTTCCTTAATAAATCATCGTCGTATGATCGCCTATTTACAGAGGTTAACAAGACACACACATATATATATCGATATTATTTCAAGAGGATGTGAGGTCTTTGAAGTGATAAAATTAGAATTGGAATTTTTTACCGTCTCCTGTCCAAAATTGTTATATCTAATCGGCGCAAATCGATTTGGAAGGTAATGCAAATTTGTCTCACACGCCGGACGATATCTGATCCTTGCTCGTTCGTAAAATACACCGACACGAGAGACGTTGACAAATGACAATCCCGATCTAATCAACAATAAATGCGTTTTGCGAATGAGCAATGCATCCCGGGCTATTTCCCGTAGCGTCCACCTCAAAACCGTGTTACACCCCATCGATTTCGATCGATCTGAAAAATGCTCGGACATTTTTCCGATACGTCCAGTGTGTTCCGACAATGCGTCAATCCATTTTCAGTCGTGTCAATTTCTATGCAACTGCGAATATCGATGGCCTACAGGATACCCATGCTGAAAAAAAATTTTTATACGAAGTAGGGAAATTCGTGATATACGTTGAGACGTTAATATAATTAAACAATTCATGGTATGATCAAAAATCAAAATGGATTATTATGCTAACTTAAATTTCATTGCGCAAAAAAGTAAGGCTCGGCTCCCAGCCGCAATAAATGATGATTCTCTAACCATTAGTTAATCATACGACTCGATAAATTGGCATTTCTAATCTGATCATTTTCATTGAATTGCCATTGTCGATATGACAATTTGTCGACGTGACGATGATGTTACGCCCACTTTGAAAGCCTGCAAAAATTTTATTCGCGTTTATTCAAAACGAATAAAATAAATAGAAAGTGATCCGCGAACCGATCGACTTAAAATAATGAACTCGAAGAAAAGGTTTCGCGTTCGTTGAAAATATAAGGACTACCGAATAGTTCCATACGCTAACAACAGTCAGGAATCATCCCCGGTCTGATCAGTAACGACCCCGCCTTCACTCTCTTACCGCATTACTCGACAACAATGCCATTCGGCGATGCCGTGCCATTAGAGCCAGGCTCCGAGCGTTCGATAGGATAGCGTTGCACTTCCTGTTACGCCGTGCACGAGTAATACCTACTGCACACGCTCGATTTGTGTTTATGCCGCTATACGGAGTACGTATGTACGGCGAATTCGGCGCGGATCGATGCCAGCGGCGGGGAAAGATTCGGCCGTTCGAAACTCGTCGAGTTTTATTCTCGACCCGCGGAGGAAGACGGATCCGCGGCGCTCTTTCGAGGACGCATTGCGGCAAAGCTCGCGGGCGGACGTGGCGCGCGCCCGAGATCGAAGCCTCGTTTGCGACGAACTAACGGTGAACTTAAGAAGGCCCGCAAACTTCTCGTCCGGTCTCGACGAGATAATGCGGCACATTCCGTTGGAACTATCCGGGTGATCAATTATGGGCGTTTCTACTCGGCGACCGTTCGATGCTCGCGCGCATTCGAGCAGGGCTGGGAGAACTGACGGGCTGGACGACCTGGGTTAGAGCGATTACCGATTCCCACGGATAGCTCGACATTGGATTTCGCGCGAAGTGATTATTCGTACAGGCGTGCCTGGAAATTATTAACTTTTGGCTCTCTGCTGCACAGAGAGAAAAAGAAATAGTAATCTTTACAGTTAATCTCATTAACAGGGCTTCTCGAGGTGAAATATTGAATTTTTTAAATAGACACAGCATACTTTTTTTTACAGTTTGTTGCAGTATGAACCGGTAAACACCTAGTACATATTAACGGGGGATTTATACACTGAGACAAAAATATGGTAGATTGGACAAAATTAGGGGTCACGAACGGGGGGGGGGGGGGGGGAAATTTAGTTGCTTAAATTGATAATTTGCTACAATTGGCTGCAGCTTATTTTCGTTAAACAGTTTTTTATCATTATAACCGAATTATTTAATGCAAGTAGCTTATTCGGCGTTTTCCTGCCCGTGACCATGAATTTAGTGAAATGGTCTATTCTTCTTCTCTGTGTAAATATTGCCGCATAAACTGATTTTTATATTATTACGAACTGTAAAAAGTATGCCGTGGTCTATTAAAAACTTTGATGTTTCACCTCGAGGAGCTCGGTTACTGGAATAATATTGTAAAAATGCATGGGTTTTTCCGTCATTTTTTACTAATCCTTTTTCTTCGTGTGTATTGTTATTAAAATCTCGAGTCGAAATCTTAGAACTAGCCCTTTAAATTAATTTTCCATTGTATTGAATTCTTTTGTTGAACCTAAAATGGTTCTTTAGTTAACATTTCAGTAACTTTATCTTCAAAATATGAGCTTATAGGCTGAGTAGGCCAATGACAAGCCGAATAGAGTATTAAAAGCATCAAAGTAGGTGTAAAATTTCGCCTTGGGATGGTGGGGAAAAGAAAGTACGATAGAAATTTTAGACTGTGTTAAAATTCGAGGACGACTAAATGAGCAGAGCAGCTAGATACTTTGACTAATAATCGACTCGAATGGACTATAGCCTAATTCTGCATTCCTCCACCCGTAAACGCCGATTTAATTGAACCTACAATTTTTTCTCTCAATGCACTGAGAAAAATAATATAGTTAAAATGACAAAACGCATCTGATTCAACGAGTTTAGTTATTCTAACCAAAGTACTAGTAAGTTGAACCAAATATTTAGTCATTCTAAGTACATGTCTAAATAGTTACGAGTAGTCTAACCAGAAAATGGTCAGTTTAACCAAATAG
Source organism: Xiphydria camelus (assembly GCA_963678675.1). Classification (NCBI taxonomy): domain Eukaryota; kingdom Metazoa; phylum Arthropoda; class Insecta; order Hymenoptera; family Xiphydriidae; genus Xiphydria; species Xiphydria camelus. Next base: position 8,548,969 of record OY783201.1, read on the forward strand.
ATGGGGGATCCACATTTCACCAAAAGGTTTGGCTATGATTTCCAGGATTTTGACTAAATTGACCAGGTTATTTTTCTCAGTATGTAATTCAAATTAGAGCATTTTTGTACTAATGTCCGATCTATAATTCCATGATACATTTCCATAAACTCTCTTTCCCGAATGCCTAATTACAACGTATACAGCATTGCAAACCATTTCTCAACATACGTTCTTTTCTTGCGGCTGTCTCGAAACTCAAACGATCCGCTTAACCCGAGCACCGCTGCAAGAGGTGTTCGCAGAAGCGGAAGGCGAAGCCTCTCGCGATAAGGGAGATGAAAAACGAGCCGAATTGAAATTCCCCCCTCTGCTTCTCGTGCGCTTTCATATTTTTTCTTCATTTTTCATTTAAATAACTGAAATAGCGAGACTCGAGGCTCTCGGGCGTCCTTCCCTTTCTTCCTTTGAGCCGCTTTCGGGATCGGGGGAATTCACACTTTATAGTCGAGAAGTTGGTGTCACCCGGTATTGAAATTTTGGATCGTTGAGTGTATCGCTGGACGGACCCCTGTGGAAGATAACGCGAAATCGCACCGCTTCACGATTTGCCCCATTATTTATTCACGCATCGTTAATTTTTCTATCGATCGCATAGAAAAAGTAGGTCAACGTGCGCGAAAACCATTAATAATCATATTAACATTTGCACGTTGACAGCATGGTAAAAACACTCCGTCGAAATCGAAAGAAAACGATCGATATCGACATAGAGAAGTCACTAGAAGCCATTAGAATTCACGAACTCTAGCCCAAAACACCCCTACATTCAAAATCCCGTACGAGCAGCTTGCTTTCAATGTCCCACACGTCGTCCCCTTCGTTTCGATCATCCCCGGACTCTCTAGACAAATACCCACCCAATCTCAAGGAGGGCAGGTCGCGGTTGAGAACGCATTGCGCCACGGGGTGGGGTCAGGGGCGGAGGGGTTTGGGTCGGCAAGAAGGGGGAGGTCGAAGGGGATAAGAAGAGAGAGAGAGAGAGAGAGAGGAGCGGGACCGCCTGCGTGCAAGCAACTAATGGCGACCTTAAAAAGGTGTTCGAGCACGTTCCCCCCTTTCCTACCAATCGCGAATGTCCCTTCTTCGTCGCCCTTGCGTCCCTTATCCCGGTAGGGATCCGGTCCGAGCCGCAGAGACAGGTGGATGTAAAGCTCTCGGGCCTCGACGCTTAAGTATCGGGTGGGAAGGAGCACGGACGGGCCAGAGGGTAAGTGGTAGTTGTGGGGGGTTGAAGCGAGAGGGTGGAGGGTAGGGGCGGAAGGGAGGATGGGGCGGAGAGGGACAGGAGGACAGCGCCGAGAGAGGGTGGATCCATGGCAGGTAGCCAATGCCGTAGTGCCGCAGTTCCCTAGCTACCAGCCACTGTTTCCCTTTATGCCGCTTCTACCGCTGCTGCTGCCGCTGTTACTGCCGTTGCCGTTGCCCCGGTTGCTGTTTTCGGTGGCATCGCTTTCCGGAAACCGTTCCACCGCTGCGACGGGCGCTGTCTGATATTGGCGATTGATGGGTGGAAATTAGTCCCTCGAATTTCATTCTCCTTTCCTACCCCTCCTTTCGACTATCTTCCCCTTTTCTTACTTCAACGCGCGCATGCATCGAGTCGTGCCTCGGATTCTTCGCTGCGAGGTTCTTCGGATGTGCGTCTAAAGAGGGAGGCGATACTCGAGCACTCTCTCGGTTATCGGAGCGATGCTAGTGCGCTCTATTACGTCAGAAGAGCGGAGTTCCTCTCCGAAGCGGTGCAAGCTGCCTACTCGCTTCGCTTATGTGATTCTTGATGCAATTTTAGCTTTATGCTTCGCTGGTATTATTATTATTATCTCGGATGCTGTTCCCAGTGGAATTTTTTCGTCTTCTTTCCCGCTGAAAACATTGTGTTTACTTCTTGGTAGATTTTGCAACGGCTCGACGATTGATGTTGGAAATTAATATTTCGAGTTCACTGTACATAAATGTCTGTGAATCATTTCTAACCACTTTTGCGTTCTCGGTAACTTTTATCAAAGGAATTCTCTTTCAAAGAAAACGATTTTGCATGGAAGAAATTAAACCGTCGTTGCGAAGAAAATATGTGTGTTGAGAAAAATAACCAAAATCCTGGAAACTATAACCAAACCGTTTGGTAAAATATGGATCCTCTCTCTCCGTCTGTGTGTTTGGTTAATCTGATCATTTTTTTATTAGAATAATTAGACATGCAATTAGAATAACTAAATATTTCGTTCAACTTACTAGTATTTTGATTAGAATAACTAGACTCGTTTAACCAGATGCGTTTTGTCATTTTAAATAAATTATTTTCCTCAGTGTAAGACAAATATGAGGACGAGAAAATGGAATATCCTTACGAATAAAATTGTGTACTGGTCAAATATAGATACTGGAATTATCGATTCCTCTCAGCTCATGATATATGTATATGTATTTTTATGCGATAAATATTTCCCGTCGGAGGAAGATCTATGGAAGATTTCGCGATCAGTGTAAACCTTTGCCGTATTCTCGAAAACCTCCGAGAACAACTCGCCTTTATCTTTCGAATGTTAATAGTTCTCGGATAAATCACCGTCTGATGGATATACTTCGCACGAGAAGTATCCAACGAAGATCTCTCGATCACCGCGAGACTATACGCTACTCGATCGTATCTAGCCCGAGCATTTCCCTCCTCGTAAAATTTTTTATTCTCCTCTTTAACGACACAAATCCCCCGGCCGATCATCAGTGCCTTACACTGAGGGAAATCATTGCTAGTGCCAAAAAAATGTTTCTTCAATCAAAAACATGGTATAATTCCAAGATCAAGCCATGATATTCTTCGTGCAAAAAAATATTTGATAGGCTTAAACAATTGATCTATTCGCGCAAGAAGAATTTTTTGTCTCAACGAAGGTATTCTTAAACCAAGAATATATAAGATTCTTTTTAAGAATCTATATTCTTACAAATTTTTAAGACCATATATTTTGAATTCAAGATACAGGTTCTTGACACTGTCAATTATTTCTTTCAGCCCATTGTCAGTATTTCCGAAAATTCGTTGAGTCGCAGCCGGCGAGTCGTGTCCCCTGGAAAGTAGTCGATTTATCCATAGCCGTGCGGCGGGCTACCCACGTACGACGGACGCGTCGCGGGTGGCCAAATGTCGCGAGATTCGCCGCGGGCTTTTGGCGCGAAGAGCGCTATTTTAGCGCGTGATTCACGGCGCGAGGATCGATAAGGATCCACGCGCGATTCGCACGTTCTATATCGGTGTCGCCACGCTCTAGCGCATCGCCGGTGACGCGTTGAAGAATTTATTCGATACACGAATAAATTTGTCGAGATCAAAGGGAACGACGCTATAGCGAAAATATATTTCGCCGTGATAGAGCGATTTTTGGGTATAGCGTGCAGGGGGGGGGGGTGGATCGCTGTAAATACGCATAACGAGTACGTGAAGCCGTATTGCACGAACGAATGTCATTCATTTATTAAATTCCGCGTAGCAACTGATTTACCCCCGCTAAATTCTTCCTCGCACCCACTTTTCAGGGATACACGTCAATGCTCACAAGCCTTATTAATAGCCCTGTCGAGACCATCACGCGCGTCTGACCCAGTAGGGTCGGACGTTGGTACGAGCAGATCGCATGGCCGGGGGTGGGATTCTGTATCGATAGAATTCTACAATCGCTATTATGGCGCATATTTTTTCAAGCATAATAAAACGTACACAGCGATAAAAACTATAGAATTCTATAATCCCTATTGTGTCGCATATTTTTTCCAGCATAATAAAACATACGCAACGATAAAAACTGTAGACTTCTATCGATACAGAATTTCACCCCAGACGTACATAAACTGCACTTGCATAAGCGAAATAATAAGACGCACTCTATTTGTGGGGCAATTCATATTAACCCCCTACATTTTTCTTCTTTTTTTCATCACACCCACACCCCCTCCCAAGCATCGACACCAATATTCCACGGAGTCCCGTTAGCATCCCCCTCAAGATCATCACGCGCCTCTGACCCTACCGGCGCGGACGACGTGGCCGAGCATGTAAATACTCACCCAATTCCGCGCGGCGCGCTCTCGACGCTTCGATCGAAGACGAGGGAGGGGGGCCACTCGTCGAGCGCATAAGACCGAACTTGCGGCAGCTCCTTTGCCGCTTCATCCACTAGATGGAAACACGAGGGGGATTAAAGGGAGAAGAAGACGAGGAAGAGGGCCACCCGCCTTGAGTGAACCGGCGCGGATAGCTGCGGCTAGTGAAAAAGGGTCGTTGGCGAGGCGGGTGGGGTTAGGGTGGCGCGCTCCGTAGCGACGGAGAGGGACACTAGACTCCTTGACGAGGGCCTGAATTAGTGATGAGCCGGGATGCTGCGGATGTCGCGTTCGGCGCTTTAAAGAGTCCGGGGAACAAAGCCGCCCGCTTGCTAACACTGCGCAATTGGCCGAGGCGCGCGCGCGCGGACCTTTCGCGGCAGCAGCGTTCGAGGGACGTGCGTGGCGACGTTTGGCGCGTGCATTTGAGGCGCGTACGGCGTTACACGGCGTGGCGGTGGACGAGAAAGAGCCTACTGGCGAATTTGGTTTGATGGGGAGGGGGGGAGAGCTTTTAAAAGCTTTCGCAGCGCCGATGCTGACTTTTAATTGAGTCTCGCGCGAGGCAACCTATAATATGTAGACGAGCTTGAGTACTTCGATGTTGAGGTATTTCGAAAAATTGGATACATCGCGAATTTTCATCCTACGCTTTTCACGACGAAGCTACGACATAAACGAGTTTGACATACAAAATTTTCGATTGACCGCGTCCTGAATGTTAACGCTGTGAGGAGTTGAATTATATATATAAATTGATAATAAATATTTCCCATTTACTGATAAAACCTGGATCTTATCTCAATAATACCTATAGTGAGAGAAATACTTAATTGCTGGTGTCAACTAATATTTTTTGAATCAGAAACATAATGATCTTAAAAATGTTTAACATTGAAAATTCTTGATCGAAGAATATAGGTAGTCTTCATTCAAGAATACTTTCGTTGGAACGAGAAATTCTCTCTGGGCGAAAAAACAATTACTCGAACCCATTAAATATTTTCTTGCGCGAGGAAACCATTTTAATTATGTCATGTTTTTCATTCAAGAAAATATTTTTTCGCACCAGCAATTATTTCTCTCAGTGTATATGGCATGTAAACTATTTTATATCCGCAATCCAAGAACCAGAGAAACAAGGGGAAGCCGTCCGTTCGATTAGTCGCTCGCCGCTTTCCTCCTCTCTTTCCTTCTTTCAGCACTTAGAGTCTCGCACCCGAGAAAAATACGAAGAACTCTTTTTCTCTCGCGTGGCCCATCTCCCTTTCCTTCCCGCGCGGCGGTCGCGCATCATCGGGGAAATCGCGCCCGCTCTCTTGGGGAGGGGCACGGGGAAAAGCTTTTTTTCCCGGCTATTATGCATGCCGTATCAAGCGGATCGCGAGAAGCAATCATCGCATTATTGGCGTCGCCACTTATCCGCCTCGAATCGCGGCGTCTTCTGGTTGGCTACCCCCGGCCATTACACTGCGCCCGCGCTCGTTTTTGCAGCCCGCCGACCGAGCTTGCGGCTCGGTACAATACGGGGAATTATCTGATCCGATGATTCTGCAATAAAGCGCCGCGATTCGATTCGGCGCTCGAATGCATGTTGCGGGGTCGCGCGGATGCTGTAAGGCATTAAACAAGTTTTATTGGTAAAAGTACCGCTTTTTGCGAGGGCCGATGTACGTAGGATCACTCGAAATTGGATTTATGTCCAGGAATTAAAAGATATGATAATTAAAATTCTAATTACTGTGTACAGGAATTAAAGAGAGAAAACTGTAAAATTACACAACCTTTTAATTCCTGGACATAAATCCGATTCTTCATTTTAATAATATTAATATTGGCAGCTGAGGAATGAAATTAAACTGCTTATTTAATAATTACATTTTTTCTTTGATTTTACTCGGACAAACAAACTGCATCACGTGAGAAGCCCCTTACAGTATGAGTAATCAAACTCCCAGAGACAACATTGCCTTTCTCTCTGCGGAAAAATATAGTATTTTTGAATATACCTTATTTTGGGGACAGTTTAACAACGAGTACATAATTCAACGACAATTTTTCATCCGAAAGTATGCAAATACATACAAATTCCCAAGCAAATATATCGATCTTCACTTCCCGGTGTATTCTCTCCGCCTATAGTAACAAATACCGCTGATGGTTCACCCGTCCGACTATTTAACGATTCCAACCACTTCCGCCTCCTATAACACGCTGAAAGCAGTTGTCTCCGCGTTCTTTCCCTCTCGTTCCTCAAACCCCACTCCTTTCCTCCCTCCCGGCACCGCTCTTTCTCTCACACTCTCTCACAAACACACACGGATATATCTCGCTTCCACGCTCTCGGCACAACCTCGCGTAGAACCGCGCCCCCATAACGCGCTTCCAACGCACGTGAGAGAGCGCGTCCGCTATATAAATATTTACTCGGCCGCGAACTGCAGTGCGTTCGCGCGCGCGAAGCAGAGGAGGACCCCGAGAATTTCCGACCTTGATACACACCCACCCACTCTCCGTCCGTCGTGGCTGCGCTGCCGCGCCGGCACCAGATGCAACTTTACGCGCGTTCCTACTGAAAGCGACGGCACGGCTCATTACCGAGAGGCGTTAAGCTATTCTTAGGGACATTTCGAATGTGCGGTGACTCGCGTCGACTCTCGCGCGCGTGCCGGGTGTATAATAAGCACCTCCGGCAAGACCGCGGGCTCTTATCGGCGATGACGTCCGCGTTTCTCCACCAGGGATGGAGAATTGTCGAAGCGAATGTACACTGAGAAAAATAATTTGGTTGAATGGCAAAACGCGTCTGGTTAAACGAGTTTAGTTATTTTAACCAAAATACTAGCAAGTCGAACTAAATATTTAGTTATTCTAACTACATGTCTAGTGATTCTAACCAAGAAAATAGTCAGTTTAACTAAACAGATGGAGAGGATCCATATTTCATCAAATGGTTTGGTTATGGTCTCCAAGATTTTGGTTAAATTGGCCAGGTTATTTTTCTCTATATACTGTTCGACATATATCCACTGATTCCATCGATATTTATAAAAAAAATATAGTAAATTTGATTAAATCATCGGTTACAGGCCGGGAAATGCGGATTTAGTTATTATAGTTGAACTAATCCTTTGCTTAAATTGATTACAGCTTGTTTTCGTCAAACAGTTGTTAATCAATATAATCGAATTATTCCATTCAAATAACTAAATCGGCCTTCTTCTGCCCGTAACCGCCAAGAAATATATTGGTGACTCAATAGTTGATATTATAAGGATATTGAAAATTTCAGTCAATTGTAATGTTACTGTAAAAATGGAACTTCCATTCCTGAGTACGACATGATTAAAAGCTGACAGCCAGAGCTAGTAGCTAATAGGGACAACCCGTCATACATCCGTCGCCTTATGCGGAACAGTACGGTGGCGGATGTATGACGGACCGTATCTACTGGCCGGTAGAACTTCTGCACCGCAACCACGACACAGAAGTCGAATGATCAGGAGTGCGAAATACATCGAGGAGAAAAAAGAACTCGTACGTTGTTAATTTCCTCAGCAGTTGAGAACGTCTAACGCAGCATCGTCAATATACGCACGCACACGCCCATATTTTCGCTTCCTTTGTCGAGACGCACGCGCATGCGAGCGAGCACAACGAGACCGTCGAATTGAGTAGTGATGAGGAAATAATCATTTCGAAGCCCCACGATGGATCGAAATCTCACAAGAGCGGTATTAATATCACGTTTTCGAAATTCTAAACTCAACTCGAAGCGCTTTCTAGGTACGTACCTACGTATGCTCTCTCTCGGCGATCGATAGGCCTCTTTTTAACAGCTGACCAACGATACAGTAATACCAACGGGCAGTAATGAGGTTTCCCGCGTGGAGCGGAGCGTGACATAACCATTAGCGACAATTATATGCAGAAATTATACGGATAACACACAGCACTTTCGACGTGAAACTGACGCAAATTGACGACTTCCGCGTTGAAATTATAATTAACGTCCCGCAAAACTATACGTACGTGTAAAGTGATGTCACATATTATCATTACTAAGACCTTCCACTTCGAAACGAAAATCAAATCATTTTTACAGGTACTTATTGCAAATTATAAGGAGTTATATGTATACACTCTCGTCCTCTTAGGACAAATGACAATTTTGACTCATAATTACATGCGTGACAATTGAAACATTAAATATATAGAACAAGAAAATAGAATTTGTTTAGTTACTGTTCCTCCCGATATAGCCGACGATCCATCGATATTCAGGGTCATCGGAAGTACCGAGTACCTATATAAATACAGCGACTAACAATAGGGGACTTGCACATATTTTTTTAACATCATAAATGGATTGAACATGTAAAAAAATGTGGGACGTGTTTTTTTATTTTTTTTTCTGACGCGAAATTAAGCCGTAAGAAATTAATAAAGTTTGCGATAAATCCCGCCCACTTGAAACAGCCGGTCGAGCGGCACGCCGTGCCGTGACGTCACTATCCTAGATATAGATATACTAGAAGGCCTGCAGGCGGACCGTTACCATGTACAGTGACGTCACTATACATGGTAACTAGTGCCGCCCATAACGCGGAGTTTCACTGGGGAGACGTGGCCATGCTACTTTTAAAGTAATGTTTTTGGGGTAGAAGTTTTTTTTATCAAGTTTTTACTATTGGTACTGTGTTTTGAATAACTTTAACTATTATGTTTGCTGTGTTTCATACAAAATAAAATTTTATGCAAGTTCCCTATTCATATATTATTATCTCGCTTCGATCGATCGATACAATTAAAATACAAATAGTTTGGTCGAACTTTCTGGACCCTCCGATAAGTTGCATTCGATAGCGATAGGTATCTACTGATAAAACATAATATACATATAGGTACGAATTGTCATTAATATCCCTCATGCAACGCGTCCCAATGTTTTAATTCCACATACTGAGAAAAATAACTTTGTTGAAATGACGAAACACATCTGATTAAACGAGTTTAGTTATTCTAACCAAAATATGAATAAGTTGAACCAAATATTTAGTTATCCTAACTACCATGTTTAGTAATTCCAACTACATGTCTAGTTATTTTAACCAGAAAATTGGACAGTTTAACCAAACACAATTGGAGGATTCATATTTCACTAAACAGTTTGTTTATAGTCTCCAGGGTTTTGGTTAAATTAACTAGGTTATTTTTCTCAGTGCATGCAGTTCCCATTTGACGACGTCCGTTAATATGCATCTCTTCGTAACTCCTCATCTCTTCGGCACTATAATCCACCCTTAAGCGATTTTTTTTGCTATGAATATTCCGCGAGAGAATTTTACGTAGCCTCCTATATATGATTCGAATATAGCAAAGACGACGCACCATGCGTAGGACAATAGCTGTGAGCCGTTGGGCAATAGCCAAGTCTCACTTCCCACGGAAGTTTCCAATCGCATCGCGGTTACCGTTGTTTTCCGCAGCATCGAGTAGTGTATATCGCGCGACGAAATATTTTATCCACGCGCTTCCCACTTGGAAGGTCGTTACGATCGAAGGAAGGATGGAAATTAGTTAACATCGGTGTCCCCACCCCCGAAAAGTTAGCAGAGTATGAGATCGATAACGCGCGACCCCCAGCCTTCCTCGCGATAACACGCTCCAGTAAGATAAGCGACTGTGTTCGGCAACCGTCGGAGGTTTCCTTGGAAAGGAAAGGGGAGTTCGTTCTTTATCTTCTTCGAGAAACCTTTAGAATAATGCAAACATGTGACTTTAGAAAAATATTTCGTTTGCTTTGGAACGGTACGCGTTTAGTACACTAAGAAAAAATTGTAGTAAATTTGACTAAATTAGCAGTCACGAGCGAAGGAATGCAAATTTAGTTATTTGAACTAATAATTTACTAGACTTAATTAGGATAGACCGAGACGAATCGGATCATACGAGTATATCTGTATTTCTTAAATCGTGTTGAAAATAAGCATTTCGAGATCATTCGTATTACTTCGTTCCCCTCTAATGAAGTATTAGGACCAATCGAAATGCTCATTTTCACCACTATTAAAGAAATATAGATATTTATGTGATCCGATTCGCCACGGTCTACCCTACAGCTTATTTTCGTCAAACAGTCGTTAATCATTATAACCAAATTATTTAAGTCGATTAACTAAATCGGCGTTTCCCCGCCCGTACCCCACCAGTTTAGTCAAATTTACCTTTTTTTCTTCTTCGTATACGTAATAAATAATCACGATTTGGTCTTACTTACATAAATTTTGTTTACGGTAAATATTATATGAACTTTCAGAAGTCTTAAATCTACATAGTAATAATTCGCTTTTTAACCACTATAACGCATTATCACAGAAACCCTCTCGCGTCGCTGCGATAACGAATTCTCTTCCGATTTGCAGATCGCTGCCGAAGCTCAGCAGCCAGGACGAAGACGGGCCAAACCCTCACACCCAATACACAGGCGTCACACACTTCGAACCCATACCGCACGATCATGACTTCTGTGAGAGGGTCGTCATCAACGTGAGTAACTTCGAAGCCTAACTTCGCGTGTTCCGCGGGTATATTTCTATGTTCGAGTCGTTGGAAGAAAGTCGGGCGGAAAGAATCCGTATGGAAGACATATTCGGTCGACCAATAACGCGTTCTATGAGTTTCTCGAGAGTTTCGAGGCCGAAGTATACGTGGCATAAGGCGCTACTTCCGATCGCGAGAGAGATATGATACATTCCTCGAGAACAACTACCCATCGATAAGGAGACTGTCGATGCCGATGAAACGTTACCTCATCGATGCTTACCATTAAAATTCCAGTGCCCATTTTTTTGTTTATTTCATATTACATCGAAAACCTTTCGAAGATTTTCTCTACTGCAGAAATTATAATTCGTCCTCGTTTGCAAATTATGCACTGAGAAAAATAACCTGGTCAATCTAACCAAAATCCTGGAGATCATAACCAAACCATTTGATGAAATATGGATCCTTCATCACTGACCATTCTCTGGTTAGAATAACTAGACATGTAATTAGAATAACTAAACTTGTCGTACGAATAATTAAATATTTGATTCGACCTACTGGTATTTTTGTTAGAATAACTAAACTCCTTTAATGCCAGTGTAATGTCAGTAATTTGGAAATATAGATCCTTCGTGTGTTTTATTAAACCGACTATTTTCTGGTTAAAATAACTAGATATGTGGAATAACTAAAGATTTGGTTCAACTTACCAGTATTTTGGTCAGAACAACTAAGCTAGTCTAACCAAATGCATTTCTTCAATTTAACCAAGTTTTTTTCCTGAGCATATCTTTTCGTTACTAAATCGAGAGACGAAAGAAAGTAATAAATGCGAAAGGAGCGAGAAACGACGAAGCAGTAATAATCGGCTGTGATTAATAGTAGACCACGCCGAACGACAGTACGATTTGCGAGGGGCCATTAATGTCGCTGATATGCTAAATGACCTGGCGCTGCACGAGAAAAATAATGATTTACAAGTTCGATTACCTAAGCCGGATCACCGAAACGTCAACCCTCTACAGTTTTAAGGTGACGCTGTTACGCGCGACAGCACTAAAAATCATTTAATTCGTAAATTATCCCCCTCCGCGGTGGAGGAAAATATTTATCCACCACGCGTCGCGTCGACGCGCCCAATTTTAATTAATGAACATATTCCCGGCATATGATTCAACTCCGATCTCCGAAGGTTCCTACAATTATCGTCATCAAGAACGCGACGGCATCCACCTGCCACCCATCTTCGTACCGCGATACACATGGCAGCTACCCTTCTCCCGATCATCGCGACAGCGTGATGTATTTTCGTCGCATTATGGCGCGTTCGCAAGCGCGAGTGTTAACTCGTCTCAAGACGATAGAGCGACCTAGAGACATTATTTGGCACTCGGCCAAGTTCACCTTGGAATCAGGAGCGATATAGACCCAAGGTCGTGTTGTGAGAGTTGGATTATCAGTCCTCGCGGGTTAACACGACCGCATTGCGCCAATTAGCAATCGCGACGCGGTGAATTCGTTTCCCCGCGACAGCTAGAAAAGGCACGGGCGGCGCCCCGGCGCTTTCTCCGCGCAAAATCGATGCGCCGCGGAAACGATCGATGGAATGAGTTATGCGAGAACGGCGTGCGAGCGCGCGCGGGAGTAGGGATTCGAAAGACACGACTATCTCCTCAATATTGAAACACTAACTGTACAGCAAAGTCGTGTGCGGGGGTGTCGGGTTAATTATACACCGACGGCTGTTAAGCTTTCCGGCGATTCTCGGAAACACGTGTTTTTTTTTGGACTCGTTTCTCGAATAATCGTTTTAACGCCGCGTCGCTCTTAATGACTCCGAAGACTCACTCGCGAAGATTAACTTTCTCTCGCTCTCGGGACGATACGCGGTTACGTGATGTACAGCTGTTTCGTCTTACGCTCTATCGTGACGATAGATCATTCGTCACGGGTAGCTTAAATTTGAGTCATATCGTTTTCTTTGGTTCGAGGTTCGTTTCAATTCAAATACAATGTCATTCGAGTAATTTTCGTTATTATACACTGAGATAAATAAATGGCGAATACAAGTAAATGGTTTCCTTGGCATTATTTACGTCGATGGTTTGCACTGAGAGAAAAATGGGTAGTAAAATTAACCATAATTGTATAATAAAATTGAATTTTCCTGGTTGCTAATACCATATTTATGATTTGACACATCATGAATTCAGTCGAAATGACTTTTGTTGTATGATTATAGTAAGCAAAAAAGTTGTAGTTTATAATAGCGATGCACTATGGTTGAATCAACCATAAATGTAGATCGATAATATTACTGCAGTTAAGTTTCAACTATATAAAAAAAGTTGGGGATATCAATCGATCATGCTGCAGGTTGCAGCAATCCTAATCTCTTGTTACTATAACCAGAATAATTATAGAATTACGGTTGGCGCTAAAATCGACCACGATTTTTGGTTAAATTATGGTTCTTTTAACCAAATTTTCCTCTGAGTGTACTTTAATTGGATTTAATGAATTTTCTTTAATCAAAACGAATATTACTGGACTAAAGTCAACCGTCGACATGAATAGAGCCAAGAAAGCCATTTACTTGGATTCGTAACTTATTTTCCTCAGTGTACTTTTTATCATCGCAATTCTATTTCCCAAAAAAGCGACTAAAAATGCGGAGAAAACGCGTACTACGTGACTAAAGTCATCCACGTCTGCGTGACCCTTTCTATATATTGGCTTTTTATATCCTCTGCTCATAAAAAACAGAAATCATCATTCATCAAAATATCACGTCCCAGAACAGAGCTTTCCAAGCCGCGAAACCGCGCTGCAGCGTCGAAAGAAGCGAGTCATGGCCGCGACCGTCTCAAAAGTGGCCTTTCGAATTTATCGTCGGACTCATTTCTCCACCCCGTCGTTCTCGTGTCTAATTTTGGTACGCCGCCCGTCCAGATCGGGATTTCCGCGTGGGTTCGCGAAAACGCGCGGAATTAAGAGCCGACCGTTTGCATAGACATCGATGCACCGACGATCGTAACGACCGCATTGACGTCTTCCTCTCTCTCCAGCCAAAGTACGTTATTTACATTAGAAGTAAAGCTCGGAGTAACTAGAACGCGGATTAATTGGAACTGCGCTCGGAAATGCGCTGGAAACTAGTTACAGGTAATCATCCGATTATCCCTTTGTCCCGCGTGCAGTCGTTACGATCGTTGCTTCGTGGAATAATAACATCGCCGCCGACGCAGGAAGGTCCAGGCAATAGGAGCTCTTCCTATCCGTCGGCGCTGTCGTTGTCGATGATTATCCCGGATCGATGATCGGTATTTAAATTATCATCGATTCGTGTTGATTTATACCTCGTCGTTATTTCCCTATTGAACTGTTTTTCAAGAAATAAGCCTTCTTCAGGTTTACAGTGAAGAAATAATAAAAGTAATAAAATACTCGTAGCTATAATCTTTTCATTACACCGAGAGAAATAAATGCTAGCGCCAAAAAAAAAATTTTCTTCAATAAAAAACATGGTATAGTTCCAGGATCAAGTCATGGTTTTCGTGCAAGAAAATGTTTGTCAGGCTCGAGTAATTGTTTTCTTTTTTCACGCAAAAATAATTTCTTGTTCCGACGAAGATATTTTTGAATCAAATATATGTACGTATATTCTTCGACCATAAGATTCTATATTTTTTTTAAATTCGTAAGATCATGTTTTTGATTCAAGACATATTTTTTGGACACTAGCAATTGTTTCTCTCAGTGCACACTTTCGATATTCGCAGACGAATAAAAAAAAAGAAATTTTACAGAAGCAGGAACAAGAAATCCAAATTTCAATCCCCGTCTCAACTCCTCGTGACATTCTGATGATTCTGATAATTTGTGGAATCGTCAAATCAATCGAGTATTACGAAGAAGCTCTTTCTGTGTTCACGGACAAGTAATTTCCTCCCAATTTTTATTAATATCTCATCTTTTCCTTCCCTCTCTTACTAAATCATTCGTAAAAGAATTAAAATTACACGTAGTTGATATTATACGTATGTGCAGATGTAGAAAATAGACGTGCAGGATAGGAGCAATCGCTTCAACCGCATTTTCCCTGTTCGACAGGTGAGCGGGTTACGGTTTGAGACACAACTGCGTACGCTTAGCCAGTTTCCGGATACGCTGCTTGGCGATCCGGCACGGAGGATTCGATATTTCGATCCGCTGCGCAATGAATACTTCTTCGACCGGAATCGGCCCTCCTTCGATGCGATTCTCTACTATTACCAGAGCGGCGGTCGCCTTCGCCGTCCTGTCAACGTGCCCCTCGATGTCTTCTCCGAGGAGATCAAGTTCTACGAGCTCGGCGAGATGGCCACCAATAAATTCAGGTACGTTCGTATTCTCTCGGTATTTATATTCTTGAAGCGATAATTGAGAGAAAAACTTAATTTTTTCAATCCTCCATCATACCATTAAAATGAAAATTCATTCCTTAAATCGTTATCAACAACAATGTCCAATGATAAAACGAATAATTGAATCTACAGGGCCTTCTTCTAAATTAAATTCTAGTTAAATATTTCGACAATAATTGTATACCATTGAAATGCGTATCATTGAAATGTATACAAAGTAGCCTGCATAGAGCACACCGGCAAAGATTCCATAGCACGGAGCCAGACAATTCCGCGTGCAACGACTCTAGCGATAAAAATAGAGTGCAGCGAGCTTTCAAAAACAAATAATCATTCATACCGGACGGCCCATACGGCGATTCTGCTCTTCGAAGAAAAAACAAAGAAGGCATCAATCTCTTCGCGCGTCAGTAACGCGAAGAAATATCTTATAACTCTCTCACGCCTACTCAATTCCATTTAGACCGAAAAAGTAGATCACGTCCATCTCTATACAAAGCACACAAACTATAAATAGATGCGGTATTCATCGAACTCGAGCTTCGACCGTACGATTAGTCATCAGTGACGCAAGCGGTACACAGTTCCCGAATGAGAGGAAGGAACAGGGCACTCTTGCTTCAATCGCGTTCCGCGGTGCGCCGGTCTCCCCTGTAGAGGGAGACACGGCGTGCGATGGCGGTCGTTGGCACTGACAGCTGATCTTTGCCGGCAATGGCGTCGCGTGAAAATAGCCTCGTCAATGACCGTTATTTAAAGACGGAGGACGGACTCTGGAAGCGTCACGACGCCACTGCCGCGCGTTGGCAGAAGTCAGCTGTTAATAGCAACGCAGGCGTCCCTCGCTGCGTGTTCCGTTAGCGGGTCGTCACACTTTCCGCACTGGGTCAGGACACTTTCGGCTTTTGACCTTTAGCTCGGTGCGCTATCAATGCACGGTTCTCGCTCTGCTCCCTTTCGTACCCCACTCCTCTCTTCGTGGGAGCGGATATTAATGACATATCTCTCTCTCTCTCTCTCTCTCTCGAAGCACTTTTCCTACACTCTCACCGCGGCGAAGTCCGGTTCTCTGGTATTAGCCTTCGATTTCTTTCATTAGCTTCTGATAAACTTTCATCGACCATTTAGATTGATGTATTTCTTCAATTTAGAATCGGTAGAATAAAGTTAAATGTTTGTACGATTCTAATATTTATAATATAGATATATTATTTCGATATATCGACTGTATAAAAACTCAATACAGCGGTTGGAACGTTCACATGAATTTCCCAAAACGTCACAATTTCATTTCTCGTAAACGAAATAAATTTCCCCTTGCTCTACATCCGCATTTGATCCCGATCTGTACGAGAATACTAATTTCCGCCCATAATTGAAGACCCCGATTAAAAAAAACATATATATATATATATATATATAACGGCTAACCGAGGCGCAATAAAAATACACGTGATGTATTGTTTCTTTCTCGCCGCCCTCGAGCACCCTCCATTTCTCTACTTTTTATTAGCCTCGTATATCTCTTCCGCCTTGTCTGTACACGACCTATATGTCTTGTTTTCATGGTAGAGTCCTAACTGTGCGATGCGAGAACTCGTCCAGAAAATCCGTTCGTTTCTCTTGGAAGAAAAATTGCGGTGTGCAGCAAATTTTTTGCTCGGTCGGAAGATTCATTTTTCTCAGTGTTTATCTTTCTCAATTAACTTTGCATTATTCATCTGTATCACTTATATGCTACGCTCGTTTCATTACTGTGTGTACAAAAATCTCTAACGACTAATTTAATGAAATACAAATTTTTGTGATTTATTATCTCTTTTACTTTCGTTCCCAACGCCCTGTTATTCCTCCTCTACTTTTTATTAAGCTTGAATCACTATTTTTTTCCAAGGAAACAACATATTGTCGAATCGCTAGTACAACATTTTCATGGTAGGACTAAAATAATCCACCAAAAAACTCGTTTAAACAATCTAACTGTTTCTACAATCGAATCGCACCGATCCACGATCTTCGCATATACAAGGATCTAGTGATTAATTACGTAGCACAATCAAAATGCCGGTGATTTACCGCCTTTTCCTACTTTCGTTTAACACTATTATTTTTTCTCTACTTTTTATTAACCTCGTTTTTCTTCATTTCGATACACAGCACGTCGTTAGATTGTCGGCACGATCTGTGTATATTATGAATTTACGGTAGAAACTGAATATAACACGACTGTGGAGAACTCGTATACACAATCTACCTAATTCCTCTTGTTGTAAGAACTGCGGTATACCATGTATCTCATTCTAGACTATTTTTGTGAGTCGAATAAAAACCAAATAAAAGTCCCACATCGTAATGGGTAGTACATTTGTTACTCGTTGAATAGTTTCGTCTCGTCTACATCGATTTCATTCTTTCTCTCTGCCATATGTACACAGTTGGAAATTTTATCTTGAAATCGGTCCACCCATTGTTGTATATTAAAATCAACCGATTCTTTCTGTCAATCCAATATTTTTTGTCAAAATTAAAACAATAAATATTAAAATTAGCACAAAGATTGTTAAATTGACACAAAAAATCAATTAATTTTAACATGCAAAAATAGGTGGCCTGTACTGAGAAAAATAATTGCTAATACCAAACAGTTATTTTTTGAATCAAGAACATAATATGATCTTGGAAATTTGTAAGAATAAAGATTCTTGTTCGAAGAATACAATATTCTTGACTCGAGAATACCTTCATTGTGAGAAGACATTTTTCTTGCGGGAAAAAACAATTACTAGAGCCAATTAAATGTTTTCTTGCGCGAAAAAAACCACGGCTTGACCCTGGAATTATATAACGTTTTTGATTGAAAAAAACATTTTTTTACTTTAGCAATTATTCTTCTCAGTGCGATCCCAACGGAAAATTTCCAACTTCCTGTCTCTTCTGGCCGATCAAAGTCGCCCTTCACGAGTATAATGAAAAGCGGGCGCTACGCTTTCTTTAGTCCTCGGCGCAAGCTTCTGTCGAGGCTCTTGAAAGGGCGCAGGCGGAATGCCTCAAATTTCAAAACCACGAGATCCCTTCAACCGATTGACGTCAAATCCGTCCTACGATCGGTCGACCGTGAAGCGGCTCTCTCGACACCCGCTAATAACGATTGCTCTTCAACAGCGAACCCCGCGTGATGATTGTCATAAAATGCATACGACCTATATTCGTTTATTCGAAGAGCCGTTACACGATCGCGCGTAAGATATAGATACCCACGTCACACACACGACATAACTTTACTAGATCGCTGCGATAGAAAACAAAGCTCGCTGCACGATGTACTAGCATACATCACGAGCTCATCGATCCATGTAGTATACATAGCGGAAATTTGATATGATTGAACGTATGCTTGAATCAGTCCAAAGGGAGGCTATCAAAAATATAGTAATTAAAAAAAATCGATTGCAAAAGTTACGCTAAGAACAAGTATTCGTTGACTCAACTGAACATCAGTTCACCCAATCACGCCGCGATGTTAAATACTGGATTGACATAATTAACTAAATAATATAGATAATTCAATTACCCCATCGTTGTTTCAATGTCTATATATTTAAAGTAACTAAATTAGCGGTTAAATCAATTGAACAAGTCAATTATGCCGCACAATTGGATCCACCACGTTAACTTAGTTTCATCGACTTTCATTTAATCATGTTAAGCAAGATTCGGTTAGATCAACTACAAATCCTTCGACCACATGATGCAGTTGCAAACATAACAATTTGTTTTCAGTATATAGAAAAACTCAATTAGAATAGCAATCTTTTTTTAAGCACATCTCAACTCCTCACAAAAAGAAACGCACATTCCTCCTTAAATCTGTTTGACTCCCTTCGATAAACACTCGGCGAATCCTTCCCACTCGAGGATCGCGGTAGTCATCCCTTCACCCCCTTTAATTTAAGAACAATAGCGAGTACAGAAAATCCCTTGCGCACTCGAAAAGTGCTCACGCCCGCGAGTAGCCACACGCGATTAACTGATCGACTCTTCGTTCTCTGCCCCTTTCCAACGCTCGAACAGGGAGGACGAGGGCTTCATCAAGGAGGAGGAAAAGCCGCTGCCGTCGCACGAGTTCCAGCGGAAGGTTTGGCTGCTGTTCGAGTATCCGGAGAGCTCGCAGGCGGCGCGAGTCGTCGCCATCATCTCCGTCTTCGTGATCCTCCTCTCGATCGTGATCTTCTGCCTGGAGACCCTCCCCGAGTTCAAGCACTACAAGGTGTTCAACACGACGACGAACGGCACGAAGATCGAGGAGGATGAAGTGCCGGATATTACCGACCCGTTCTTCCTAATAGAGACTATTTGTATCATCTGGTTCACGTTTGAGTTATCGGTGCGCTTCCTCGCCTGCCCAAACAAGCTAAACTTCTTCCGTGACGTAATGAACATCATCGACATCATCGCGATCATTCCGTACTTCATCACATTGGCTACGGTGGTGGCCGAGGAGGAGGACACGCTCAACCTGCCGAAGGCTCCGGTCAGCCCGCAGGACAAGAGCACGAACCAGGCGATGTCCCTCGCGATACTCAGGGTCATCAGGCTGGTCAGGGTATTTCGGATATTCAAGCTGTCCAGGCACAGCAAGGGCCTTCAAATCCTCGGGCGAACTCTGAAGGCCTCCATGAGGGAGCTCGGTCTGCTCATCTTTTTCCTCTTCATCGGTAAGTCCTCACTTTTTCTCTCACACTCTCTCTCCCGGTCGAGAGCGTACCTCGATCTCCTCGATATCTGCTTGCGTAACTTCTGTCCCCTTTACCCTGCGTTCCACCCGTGAGAAATCGCAACTTCGCTCCGGAGCTTCTCGCCCTTACTGTCACGAGCTGAACGTTTCTCGATGAGTGCCCCCCTTTCGAAATATATGCTTTAGGCACGGTTGGACCAACGGAATTTGAAAGTTGAGCTTGGCTTATCTGCGGTCACAGCCAATCAAGAGTACTCGGATTTTGAAGTTCAGCGGAGCTTATCTCCTAAGTGTCGCTTATATGTCGTTGGTGCAACCAGGCCTGATACTAAGAGAAATAATTGCTGGTGCCAACAAAATGTTTTCTTCAATCAAAAACATGATGTAATTACAGGATCGAGCCATGATTTTCTTCGTGCTAGAAAATATTTGATAGGCATGACTAATTGTTTTTTTTTGCGCAAAAAGAATTTCTTATTCCCACGACGGTATTCTTGAAAAAAGAATACATATTCCTCGATCAAGAATCTGTATTCTTGAAAATTTGTAAGATCATGTCGTCGGCTGAATATAAGAACTAGGTAACTCTAAATTTTGCTAATTTTACTTGTCTACGTTTTCACACAGTCGAAATAAAGCAGAACTTATTGCAAAAACTAACTAACTTGTCGAAGTAAAGTGGCGATATCGCCGATATGTTCTTGATTCAAAAAACATTTTTTTGACACTAGCAATTATTTCTCTCAGTGTACGATTTGAGTACTTTTGAGGGTGGTCCTCGATTTAGTCGCGAATGATTGCGTATATAACTACGGCGATGGCAATGTTGACGATGGAAGAGAAATTGTATGATTAAAAAATAAATTCGTCCCCCGGAGGGAAATTTCAGTTTTAATGAATTCGATCGTAGAATCAATTTTCAGTCTGTATTGTGAGATATTGGGAGAATTCAATTAATCGATAACTAATGATAACTCACGTACATTTATTTCTTTGATAAATTCAACCCAAGAAATTTGTTCGGGCGCATTTCACCCTGCCGAGAGATCGATACGAATCTTTTTTCCCGTGGAGAATCGGTGCGTTCACCCCTCTTTTTATATAGACGTCAAACGCGCGTTCGAAGCGCTTAACCTTCGCAAATCACGAGAAGCCGTGCACGTGCGTTCGGTCGAGAACGCGATACGCTTCATCGTTGCTATTGTTTGTATACGCGTCTCAGCGATAGAGAAAAAACGACAGTCGCATCTAAAATGACCTCCTCGTTAATGTCCCAGTACGAATCGTCAATGATTACCTGCATTTCGCGGGAAATAATTGGCTCTAAATATATTCCGCTCTCGGAGAGAGTCTGAAATTCCTCCAAAGAAAATCTTCAATCGCGGCGGATTCCTATCTTCGCGATGACATCTCGCAAACGTGAAAAATAATTGAAAGGCGGATCGCGATTTGTTCGAACTAAAGCTGTATAGGTGTATATCTACGGCTATGACCGAAATAACCCATTGTCATCGTCCCGACTGACGTGACTTGGCATTCACTTTCAAGCGGTGACGTCGCTAGAATGATTCTCTCGTGTTCCAAATAACAACGTCATTCTAAATAAAAGCGGCGAAATCGACCGGGGAGACAATTAATGCATCGCGCTACTCGGCAAATCCGGAACCCCTCGCGTTGCGCTCGCGTTTTACGTTATTTTAAATCACACCGCGAACGTCTTTTCGAAGCTATACTACGTAGAAAGGGACGACTCACCTCTGCATGCATAACGCGCTCAGCGTCACCGAGAAAGAAGTACGTGCTAAAAGCCATTGAATACGACAAATTGTTGTCACTTTAAACTGCGTGGTCTCTCTCCTCAAAATTTAAAAAATTCAATATATTGCTTTATTCTAAAACATAACTACCCTGTGTGGAAAATAAATGTAGATAAAGGAAACTTGCCACATCATTCGGCAATTAATGTATACTAAAATATTTCCATATTTTGATTCGCACCAATCTCCTCGTACCACAAAAACTCTTTCAGAAACACAGAAAATCTCTCAGAAAAATGAAATGATATTAAGGTAAAGTAGAGCTAAAAGTGCCGCGGGGTAAAAAATACTATTCAGCTAGTCTCTTAAAAATTGATCGACTATTGCGTTGATAATTGCGTTACATAGAAATAGTCTCCGTATATGGCAGTTATTAGAGTACCCTGATTGCAAATAAATGAAACGGTTTATTTGTGAAAATCTATTGACGGAAGAAACACCGAAAAAAATAACCTGGCCAATTTAACCAAAATACTGGAGACCATAATGAAACCATTTGGTGATATATGGATTCTCCATCTGTTTGACTAAACTGATCATTTTCTGATTAGAATAACTAGACGTATTGTTGGAATAACTAAAGCTGTAGTTAGAAAAACTAAATATTTGATTCAACATACTAGTATTCTGGTTACAATAACTATACTCGTTTAACCGGATGTGTTTTGTCATTTTAACCACGTTATTTTTCTCAGTCCACCTACGGCACTTTCAGCCCCGCTCTACTCTACAAACCGTCCCTAATTTCCACAACTCTTCGAAGACTGTATATCCGTCCCCACCGAGTCACCCCGAATCGCCCAGTAAATCTCCGTACGACACATTCGCACCGACATCCCGCGGCGCGCGTACCCATCACCCCCCAGTTCTCTCTCTCCACAAGCACGTACTTCTTTCTCCCTCGAAGCGCCGCGCAGATTACTTCCCCCACTCGAACCCCTTCCCCCCGCTTTCGAGACCTTCAGACAACTCATACGCACCGTCGAGGATGAACTCGATCACCGCTGCTCGCTCGCGTGCCGTCGGGGATGATCGCGCCGGGCGACACGATTCGCTGGAAACATCCCCCGTGGTGCGCGACGAGTAGTCGATGAACCGAGGCGTCCCTATAGAGAAGTGAGCTCCAGGTAGAGGAGGAACACTTCCCCGGCGTGAGAGCAAAAAAAAAAGAGTACACGAAGAGACGGTGAAAGGAGGAGAGCGCGCGCGCGAGAAGGCGGACAGAGAGTAGTGGAGAGACCGTGTTTCAGGCGTGATCCTGTTCAGCTCGGTGGTGTACTTCGCGGAGGCCGGATCTCAGGAGAGCTTCTTCAAATCGATACCGGACGCGTTCTGGTGGGCGGTGGTCACGATGACAACCGTGGGCTACGGGGACATGAGGTACACTACGATTCGATCACTCTGAACGCCTTTTCTCCCTTGTCTTGCAGGTGTGGTGCTATTCTCCTCGGCGGTTTACTTCGCGGAGGCCGGCTCTGAGAATTCGTTCTTCAAGTCCATTCCGGACGCGTTCTGGTGGGCCGTTGTCACGATGACGACCGTGGGCTATGGTGACATGACGTATGATGTACTCACTTTCATTAACATTTTAGTTAATGCCACAGTATGCTCCTCTTGAGTTGTCGTTTGTATGGTTTACTAAATTGTTGGTTGACTACCCCGCTCTCTATTACCTTTATACAATGTTATATACCGTCTCGATATACACTCGCGGGGAGGAACTTCCGGTGACGAGGCACCGCGCTCCGTGCAACGGCGATCGGGAACTGTACGGCGCTGCGAAAATTATTTCCATACTCGCGTGTAGCTTTGACGCGCGAGTATGCCATAAATGTCAGGATATTGATGATTGCAAAGTTAGGCGCGAGTACGGGACTCGTTTTCGCGGGTTTAGTAGAGTTCGCGATTGCCATGGATAGCGTGGAAATTCTTATCGTGAGTTTCTCTTCGTAACACTCGCACGCCTGTGTGTACCACGGATGTGTCCGTGCGTGTATACGCGTTTGTGAGTGCGTGCATGCGTGTCCGTGGAGCCTTTGATGGAAAAACCGGCAGTCTCACTTCTCGTCATACGTGGAGGAAAAGGATCAGTAATTTGTACAGTGAATCCTAGTAACAGGGCTCATCGAGGTGAAACGTTGAATTTTTTAATAGACACAGCGTACTTTTTACAGTTTGTTGCAGCATAAACCCGTAAACACGCGACGCATAGCAACGGGAGATTGGTAAATTTTACCGTATAAACTGATATTTGTACTATTATGGACTGTAAAAAGTACGCTGCGGTTTATTAAAAACTTCAATGTTTCACCCCGAAGAACCCTGTTACTGCATTGAAAAAAAATGTATAGGTCGCACAGCAATAAGTATAACTATGATAGCTATGCTTTAAGGCTAAATGTGGTTAACTAGATAGTATAGGCAATATAATAATAGGAAATAGTAACAAGAACAATACGTATTGCTGAAATAATTATACGTGTAGCTGAAATAATTATACGTATAGCTGAAATAAATATACGTATAACTGAAATAACTATACATGTAGCTTAAATAGAGTACGTATTGTGCTAAGGCTTAACTAGAAATTATTCTTATATTAATAAACTACCTGCATTGCCGCGTGCGACCTCTAAAATTTCTCTCAGTGTGGATAACTGTACAAATTCATGGGATTTCCCCTGATTTTTTACTAATCCTTTTTTTCCATGTACCGTCTCTTTCGTTCGACCGTCGATGACAGTCGTATACGAATGGTACCGCGAAATACGGCTCGTCTACCGCTTCCGATCCATCCACAGGAATGGCCACAGACACGAACGCGTGTATATCCGCCTACATGCATAGTTAGAGAATTCGTTCTTTTCTTCTCGTGCGGTAATGTAACTTCTCACAACGTTTTTTTTCTCGCTCGTTCTCCCTCTGCCTCGAGAGTAACGTTCCTATCGCGACCACCACAGCCGCTACAGTAGTTTGAGAAACACGTTACACACCATATACTCCGCCATCACGGAAGACACACGATTTCCCGTATACAAATATTATACTTACGTCTATCTCTCCGCTCTTTTTGTATACTAACGTTTTGCTCTGCCTCTTTGATTTGACCTTTGGTTTATTCTTATCTCTCGCTATCACATGGGTCGTGCATTTTGCCAAAGAGCTCCCCGATATTTTGGTTTTATCTTCTTCTTATTCTCATTGAATCTCGAACGTCCACCCTCACCACGCAACCATTCTCGAAAACAGTCGGGCGTCTCGAGGGGAGGGTTACACCCGTCGAACTTGTTAGCGATACGTCATCCCCTCGTATTTCAAAATTATCGATGCGATCGCTTGAAACTTTCATCATATTCCTTTATCGGAGCTGCATATTGCACACATTCGTTGGAATAATTCAGGTATAGCTCCGAGCAGAGATTGAATCAAGCGGAGCTTAAGCCTCCACTTATAAATTACAGTGTAACGGTATTATTCAACTCGTTAGTCGTCCGATAGCCGATCCGCAAATAGCTTATTAATTAAATACGAGTTGGTAATTCGCGTAAATAATCGCCGCGCTCGAGAAATTTCACTTTCAATCACGCCACCCCCGACGGACCCCGGAATCACCCTCTCTCGAGCCGCCCGACTCGCGCTTCATTCGCGAAAATTCTTTGTTGCCCGCGTTTCGATACGTCGTCTCATCGTTGCACGATTTTTTTTTAATACGCTCCCCTCCATCGGAGGCAGGATCTGTTCCACCCGTAATTACATAAACCGGCAACGTCATCAATCCAAGCGCCACGAGAACTGCGTCGACGGATGCCTCTCGAGGAGGCGAGTCCGATCGATCGAATTACCCGCGTCGCGCGACGCAATGCGCGTATCCGCTCGGCCGAGTGCCGTTGCGTTGTACGAATAAGCGCGACTGAATTCGTTGGAGTCGTCGTCATCGACGTTCGCGAATCGGCAGAATCGACGACGGTCCATTCGAGATCGCGTCGCCGAGGAAATTTCCTTCAAATTTACAGCGAGTTTCATGTGTGTACATTTCAGAGAAGCGTCCTGCAATTGCGTCGACGAGAGAGATGGGTTTAACGTCATCTCGAGGGTCGCACAATTTTATTTCTCTTTTTTTTACAGAATTTCGTAAGAGAGAATCCTGCGACTCGATATTATACATATGGTTCGGTGTTTGCTACGTGTGGTCCGGTATAGTTTAGAGAGAGAGAGAGAGAGAGAGAGAGAGAGAGAGAGAGAGAGAGAGAGAGAGAGAGAGAGAGAGAGAGAGAGAGAGAGAGAGAGAGAGAGAAAGAGAGAAAGAGAGAGAGAGAGAGAATCGTGGATTCACTTCTTTCTGCCGTGCAATATACGAGTCGATCGATCGAACTCGCCCATCGAGTAGCCTATAGGAAAACACGCCACGTCGAACCACACGACAGACGCGTTTATCGGCTTCGGTCTACCTATGTCGCGTTACTGAAAAAAGGTGGAGATCGGATATTTCGGATAGCGCAGGCAAAGCACAATCGGCTAAATGATCGTTTACGTTAGAGAGTGTAGATACTTTTAGACGAATTATACGGGAGAGAACACGGAGATAAAGGATCAATAAGAAATCACGGGAAAACCCATAGATTTGTACAGTAGATCTTACACTGAAAGAAATAATTGCTAGCGGCAAAAAAAATATTTCTTGAATGAAGAACATATGATCTTAAAGGTTTTTAAAAATACAGATTTTTGGTGGAAAAATATATAATCTTGATTCAAGTATAACCTTCGTTGAGACGAGAAATTTTTTTTGCGTAAAAAAAAAACAATTACGCGAGCCTATCAAATATTTTCTTGTAGGAAGAAAACCATAACTTGATCTTGGGATGATGTCATTTTTTTAATTGAAGACAAGATTTTTTTGGCAACAGTAATTATTTCTTTCAGTACAGCATCAAGGCTCCTCGAGATGAAACATTTAAGTTTTTAGTAGACCACGGCATACTTCTTCAGTTCGTAATACTATAAACATCAGTTTATACGGTAAAATTTACCAATCTCCCGTTGCTATGCGTCAGATGTTTACGGGTTTATACTGCAACAAACTGTAAAAAGTACGTTGTATCTATAAAAAAAAATCAATTTTCCATCTCGAGGAGTCCTGTTACTGGGAGATTCACTGTAAAAATTACTAGTCATTTTTCTCCGTGAAACAATACCTACGTCAGATCGTATTAGGAATAAAGTGAAATTGTACGAAGTCAACGAAAATTCTCTCGCGGGTTTAACCTTCTCGAAAAACGCGTAGAGCATATGTACGTGTCGCAGATCATTTTCCCCATCAGAGCAACCAATCACACAATCAACCAATCGTCAATATTCTCAATGAAAGAGATCTAAGAAAATCTATGAACAATCAATCGACGAATAACGAGAGCTGCGTTTTCGAAAAAAATTCCACGTTTTACATCGTTCCAATTGCGTGCGTCAACTACACGAACATTTCGCTGTATGAAAATTGCGTATCTATAGCAACTCGATTCTTCCTCCCATGGAAAAAATCACAACTATACACAGTAACTATAACAAAATTAGCTCAAAAACGCGAAAAATCCATAATTTAAAATACGGACAGAAAATCAGAGACCAGAACGCCGCCTCTATTCGCGATCACTTCAATTTTACTCGGAATTCTAATAGCCTCACGAGGTCGGTTCTCCGATCTCTACCTTTCAAGGTGGTGGTGGCCCTGCTGACATTGGCCTTAAAAGAAATCTACGCAAAGTATAACAAATCGCACTGCCACTTCCGCGCCTCGCCACACCCAACCAATCAACGTGTGATGCGGATGCGCGCCGCGAACGCGCGGCATTCCAAACAAAGAATTTTCCGAGGCCCTGCCTTCCGGAAACTCTTACGCGCGGCCGTCTCGCCGCGCGCTATACGATAATGCATGCACTTCGAGTTCGACACTTGGAATGCCATGAGGATGAGAGAATGCGAGAAAGCGAGTGAGAGAGAGAGAGAGAGAGAGAGAGAAGGCCGAGCGGTGCGAAGCGCGCGCAAAACCGGAAGAACGGGGAGAGGCATGCCGTTGAAAGAATCATCATGTCGCATCACGTTTCTCACTCGTTTTTTCAATCATGGATCACCGAGGCCTATAGTCAGTAGTCACCTCTCGACAACACCCACAGGAATGTTTTTTGCAACCATCAGTAATAATATACTAACACCGATTTCTTTGATTTAGCCCACTAAATTAGGCGACACGTATTGGTTGACGATCGAATCGAGAACAAGCGTCATATCGATTAGCGTTACTTTATTTGCGAGTGACCGCCGCGCGATAGCCAGCTCTCATGTCGACACGAACTCTCGTTACCATGGTTGACTCGCAATACGTTTATATACGTATATGTATTAGAGCCAGCGTACCGCAAGCAAACATAGCATAGTTCGCAGGCTGACTCGCGCGCATCGACCGCGATTACCGAGGATGCGCGACTGCGGAAAAGGAGGCGGAGGCACGGCGAGAAAAGCGGGACGGGGATGCGTTTCCGGGGACAATTTCGCCGCGATTCGAACGGGCGCGGGGTGTGTCTGGCTCCCGCGCGCGTTGCGGGTTGCGGAATCGCGTCGTCCCCCAGGACGAGCGTCCCGCGCGCCCCTGCGGAACTGCAACCAGTCGGACGGGCGTACCGATCGATCGCCCTGCCGTCAGGCGACTTCCCCTTCGGAAGGCGCGCAGGGGTTCTTCCATCCACCCACGGTCGGGACGGGAAGAGCGGGGGTGATCGCGAGCCGCGCGCGCGCAATCTCGGTGGTCGCGGGGATTGATAGAGCGCGCGATAGATCGTATTGTTACCAGCATTATCCGAGCCTCTTTAGCGAGTCCAATTTTAGCTTAGTTCCTAGTCTAGTCTAGACTTAGAGAGCACTTGAACTAGACAAGCGGCACTAGTTATATTCACAGACGAGCCTCCCGCAAGTAGAGCCAGAAACACTCTCTCTCGACACGGCACACAAAATAGACACCACACCTCGCACAACGACGAAAACGTTTGCCGGATCGGCGAATTCTGAGAGAACGCTCGTCGGATAATGTTCCAGGCCCGTGGGAGTCTGGGGGAAGATCGTGGGCTCGCTCTGCGCGATCGCCGGTGTCCTGACGATCGCGCTGCCCGTCCCCGTCATCGTCTCCAACTTCAACTACTTCTATCATCGTGAGACTGACCAGGAAGAGATGCAGTCGCAGAACTTCAATCACGTGACCAGCTGTCCGTATCTCCCTGGCACTTTAGGTATGTTTTCTCTTTTCCGCGTCGAGAAGTCGCGATTCGTCTCGGTCGTTCGATTTCTAGCATCGTTGAGGACGTTGATTCAGTATTCTCTCGTCAAATGAATATTGAAGGGGAGAACTTCACTGTAAAAAGTAATTTATAATTAATTTGATATAATTGTATATGAAGCTTTTATCCAATACGTGATTATAAAAATTAATATATTCCGTTATGAAATTTATAAGGGAAATTTCATAAGGAAATATATTAATTTTCATAATTAAGAAGTATATTATGTAAGACTAAGCTTACTCGCGTCGGGAAAGACATTTCAATCACTATTATCTAATTATTTATGGATTGTTCGTCTATATCGATATAAGACTTTATTGTAGATAAAAACGTAATCTTCAAAACAGTATTATACTAATATCATCCAAAAGCTCATAGGTAATGAGATAATAGTGATTGAAGTTTCTTTCCTGCCAAGTAAGTTTAGGAAGCCAAGGAAGTAGGAAAGAAGCTTTATATAAAAGTATATTAAAAATACACATTTTTTACAGTGTTCTCTGCTCATGGTTTTGTATATTCCGCTGGTAAATATTCAATCGACATATGAATTACGGAACGAAAAAATTCTATACAGCGCTTGATATACATAAATCGGTGATTTTCTAAAATATTTTAATATCACTCAAATCCTTTATCAATCCCAATACCATGAACTCTATCCGCCGATAATATAAGCGAGAAACTAGTATTAAATCACGAAAACGTTCGGAAGCTTATAGGTCAAATGCCTCGCACTATTTACTTCCTATTATACGCAAAGAAAGAGCAGGTGCGAAGTAAATATGACAAAGTATGATAAAAGCAAATACTCTATTCCATTCACAATATCCGACGACGACAAAAAAATTGCGATGCCATTAAACATTCAAATACATCATGATGAAAACTTCCAGCACACACTCGATGCACGCGATTGCGATAAATCACTGCACGAGAAAATCGATCGACATTTCCCTCCTTACCGATGTGTGACAGCTTTATAATCCCTATTCGACCCTGTCGCGCGGTGTGCGCACGTCGGGCGGGACGAACGTTAACAGGGCGCGTACCGACGTAAGTCGCGGTGTCAACATGGTTGGATCGAGTGCAAGGGTCGCACGTGGCACGTTATATAATCCCTTCATCCCCGAGCGAAGCCGCAAATGACGAAGTGCCAATTGAGTATCGTCGCCTCGGTCGCGATTCCATCGCCTTGCCACGCGATTACGGTCGAACCGAACAGATTTCTCGGCATCGCATCGCGCCGGAACGTTTTGCAATTCTTCGTGGATCGCGAATTGCGGGTTTTCTCATTCCGCGTTCATGCACCGGGGCACTTTACAGATCGATCAACTCCGTCATTCTCCGCGCGCGAGTTACACGTATCTACGCGTACCATTGTTTGCCTGCTCGTCGAATAATGCCTCCTGCAAAATGGTCCCAAGAATGCTTCGCGGTAAGCGGGGTGCCTGCTGGGTATAGGGGGCGGTTGGAGTTGGTAATTATCCACAATGCGGGGAGAGATATCGGTCGAATGGGAGTTCCTTGACTTTACGACACCGGATCGGCATGAGGTCCTCTCGGAGAATCTGCATACGGGGAAAAAAGTGGGTGTGGCAACTATTTTTGTCACGAGTATTCGAATTTAGTAATCGGATCTAGTTCATTATACACTGAGAAAAATAATTAGGTTAAAATGAGAAAACGTATTTAGTTAAACGTGTTTAGTTATTCTAATCAAAATACTGGTCAGTTTAACGAAATATCTAGTTATTCTAACCAAATGTTTAGTTATTCCAACCGAATGTTTAGTTATTCTAACCAAAATGCTGATCAGTTTAACCAAACAGACGGAGGATCCATATTTCGTCAAACTGTTCGGTCATCACATCCAGGATTTTAGTTAGATTGACCAAGTTATTTTTCTCAGTGTATAGCTGCCACAACTATTTCTTAATTGAGTATAGTTATCATAACTATTTTTAGCTGACGAAACTAAGCAATGTTTGTGACAGCTATAATGAAGTCGCACTTATTACAAAACTCGAATAATTATGACAACAATGGATAAAATGATTACTTCTTTTCTTTCCGTGTAGCTCACATCGATTTATCGATTCTTTGAGGACGTAGAGTAGACCTGGCTTC
Source organism: Xiphydria camelus (assembly GCA_963678675.1). Lineage (NCBI taxonomy): Eukaryota > Metazoa > Arthropoda > Insecta > Hymenoptera > Xiphydriidae > Xiphydria > Xiphydria camelus. The sequence continues at coordinate 8,580,071 of OY783201.1, forward strand.
ATTAATTTGAGTAAAGTTCCCGTTTGACTTCTTTTCTTAGTGTTGACAATGATTGATAACTCTAAGTGTCATTACGACACTCGAGTAACCAGACTTACCCCTATACAGGATGTAATGACCAAGAGGGCTGAAACAGGAGGAGCCAAATTTTGTTGAGAGTTTATACACTGACCACAAGTGGTATGACTTCCAACGATCCCCTCACTTTGACAAAGAGTTGACAGCCGAGTGGGTTCTGAGGAACAGGGATCGTAGGAAGCCAGGTCATTGGTCAGTGTACTAACTCTGAACAGAATTAGGCTTCTTCTGTTTCAGTCCTTTCAGCCATAGTACTCTGGATATATAATACTTTGAGACATCTGGTACAAGTAGAGACAGTCGCATACTCTACATTGTTAAAAGGATTTGTAAATTTGCTATACATTTTCTATACAAGAGTATTATAAAATTACAAGTCAAGCGCAGTAATGTGAATCACTGTAAATTAATTGTAATTTTCGAAAAGAGTTTCGAATTTTACAGTTTTTACTGGAAAGGTGCTTCAATGTTGCTATATTTTGAGTGATTTTGTGGTAAATTTAAATCAAATCTGTAGCAAATTTAATTGTTTCAATCACGCATAGTATTTTTAATGGATAAACTTGTATGATAAAAACTTCGTAAAAGTAATATAAAGTTTACTACAAAAACTTTTCACAGTGTACATCGTACGATGAAATCGACCTTTAAACGAATTGAAAATGAGCTGGATCTCTCGCTTGAACAAAAAATAAGCCCCCCTTCACCTCCTCTCGTATAGGGATCAGCTTAGTCCTCCCGTCTCTAATCCGACTCGTACGCGAGTTTTCATAACATTGATCGCTCTCGGTGCAATTTACATTTCCTCCGTCGAGCGGAAATCGCCGCGACAAAATGCACGAGTACTGGAGCGAAAAAAAAGAACGTCAGCCACCCACGCCGATACCCGCGTAGAATCGCTCGGTCCGTCCCGAATAACGAGCCTTCCCCGTTCACGCAGGTCAGCACTTGAAGAAGAACTCGGTGTCGGAGACGTCGTCGGACATAATAGAGCTGGAGGAGGGGATGTTGTTAACTCACCCAGAGGTTACCAAGAAACCCAACTGCAACCCCCGCCATAATAATAACATCAACCCAGCCTGCATGAGCATTGAGACTGACGTCTGACTACTAGGTATTTATCATTATGCGGAGCTTTTGAGATGAAGATAAAAGCTTGTCGTTCCCTTTGTCGTTTCGCAGATATGTACATGCATACGCGTACCTGGGGTATACGCGATATAACGAAAGAAGCGAAGTAACATTAACTACTCCATGAACTGATACCACTTTAATGCTAGGGGGTTTTGATTCGATGCTAATTTAATGGATTTAGAGAAAAGAGAGAGAATGAGAGGGGGTGGAGGAGGGTAAGCTGAACTGAGAAGCTGAAAGAAAGAAAAAAAAGGTCGAGAGAAATGATTGAAAGGAACAGAGAGAAAGAGGGAGAAAAAATCGTAGATGATGAAGAAAAAGAGTAACAGGGAAAAAAGAATCTTATACAAAGTACTCAATAAATGAAAGAATTAGTGATATTTCACATAGGACAGAGTACCGTTGTACAGTTTAACTATTACTATGTCAAATAAAAATTAATTCAAGATGTTCCACAGCCAATAGTTCCACTAATGTATTACAAGTATGAATACTGGGTCGAATTGTAGTTCTGGCAATGAAAGATGGGTATTTACAATGTACGGCGGTATTTTATGCTGTGCCACTCCCGAGGACAGCCTCTGTGATGCGAAATATCACTAATCATTCACCGAGAAAACAATTTATTTATAATTAATAAATGTCTGTTTGAATATGGCAAAGTAAACATTTCATTGGACATTTCAAGTAACTATTCATTAACTATTACGATATTTATTTGGTGCAATTTGATCCTTCGAGGCAACCATTTGATTTAAATAAACAGTTTAATAATAACCATATATTTTCTCGTCTTAACGAAATATTTATTCCACCGTATTTGAAATTACAATTACTAACTATTAATAAACTGTTCTCTCAGTGCTCCATTTCTTCTTTCCGTGTAGAAAGAGGGTAAAACTAAAGAAGGAAAGCGACGCGATCCGGATAAATCTTCGCGACTAATCGCGCTACCGCTTGTGGTTTTTAGTGAAGGAGACGGTGGCAGCGTGGTGGCCAGTGCTGGGCAAGTTGTCGAAGAGCAGCAGCTGCCTACTACCACGGTACCTGGCGTAGGCCTCCTCAATTGCATTTCCACGCCACGCACGGCGAAAGAGTACGCGTTTGTCCGTCTGTGCGAGGGGTGCGTATCGGGTACCCCGCTGCGTCGACACATGCGGAAAGAGAGAGGCGAGCGAGGAGGTAGGAGAGTGCGTAAGGACGCGATATGGATGCGAGGTCAGTACCTACTTCCGCTTGGCGGCGGATAGCGAGACCGGGAAAGAAAAAGAACGCGAGAGGGAGAGAGAGACTCTTGGTACGCGCACCCCACGTAGGGACATACGCGAGTACACCACACGTTACTCGCGCCCCACACCACCGACTCCAGTGTTCAACCGCATCTCCGTAGCGCCGTTCTCCCCCGTGAAACAGAGCAGGGAGCCCCGGCGGGCCGCGGGGATGGCATACCAGATAATACTAATTAATTATTAATAATTAATCGATTAAATAAGTCAAGTAATACGTTTTCGAGGAGTATAAGAGATTAAAAAAAGAAGAATAAAAAGACTAGAGAGAGAGAGAGAGAGAGAGCGCGTCCGAGAGAAAGAAAGTGTGCGAGAAAGAGTGACAGAGAGAAAGAGAGAGAGAGAAAGAAAGAGAGAGAGTGAGAGAGAGAGAGAGGTTAAAAGGAGAAAGAGAGGCGAAATCAACGTCTCGCGCGTCTTACGGTGAAGTTTTTTTAAACGAGTCGTTTTTACGAGATAGACGCCCGCGTCTATAACGAGAGCGTCCCCACTGAGCGTCCCGTTAAGTCGTATATACATAAAAAAAGAAGGAAACCTATACACAATACACACGCGACTGCAGTATTCATGTATATAGGTAATACATTATACGCGCGAATACAGTGACGGACATGCCCGCGCGATGAATGTCCCATCCTGTATGACGTATACGCGTGCATAGCGGTGCGGTACGGAGGCAGGATACGTATCGATAATAATAGGCGAACGCGCGCGTTGCCGAGCGTTGGCGGCTCTCGATGAGAGGGGATACGCGCCCGTGCTGTCGGCCAACCCCTCCCCGCGCGTTTGCGACGGGTGCGGGGCGGACGGTGTACGTGCCGGAGCTTCGGTATCCAGCGGACGATAAAGAGGGTGGAGGGTGGGAGGGAAGGGAGTCTTGCTCGAGACGTAAGCGAAGAAAGGAGTGGAAAGGAACGCGTGAGATGGCGCGGGAAAACGCTCGCGTACACATATCCTGTCGTTCGTTTACGAACGGCTGAATTTTCGCGCGACGGCGTGACAGCGCCGCCGTTCGCGATCACGCGCGAACGTTACCACTGCACCTCGTCACATCCCGTATACCCACCGAAAACGTTGCGTCTGCAGCTCGTTGGACGCGTACACCCTAATGGAAAAATACTACTGGAGAAACGAAATTATTACAGGAAACTATTGGATTTTAGTAGTACTAATTACTGGGGTTCAGTAGTTCGCTCGAGCAATTTCGTTCCCTCGGTAGTTTTATTTTGTAAGGGTAGCGCGGCGAGTTACTCGTCATTTCTCGGTCGTTCAACGGCGACCGACGCGTGTGACGCTCCGTCGTATGTGGCGGTTACGTGAGTGGATCGGAAATCGTATGAGTAATACGCGAAACACTCGTGCAGACTGCACATAACGAGGAAGCGCGATTTTATATGCCGCGCGTAACGATTTTTCCCTGAATTCTCCTTCTCATCCCTTCGGATTTGGCAGGCGCGATCGCGGAGAGGAACGGTGGAAATGCGGATTTTAATCTTTCTTGTTTTTTTTTTCGTAAGTTCTCTACTTTCGTACGCTCATCCCGACAATTGTCATTTGTATACAAATCACGTATAGAACAAAAGGATATCGTCTGACTGACGATTCAAAATGCGGGATATTATTATCGCTTCCCGCCAATCTGACATTCGTATTTCTTCCTGCGCTGAGAAAAATAATTTAGTCAATTTAATGAAAATCTTAGAGGCGATGACCAAACTCTTTGGTGAAATATGGACGTTCCATCTGTTGGGTTAAACTGGCCACCTTTTGGTTGGGATAACTGAATATTTGCTTAGAATAACTAAATATTTGGTTCAACTGACCAATATTTTGATTAGAATGACTAAACGCATCTGACTAGATTCATTCTGTCATTTTAACTTAATTATTATTCTCAGTGTATATATTTGGAAAAAGAAACGCGAATGGAAAAATCTGAAGCGGAAGATAATAACGAAAGAGAAACTGGAAATGGACTCCGCAAAGAAAGAACGAAATCACGAGAGCGCGAGTCAGAGACGTAATTTACCATCGACAAGCGTTTATGGCAACTCGAATTTACGCCGACGCGGTACCGAATTTATGCCGAAGACGCCTATAATTCTTCCTCGGAGTTACTCGTTATACGATAGTTGCTCGAGCGAATGCTTCATACATCACAACCGCCGCGAAGGAAAGCAACGATATCTCTCTTCCCCCGCAAACAGACGGCCGGTTGCCTCCTCGATCATCGCAGCCGGCGCGGTCCTTACTCAATTCCCGCTCTACGCGGCGCGCCTAAACAATTCGTCGCTACCTATACTCCACGCGTGACGCCGTTCGCCGTTTCCGTTCGGCGCGCGTGCCGCGGACTTCCGCGCGGCCAAGTCGCGAAGGGATGAAGAGGGAAGGAGTGACGGGAGAAATTTCCGCGCGGGAAACGCGCTTGTGTGCGCGCGGCTCGCCCGTTCGGGAAAAGTAATACCGAGTGACGAAGGGGAAAGAGATTCGACTAGCTAGATCCTTTCTACCGTCCAAACCACCACCGCTTCCCCCTTCCCCCCCTTTACCAAGTCCTTCGATCGTCCTCTCTCCTCCTCTTCCTCCTCCTTTCTCCCTGCTCTCCCTCTCCTCACTATTAACCACCGCAACCGACAGCCCGCACAGCCTCGAGCTAGGTTATCACAAAGTCTGGCAAAAAGCGTCCCGATCGAGCTCCTAGGTGTACGTTAGGCGAGACCTAGGTGTAACCTGCATCATAGACTTAGCTAGGCTAGACTATAAATAGGGATTTGGATATAAATAAAATTAATGAATTGTTATCGTCAATCGTTATCATCTACGTCGAATTATTATGATTGTCATTACGATTATCGTCATCGTATACGCGACTATCGACGATAGTTCGTCTTAAGGCGGCGGAAGGATCATTCTAAAGGAATTAGCTAACGTTATTAAAACTTGAAGAAATTCGGCTTTAAAGAGGTACTAGACGAAGAAGTGGCGCGTAGGTAAACGTATACTAGAGAGAGCAACAAAATAAATAAATAAATAAACGTGTTAACACTTTCGTCCGGCGATACAATTCTATATAGGAGCCCTGGCGGGGCTCGGCCGCTCAGCTAGAACAAGAAAATCAGAGGGATACGGTAAACCGCAAAAAAATACTCGCACACATACACACATACACACACAGGTGCAGACAGATTACAAGTACACGCTATACCCGATACACACCGTACACGCGCATATATCGTACATACAGACGTTCGATCCTATATATAAAGTACATTCCGGTAGTTGAATGGAATACAAAAAAGAAACGGACACGCGTTCGACGCGAAAGGGGTTGTATACGTGTCCCTGCGTGCGCATCGATCGTTTCTGACACGGCGACGATATTTTCTTCTTGCTTTTATTTCCTCCCCCTCGACGATACCACAAAAGCAAGTCATCCCGAACGTCGCGAGTCCGTCGACGGGGATTCCCGGTCGCGCGGCGAGGCATTTCCATTTGATTGCATTCAATTACCCACACGGACGCGATGTGATCGTCGAGCCGCGTCACGGATACCGACACACTTGTATTACCCACTAGTTATACCCACACCCGATGCACCCGCCGCCGTAAGCTAATCGAAGCCTGACATTGCGTAAGATAGGTTAACGAAGAATAAAAAAAGGCGGCGTAATTCGATTACTAAGCCTAGAAGCGAGAGTCTTATCCGAAGAAAATCCATCCTTTGCCGTTAGAGAGAACGCGGGAGGCGAGCCGGAGCAACGCGTCACGTTGTCCGATACCGAGAGAGTGAGAGAGAGAGCTAGAGATATTATTAGAGGAGATAGGGTATATAGGGGATAGAAATTATAGAGGTGACGCGCGCGGAGCAGAGCGGCGCGCGGGAAAGAAAGGATTGGGGGAAAAATAAGTCACCCGCAGTGTGAAGCAACGGAGGTTCACGTTTACACGCTTTTTAATACGATACTCGAATCTCTCGCCTCGCTGACGTAGTCAACAGAGAAATTACTTCTGCATCAACTTACCAGGCTAGATAATTGAACGAAATATTCTATACCTATAAAAAGTAAAATTTACTACTACTGCTACTACTACTACTTACTACTTACTACTCTACTACTACCACTACTACTACTATACTATTACTACTACTACTACTACTACTACTAAAGAAAAAACTATGGTAAACAATGAATAACTACTCCGCTAGGACAGCGTAACGTTATTTAGAGGAGTACACGAGGTAGATAGGTAGAGAGTTTGGCAGCGACATTTGACGCGATCGCGTTGCAGCGAAAATCGAGAGGAGAAAACTAATTTTTTCCCACGAAACACGCGCAGCCCCATTGCGAGGTGTGCAGTGTCGACCCACGAGAGAAACGGCTGTGTCTGTACAGAAGTGGGCGTCTACCCCACGCCCTTCGAGATAGTAGCGAAAGCCAATTTCCTTTTCCAGTTTTCATTTCCAGACCGTCACGCGGTGTACGCAAAATCATCCGACAATAGATACACCCTCACTACGCGTCACGGCGTAAGCGCTGGCGGACGCGCGCGCGCGCGACACTCGATAAGCATATACTTTGTATTGTACTTGCGAGAACGTGTGCCACGAATGCTGTCCATATAAAGTAAGTCGTGAATTATTTTTTGAAATTGGAAATCTGACTATTAAAAATATCGGACTAAATTGAATTTATCGATCATCGAATTAGAAATTTTATATTTCGTCTGATCTGAGATTTTTATTTCATTAAGTTTCAATTAAAAAATTAATCGATAGTAGAAACAGTTGACGATTTTAAGTCAATCGAGTGAATGTCCCAGCCAGACATTTGATGTGAATTTTGCAACAACTTTACGAAAGTCTAGATCACGGCGCGCGGCAATTGTGTGTATTTTATGAGTACTCTTTTGAAATTGTTATTTATATAATTGAATGATGAAAGCGCGCGTGACACTCGACAGACGTCTACTTAATACTTGTTCGTATAAAGACAATCGTGAATAAATTTTTGGAGTTGGAAAATCTGATGATTAAAAATATTGGGTGAAATTGAATTTATCGACAATCGAATTGAAGATTTTTCAGTTTGTCCGATTAGAGATTTTTAGTCAATTAGTTTTCAATTAAAAATTGACCAACGATAGAAACAGTTCACGATTTTAAGTCAATGCTCGTGAATATACCCAGACATTTGATGTAAATTTTGCAGCAACTTTACGAAAACCTAGATCACGGCGTGCGGCAACTGTGTGTCTTTTACGAGTCCTCTTTTGGCACTCTTATTTATGTAATTGAATAATGAAATTATGTTTCGGAAACAATAAGTAAATTTTACACATTACTGCCACATTCGATGAGTTAAAGTTTGCGTAAATTTTATCTAACATTTGCAATTTACACTCGTGACAAATGACTGCTGTTAATATTGTTAGTGTTGTTGTTTATATTGACGCATACAGTGAATCAGAAATGTCTGACTGGGCATTTGAAAATGCGAGGAAAAATATCACACGATATTTCGAGTCGAATCAAAGTGCCTTTCTTTTCTTCCACCCTCAACGTAGCTGCCGATTGCACGCGCGCGCGCGATCTTCCGCGCGCCCACGCGACACATACACTACAACACACGCACGCACACACACAAACACTTTTTCTAATGAGCCGCACTGATCATTGGACTTCCATGTCGCACTTTGCCGGCCGACGGACGAAACGGACACCGCGGTGTGTATCGCCTAATTTCGCGCGACGAATAAGCGGACGACGTATACGTATGTATAGGGTACCGATCGTGGGATGGAGGGTGTGCGGAACATTCCCACCTCGCCGTGATCGAGACGACTCGGCCGCGGGCGTAGCGCGATCGTCGTTATCGGACGTGACGAGTGACGATATTAAATTACACAACGTGGGGCGACGTTCGGGGAAGTGGGACAGGCAACTTCGTTAGGGTGGATTCGACCGATGTCTCACGATCGACATATCAATATATTAATGTCTAGTTGTGTACGTAACAGGTGTGCCAAGCGCGGAGGAAAATTGCGAGTGTAAGTACCAATCGCGTCGATCGTTGTACGTCGATGAGCACTTTGTAGTCTGAACAAAGTGAATTGCTACGAATTGGATGTAGAAGAGAAACGAAATTCAAAACAAAGAGTAATCTGAAATGTTCTGTTTAAAGCCCGATCTTAATTTTGAACCTAATCGAAGCATCTATTGATGATCTCTAATTGACTCCTGCAGCATTCAGAAAAAACTAGTTGAAAGAACCATAATTTAACCAGAAATCATGGTCGATCTTGGCGCCAACCATAATTCTATAGTAGTTCTAAAGAGTGAGATTCTAGTTATAGTAACAAAAGATTAGGATTGTGCTGCAACCTGCAGCATGATCGATTGATACCCCCAAACTTTTTTGTAAAGTTGAAACTACAGTGCAGTAATATTATTGATCTACTTAGTAGAAATATAATTAGTTGAATCTACTGAAAATTATTTGCAGAATCGCAAGTAATTATTTATTTATATCAACGAAATTTTTTAATACATCAATTTGATATCTCTTTCTTACAATCATGTAGAACAGTATGTGATTGCAAGGAAGATATATTTAATTAATATGAAAACAAATTTAATTGATGTAAATAAATAATTACTTGCGACCCCGCAAATAATTTTTAGTAGATTCGATTAATTATTTCTCTTTGTGCAAGTAACAAAAGTTATTTTAATCTTCTGTTTAACCATAAATATGGAACTAACAACCAGGAAAATTAAACCTTATGATTATAGTTGATTTCACTAGTCACTTTTCTGTCAGTTTATTCTAATAAACTCACAGAGTTTAATGGAAGAATCTCCAAATCACGTACGCGTAATTGTGAGAGTTAAAAAAGAAATGTGGTGAATCTCGCGTACAACAATCGTCGCGACGATTTTTCTCCGTGCAATCGGTCTGTACTTTTAGCCGGAAGAACGAGGGAGTTTGACGAATTTCAGCTAAACGGTGGAAGGACCCATGCGCGCGGGGAAACGTCATTGCCGGTTCTCGTAAAGATTTCCTTTCGCACCGGGTGTCGGCGCTCAGCGTCTAACGTGCGCCCCTTTTCGACGCACTTTGCCGGGGCGATAAATCGAGAACTGGCATGCCCATTCATATATCACCGGCCACCGTTAAATATCGCGCCGCGAAGCGAAAATGAAGAGCGGTCGGGCGTTATTCGTGGACCCCACTGTAAACGCTCGGTAACAGACGGGATGTATGTATTGTACGGTCGAACAGCTGGAAGTCACTCGTTCGAGTGGACGCCTTGTTTCCGCGCGGGGAGAGCACTGCGTTCCTTTCCACGTGGAGCGATCCGAGACGCGCGAAAAGTATACGATCGAGATTCCACGATGATCCGCGCCACGTCGAGAGTCGCGATGAAAATGGTAGCGAGGAATATTTATCGACGTCACGATAATAATTGCGACGAGTATCCATCGTGAAACTGCAGCGGCAGGATTGTTATATCGCGCGTTTCGGAAACTCTGCGCTCGATATCCTACGCTTTGAATTACCAATGCCATCAAGTATCGCGGTTTCGAAGACACGGATGCGATTTACAATTCGTCTCGATTTAACTCTTGACATTTCTACGGACGAGGAATTAAATCGAGCCCGACTTCTGATAATTCGTCTCTTCGAAATCGACCGGACACGATTATGGTTCGAGAGTCAATTGGTACATCCACCGGGTTAAATCTTCCGATTAGATCTTTGATCGGCGAATTTGACTCGAAAATCACCAGGTTTAATCGAAGAATAAGAACAAGTTAACTCGCGGATTGATTTGTTGACTCCGTTAGTGTCTATACGCTGATGAAAAAATGTAGTTCAATTAACTAAATATTGTTAGTAGACTCCTTCGGTTAACCCAAATGATATTTTTAGTGAATTAGTGAAGCGATATTTGATTCATTCGATTAATGCAATTCCAACATACATAGAATTTGTTGAAACCTTTGTTCGTTCTAATAAGATGTTTGATTAAGTTAAAGTAACATGCACTCGAATTAAATTAAACGTTAATTTCTTTCCACTAAACATATTTATCGAAATCTCTGGAATCGAATTGTCGATGAACCTATCCAATGTATTTTTTCGTGCTGATTTCGAAAACCGTATGTATATGAAAAAAATTTTTTCAAAGATCAAGATATCCATAATGTTTTACGAAAAATTTTGTCACGCTGATTCCGAAAGTTATGTATATATTGAGGAAATCTCAAAGGAACATTGAAATATCGATCATTTTTTGCGGAAAAAAATATTCTCATACATAAAATCACCGATATCTTATATTTCCTTTGAAATATCAATTTAGATACCGTGTTTTTCATAATCAGCACCAAAAAAACATATAAGACAGGGTGGTCGAGCAATCGATTTCAGAGATTTCGATTTTTGGCAGACATCGCTTCCCAAGAGAATTAAATTTCATCGAATTAGACATTTCTTCCGATTACCGAACGATTATACGAAACGCGGTATAGCGCTATACCTGTTGGTAAAATCGGCCCTAACTGTCTCCAGTTCGTACCTTTTAGTTACATCAGCAATTACTTCACTCTACAAAACTTGACAAATACCTGACAGCCAAAATGACCACATTTTGCCGAGTCAAGTAATTTCTTTCCAGTCATCTCCATTTTTGTATCATCGTTGATACACGTTCTACCCTTCACTTTTCCATTTTCCGGTTCCCTCGATTTCCTTCCGTTCCAATCGGCACGTTATGCTCTCCGCGCGCGTGCGCGCGCCGTCAACCACCGCCGTCGCCAAGAGTCCGAACGATACGTACTATATGAACGACCGCGATCGATCACGGGAGAGGAGACGTACAATTAAACAGAGGCACGCGGACACGAGATGGGGGGGGGGGGGGAAGAAGATGAAATCGTGTATGATGCATTCCGCAACGTATAATCATAGTTTTGCTACGAGGCAAAGAATCCTGTTGCCATTGTAATACGAGACGAAGTCGAGAAAAAAAAAATTCGTTACTAACCGTACTGTAATACAGAAAGATAAGTCGTGTAAGGACCTATAAAAAGTAGGATAATCGGGCCGACGGTGTAGAAAGTGAGAGCGAGGAAGAAAGAGCGAGCGAGTGTGTGTGTGGCTGTGTGTGTGTGCGTGCCTGAGCGATTGAGAGAAACGAGTGCCGCAGGAGATAGAGCCGGTGTTGGGTCGGACGTCCCTTATTTCGTATCGCAGCGCCACCGCTACACGGTAGGATCCCCACCGCTCGACTCTTACTCCGATTCCTCGACGGGTAGGGCTTTCGTTCGACTTCGGATGGTGCGTTGCGCCCTTTCGCCCCGCGAAACGTATCGTCGCCCCTTTGTTCACTCGCGCGTATCATGTTTGACAAAGGTGCGACGGTACTCGCGCAACGGAACAGCGATAAGGAGCGCGACGCACCTGTACGACGTCTGGAGACAATGCACAGTGAGACGCGAGCGTAAGACGAAAGACGAAAGCTCGTTACCGTAACGTACGGACATTTGTTTTCCGTCTACCGCGCTTACGACCAATTGAGCCGAGTTAAGTTTTTATTGTAGATTTATCGATTTTTACGTTCAGCGTCATAACAGCTGTATGCAGTATAAGTTACAGGCTTTTCAGAATTAACCGGAAACCCTGTAACTTATACTGCGTGTGGTTGATGTGACGCTGGACCGTGGAAATTAATAAATCTGTAACAAAAGTTTAACTCGACTTGAGTTTCTGTTGCAGCGAAAAGCTCAATTATTGTAGATCGACGTTGACGAAAACAACAACGCGGTCGTCGAAGCAATCTCGTTCCCTCAAAGTAGAATTACGCACGTCCATTCGATAGCATTCCTTGTAGGGGTTCTAAACGCGTTATGCCAATAATATAGAGGTGGACTAATTGTATAAGATATTGGACCAGATTTGGCACCATTAGAGATAGGTATAAGGAGTTTAGCCGGGACTGACTATTTAATCCACCTCTACAGCATTAACGAATAGGTTTCTCGTGTGATAAATTGAACGACGATCCCTTTTCATTTGTGTCTCCAATCGCGAGAACAATAGTTCTGCTGGAAGACGTCGTTCGAGTAGCATACTACCGCCTTCGAAGTTTTACGATCGTCAATCGATTGCCCGCGCCAAGGGGGTACACGTGTATCATTGTACGATTACAAGGGGCGAATTTTTGTTTAGGACGTCTCGCGCGGTTTGCAACTTAGATAGGGTCGACGTCGCGGCTTCGAGCGAGTTAGAAATCGCCACGTAGACGCGCGGAATCGTGAACCGGAAATAGGGGACGTTCGAAACGCGCACCTCGGAAGTGACGAGGAGGGGTGTGTAATATTCGACAACGCGTGCGACCGCTCGTGGATCGAGCCGACCGCTTTCAAGTGATATATTTAGATATTACGATCGACATTAACATTAAATTAATGTAATTATTAAAATTAACATTTGTTATTATTGAGGTTTTCAATAATTTGAGCCACATTGAATATATAAATATTGAATTATAAGTATTATACATATATTCATATATAAATATATATATGGAGATACGAGGAGACGACGAGCCGGCGATGGGAGATGATTTAAAAAAGAAAACACGATAAATACCGCTCACACTGAAGATATAAAAAAAAATTGACGAAGTCGGGGAGAATCATTCGTTACGAGAATAAGGGAAAACAAAATACACGTGTCGTGGGAGAGAACTAATGTTACTATGTATATGAATGAACTTTGACTATGACTTTAGGCTACTTAGTAGGCTTAACAAATTTGTATGAGGGCTGTACGCGGCGTGGCCTACCGCGCTGCGCCGGCCAATCAGAATCCGTTTTATTAATTAATTAATTAATCGATAACTTATTTATATAGTGTTGAGCACTGTTTTAAGTGCTTTTCATTTTTTGGCTGTGTGAAGCTTCAACTAAATAAAAAGTAATTATTATCGAGATTTATTGGCTTTGCGTAATCATTCTCAAAATTTCTCCGAGGTAAAAAGAAAACGTCGTAATTAATACGGTACGTAGGTGAATTTAAAAAAAAACAGAGTTATATACTACGTAGAGCGAGCGAGAGATAGAGAGAAAATGGGAGAGCGAGAAGCGCGTTGTGCGAGCGAGGGAGTATCGCGAAAGAGGGAGGGAGAGAGAGAATGAGCGAATGAACCGACGCGAGAGAGAGAGCGAAACATTTTAAATAACGTCGTAAAAACTCGTTCGGTATGTTATGAATTCCGCGTCTACGTTTGTATGCATTTTAGAGAACTTCAGATATTATATTCTTAACGGTACTAGCTCAGATAAACATCCTGCCGAGTTGCCCCGGGTTATGCTAAGAGCCACCTGGCACACCGTACACATACAGCGACCAGTTGCATGATACAGCAGCGTTACGTGCCCGTCGTATAACGTACTAGGTATGTACCTACATACGAGGAAACGCTCCGTAGATACGATATACACGCATAATATTGTATACACGAATTGTGTATACGTATACGTATGTAGGGCCCCATTTATTCGTCCGAAAGAAAGAGCGCAAATGGGCTAATTTTTTCAAAACATCGAGCTTCGAATTTCTCGTCTCGCGATGCTTGTACACGCGTACCTCGTAATCGTAAAAAAAAACTAACGGTTCGAATGTGAAACCGCATTGAAAGCGACTGCCGATAGGGGTCGCCCGCACTACTTTATCCGTAGGGTAGGCTACTTTACAACCGTTCATTCGGAACTCGATAAGCCAAGTCTTGCGGCGATAATTCCACTGGCTGTACTCGGCGTGCGCGCGCTGCGAGCCGACGCGAGTACGGTCAGAAAGATTCGCCGCTGTGTGTGTGTGTGTGTGTGTGAGAGAGAGCGTATATGGCGGTACGGCCACATTCTGTAACGGTTTAACCGAGATTATCCATATGATTGCCCGTTCAACCTTCGTGAATCTCATTCGCCCCCGCTTACTTGATTATCGCGTCTCGATACCTACTTCTTTTTTGCGTTCACTCCGCGATCCTACACATATTGCTCTCGTACAACGGGACGGGGAAAAGGGGGGGGGGCCTGACCGCGACGCCGCGAGGCAGGTGGACGGACGGTTTGCGAATTAGACGGCGGGAGACGTCCCACGTGCGCGCGATCGTGCTTTCTCGACGAGGTTTCTTTTTTTTTTTCAGCGAACGACGCAAAACGCACGATCCCGACTACTCGAAAGCGGGGTATAAAGAATGTCGGGTAGTTTCGTTCGCAGGCCAGGTACCAAGGCACTCAGGGCAACGATATATCGATGAATTTATTTACACGAGATGACGCTCTAGGTTATTTGGTTGTGTACGTCGTATAAATTTGTGCGTATTATACATGTAACTACGTTAACGTATAGACCTTTCGGGGCTACATTACTAGAGTTACGAGGCTCGTAGGTAGGACCCTACATATTTCCCCGTTGCGCGACGCGCTCGTGGCCGTGTTCCGTCAAATTCAGGCTTGTGTGTGCGGCGAGGGTTTGAATGACGCGATCGGCCGGAAGTACCGACGAAGTCAAGATTCTGTATGAAAAACTAAGATCGTCCATTCGTCGGCCGAGAGTAGCGATCTTCGTTCCGAATCTTATCGTCGAACACGCGCGGGAAGGCCACTTTCGACAGATCCGAATGTCGAAGTTCGTCACGGACTTGTCGGAAGTCGCCTTCGCGCCAGACCGGAAGCGTTTCGATCTTCGGCGTTGCACTGAATATTTCGGCCAACCTTTTTATTCTACTTATGTACCATTTACCCGAAACAGCGTCGGACGAAAATGCGTACACGGGTCAGACGCGCGAGCGCGCATCGCGTAGCATCAGTAAAGCGTTCTCTAATATAGGAAGCGGAAGCCCGTTTGACGTGGAGAGTGAAAGGGAAGCCAGGAATCGCGTGCATGAGGAGGCGAGAGAGCGTATGCCACTTGCTGGTAGAAGCAGCATCGAGCATTTCCAATAATACCAACACCAATAATACTCCTAAAACAAGCTAAACGTAAAGGACTAAATGTTATTTAAAGGAATAATTACGTACGTACGAACATGCATACTTATCATTTAACTAACACGACTAATTCGAACATTACCTACCTATTATGATTATAAATATCAGTTAAAATTATCTCTACCTATCGATTAGCTGTATACATTAAGGCAGTCGTATAGTAATCGTATAGTCTATTTGTTAATGTTTCAGATATTTTATTAAATGTTGATATAATGTATGACGACATTCCTTGTTTGTGACGAAACCCCGCATATAGTCTTACAGCTGCTCCACCCGCCTCACGGCGGACACAATAAACGTAACCGATCGTTCGGCCGCGAACCGGGATCGCAACCAGACGTTCTACGACAGTTCCCTACGATGCCTTCGCACAATCGAATCGGCAATCCGCGCTGCGTATTCGCGCCAAACAGTGTTTCGAGAGCGTTCATATTTTTTATTATACACGTCCCCCACTGCGCTTGTCAACGACTATCGATGATGGATTTCTTATATTCGTAAAGAGAACAAATGTGACTGACGAAGCGAGGAGAAAACAAAACACCTATCACTACCGTTCGCGGCATTTTCCATAGGCGATAGATTTCCGACGTCGAGCCGGGTCCGAATCGGCGAGCGGAAGCGCTCGCGCGCGCCAGCGGATGCGATTTGCCGCGCGCGAATCGTCAAACGCTTCTGTGAGCGGGAGGCGAATCGCGTTCGGAGGCATTCTCGAACGTTTTTCATCGCCGCTCCGAGCCCGACTTCGCGAGTGTGTTGCGAGTACGATGGGAAGAGCGCGAATGTACGGATCGTGTTGAATTATCGAAAGAATTGAGACGCGCGTGAAAAGATTATTCCTTTCCTCCGGGCTATGTGTGTGCGGCGTAAAGAGAAACTTTTGTATGGAAGAGATTGTACTTTCGTATCAGCCGTTGCGTTCAATTCGTAATTTGCGAGCGGCCGATTTCACTCTACTCGATATTTTCGTACGGGGATGAGGCGATGCGATTTAGTTTCCCACGACGTGGCGAGTTTGAAAAAATGCGACGTCGCTGCAGAGGTTTTTTTACTTTCGAGAGACGCGGGGCGCGCACACTGTGGTGTCCTGAGAGTGGGACACCGTGGAGACTAGACTGTAGACGTTCGTATTCGCCTCAAATGATATGGTTGTGAGTACTCGATGGATTCGGCGAGTGATTCTGGTATCGATTCTTATGAAATATTATATCGTTGTCGAAATGTCAAAATCAAAGTAGATACCGGAAGCTACGAAGAGTTCATCGCGCGTTTACTACAGCTGCGTGACGTCGAAACGCAAGAAAGACAGTCGAGTAGAGTGAATTTGGAAATGACAAGAGAGAGGCTGGATTCAGAGCAAAGCATCTCGCTAGATCTTCTCGTCTGATGATACGAATAAAAATACGTCTCTTGAATTTTTTTATGAGGAATGTCTCGCGTGATGCTTGGTTCAAACACGAATCCAACTGAGGATCGCAACGTATCATCGAAGAGAGATTATTATTGATTTTTCTGAAAAATGTTGACGATGGAATTTAAATATTTAAGAGGACGAAAAAAAAAAACTTAAAAGCACTTCTCACGAAACATAGGTATGAAATTAATTTGCACTGTAAAATACAAAATATATTCTTTCGATGATTATCTAGATTTTTTAAATTCGACGCATCTTGTTTGTTTAATCAGAAATCCTCGATAATCTTTCATCGGTGATCCTACGGGTACTTTTTGTTTCAACGTAAAAAGACATTGGGATGTTGCACCGTTGTTGCGGGATTTAAAAAAATAGTTCATATCGGACGTCATATCAGATCCCACACAATGTTAAGACAATATGTAATTCTCAAAAAAGAATAATATCAGCAATATTGTCGAGGATTGTTTTCAATGAATTTGTTAATCGTCGCAACGTCGCGCGAAGCTGGATCGCGGGACGTTTCCGAAATCCGTCGGTATCCGAAAAGAACCACCCGCTTGAAAAATCGCGCGCGGCTTGAGAAGGGCGATTCGTATCAATAAAAAAAAGAGCCGATTTCTCGATTTTACGTTCCCAATACGACGAAATACGCGCGCGCATACGCTTCATTGATTAAATCGCCCATCGCGAATCGTGCGCGAACGCTCGCCCCGCATCCAGCTTGCGAGACTTTTCGTCCTGTCGTTCGAAGGGAAGGATAGAGATCCGCGTAATGATGTATCGTATGTACATACATAAACCTTAAGGACGCCCGTACCGGTCACTTTTTACGGCGAGAAATGAGAAAGAAATGGCGCAAGATCATCCGGTAATTTATTAAAAAAGATAGAAGGCGTTGACACACGTGCGTAAACCATTTGAGATTTTTTCTTCTGCAATTGTAAAACAAAATTGCTAAAATGGCATTCATCGTTTGTAATGTTTTATAAATAAATTGGCATATCAATTTGAACAAAAAAAAATCGAGACTTCACTTGAAAACAAATTCTCATTCTCATCGACGACGCTCTGCTGGATTGGAGCGGTAGTCATATCGTTAGCGTATAAGTCTGTATGTGACGATGTTAATTATTGTAATATAAAATTACTAAGTAGGAGCATATCAAACTGTTTGTCTGGTATTACTGGGCATGCTTTAATAGATTTTTTTATATAACAAAACATACGTTCGATTTTCTTTCTTAAATTTCAGACCCGATCGTTCGCGACAAATCGCGGTTTAATTAGGGAGCGCGATCGCACTTTGACAAATTTATCTTAATTTTTCACCTCTGCGGAGTGTTTTGGGCCCTTCCGTCCAATACGCCATGTACCGTTATTTAATTTTGCAACCTACTTAAAATAAAATTGTTAATGCTGAAACTGTAAGTGTAAATGTATATACTGTAAGTTCATCCTTTGCTATATATACATATATACATATATATACACATGCCAATACGCTCGCGATTACGGCGGTACCATTTCGATCATTACATTTTGGCGTATCATGCGACAATACTTGTGCGCGGTATTGCAATCACGTATCTTTTAGTATTGTACATACGAGTTTCTTTTTTATTTTTACATTCAGTAGTTATTAAGCTTGTTTGCAAGAGTGAAAGAAAGATGTTTCTACAAATACGGCTGATTCTAAGATTATAGAAACATTTTTCAAGAAGAGTGAAATCTAGCGACACCGTTGGGTTGTTTAGAACCAATAAAATCCCAGTGGACCGATTATGCCTCTGTCGTAATAAAAGTAAGTTAGCATCGACGACCACGTTCTACTTCTGTAGCTCTCGTCGTTAATTTCATTCCGTTGCTTTCGCAAGACGTTTCGTGGTGTTAAGCGCTTTTGGAATTTTTTTTATTCGGACGCGTAATGCTTTCTTAAATTACACAGGGTAAGTAGTCTAAGAAAGGGAGAAATGTGAAAAGATGGAAATAAAGGATATGAAAGTCTTACATCGGTTTTTCGACGTACTGGCGATAAATCCATAAATTCACACAACACATTTATTCACGAAAATAAATTATTGACGGGGTTTACTCCGTTAAATCCAATTTTGTTTTATTTTTATCATAGTACAAGTAAATAGAATAAAAGAGAGAGTAAGAAATGATAAATCATATTATCATCATTTCCTCGCAATGTTAGACAACTGTTCACGTATCTTGGTAAAGTCATCCAACAAGGTATTTAGAGTCACCGAGGGAAGGTCAACCGTTATATGTTTCTTTTTAGGTTCACCACCTTCTTCCATGGGAGGCTCCTCTATCTGAAAAAGAAGTACATTAGTACCACACGGATTAATCGAATGATAAAGTAAAAAGAGAGTATAAACTGAGGAACATAACTTTATAAAATTTAGGGAAGATCTGCTTTGAACAAACTTCAAATTTTTCTTTGGGTATTCTTCATTTCTCGCGTGGGGCTTCTTCATACTTCAATTCACTAATTTGCTTTTCTTCAATAAACATTTTTCATTTCTCCGCCCTACTTCTATTCAAGGTACGTATCATGGTAGAGAATATTTCACGTAAATTTGAAACAATTCTGTCATGTTCGACAAACGCGTCAAACCTTTTAGGAAACTCTCGCAGTATCTCTCCGAGTAATCATTTTTCACGTATCTTCAATTAATCGGGGGCAAAAATTAAAATCAGAAATTTACCGTCATCCGAAGAAGACATGTGGGCGATTTTGAATCCATGGATGTGGAGTTCAAACTCTCGTTAATTTGGTAAGAAGTTTCCACGAGCCTTGCTGGCGTCACACTATTCATTGTTATGTGAACATGTATGCACTGACGCGCACTACGGTATTTGCTACGTAAAAGTTCACAAATCACAGTATTATTTATAAAAAAAAAAAGGTTCAGGTATCGGGCAACTATTCCACCGACGCTGTTATGAAAACATTTAACAAATGAACATTTTAGCGACACCTTTCGGTACCCCGTTTTTTTAAGATGGCGCTAGGTAGTTGCCGAAGAGGCAAGTGACAGTTCTTGATATCGAACAACTCGAAGAGGTTATAGTGCACAATCTGTCAGATTGACGTTGAGTTCGGAATCTTGATTAAAATTGGTCAAAATCGGTGTTCATCTAAAAAGTGTCCTATCTACCAATAACAATTTATATTTTAAATGTCTACCTATTATTTAAGACTAGAAGACTGTACCCACTTGATATAATTATTTTCTTCATCGTAAAATACACCTTTTATTCCTGTAACTTCCTTCCCATTCTGATTAGTTGCAACGTCGTTTGCCAGAGAGCAAAATGGTTGATTTAAACAATACCAAGGATCACGATAAAGATCACGGGCCGAATATCGAATCACGGTTTCGAGCCAATAGTTACGAAACTGTCGCCTCCACACCGTCGTCGTCTTCTGATTACATTACCGGCGATGCGGATGACAGTACCTCCAGCAGAGCCACAGTGCCTTTTACTTTAAAGTCTGTTGAGACTCAGCTCGTAATTTCAAAGGTACTTCACAAATTGCTTCTTACGAACCAATTGTCTGAAGAGTAGTTCGTGTTGCAAATGACAAAGATAATCGCATTTCCCGAATTATTCCTGAATATTAAAATATTTTAAAGGATGCAACTCAGCAAGACCTTCAGGAAATGGTGCAAAAGTGCAAGCAGATGATATTAGAAAGCGCGGAATGTTCAGAGGAGAGAAAGTGGTTGGTGAGACGATTGATCGAACTTCGTCTGCGTGCCCAACAATTGAGAGAGGCTTCGGATGAGACGCTTTTGGAAACACGCGTTATCATGGGGCATCATTTGGTACCACAGAAGCATCATATCGTTACTTCTGGTCCTATTTATTGCGATCACTGCAGTACTACCATTTGGACGGTGCTGCAGTCTTGGTATTTATGCAGTGGTAAGTTTATCTAGTTTAACACTATTTCTACAACAATTTTATGTATACCTATTTCGACCAAAAGGTGTCTTTTTTGACACCTTTGCGCTTGAGTGCAAATAATTGTCAAAACTGTTGGGATTTCAAATTATCAATTAAATATAGATAATTTGAGCAATAGAATAGGAACAATAATTTAAAAATATTACCTTCTTTATTTTTTAATTTTTATTAATTGTTGTAGGAAAAGTCAAAAAATTAATTGTGGAGAAACCATTAAACTCAGAGAATAATTTTACGTTAAAATTTGGAAAGTGTCTTTTGACACCTCTTGGTAGAAACAGTGTTAAATAACATAAATGTAACATCATAAGCGGTTGTACTCTGTGAGAAATAGAATATCATTTGATTCCAATCGAAGACGCGGAGTTTTCTATTTTCAGACTGCGGATTTTGCTGCCACTGGAAGTGCGTTGATAACATCTGCAGAGTGTGCATGCACGTTGTAGCGAGCGAAGCTGGTGGATACACGTATACAAAGGATATTTGCCCTGAACGAGGACTTTCTGCACAGAGTTACCGTTGCGCGGAATGCAATATAAAGATAACATTCAGTAAGTATCGCTATTTCTACTTATTCATTTTTGGAAAGAACGTTCGCGATGTTAGAACTAACGCTTCCGCCGGAAGTGTTCCATGTGTAACGCTTTTTCTCATTACAAGCACTTCCAAAAGGATTGTCACTATCCTGTTTTGGTAGTCCCTTCAAATATGCAGGTAAGTATGCAATAGTTACGAATGATGTAACTACGCGATTATATGCTTGCTAGTGGCATTGACTAATTGGGATAATTACACGATCCCGTTCCTGTGCTACTACATGATTCTATTGTTCAACTATCACAGTGTACTTTAACTTTTCTCTCTTACTTTATTTAAGGGCTCTCTGTCAACATTATTGCGGTTGGCAGTATTAAAAAAAGTTCGCGAAAAAGTTCTCAATTTTGCTGCGCACTATTCATTCTAATATATTTCACTGCGACGTTTTGTTATCACGCAATGTTATTACTCAGGGCGTGGATGACGCAGTGGCAGACCGTTTCTCTAACATAGAGAGAGAGAGAGTCAATATTTCGTTTCAGACCTTTCGCGCGAGTGCTGCATGTCACTCATAGACGTAGTGATCAATTTTTGTCTCTGATTTGAATGACAATAACATTTAGGAATAATATACTCCTCAGTGTTACTATACCAATGAGTTTCACTATTTTACCGAAAGCGAGATCATTCTCAAATGTCGCGCGAGAAGTTTCTTCTACGGATTTTACAAAATCCCTAGAACTGAGAGAAAGCCCTTAACGCGCTATCAAAGAATTAATTTTTTTTATAAGCCGAGCATTAGAATGCGCTTACATTCTAATAAGATATTTCATTCGTATCGCGGTTCTATCGATCAAATCCGTGTCACCGCATCGTTTGCAGATGCTGCATGGGTAGAACCACGTCTCTGCGATTACAGTGGTTTGTACTACTGCCAGCGGTGTCACTGGAACACTAGCGCGGTCATTCCAGCGAGAGTAATCAGAAATTGGGATATGGAACCGCGCCGCGTTTGTCGCGCCGCCGCGCAACTGTTGTCTATTATCGAACAGCGTCCAGTATTACCTCTAGAGGAATTGAATCCAAAGTTGTTTTCGTTGGTGCCAGACTTGTCACTAGTGAAAGTAAAATTCTGCTGTTATATAAAAGCTTTATAGAAACATTTCTTCTTGCGTTTACGTTATTAATACTGCTCCGCTTTATTTCTCAGAAATTGCGAGAGGAATTGCAAATGATGAAACGGTATTTAGTATTCTGTCCCGAGGCGAATAGTCGGGGGCTTCCTTGGAGGGCAGGAATACGCACGCATTTAGTAGAAAGTTCGTCGTCTTATTCCGTCAAAGATCTCGGCGATCTTCAAAGCGGTGTTTTGTTGGAGGAAATACGTTCGGCTTACGATATCATGAATAATCACATCACCAAGCAATGCGAACTCTGTAAAGGGAGGTGAGTTGATTGACGACGACTTTAAACCCGCCGATGATAATTACAACTTTCTTCGTTTTCGTATAACAGAGGGCATCTCTGCGAAATTTGCGGAAATGATGAAGTGATATATCCATGGGAAGCTGGTGCAATTAGATGTCAGCAGTGCTCTGCTGTTTATCACCGAGCTTGTTGGGCCAAGCTTAATCATTACTGTCCAAAATGCGTACGGATTGAGAAGCGGCATGCCAGGGAATCCCAGAACGATGCCGATTTGGAGTGCGCGGTGGATAATAAAAACGAGAACCTTGAACTTGATATCGCAAAGCAGCAATCTGGAGTTGCTACGCTTGAGCGCAACCTTATTATTACCTAAGATGGTCCCGGCCAAATAGGCGCGATAGCATTTTGTTGTAAATTTACCACTTTTAAACGTAAAGATGATGAACCACATCATTCGTATATATTTTTAGTACTTACAAAAAAACCTGTCCGTTGAATCAAACGCGCGGGATATTTGTATATTACAGATATTTTACATTATTGTATATCAGATTCATATATTTCTTCATTGAACTTTCACTGATGATAAATTAACAAAAATTATACTTTAAATCTATAATAGGTACGCTCTACTATATAGATCGAAGTTGTATTTATTGAATGAATGTACTCAGAATGTTAAAAAATATGGTTGCATCCTAATCTTTATTTATATTATGGTTATGTATATAAATATATCTATATTTATCATTTTAATTGCCAGATTATATTTTGAGTTGAACTATGTTTTATACTGTAACCAAATATTTTTGTTATGTAAATCGGAGTTATGGAAATTAAAAAGAATTGAATATTGACCATATTGACTTATTTTTTAATTTGGAATCACAAACTTGGGTATAATGAATATCTAAGGTAAGTCAGCATCGCCACAATGAGAAGTTGATAATAATTTTCTAATTCTATCATTTAGATTAAAATTTAAAGCAGCGTCTATAATTGTTGCCGATTTAATTGGTTGAAAAAATTATTAGAATGCACCTGCTCGATTTACTATAGGACATTCAATATACGGAAGCCTTAGAGTAGGTAATGCGATATTTTACAGAATATTCAGAGATGCATCGTATTTTTTTTATGGAACGTTTATTATTTAGCGTACCAGGTACAGCTTGAAATTTTTTTAGTTCAATAGCATACATACAATAAATAACGTCATTATATAACTTCTACATTAATTAAATATGTAATGACCTTCTTTCACAATGCGGGAAATACATTAAGCACATGTTTCGCCCATCAATCCAGCTTTATCTCAACGTTCTGCTCTATAACTCTTTAAAAGCTTGATGGAGCAGAACTGCTGTCATGGCACGGCTACAATTAGTTATTGTATTTATTATAATCTATTCAAACTCTATAAACGGTGAGAGCTTCGAACAACGTGGGAATAAGTCGCTGCAAAAACGTCAAAGGAGTAATCGTTATCCGCGAGGCAGAGGAATATTGCGGGACAACGCAACCAGCTTGTTGTCAACTATATCTGAAGAAAATGCAGCTCCGAATTCGTCAGAGGTAGGATGATAATAATATGCATTCTAGCTATAGTTTTTTAATGCGCTCTATCCATTTAGATCCGTTTTTTAATGTGTAGTGTAGCGCTGGATTCTCCGCTTTTTTAGTCCTTGGCGTGAAATTCTACTGAGTTTTTTGGTTGTTGGATTAGCTAATACATATTACTCCACCTCGACGTGTAACGTTATCAATATATTATGTAGAATAAATCGAGGCGAATCGGATCATGGATCTATAATTCTTAAATCGTTGTGAAAATGAGCATTTCGATTGTTCGCATTACTTCATTGAAGAGGAACGAAATAATATGAATGATCAAAATTCTAATTTTCAACACGATTTAAGAAATATGAATTTATGATCCGACTCGCCCTGTGATCCGATTTGACTCGGTCTACCCTAATGAGAGAAATGATTAATATAGAAATGCAGAACACTAATCATTTATTCAATAAATACAGGATATTATGAGAATTGTTACTCGACAACAATCAGAAAATACGCCAGGTTCTAGAGACGGCATTCTCTACAGGATTAGCGAGCGTTTGAGCGCGTTACTCGCGCTAGATCAGCAGCAGCTCAAACGTTTCGAGTCGCTTGAATACAGGTATTTAATCACATAATGCAGAGCTGAGATCTACTCGAGAATTATGCAAGATTTAGTTTTCAATCTCATAATTTTTCACTCGGTATCCTCAACTAAAATCGTTTCGTTACATCGAGAAAACAGTTTATTTATAGTTAATACATATTTGTTTGAATATGGCAGAAAAGATATTTTATTAGACCAAAGAAATATCCGTTGACCATTAGGAAAATTTATTTGGCACAATTAAATCTTTCGAGGCAACTGTTTGAATGAAATAATAATTTAAAAAATTAACGTATACTTTCTCGTCTTAACGAAATATTTATTTCGCCATATTTAAAATTATACTTATTAACTATTAATAAAGTGTTCTCTCGATGTAGATATACAAAATTTGAAGTGCAAATGCAGGAACGCGCGGAGAGCATTCGAAATGAACTGCGTGAAATTTTGCGAAAGGTTCAGCAGTTCGATTGGCAAAGTGAAAAAATAGAATCCACCGTAGATATGATCAAAGAGGACACAGCTTTTGTCAGGCAAGGTTTGGAGCAATTGCGCGCTTCAATGAGCCAAGGTACATCAAACTTAAATTTTTTAAATTTATTTGCCTTTGAATATTACGCAGTAGGGGGGGGAAACTCGGATGATTCCAAATGAAGAGTGGACTTGAATAAGGGGCTAAGTACCAATGGAGATATATCGCATCCCTTATGCCAAAAGATCGTATACGCCAATAATAATAATAATATGGTCGATAAAAAGTATTTCTCTAAGTACCAAAAACAGGAAATTATATTTTTTCCTTAAAAAGGGGTTAAACAGCATGCTTCATGTCCTCTAGAAGGGGCTAAGTTCCAAACGAATATTTTGGTACTTAGCCCCATATTCAAATCCACTCTTCAAATACATTGACCGACACTATCAACCATGGACCATCGAGGTATCCTATTCCATCCGACTTTCCCCTATTCATGCTTATTCTTGTCAGTTAATAGCGGCGATAAGTATTTACCGTCACCATTTATGACGGAGCTCCAAGGAAAATTGCAAACGCTGCAAGTGTCGGTACAAATGATACGCTCGTCCATCGTCAATATTGCAAATGAATTGTCAAGTACACAGCACAACGTCTCGGAAATAATGAACGCGACTTAGTAAGTACTGCGCATAACGAATGCGGGTTATAATCGACGCTAAAGATATTCATTGTCTTTCCTCTTAGCGCGACTCTGGCGCACGGTAAACAGTTGCCTACTATAAAGTACTTCAATGCCAAAGTGACCGAACTGAAGAGCGTTCCTCAAACGAAAATATGTACTTTGGAGACTTCGACAATCGACGAAGGCACTTTGTTTACGGATTGTCGAGACGCTCTGAAAAATGGACACGATCGTTCTGGAATTTATAAAATTCGTCCATCCATGTCAATACGTTCGTTTTACGTTTATTGTCAGATGGAAACTCACGGCGGAGGCTGGACGGTAAAATTGCTCATTATGGAACTTTTCGATTTAAAAAATATTTTGAAAATTCAGATTTTATCTTACAGTATCCGAAGGAATTTTAATTACATGTAATTCTACTGTCATAACACGCGATATTCCTCATCGTAGGTCATACAGAATCGCAACGGTGGCACGATAGACTTTTATAAAGATTGGCAAGACTACAAATTGGGATTCGGCAATTTGCTGGGAGAATTTTGGCTCGGATTGCACTACGTTTATATGATGACGAATATTAAAATCCATGAAATTTTAATTGAACTGAAAGATCACGACGGGGTAAAGGTGTATTCCTCGTACGACGCGTTTGCCGTGGGACCGGAAATTGAAGGGTACCCTCTGAAAATCCTTGGAAAGTATAACGGAACATCAGGTATGTGATGTATCCATCGTTATGCGTATGCAAATACTGGACAATCAAATTATTACGCGTACCATAAAATACAATGTACACAGAGAGAACAATTCATTAGTTGTTAATAAATGCAAATTCAAATGCCGTAAAAGTCTTCATAATTTCTGAAAATGTCTGCAAGTCATTTTACAATAATTATAAATTTTCAAAAATTGATCAAATTTTAGAATTTATCAGAAGTATTTCAAGATTTTTCAGAATGCTGTAATATATTTGTCTAAGTTTATCAAAATTTGTTTGAAAAGTTTTTATGCATGAAAGAACGGTGGCTATTTTTGGACATTTCTCTGAGTTTCTTTGAAAAACTCTGATACTTCCCTGAAAATGTTTGAAAGTGTTTAAATTACTAAGGAAAGTCAAACAAAATTAAAGTATCCTAGAATTTTTCAATGCCGTCGTGTACGACTGCTTCTATACGTACCACGAAAATTCGAAGCTGATAATTTTTTCCACGGCGTGCTCGCAGGCGATTCACTATCGTATCACGCGGGGCAGAAATTTTCCACGATGGATTTCGACAACGACAATTGGGCAGAGGGAAACTGTGCCGCATCACACACCGGTGCGTGGTGGTACAACAGTTGCGACACGAGCAATCTCAATGGTCGTTATCTGAACCGAGAACTTCCCGAAGACTACGAGTATCAAGGAGCTTACTGGTGAGATTAAATTAAAAAAAAAGATCATAGGTATATTTCCAAGTTCAATAATTGTAATAATTGTAGGTACGACTGGCACGGGCCGAGTTACGCGCTGATGGAGACCCGTATATCCATCCGTCCAAGAGACGGAATACATTCGAAAACGGAAGAAAAAAAGGCGATTAGGGATGCAATTTTAATCGAGGAAACAACAAGCTCAACAGTACCATTAATCAGTTCCGGTCCTTTTAGGAATTCTACAATATAGAGCGTAGCAGGACGAAAGGAGTATCAAGGCGACATTACTAATAACAAAAATGTTCTGAAACCCGCAGCACGCGGCAAACAACAGTTCGTAAATCTAATTTGTATAAAATATATATAAAACTCTTTTATTTCTTAGTAAATGCCTCTACAATGGAACTGATACTTTCGTAAGTTCCCGTGACGCAACCGAGCAGACCAATCACCAATATCAATACGTCTTTTATAATCGTGTACATTCGAAACGAGGCGTTCTGCCAGCAGACCACCATTTCTATGAGCGGCGGAAACAATAGCGCGAGAGCCGTGCTACTCACGGCCCCGACGAGGGAGATGAACAGGCCCACCTGTGGAATCGCTTCTGCGAGGATGACTGTAAAAAAAGAATTCAAGCGAAGTGTTATACAAATGAACCGCCAAATGGAGCGAATGGATCTTGCTCTAAGAAAATCTGCCTTTCACTACGTCGATTTGTACACAGAGAGAAATAATTACTAGTATCAAAAAAAATTCTTGTTCTTAAATCAGGAACATATTGATCTTAAAAAATGTTTTAATACAGATTTTTAGTCGAAGGATATATGTTATTGACTTAAGAATATCTTTGTTGGAACAAGAAATTGTTCCTGCGCGAGAGAAATAATTACTCGAGCCTATTAAATACATATTTTCTGACACGAAGACAACCATTGCTTGATTCTGGAATTATGTCGTGTTTTTCATCCCAGATACTCACAGGTAACGAGACAGAGAGCCGAACGGAAGCAGATCTCCATGACCGTCGGCCACTTGAAGGGGCCATATCGACTAGAGATTACAGGCCACGTGATGGCGACGGGAACGTAAAATTGCAAAGCATACGTGAACAGTATACTGAGGCAGATTGCTATCTTTATGCACTGGGGTAAACTGCAAAATACATTGATATGGATTAGAATAAAATCCGTCTTCTCTCGAGTGTGGTCTAATTGCACGCCTTATTGTTTCATCGATCAACAAAATAACACTAATCACTAAAACCTTGTTATGTTATGTTCAAAGCGTACCGCATTTAGTACGCACGCACACACTCACACACAAAAGAAAATACGAAAGCCACAAATCGCCAGATTAGAAAAGTCCAAAGCAAATCAGCTATCAAACTAAGCACATCTATAAAGGATATACTTATACTTTGAAATCAAACGGTTGGATTCTCCATGAAATCTTCGTATGTAAGAAAATAATAACGTTGAATTAGTCGACTGGTAATGTTCAAGTAATTCTATTATTTAATATTTGTCTTTTTTTCCGCTTGTTTAGTTACTTCAAAGCTAATTTCTTTGTGGAATGTTTGAGTACGCGCTTCGGGAATGTACGTAACATCTCATCGACATACCGGCTAATTAGCAAGTCGCGCGGACCGAGTTCCCTTTCCGTTGACCGTCAGAGGTGCGAGGAGAGGAAACCCGGTCCGCTGATACCGTCTCGCTACTAGCCAGCGCGTTCGAGAGATACTATGACACCAATTCGGTCTTTAAATAAAACAAATATTGATATTTTTAAATTCAATTTGTAATCTGCATACATATTCAATATCACACGAAAAAGAAAATATCCGACAAAATAATTATTCGCAGAGTTATAAATGCGTTTCTCTCTACGACATCGTGACGTCATTGAAACGTCAGAGAGACGCACTTGTGCTACACGGAAAAAAGTAAATTGTAACATTTACAAAGTTTGCGGTAAAATGCGGGACAAAGCCAATTACATCGAACGCTTGCAACTTCCACAAGTTTTACTATATCTTTTTACTGAAATTGTAGTTATCATAACAAGAAATTGGCCTTGTGGAGTGAGAAACTTACAGCACGATTACGTAACTGCATTTCAAAATGTCATTTTCCAGCTCAGATAAGGCAGAAAATGAAAAATGAAAAAACACGGGGTAAATAATTTTGCTCACCATTTTTGAATCTGCGATAAAAAAAAATTGCTTACAAACCGAATTCTCAAAGCGGACACTCCAACATTCGGATAAAATTGATCGTATTGCATTTGATGAATACCGAAAATTTTACTCGCAGTAGTGGGGTTACGGCCGATCGTGCAGAATCAGGTGAGAGCGTAAATATTTTTAGTAGTTCGCAAGAAAGATATACAAAAGAGTTTATATGTTCATGTGTGAAAAGTGAAGAAGATAAAGTTACTACTCACGTCTCGTTCGAATTGAGATTAAGGGTCACGGATCCTTCCACTTTGTCACCGTACTTCAGATATGCTAAGAAGCCCATAGAAACGCACATCGCGCAAACTATGACCATTCCAACGTTTAAAACCCCCCAAGCTTTGTTGAAGTTGCTGGGCTTTTTCATTTCATTTTTCAAAGGTAACACCTGCGACGGAATAGATGAGATTAATTACGCTCCAAACGAAATGCGGAAACAGGAGGAGCTTGATTCTGCTCAAAGTTAGTAGGTACACTGACCAATGACATGATTTCCTACGATCTCTGTTCCTCGGAACTCATTAGCTGCTAACTCTTTTTCAAAGTGAGGGGACCGTAGAAAATCCATTGGTTAGTGTATAAACTCTGAACAAAATTAAGCTCCTCCTATTTCAGCCCTCTTGGCTGATACACCCTACATATTGTTCGATAAAGTTACGTACTAAACTGATGCCTTCGAAGGAATAAATGACAGTCCCGAAGAAAAGCGGAATTTTATTCCACGGTCCAATATAATCACGCTCCTTGACTGAAGGCAAATCGTGACTCATCATGTACATAGTCGCGATGTAGCCGGCGATCATAAGAATATTCGCTACAGACGTGATCGGCACGAGGTACTTGAGATTCCTTATCCAAGTACTCAACATTACAGGAATCAGGACTACCGCCATGTGAAGACGCTCGTCCATGTTAAAACCATATACGTCTACTACCTACGAAAATATATTGGAAGAGAATCGTTATAAAAAATAGGAGTTTTTTATTTACCGCGAATAATGAACTCATAAAAGAAATTAAATATATCGATTAATACACAGTATTCCGCTAAAAATTGCGAATGTATGGATTAAGAAATGGCCCCAAAAAGTAGCCCAGAAATTAATTACGACTTGAATTTCAATTTAGAAGAGAATCGTTAAAAATATAAGAATTTTTTATTTACCTCAATTAATCTCATAAAAGAAATTAAATATATATGTTAAATTAAATACAGTATTCCGTTAAAAACTGCGAATGTATCGATTAAAAAGTAGCCTGAAAGAATAGCCATAAAAAGTAATTTCAATTTCTAATGCCGCTGATAATCCGGAATTTTCAGCGGGACAACGAGAAACTGTGATGAAAGTCATTACCTGCTTCATGTTGGTGGAAATGAAAACAAAGTAGACGCTGCAAAATCCGAGCTGCGTAACGCATAAAAATATATTAACCAACTTTCTGAAACAAAACAGGGACGCTGGTTTTTACGTGGTGTTCGGTCATAACGTCTACCATTGGCAAAGTAAACTTTTAAAAATAGGGTGCGAGGGTCGCGTTTGTAATGGAATTCAAAACCTCGAATCCATCATTGTGCTCTACAATCGAAAAATAGGAAAAATTTCAAAGAAGCTAAGAAGTATTCCAAAATTTTAATCGAAATTTGAAAGTCTCTCGTCTATAAAGGAGAAAAAAAGAATAATGAAGTACGACCTTACCTCATTAAAACAGAATACTTTCGAAACCGAAGCGGCCCAGTAGCGAAGCATAATTCTACAGTTCCCGCAAAGCCGGGCGACGTCTTCAAGGAGTCCCCTAACCGCCTGGAGACTTCTTCGTTACATTGAACCTTTAATGGAATAGCAATTAATACAAATTTGCTCTTTTTTTTCAAACAAAAGCATCGCTATAATACTTAATACACATGTGCTGTATCATCGTTATTGGCTCTAATCTAAAAAGGAAATAGCAAATCGGTCACGGGCGATGTGTGATAACTATATATATATATTATAGATATATATACCCTTTGAATAGTACTTTTAAACGATTGGTCGAGAAGAGGTTATTATCTAATCCGCGACGATCCGTTCGTTTCTAGTGATATGTGAATGCATCTATTGTATCGTGTAATCTTTTTGATACTCTACTCTGATTTAGCCAGATCAGCGTTATCGGTACGCGGTAGTACACGCGTTATGTGTGAGGTGAGCCCGCGTCATCGGGGCATTCGCAAGTAGGTTATCTCTTAATGATTACATGCGAAGAGAGACTGTTAACGGTCTTCTCGACTTGTCCAATGTTTGGTCCTGTCAGTCGTACAATAATCACCGGTTCGGAATAGCGCGCTACGATCGGGATCGCTATCCGGGGCGTCGTTTCATCGGCTCGAATTATAGTTATTCAATCACGAAAAATGAGGGTTGCTTATTCTTTGATGAACTTCAGAAGTACGAAACGTTTCGAGCAATCTTTTCCAGGAGTTAACGGAAAATTTGCTCGGCTTTACTTCTCACTTAGGTTTGTATTCATAATTAAGCTTGAGGAAATAAGGATCCCTTGACCCGTATTCATAATCGAACCTCAAGGCATGAGAGTCCCTTGAGACGCTGATTTGTACTCCACAGTTGCTTTCTTCGTACACCGAGAGAAATAATTGCTGGTGCCAACAAAATATTTTCTTCAATCAAAAATATGATATAATTTCGGGATCGAGCCATGGTTTTCTTCGTGCAAGAAAATATTTGATAGGCTCGAGTAATTGCTTTCTTTGCGCCGAAAGAATTTCTCGTTCCAACGAAAATACTTTTGAATCAAGAATACATACATATAATCTTCGACCAAGAATATGTATTCTTAAAAATGTGTAAGTTTACATGTTCTTGATTAAATTCTCGTTGATTCGTGTGGCTTTATACCTCGTCATTACTTTCCTATTGAATCATTTTTCAAGAAATAACCGAGGCTCCTTCGGGTGACTAGTGGAGAAATGTTGAAAGTAATAAAATACTTATCGACTCTTCATTACATTGAGAGAAATAACTGTTGGCGCCAAAAAAATCTTTTCTTCAATCAAAAACATGATATAATTTCAGGGTCAAGCCAAGGTTTTCTTCGTGCAAGAAAACATTTGTTGGGCTTGAATGATCGCTTTTTTTTATGCAGAGAGAATTCATTGTGCCCACGACGTTATTCTTGAATCAAGAATATAATATATTCTTCGATCAAGGATATGTATTCTTAAAAATTTGTTAGATCATATGTTCTTGATCCAAGAAACATTTTTTTGACACTGGCAATTATTTCTCCCAGTGTACTTGAGAGCACGCGAGAGTCCTCAGAAGTCCCCTTACCTCAAGGGAAGTAGACAGGTCCCTGGAAGCTTTCCTCACCCTCAATTTAAGTTTCGACTATATGAATACGGGTCTTAAACCAAGAAAACAATTCGCGAATCGAGACGTAATTTCGAGTCCACTCTATCTAAGGTGCTAATTGAAAAGCCGGACCATAATGCGCGAAAATCACATTTAGCCTTGCCCTTGGCAGACAAGTACCGCGCGTCGGCGAACGAGTGGCACGCGTGAGCCGATTTGCGGTTTACCGCGAGAAACTGGATATATTTACGTACCAATAAATGTTGGGCGTGCACGCAGATCACACCGAGGATGATTGTGAGAATGGGAGCCACTATCAGTCCTGCGTTCTTGAAGGCGTCACCCAACGCGAATATCCCTGAACCCACGTTGCCCTTGAACAGATGCATCAGGGTTTCCAGGTACCTGAAGTAGCCGATTTATCATTTGTTATTTCATCAGACCCAAGCGATTTCGGTGAAAACCAAGAGCTATTATGCGAATCGAGTGTCGAGTTGCCGCGTGCCTCCGCTCCTACCTCGAAGATACCTTCGACAGGTACACCTCTCGATGTGTAGGGGAAAACGAGTTAATACGTCCGGCTCGATTACCTCGCTCACCCCTACATGTACGTTAGCCTGTCCGATCGCCGTGTCAAGGGCTGACTATACATAACTGGCGCGTCGCGTTCGCTCAGCCTCGAAATTGATGATAAAAAGTCCGCGCATCGAAGAAAAGCGACCGTCGCACGCTATCGATAAATCTCTACCTCCGGAACAATAAGAAACTGCTATTTCGCTTTAACTGCGATTATCTCGTAATCTATGCTCTTCCTTTGAAAATTGATAAAATACTTTTTTGAAGACCTCGTGTCGATCTATAGAAAAGTTCTGTATCAATATTCGACAAAATTCACGAGTAACGAGATACACAGAGAAAAAGAATTAGTTCGATCTATTAAAAATTACTCGCGGGATCACAAGTAATGATTTATTTAGATCACTTAAATATTTTTTCATATTAATTTGACATTTCTTCCTTGCAATCGCATACTATTTCACATGATTGTAAGGAAAAGATATCTAATCGATGGAATATCAATATATAAATAAATAATTACATGTGCAACCCCGTAAGTAATTTTCAGTAGATCCAATTAATTCTTTTTCTCTGTGTAACCTTAATTTGAGCGAACGCATCGTAAATGTGACCTTGATCGCTGTTCCTCCGGCGCACAGAAATACTGCAGTACGTGGCATGCATAATTTTTGAATCACAGTAACTATACTGCAATTCTCCTTGTCCCGCATATTAAATCCCACGTCCTCGATGATCTTCCTGATCAACGTCATCGCGCTACCGATTTATGCAGGCCGCGGCGGCGGTGCAGTGCGCGCCAATACGCGAAAAGCCCCGGCGATTCCTATGTGTATAATATAATCGCCGCGGATTTATTCCATTCGCTTAATCTCGCGATTAGACGAATCGACGGCGCTCGCATGTGCATATAGAATACAGACGTGTAATCTATTATTAATTGCACGCACTTAGCGGCGCGCATTGCTCATTAATCCACCTCGGAGTACATTCAATTCGTCAATCGCGATTATCGCCAATTGGCTCAAACGGCCCAATGAGATAAATTAAGCACTGCGAAACTGGCGGAAATAATGCGACGCGTATCGAAGGCGAAGTCGGTTTGATCGGCGGTTAGTTCTCCACGGCGAGGAGCTTTCTATCGGCTGGCGCGTCGAGAGATTTTATATCCGCTGACAAACGCATATAAATCTCAGGAGCATTCATCCGGGGTTTTATTATTATCATCGCTGCTCTTCTTCGTCCCATTTTCTCCCTCTTTCTACGCTACCGTAGATGAGGTGTTTCTTTAATAAGTCACTCGATGCTTTTATTGAGGAAGTTACGTGACAGACGGGACGTAGTCATTACATTCGCAGAGATAGCAACGAGACACTCGAATCAGATTTCTAATGGCTCGCGCTCGCGTTGATTCGGAACCGCGGCGACGCCGGCTCATCCGGTTTCCAGCGGAAGAAGCCGCGAGCAATTGAAGTGTAAGGACGTGACATCATAATTAGGATTGCGCAGCGCTGACGTTGGGTTGTGTTTTCGTAAATGAAATTCACAGTTGACCTTTGCTTTCGTAAATACGAACGGCCTAGAACTCCGTTGATAGTTGGTTAATACGTGGTGCGTAATATCCGTTAATTATTTAACGAAAGATGTGCTGGTACCGAAGGTGCGCGGTATCACTTGCAATCGTATGTGAGTTTATATCAATTTCTCACTTGTTTATATAACGGTGTACCAACAATGGCGTTTCGTGGTGTTGCACTTAAATGAGTCATTATGCATTACGATAGATAATATCTACGTCTTGGAATAATGAGGAGTGATGCCATCTTCTTACACGCATCCACTTCGATTAATTTAGATTATCTCGTTACGTGAGAACTTCTAATCGTGTCGGTGTGGTACGTTTGTGTAGAGTTTGAAAATAGCGTTACGCTGAATTAGGCCACGGAATCATTTATAAAGAGATAATTGTGATTAAAGGGTCCACTGATAAAAAATGCATCGATTAAAAAAAATTTACTTCGACGAAATGCTGCGGTTATCGACTGTCAAATAAATATATGGTAGAATGAAGTAATTGATATAGTTAAAAGATACAATTTGGAGATAGTCGGGAGAAATATTTAATTCTACGAAATATCTAATCAGTTGAGAACTGTGACACTGCCAAAAATAGAAAACTCTGGGGTCGATCGCTCGACCACCCTATCTTATGTATTTTTCGCGTTGATCACGAAAAGAACAATTATTAGGTTGATTTCTCAAAGGAAACGCAAGATACCGGTATTTCTATAAATAAACAAAATTATTTCTTCACAAAGTATCATATATTATATATATCAGCAATTATTTGGGATTTCCTCGATAAATCCGTGACTTTTAAGTATCAGTGTAAACAAATTAATCGGATTTCTGTCTCATGGTCGAAAAAGTTCACTTCCAAAGAATTCGATTTTTACGAAAATTTCAAGGAGTTGGCACCTCAGGAATAATGCAGGATCTACATCTTATACGCGCCATTTCGCTTCCGGATTCTTTTTCATTGATGAGTTATGACGTCTAACGCGTTCTAAGGGAGTTGGCTACTTTTGTCTGTATAAAATCCCGCTCTGTGACGTCACATCCTTATCACAATTTATGAAGGATGATTACTTTTGCTTTAATGAAATATCGACCGCTTCGATGGATGCAATAGATATCTTGATATGGATCGAATATGGATCGTTAGCCTCTCGATGGAGAGAAGATTTCCAGAAAAGCGAACATTCCTCACGAAGCGGTGAAAATGCTCACAGAGCTTTCCGCCGTTTCGCTCGCTATACTTACGAGGTAGGATGATCGGGGGCGATCCCGTGAGGATCGACGACATCGCCTCCCGCTCCGTCGTCGCCCTTTTCGACGGAGACGATGGGGTCCTTCGATTGGAAGGCGCCGTAGTTGTCTCCATTTCTGCGGGCAGATATTTCACGATCAATTCGACGGCCTTGCGAATCCGCTCGACGCGACGAGTGCAAAGAGAGATACGCGAAACCGCGTCGTCAGGAATAACAAGCATTGTTCTGCGGTAACCGCAGACGATGCGCGCGGATGCACGTCTGCATCCTGGGATGCGTGTCTTTACTTTGCAACGAGGAAAGTCGTATCGGGCCGGTCGACCTTGTCAAGCGTTTCAAAAATTGCCTACCCGACTGGTATGGTTTCCTTGAACGCCGTCTCAACCTTGTACTTGGTGCTCCTCTCCGACTGGTTTTTCGCGGGAGTCGTGTGCATCTCCATCTGCGAGAAGAGAAGTTTGTATAGCGTTACCGTTACGTCATCAAATTTCAGAGGTCGTAAGAATACTTTGACGTGTCAGTGATTAATTATAGTTTAACCGTACTTATATGTATGGCGCATTGTAAGGTGGTGCACTGAGAAAAAAAATGCAGTAGGGTAGACCGAGGCGAATCGGATCATAGATCTATGTTTTTTTAATCGCCTTGAAAATGAGCATTTCGATCGTTCGTATTACTTCATTCCTCTCCAATGACGTAATACGAATAGTCGAAATACTCATTTTCACCATGACTTAAGAAATAGAACTATGATCCAATTTGCCCTGTGATCCGATTCACCTTGGTCTACCTTAGATTTGATTAAATAGGTGGGGGAGCACAGATTTGGTTACTTATGATAATTTATTGCTAAATTATAATTTGCCAAAATTGACTACAGCTTGTTTTCGTTAAACAGTTGTTAATCATTATAATTGAATTATTTAATTCGAGTTACTAAGGCGCGCCCGTGACCACCAGTGTAATAAAAAATCTACTGATTTTATTTTCAGTATAGGATTTCAAGACGAATGGATTTTACAGAATGATAGATATGCACTGAGTACAGCTTTCCTAGTTTACTGTTCAAAAAAATTTGTATCTTTAATATGCTTTTACATAAAGTTATTTTCCAATACGTGATTACGAAAATTAAAATACTTGTGAAATTGCCCTTATAAATTTCATAACGGAGTATATTAATTTTCATAATCACATATTGAATAAAA
The DNA here is from genome assembly GCA_963678675.1 of Xiphydria camelus. Lineage (NCBI taxonomy): Eukaryota > Metazoa > Arthropoda > Insecta > Hymenoptera > Xiphydriidae > Xiphydria > Xiphydria camelus. The sequence continues at coordinate 8,617,948 of OY783201.1, forward strand.
CCTTTATACACACTCTTATATTAAATTTTATACAATTTTTTGAAAGTGTTATCAATACCACCATTGGCTGAAATCTATAGAAAATGCAGTCAATGCGTATCAGGGCAGTCCAGTTGAATTCCCCATTATATTGCATTTCGACGGCAACCGTTTCCTTATATTTTTATTGATATCAAGCGGAGCGTTTTTCAATTATAATGACAACCGGATAAGCGGCAGTGTTGATACACGGGACGAATACAGGCGCTGCACGTTTTAGCCTACTTGGCGCGAGGTTTCGTCGCGTGTCTGAGTAGTCGTCGAGGGGACTTCCCCCTGCACTCGGGCGACGCGGAGAAGTCCCCCGCGCCGCGCGGTGTCTCGCTACGATCGCCTCGTAACTTTGGCATTGCAGCGAGAGGCGACGGAGGTCGGTTGACGCTTCGGGACATGCGGAGGTAAAATTAAAACTCGCGATCGACGTATCTTGCGGTATTGCGCGGGAAACGATGCAAAGCCGCGGTCGCCCTTGCCAAATGCAGTTCTCGACGATTTGTCATCGCGTCTATAAAATGCCTAGTTTCTGGCGTGCGCTTCTTCCGCATGGCGCTGTCGATGCGAGATGGGGCGGATAATGAATGAATTACGCGGCAACGATTTGGATTCGACGTGCGTTACGTAATGAGGCGAAAATTAATCGGAGCAGCCGAATAGAAATAAAATCACCGACGGCACATTTTGGCTGCTTAGTTACCTTGGGATATATTCGGTTTACATAGCTGAAAACTTAATTAGTCGGGCAATTTTTTATTGAAATAGCGGGTGAAAAATATCGAAGTGATGATTCAGTTCGTATTTCGAAAGTTCGCTTAAATTTAAATGAATGGATTGGACTTTGATAATTAGGAAGTGATCGAAATGAATTTATTTAGTGCAGATACGACTGTAGGTATGTCTATCGATCGTTAATTTTAGACCGCTGGGGTTACACTGTACTTGGACTAACTGCAGACAACTAATATTGCGCTACTTCGTGTAATTGTGCTATCTACTTCCTTATCACACACATAGACACAGTGCGTAATTGAAGCGACCGATAAGGACGAGTCGCATTGGTGCATAGCAATGCATCCAAGGTATGCGCATGTGCACTCGAAATTAAGAATGAACGGAATACATGCTTCGCGTAAAAATTGCCATACTGTTTTCAACTCTGGAATTGTTCAGTAAATAGATCACATGGATAGATCGGGAGTGTCAATCGATCCGCGCTCGTATAATGATAATATACAGTCGAGTGGAAAATTTGCGGTAAAGAGAAGTCAAAGAGACCGTTATCTCCGAGTTATTTCACGCCACTGCTATAAGATCAAAATAACTAGAGCGATCGATTATCACGGGCGATTTATTTGAAAAATAATGTACTTATGCGCATTTAAAAAAGCACGTGGTCATGGAGTTCCTATGAAATGTTTATGGACTCAAATAAAATGTTCGGATGATTGAGAGATAATTCATTGTAGAGGGTAAACAGTTCATTGGCTGATGGCATTTTCATTTGAGAATATTTTTTCCATGATTGTGACAGATATATTCTATGATCACCAAGGGTCCACTTGACCCATACTTCAATTTTGGAGCTGACTGTACTTCTTTTTTTACAATCATAACTAGACCTTCGTCAGATCTCGGAATGAATAATTTCTTCTTAAAACTCGTACTACGAACCTTCTTTGGACTTCGGAAAGAAATCGTTTTTGAAACATGTGAATGAAAATAATCCGTAAACTTTATTAAGAAATCTCAAAAAATAAAGAAGTCATTATTTCATCTCATATGTTAACACGGTGATTAGATATTCTACATCGTTCAAAGAATGTTCCATAATTTATCGATCTAAATTGAACGGATGTTGTTCATGTGACTATTATTTAAAAATCGATTGAGTCCATTTGACCCATGTGTAACCATCGCAGAACTGTGCGGACGTGTGACCACAAGGGATTAAAAGACGAAAAATTTAAGGATGAATCAAATTTCATCATGAATGGCGCAAGGGATGATCGAAAAAGTAGCTTCCGCGTAATACAAAAATAAAACACTTCCGTTGTTCGATTTTAAGTACCAACCGGCCCGAAAAGCCAGTGGAAGATCCTCGGCCGACAGGAAGTCTCGCAATAGAAATTCGTGTCGAGAGTATAACGGAAGCGAATTTATCATTCGAACGGAAAATTCCTAGCGGCTCGACGATGAAATGCAGGAAGTGGTGCGAAATGCTTCGGCGATAAAGTACACGACGCAGCGCGCGGAGGAACACGCCGGCAGAGGCAGAGATGAGAATTGTAGCGAAAGTGTGTTCCGAATAAATAAAAATCGAACGGAATACCATCGACGCAATTGGAATCTAATTAAACATCGCATTGCAAAATACGATTCGAAAGTGCTTAAACAGCGATTAGAAGGCGAGTCACGATTGGCTCACCGAGGAAACTTACGAGAGGTGAGCGAAAGACGCGCTTGCGTCTTAGAATCGGACTCGACTTCGCGCTGCGAAAAACTACGATTTTTCGATCTCTTTGATTATAAGAGAAATAGTGGCGCATAGAATACACCTGCATTTTAAAGCAATGGCAAACTTGAACCAACGGAAAATTAATACTTATTTTCTATCTATTAAAACTATTAGGGTGTACAACTTTGCTTCAGCCGTTTTCGATTCGTGGATCGCTTCAAAAGATGACCAGTTTCTTCAACGCGAGATTCGCACGCTGCCCGAAAGATGGGAGAAAGTAGTGGCCAGCGATGGACAATACTTTGAATCATAAATGTATAATCAGTTTTTTTACAATAAAGCCTTGAATTTCGAAAAAATGGTGGAAGCAAAGTTGTACACCTAATAAGAGATTACCAAGATTACGAATATCTCACTAGTTTCGAACTTTTGCTCAAAATCGATACGAAACTTTTTAAAGATCACGTTTCAATCTACAAAAAGTCCTACAGCAATGTGGGTCTAAAGTTCACAACCAACGGAATAACAGTGATTCAAGTGGATACCACTATTTAAGATTGACTGGCACGTATCCACATGACGTTTTCCCTGATATTACGAATCTTTCCACTACGGACGGCGAATATATAATTTATCGCGATTGCGGTCCAGTCGCGTACACGGATGTGTACACATGTAGAGACAGGTTGTCTTTCAGGGAAATCTGTACGAGTCACCGCGCAAAAAATAAACCAGTGCGAAGGCGTATTACGTTTGACGTACGGTATGTGCATACCGGATGAAACGCCGAATACGGCCGGTTGGCTGTTTCTCAGAATATGCAGAATGGATAAGCGGACGAAATTAAATTGGCCACGTATCTCTGTTGTTTTTGATCTATCACGCTTATTTTCTAATTCGGCAGCGTAAATTGAAAATTACCCCTCGTCCTTATACAAATTCTATATTAATACACAATAAAAAAAATCGTGTTAATTTTTAACACCATTTGGACTTTCTTGAGATCAACGCGGATGCACGGAAAAAAATAATTTATTAGTGTAACATTATTTAAATTACTGTAACAAATATTTGAGTTAAAATAATAACGACAGATCGATTAGTTATGGTAAAACAAAAAAAGAAAGAAAAGCAACGATTTTCATTGTAACCAAGGAAACATGTTAAACATTTTCATCCCAACAGCAAACTGTTTTTGTTGCCGTAACAAAAACTGCTGCTATAATAATTGAGGGCCTTGGACTAAAAGGGATCCAAATGACTTTTCTTATATACATATATGGATTTAAGTGCAGATTTATAGGTACCTTATATGTGCCAATTTATTTAGTATAAAAAGGTTTCCTGCTTTGAGCTCCATCTATCACATGAGATCACATGCATAGATCCTGAATTTTTTAAATCCAAATAACCTAAATCTGCACTTAAGTCCATATATAAGAAAAGTCACTTGGATCCCTTTTATTCCAAATCCCTCAATTGATATTCAATGTTGTTATAAAGAGAAAATTATACGGAAAGAGTCGGTTTCGTATAAACGCGCCCAAGCACCTATATCAAGGTGCCATTGATCGGAAATCCTCGTGGTCGTGGCGCGCACGTGAGCCGCGCGGTAGTAAACCGAGAACGACGCGTGTACTCGCTCGATAAATATGCATAAGCGTGCAGGTCTCTCTCTGGCAATGATCCGCGAGAATGAAAGGTCATTTATAGCGCGCAGACGAGTCGCCTCTTCCCTATCGGCGTGCGCGTAGACGCGTCTCGCGCTAGGCGAAGGCGCAGATATATGTATGTGGAGTGGTTTCCCGGTGACCCTGGTTTTGATACGATGTGCGCGTGTGTTATGATGTCTTTGGTGATGCGTGTTGTTTTCTTCTCGATTCGACTTCTACTCGAATATGATACAGACGTATTTACGCGCGGATGATCTACGGGGTGATCGATCGCCACTCGTCGAGTCACGAGTGTTGCAGAAATCATGATAGACTCGACGGAACACTCGTATTACTTTATAGAGCTTTGTAGGAAATTTGTGTATTCCCTTACGATCGGAGGAATGTGGAGAAAACGATTATATACCTGTCTGAAATGCTAAGTACGCCAATGTGAGCATCAACAATGATGTTTCAAATTAAATAAGGTTGTAAATTATTGGATGTAATACGACGTACTGCCGCAAACTACGTTTTATCTCGGTGGATCGTCGAGCTAAAGTGCCACTTCATGCGGTAGAAGCAACGCTGCTCTGTTTACTTTATTCTGATGTACGAGTATATTTCGCCGCTTTCGCGATAATATCTTCCCATATTATTCATCGACAAAGGGAATTCTCTGCGTATAGCTGTAACAAATTTTACTTCTCATTTTGCTAACAAAGTATTACGATGGCTGAAATTAGTAGCTGTGTGCGGAGCCGTAGCAGGCAGTGGATACAGGCCGTCATATGTCAGACGCCGTACTGTTCTCGGTGAGGTGGCAGACGTACAACGGGCCGTATCTACTGGCTGCTATATAGATCCGGCTGTAACTACTACATCATCGGAGTATCGACCTACCAAAGCAATAAAACAATCGATAATCACGGTAGGGTAGAGTGGCTCTAAGAGTGCCGCGGGGTAAAAAGTACCATTCGGCTAATCTTCGAAAATAAATGGCTATTATTAATGGATAATTGCATTACGTAGAAATAATCTCAGTATGTGACAGCTGTTAGATAACGCTGATAGCGAATAAACGAAATGATTTATTCATGAAAATCTAGCGAATGCCACTTTTTGCCTTCGGTACTTTTAACCCTGTTCTACCCTATATTTACACAGTTTTAAATTTTGCGTTGGAATCGATGAACCCATTTTTTTAACGTTAAAATCAACCGATTCTTTGTGTATATTCAGCATTTTTTTGTATTAACGTTAACATTCTTTACGTTAATTTTAACATACAACATTTTTTATTATAACGCAAAGAATCGGTTAATTTTAACGTACAAAAATGGGCGGACCGATTCCAACTATGTAGCAATGTATGGCAATTTCGGATCTCTCAGAATTCCCGAATCGCTATAGATGCCGCGATAACTGAACAAGCTACCTAGCGAATATTGGACCATATCGTACGAACGTATACCCGATCGATCTAAAAGTAAGAAATCGCGAATGAGAGCTCGCAATCTAATTTCTATACTTATATAACGAAATTCTTTCGCGAGCCAAGTTCGATCGCACGCCTTTCTCGTGTGCCCACCGTTAGTTCCGTCCCGATCGATTAACCGGGACGTCGACTAACCACTACAAGCATGGAACACCGCACGGACAATTCCAACGAAGAACGATCAGTGATCTAAAAAACGATTCTCTTCTTACATAAACGGTTTTTATCGTACGTACTCGATTCTACTAAATCCCATGTAGCCTTTCGAGCCCAAAGTAGTGTCCCAGGCGGAAAAATTCTATACTTATATATATATATATTTTGTACATGACCCATATGTGGTTTTAGTCATATATGGATTATATAGGATTTCTATATTAATCACATGAGGACTATATATACATTTTTGAATGATCGTATAATCCACATATAGTCTGCATATGATCAATATATAAATCACATATAATTCACATATGACCAAAACCACATATGGGTCATATAGAACTTTTCCGCTTGGGGTAGTACCCGTCACGCCGCTTTTCTTGGCCAAGATTCAACCGCCATCCTCGCCCCGCACCATCGCCTTTCAAATCCAACCGTTAGACGGAGCATGATAACCGTGACGCCCGAAATCGCGGACGAACCGGTCAAGGCAGCCGCGATGACGACGACGCTCGTTGCGACGCTTACGCGCGAGAGTCCCGCGTACACGGCACCGTCTGAATGGAACGGGGACGACGCGTGCTGCGCGCGAGTTCCTCGTGGCTGCTGCACGCGTTCGCGCGGCGAAGTTCATCGCGGTGGATCGCGCGCGGTTTGGCAATGCGCGGCTCGACGGGGCCCGAAAATAGATCCGTCGGCCGCGCCGACGACGACGCCGCTCCGTCGTCGTCGCCGACCACCGGTCGGGCTCTCGTACGCGTGTTCAATGAGTGGCCGAGCGGACGAAGTCCCGTCGATCTTTAGCGCGAAGCCGTTCGCGTGTCGCAATTCGTGAAAAAGAACGCGCGGGCTAAATTCGTCCCACGCGGTGCCTTTCCTCTGCTCGCGGCGCGATGCGGCTCGCGCGAGAAAGGGAAATCTCGCGCGCCGCCGGGCAAAAAGCGCGCGTCTCCGATAGCGGAACGGCGCGGCGGCGGTGCGGGCGTTTCGACGGGAAGGAGGTGGTGTCGGCGATTACAATGATGTATACCGTAATTGTGTCATTTTCTCGCTTATCGAAAGACGCAGTCTCGCCGCTAGTCGCGCAGCGATAAGCCCGCGCACGTGGAGCGGCTGACGATACTCGTCTCGACGGTGGGACTGTTTCGCGGTTTATTGCCAGTTGTTGGGGTACGCGTTGGTGTGCGACGGGTGTAGAAGTATATTTGCGCGGTACACATTTGGAATGTTCTGTTAAAATACACGCGGAGATTTCCTCGGTCCTTCTCCTGATTACCCTTTGCACGTATTTACGGTACTTCCTCGCGAGAACTTCACGAGTTGGTCGAAATCTATCTAAGGGCTATCTTTTGAGTGGCGGTTGCGTCAAAGTGGGCAGAAAATTTTAATTACTCTTATCGCGTATAGAGTATTTGATTAGGTGTACGTGTCTGGATGTACCTTGAAAATTTTCCTTCGCTTCTTTGAATGAAACGTAGATACCGCGATCGAGAATACTTTCTACCTACTTGCTGTGCAGTTCTCTACATTGAGAAAAAAATTTAGTAGATTTAATAAAGTTAGCGATATCACGGGCGTACAGAGAGAAAGAATTAGTTGGATCTACTGAAAATTACTTGCGGGGTCGCAAGTAATCATTTATTTATATCGATGAAATCTTTTAATAAATCAATTTCTTTTTCTGTGTATAGACAGCAACGAAGACAGAGCAGATGAAGCCTTCGCAGAAGTAAGACCGTCAAAAAATTGGAATTTTACTTAAGCGAACATAAATAGGCGATGGAAAAATTCCACATTCAAGAAAAATAAAATTTTCTAATATTTTGTAAAATTTCTCCGAACGAGAATACCTAGCACGCGCAATATATTAACTGCTGAACGTTGCTGTAAAAAAAATCACGTAACCCTTTTATCACACCTGATGCCGTTTGCCCGGCCTTCCCGGGAGTGTTCGAATACATAATCGTTATACAACCACCTGTACAACATTGTACGAACGTATTCACATTTCGATAACCGGATGCGTGGGTCACGGCTCGTTTGGGACACCGCGACCGAGTGGTCTGTTTCGAGTAATAGATTTGAGGAGCTCGCGTGCAAAACCGGATATATCCACTTTTACAAATTTTTCAGGAGATAAGAAAAACACTACATATTTATTTTTAAAAATGGTATTATTTTGAAAAAATAGTTTTAATTTAATGGGTTTGACCAACTGATTGACGTATATTTTTTTTGTAAAAAAAGTAAACAACTCGGCGCTATTGGCAAAAAAAAAAACATTAGATATATCCGGTTTTGCACACAAATGACACGTTGAGTAAAAAAAAGTAAACAACTCGGCGTTATTGGCAAAAAAGCATTAGATATATCCGGTTTTGAACACAAATGAAACATTGAGTAAAAAATATTTATTTTTTTTTTTAATAAACGAAACAAGTAAGTTATTCAAGTAGTAGTTGCAAGAAGAATAAAAGAAATGAAATATGTATTGCCGTCTCTTCGTCCAGGCGAAATTTGGATATAACCGGTTTTGCTCCAAATGTCGAAATTCACTTAACAATATTAAAGGGATTTATACGGTTTTGGCTGTAAACGAATATATGCACCTATAGATATCACGACCTACACTCGGAAACCAACAAAACAAGATTTTGTGTAAAAAGTGGATATATCCGGTTTTGCACGGGAGATCCTCATTTGTAATAGGAGGTTTGTGCGATTTTAATTTGGAGGGAAGTAATAAAGAAAAAAATGAACACTAATTATTCTCGGTCACTGCAACGGTTGTCCAATCGTTACGTAATACGGAACGTTGAAGTACCCGCGGCAATTGAAAAATCGTGTATACGATGTCAAATGGGAGTACCGATATTTTGGACACGACGTTAACTACACTAAGAAAAATAATTGCTAGTATAAAAAAAATATTTCTTCAATTAAAAACATATATATTCTTGATTCAAGAATACCGTCGTGGGAACAAGAAATTCTTTCTGCGCAAAAAAGACAATCACTCGAGCCTATTAAATATTGTCTTGTATGAGGAGAACCATGGCTCGATCATATAATTATATCGTATTTTTTATTTCAGAAAACATTTTTTTTGCACCAGCAGTTATTTCTCTCAGTGTAGTCGATTCAACAGTTTTCTAGGTTTAATCTTGCCTGTGTCGAAAGTTTTATTGTTTCTTTGAACATATTATTTATAAGACTTTCTCACGCTTTTGGAAATTTGTAATTTTTGAAGTATCAATTTTCAAGGGACACACTCGAAATTATTATTAATCAATAATCGCGATAACTGTCAATCTTATATAGCTTAATTCGATATCGTACGATAAGGTACTTCTGGCTAATCGGATAAAACAATCGATCGTAGGGACCACTAAAAGGCAGGCTTTTATCAAGATGAATATTAGTAAATATCACGCCTTCGATCTAGCTTTTTAATTTTGACAGTAATCGACAATGTATGAAAATGCTAAATTGTAACTGAATATAGCACTGTACACGCGGAGAGCCACAGCTCCGGATAAACAACGTACAATTAGTCCGGAAAAAGAGCGAGAATAATTATTCCCAATACGGTGCACCAAAGAACAGAGAAATTAAAACGGAGCACTTATGCAATTTATCGTCATTCGTAGAAACGCTCGCACTTAGCTTCAACTTCTAACTCTTATCGGCGATCCTTGAAGTCGTGATCGATACGTTCGGCAAAAAAAAGTTTCCTTCGGTCGAATCAATGTGCATAAATATAACGAGCCAAGCCGAGGCGTTCTCTCTCGAAAGAAAAAAAGGTTTTAATTGCAAATAATGTCCTCAGAATTAGAGTTTCTATATGGATCGTAAAAACTGTCGATACGATCGGTACGAACGATCGGTATGAACTTTAAAGCGAATTAATTGACGGCTGCGGTTCACTAAAAATAAAAAAACTCGGCGCGAGAAAGGCACGATAGTTTACAATGTAATGTCCAAGGCAAATATAGGTTTGCTTACGCACGTACGCCACGTGTGGTCGATCTTTTCTCTTCCCCGGCATTGTTTCCGCAATTTTCTTCCCCACGACAAACTTTAACGACACGCTTAACCGCGCAAACCAACAGTTTTTGTCCAACTGTCGATAGTGCGCGAAGTAATCATAAAGTTCTGGAAAGCCACGACAGATAAGATATCGATAATTATTCCTTCAATCGTTAAAGTCAGCCTTGAAAAAGTTAATAAACTAATATATGCAATTGGTAGGCGCCAATTTCGAGCTCTAACGTCTAATAGGTATATAAATGGATATCATAATACCAACGAGAATTTGATTGCTCTTGGATTGCGATAAAAGTTGCGCAGATTATGCGATATCTACTCCGGAGATAAAATGAAACTAAAAATTAATAGACATCGGACAGAGGCACGCAAAATCGCGGACAAATCAGTTCCGATAATCGTTCAATCAGTGTAGGAAATGTTTGATTCTTCTAGAAAAATTGTCACGCAAAATTTGTTATTTCGTTTGCTTTGCCTGTAAACATCTACAGATAATATTACTCATAATCTATGAAAGATCGCCAGCAGGTGCCTATAAATTTAGAGAGCCTTATCGAACCGCGTACAGTCTGGCTTGACATTTATTTGAAAATTGAACGCATGGAAGAGCTCAATAAAAAGAAACGTATGAAAACAGAAAAAAATATCCGATAACGGACGCGTATCAGGTGCATGAATTTATGCAAATGTCGCGGAGTGAGGTGCACCGTCTGGTCGTAAGAGAGATTGCGCATCGATTCATGCTTTCAATTTCCGAAATCGGCGCGCACCTGCTCCTACGATCAGGTGACCCGTTTTACTCCGGTGTACTCGATACGTTCATTCGTATCACTCGAAGGGGTTATTCGCTAATTTCCAGTTTTAATAAAAAAGATATCGTATATTGATATCGACGACATGAAAGAAAAAACGAGTCGATAATCAAACTCGCTGACACACATATCGCTGCAGCGGAAAAAATGCGAATAGATCGTACTTCCAATGGAAAGAAACCGACCTTCGCCAGGGAATCTATAAAAAACTAACTAGTGTTATTCGTAGTCGGATTTCAGGTCTTGCGAGACGCGGTGGAATGGAGGTGGAGGGGCGAAGTCCTATAAAAAAGCGAGCAAAGGCAACGCCGTCCAAAAGCGCGATGCGGATTGTACTACAAATACCGTACAAGTTCACTGTATGCGTATAAAATTCCGATGTCATCCTCTTTTTATTCGTGTTGCATATATATATATCCATCACGCCAAATGTTGACTACCTCGACCGCGAACGACAGCACCAGAAACCTAGTGTAACCTATCTCATTCTCCATCGCGAATTATTGCTTCGAACCTCACGACAATATACATACATTCGCTTGTTCGAAACCAAAATACTGCATACTGCGTCGATATATGCACTGAGAAAAAATGCTGTAGAGTTGACGTAATTTGCAGTCATGGGCGAGGGGACCTAGATTTAATTAATTAAACTAATAATTTGGTAGAATTGACCATTGCTTATTTCCGTCAAACAGTTGTCAATTATTGTAACCAAAGTATTTAACTCAACAGTGAGAAAAATAACCTGGTCAATTTGATTAAAATCCTGGAGACCATAAACAAACCGTTTCGTGAAATATGGATCCTCCATCTGTGTCTGTTTAAACTGACCATTTTCTACTTAGAATAACTAGATGTGTAGATAGAATAAATAACTAAGCATGTAATTAGAATAATTAAATATTTGGTTCAACTTATGGGTAGTTGGTTAGAATAACTAAACTCGTTTATCCAGATTCGTTTTGTCATTTTGACCAAGTTATTTTTCTCAGTGAAGTAACTAACTCGGCATTCTCTCGTCCTTGACCGCCAATTTAGTCAAATCTATTAATTTGTTTTTCTCTGTTCAAATTCGCGCGGGATAAATACTTTCAGACTTCACAGCCCCTACTTATTTCATTTTAGAGGAAATAGGGGAAATTTGAGCCAAAAAAGGGGATAATTTTGATTAAAAAAGGAGATCCACCAAAAATTAAAAACGTGCGGCAGTTTTAAAAAATAATAAATTTTAAACTATACAATGAAACACCAATGTTTATTAAGCGAACGAAGGATGATTTTGTAACTAGAACATTTATATCTCAGGTTAAGTAACTTAAATCTGAGTATCGCAATCCGATTTAAGGAAATGGAAATCTAGTCTCCGGTAAGAAACATTAATTCAACTAGGCTTTTATATTTTAAGCGAAATATTGATGCAAATAGATGAAGCAGGGATTACAGTACCATTTTATTAAAAAAAATAAGAAAAAAAAAAGAAATTAATCATTTGACTCTTTCTACGTAATCCGACACAATGAAAAGATAAACTCAACTGAGAAGCTGAATAATAGATGGTCTTGGAAGAAAAATGTTGAATTATAGAGGAAAATGGGGAAAATCGTGAGTTTTAGGGTGAAAAGGGGCAAAATTAAAAAAATTGTGGAATGAAAACTTAAAAAACACTGTAAAGTCTGTACTTTTCAAATTCTTCTCGCAAGCGCGTTAAATGCATTCGAGGCAAGACGAGGATACGTTTCCACCTTTCCACGCACTTTCATCCAAAAAGAGCGAGAATGACGCGACGAATATCGCCTCATTTAATTACACAAACTTATTTTCATTTTATCCCGTATTTTCGCGCTGCATATCGATCGTTGCACGACGTGTATCGTCGTAACTACGAACGACACAGCTCGAAAATCTTGATAACGTCTAGCCGCTGCATCTCAAGCTGTTTACGCGAACGTCGCAAATACGTGCACATAGCAGCTTATTCGAAAACGAGACACTGCGCGCGAGTTAAGTGGAAATGAATTTTTAAACTCCTCCCTCGCACCCACAGGACGCGAGGGTGCATTTTCTCCCTCTTCCACGCACTAGTATAGATAAGAGTAGGATCCCCCTCGAAGCGCGCCGCGCCTCCACGCGTGGGAATCCCGATCGCACTCGGCGTCCCTCATTCGTACGAAGCGTCCGCATACTCTCCCTGTACCACACGCATCGCCTTTCGAAAAATTCACCGCGAACACATATCAGGGATGCAGATTCATCCAAAGCAGTTGTCATCGGCATTCAGAATTCGTGAAATAACGAACGAACCTTGCCAAAATCTCGTCGCAAATCCGCCGGTCTCTTCTATTCGGCAAAGGGAAGTCTTCCTCGCGCACACCTCCTCCTCAGCGTGTCGGATATCCGCAACGGGGCGCGCACCGAGTTCGTGTTAGCAAAAAAAGACGCGCGACGCAGAGAGGTGGCACCTCGTTTTCCCTCGTCGCCGTTTCGTGTCGTCTCGTCCGGTCTCGTCCAATGATTTCTGGCCCCTCACCTGTCCATGTGTGACGGCGATCACGTGCATGCGTGACGATCGAGCGCTTCGGGGCGACTAAGATCGGTCCCAAGAGTCGAAGACGCTTCTTGGCAGAAACTGCCAAGAGAGATAGTTCCTTTGATCCCCACCTAGAGTCCGCGGACCGAGAGCACACGACGACGAGGCATGAGCGGGGCGCCGGTGTCCCCGGCGGACGGAGGTGGCGGAGCGGAGCGCGTGCGACGGGACGGGCGACACGAGGAATGCCCCGTGCGGGAGTGAGCGAGCGGAGCCGCGCACGTGGTCGGAAATTCGAACCCCGAAGGGCCGTCCTCGAGCGTCGCGCCCTTGATTTCGGCCCGCGGAAGAGCCGAAGCCGATTCCCGGAAGGTGAAGGTCGTCCGGGAAAAGTACGCTGGACGGTAAAGATCGATGATCGATGATGGTTGCCACCGGAAGCCTGGCCTCGCGCCGCGGGTCGACTTCGTTTCCGATGAACTGCCTGGAGGCGGCGTGGCGGTTCGTCGGAAATGCGGAAGGGCGCCTCTCCGGTTCTCGGAGTCGTGGGTATCGTGTGACGGTCGGTTGCGAGGGTCACGGTTTGTTTACGGGATCGACGCGGAATTAGTTTCTGTTGTTCTGGTGGGGGGAGAGCGCGGAGGTCGGCAAGGACCGGTGTATGTACCACTGTGCGTCCACGTGGGCAAGGTGGACGCTTGTCCTTCCGGTTCGTTGATCCGAAGCGAAAAGGTGCAGAGTTATGGTACTTTTCTCTTTTCGAGAGTAGCGGGAGAGACGCGACGAGTGGAAGGGGTAGAGTTTAATCAACGGAGGTGGGAGTATCTGCGTTCACCTTCTCCACACTGATTGTGAGATAAGTAATTGGTAGGAGTGTCAAAAATATATTTCTTGAATCAAGAACATGTGATCGAAAGATTTTTTGAAAAAATATTAGAACACGGATTCTTGATCGAAGAAAATATACATAAATATATTCTTGACTGAAGAATACTGTCGTGGGAACAAAAAATTCTTTCTACCAAAAAAAAAAAAAAATAATTACTCGAGCCTACCAAACATTGTCTTGCATGAAGAAAATCGTGGTTTGATTCGGAAATTATTTATATCATATTTTTTTTTTGATTGAAGGAAACATTTTTTTGCCACCAACAATTATTTCTCTCGGTGTATAAATCGTGTAAAAGAATTTGTTTTGTAAGAATGTATTCCTTAAAAAAAACTCTACAAATCTTGATATAATTTCCAAAAAAAATCGTTCCGGACTCGTAAAATCTTGAAAGCACATATATTATAATCTAGTTGAATTATTTTTAGCAGATCCGATTTTAGAATTCTTGCGGTACCTATATACACGTGTATAGCTCCGTCGTATCGCAGCTATACGATCGATATTAAAGAAAAAAAGAGAGATCGAGACGATAGAGATCTCAAGGCAACGCAAATGCCATTATTATTTTTTGCGCATAAATCATTTTCCGTCGTGGCTAGTAGATTTATTCTTTCAGGATTTGTTACCCAAATTCGACGAACGATTACATAATGAAAAGACTTTACCGTACGTATCAGTTTTTAGATGTATCCGGCTCGCGTGTCAGAGAGTTTTCATTGAATTGAATTCCGAGGTACCGCGCAACGGTATTGTGAGACCGAAAGTTCTCGTTACACTGAAACGCCAATATGAGCGCACATTTATAACCACGATACCTGCTCAGAAATGGATAGGCGAATACATAACATGCCAGTCATTTTCGACGGGTAATAAACCGGCTATTCATTACTCCAATTCTTTGTTACATAATGCTGCATTTTGTTTAGCTGTTACGCCCGTTTATAAAGATAAATATATACTAATGACCTGATATATCCCGATAATCGAATGCATTCGAATATACCGAAGAAGGAAATAATTACACAAAAAAAATGCACCGAGAAAAATAATTTAGTCAATTTAATCAAAATAAAGGTATGACACTTTTAGTGAAGTAGCTAATTTTTCACGCATCTACGTATTCACGATCGTGTTCTTGAATATATCATCATTTCATTTCTTACGTAGACACGGTGATTAGATGATCTATAATGTTCGAAGAATTTTCCATAATTTGGCGGTCTAAATTGGACAGATGTTATTCATATGGCTATTATCAAAAAATCGGTTCAGTCCATTTGACCCATGTGTGACCATCGAGGGACTATACAGACGTGTGACCACGGAAGGTTAATAAATCATTAACACGTACAATGTCTCGTCCGTAAACGCTAGTCGTCAAATATATTACATCGAGCAATGTCTATATTTACAAATAATTAAATAATGTTCATTATTACATAATACGAGATACAATCAATACGACGTTAACAGGCGCTATTCGCAAACTTTACTCATGAGAACATAGACAAGCACTTAGCAAACAAAAAATATCGCTTCAACCGAAAGTAATAGACGAAACCGCGATGTGCTCTTAGACGATCGGCATCCACTTACGCACCTCGCTCACGTTCGAACACACCCACACGCACGCAACGCGCGTGAAAACATATCACGATGCGCGGGTATAATACACACACGGCACGGCACTAATGCCATGCCGTCTGCTTCTCACTTTCCAGCAAAGTCGCTCACAACAGAACCGACCGTACCTAACAGTATAGCCCCGGGCCGCACGCGATAATGAACTCCGAGATCGATCGACCGATATTACAATTTGGTAAGATCCTCTCCACCGCTTATAATATATATACGCGCAAGGATAATCGTCTCGCGCAAAGTTGAACGACTCCGGCGATCTCGCCGGATCGTTTCACGTGTAAAAATACGAAGGGATCCGCGAAGAAGCGGATTTCGACGATCGCCGCGAATACGGACGTCGACCGTACAGATTTCCCCTCGAGGACGATCCGCTCCGCGCCCGCGGGGCGCGAGATCGTCATCGGGTTTCACGCGCGCGCGCGCGCGCAAGGAGCCATCGACCCGTAACGCGCGCGAGGTGGCTAATAGCGTGACGAAAGACGCGTGGAGTGTTTGATCCAGTGCGAGCGGGCGGCTCGCGTTGCTGAATGTCGACATTGGAGTTGCAAAAAAGGCGTCGCTCGAGGTTGTCTCCGCGCGATTTCGTCACGAAAATGCAAATGAAGCCGGGAACGATTCGAGGGACGATCCGCAAGGATACTTCGGGTGCAGCTTATAAGGGCATAGAAGGTGGTGCTTCTCGAGGACGCGCGTCTGCAGCTGGGCGGCTCCGGCGGCGGCTATTAGTCATCTGTATTCGGGTCGCGGTGTCGGGTCATATAGATCGATGCGAAATTCGAGGAATTCTTCGCTCGGGTACCCCAAATCGTGGATTACGCGATGAAAGAGTCCCGCGGAATGGCGCGGTGATTGGATGACTAACGGAAATTTATTGTAAAATCACGGGCAGGTGGTATACGCGTTTTGGAACATTACACCGAGAGAACCGTTTATTTGTAGTTAATAGATGTTTGCTTGAATGTGGCGAAATAAACGTTTTATTGAATCAGGAAATTTTCGTTAACTATTACGATATTTATTTGCACAATTTGATCCTTTAAGGCAACTATTTGAATGAAATAAACATCTTAACGATTAACATTTATTTTCTTGGCCTAACGAAATATTTGTTGCGTCGTATTTAAAATTATATTTATTAACTATTAATAAACGGTCTTCTCAGTGTATTTTCCTTTATTTACCAATTTAAATCGATAAAATACTTTTCCAAAGATCACACACTCGATCGATCCAAATAATTGATTCCCCGTACACCGAGAAAACAGTTTATTAATAGTTCGTAAATGTAATTTCAAGCACGGCGAAATAAATATTCCGTTAGGACAGGAAAATATATGTTAATTATCAAAATGTTTATTTCATTCAAGCGGTTGCCTCAAGGGATCAAATTGCGCCAAATAGATATTGCAATAGTTAATGAATATTTATTTGGTCCAATAAAACGTTTAATTTGCCATATTCAAACGAACATTTATCAACTACAAATGAACTGTTTTCTCGGTGCATGGAAATCGATCGCAACGCGTGCCGATGAATAAGTATATCGTGGAATCAAAACATTATAGTTTCCGCTATCCGAGAAACGGGAATGGCTTCGGAGCGTTTTTCTGCAACGCGGTTCGGGTCCAGTGATTCCCCCGGCTTTGCAACGCACATGGAATGCCGATACTTATTTGCAACTAAGTAGGTATATGCGTACAAATAAGCGGGACAAACCCACGCGGATATAGTATTACGCTTGAGTAAGGAATCATTGATCCTGCCGTGTATACGAGTCGCCGCGAGATTGCTTCAGTAGCGAGTTAATTGAAAATAGCTGTATTTCATTATCAACGTTGTCGCAATAGTAGGTATAGATTGATTGCCTCGTATTAACAACAAGATCTACTATCTGTTTGTTTTTTTCCTCTTTAGAAAGCCAACGAAAGAATGTGCACTATAAGTTACGTAGAATCAGTTTGCCTTTTCTTTAATCAAACCAGGATTAAGATTAGGCGTGAATCAGAAGTATAATGCAAATGATTTCGCGTGTTAAGTATCTTAAGCGATTTTGATAATAATCGAAAACTAATAAATAAGAAGATATCGACTAATTTGTTAATTGGCCTCAGATGGCGTTTTTTTTTTTCAAGATCACGCATATTTTAACACACAAAAATGTTCGATATCAGGCTCGTATTATAGATAACGAAAGAATCAAGGATCGACGGCATATAACCGTGCAATACTTCCAATTATGCAATAAAGATAATTTCTCGCCGATCTCTGAAAAGATAACCATACAGATAATACAAATTTCTCTTTCTCCCTGTAACGCTTCGTTATCACAGAAGATTACAAGCTTAAAAAGTCGGCGGTAAACTGTCGAGCCGTTGACTCGACATCGACTCCACTGAACGAGACGACGACCGCGAGAGAGGCGTTAAATTCCTCGATTTCGTGTAAACATTGCGCAAGTGCAACGCTTATCGCTTCGCACCGCATCGCACGTGATCACCGATGATAACGAAACAGGGTCGTTACGAGAAACGCGTCACTTTTGTCGCGCGACTGTCGCGTATATTGACCCACACACGATGCCGCCGCAACAGGTAGCACATGCACGTGCAGTACGCCGCAGCAGCGCCTGCATAGAACGCTTTCGCGCGAGCTGCAGCCCAGGGCGATCGCGAGCGCCTTTCTCGTTACTCGCCAATTCAACCACGGCAATTTCACCGGATGGTCCTCTGTGTCTCTCGTTGCTCGAATGAGCCGCGAGCAGAGTCGACGAACTGCAAATTGAACGGGCGCGCGTGTAGTGGCGTCGCGGCGAGGTACCGACTGCACTCGCGCGGATGTACAAATTCGGAGCGTTATTCGTGTGCCGGTTGAAGTTTTAAGTTCGAGGTTTAGTTCGCAAGAAGTCGGCGACGTCGTTGCGGGTACATTTGAATAGATGGATTGCGACTGATTAATTAGATACATTCGCGATTACGGAAAAAGAAAGTTCAGGGCGATGTGTGCAGGGTAGACAGCAACGCATTGTTACGCCATGGAAGAAATCGATGTTTCCAATCTCCCATTAAAAAGTATTGAACTCTCGACTACCCTATAATGGATGTATTTTATCCTTTCCCCCGAAAAAAACATCGAAATACCGATGATTCTTTGAAAAATTAATTTTCTGATAGAAAAAATCATCGATATTTTATAGTTCTCCTAAGAGATCGATATATCTATTATTTTCGGAATCAGCGGAGAAAAATACATAGCATATAGGGTAATCGAGCGCTCGATTCCAAATATTTTGATTTATGACAAAAACAAAATTTTTAATCGAAATCTCTGACACCGAACGTTCGACCACCCTAGCCGATGAATGTGTTCATGCTGATTTCGAAAATCATGGATATGTTGAGGAAATCTCAAAAGATCACCGAGATATCGATAATTTTTTTGTAAAATGACAATTCTCTCATATAGAAAATCATCTCTCTTAAGTTATTGACCTAATGACTGTGCTTTAGTAATCCAAGTAAACGTATTGTCCATGACGCATGCATTTTATATCGAGCATAAGTACCTACACAAGTATCACAATGTGTCACGTAATAATCGCTGAAGTCCTACGCAACGCGGCATAGATTCCGTTGCAGTCAACAAATGCAACTCGTACGTTAAATATCTACCGTCTTAGGTATAAATATTCACACGGTGCAATATCGTGTGCAGGTACAAGTACGTATCATGTCGTGCTCATACCTACGTCACACGCTGAGAGAAATAATAATTACTGATGCCAATAAAATATTTTCTTCAATCATAAACATGATATAACTCCAGAATCATGCTACGGTTTCTTCGTGCAAGAAAATATTTCATAAGCTCGAGTGTAATTGTTTTTTTCACGCGTGAAGAATTTCTTGTTCCAACGAAGGTATTCTTGAACCAAGAATATTATAGATATTCTTCGACGAAGAATCCGTATTCTTAAAAATTTCTAAGATCATATGTTCTTGATTGAAAACTATAGGATAGGTACTCGTATTTATTGACACTAACAATTATTTCGTTCAGTTCACGTCACGTGCGAGTTGCGAAGATCTAATTCGATGTTTCCTTTTGAGCTGACCGAAAAGGTAAATATGTCTGATCCCTTCCCAGTATTTAGGTCACACTATATTTCTATCCCTTTATTTTCTTCCACGTGTGAAGCTAAGTGCATCGCACAATATCAACTGTAACGATCCGACACAACGTATGTACCAACGACGCCTTTGGGAGCGACGTTGGGACAATCAACGACTCAGATGCTGATACGGATTCACGGCTAACGATATAAATATGTAATTGCGAGATCGCCGCGTCGCTTCAACCGCTGCGGCTCGCTAGGTGGGACAACGAGCGTCCAGGGAGGAAATTACTGTTTATAAGATTGCAACAGCACCGTCAGCTCGGATTATCGCGAATTAGGCATACTCCTACGCGCGGTGTTGATAACAGTTCCTTCATATCCTAGCCGTGGGGACCTGAGACCGTGTCCTATCGTCTATGTAGGGTAATAAAGTACTATTACGCTAATCAGCTCTTCAACCGCAATTATCTTGTTACCTATGGACTTTTCGCCCCCATGTTGGTATAATACTTTTCTGTAGATCTAAAAGAGATCTTCAAAAAAGTATTGCACCAGTTTAACCCTAAAGCTTAAGGATAACGAAATAACAGTGATGGAAGCCGATCGCAATAGGTCTACTCTATTTTACGTATAGCGCCGACGCAGCAATGCGAGCGTTAAATTGGTATAATACTTTTTTAAAGATCTCATTTAGATCTATAAAAAAGTATTATACCAATTTAGCCCTAAAGCTCAAGGGTAACGAAATAACAATAATCGAAGCTGATCAAAATAGTTCCACTCTCTGCTCTACCTATAGCGCCGACGTAGCAATGCGGACGTGAAACCCGCTAGGAGAAAAAATGCGGACGGCGGATACTCGTAAAGAACAAGAGCGTCCTCGTGGCGTTCGTAGAAATAGAAATCTATAAACAAACATGAACGCGCGATAAACGAACACTGGGCGGATCCACTGATTCCCTCAATGAAAAAGCACGATGATCTCTATAGCGAGCCTTATTACACATGTGCACGTATCTACGTGAAATTATTATCGTCGTATCTTAGCGCCGTCTTAAATCGTCGGATATAACGTTCAGGCACGAGCTGCCATTTGACCACTTGGTATTATAATTTCGGAGCAAGCGCTACTACGCGCGAGCAAATTGCTCGTACTCATTACCGTCCACCGGAAACGGAAACAATCGAGGAAAAGCAGAACCTCTGTGTTTCAGCATTCGATGAATATATGCGCACGACGAAGTGGCGAGGGAGAATTGGGCGGTTCGCTGCGATAACAACTTAAATCAATCTTTTGTTGGCCCACTCGGAAAGTTTACGTGCTAAATTAGCCAAGGGCTAACTGGAAGTTGAATTAATTTGTTATTGCAGTGATGGCTCAATTAGGTACACTCGGTCCTTCTATGGCGATCGAGAGAACGGCTTTTTTATGGGCTACAACAGTTTGCGATATGCCCAGCTACTCGCGCGAATCTCGATAGGAATTAATATTCCATTCCTTCGTTCTATATGTATGTAAACATGCTCGCATGCTTCGCTCAATTTGGAAACGTCCTAAACGCCGATGTTTAGGTAAATATTAATATAGTGATGCTAAGAGATTGAGAAAACTATCGACCTCGTGGCGTAGTAACGCGTGTGCGCGTTTATACGATAAAGCCTGAGTTACAGCCGTATGTGAAGGCGAAGAATGCATAATGTACAGAGGGAATTTCCGTGTGGCTGCATTTTAAACTACACATTAAACTAAATATATCGCGTTAAATACTATAGATATACTAGACAATAAATCAATTTTATCAGGCCTTGAGAAAAAAAATAGTGAGGAGCTTCACAATGATTATATCTCTTCCAGAGGATTTCCAGCCTATATCATACCATACAATAATAAAAACTCGAGAAAAAGACCTTTCATTCCATGTTATAATAAAAAAAGACAAGAAACGTTTTAATCGAATGTATCCGCGTGTGAAGTAAACCATCCCTTCTTTAAAAATCAAATTTTCCATAATGATCCTTCTTTCAAACAATTCTAAGCAACGTAACCAAAACTGTCGTTAGAAATAAAAATAATCGCGAGTACTGAACACCTCAACTCGGCTATTCTTGATTTTTCCTACGTAGATAAACCTTCCCCTTCACCTGTCATCGTATAATATCACAAGCAGAGCGACGTATCCTTTCACAGGAACTCTAACTCATCGACCTGCATTTTTGCTCGACACTGTATACGCGTACGTATCTTCGCCGTAAATCATTGGAAACTGCGAAACTCGGCCGGCCGCGTATTGCGGTACCGTTAGCCATTGCACTGGTGGAGTCGAACAAGGTCGGTATGGCAAGGAAAAGGAGTACCTCCAGTCCGAAAGCAAGAGCGGAAAGTTCCATTCACACAACGGCAGAGCGAGAGCATCGTTATTGGAACTTCATTTGCGAATACAGTCGAGTTTATATCACATCCCCTCTCAAAATGTCGCCCCACTAGAGTTCCCATTATTTGGCTAATCATTGACTTCGTACACGTATATAAATTCACTAGTGCATCGTGCAACATGCCGCGAATGTATCGCGCTGGGTGTATGACAGAATATACACGGAGAAAAAGGATTAGTAAAAAATCATAGGAACCGCGTAAAAAAAAGTATGGCTGACGTGTGGCAAAAGTCTGAAAAAAGCCAGACAATTTTTTCATATCAACGAACTGTAAAAAGAATGCTGTGACTATTAAAAAATGCAATGTTTCACTTCGAGGAGCCCTGTTGCAGGAATTCACTGAAAAAATTACTAATTATTTTCTCCGTGTAAGATTCGAATTTGGATGAAGAAAATGAGATACATATTTGATGTTGTTCACTGAGAGAAATAATTGCTTGTTCCAAACAAATATTTTCTTCAATCGAAAATATGATGTAATTCCAGGTTTAGGCCATGGTTTTCTTTGTGCAAGAAAATATTTGATAGGCTTGAGTAATTGTTTTTTTCGCGCTGAAAGAAGTTCTTGTTCCATCGAAGATACTCTTGAATCAAGAATATAAATCCTTCGACCAAAAATCTGTATCATTACAAATTTGTGAGATCATATGTTCTTGATTCAAGACATATTTTTTCTGGCACTGGTAATTATTTCTCTCAGTGTACATCAGCCAGGTATTTATACTAATTAGTAATTAGACAGATTCCATCAAGGAAAAGCTTAGGCTTTCGACCAGTAATTACCACAGTTCAAAGGTGCTGTAATAGCCTTAGATATTTGGTATCTAATGCTAATCAGACTTGTCATCACAGCCCAAAATCACTGCTAATTATACATAATTGTAAGCCGCTGTAAATACTCGCAATGTTGTTGGTATGATAATTTCTATCCGAAAAATATCAACAGTCTTATCGCGCTTATTAATTCCATGTCGAACTGTGTCAATTTGTGTCACAAATAAATACAAATTCAATTAGCTCGGTGTACAGGTGTTACTTGCATTTAGCGCACCAACGTGTTAAAACACGCATACGCCTACGATACCAATCGACATTCGGATACGTAATTCGCGTGGAAGAAAAAAATACGGCACACTTCTTGTAAACAAGCAACACCGCGCTGCGCTATGATATCGCCATTGAGCTATCCAACTCGGCCTTACCTCTAGCCGAATAGGAATATCACCGAGATTTCTACATGGAAATACTCCACGGTAAGCTAGTATCGCGGGGTTTGCGGTGTTACGGTGTCGAGCAAACGAGCGAAGAATTTTCTTTCGGGGAAAGAAAACAATCGCGACCGCAACTACGAGAGCGATCGTAGATCTAAATCTATGGGAGATACGAACTGTTATCGCACTCGTATTTTTGTATGACTATTACGCATTTTTTTCATCGCTATCTCAGTTTAGGAATTTTCCCTGATATCTACTGGAAAGACGGCCATGGAATCTAAGGGTAACCGCGTCAGATCTCTCTTATCGCGAGGGTGGAATTTATCGGCAGAATTGGAATTAGCTTTAGGATTTCGAAATAACAAAATACGGAAAATTAGAGATTGTGCTTAATGAACTCAGATAACACACAGAAGGCGTAAAAGAACTCTGCAAGATGTTTGATGTGTCGTTTTCTGAGTACTTTTACCTTGGAGACTTTTTCAAATTAAAAGTACTCGGAAAAAAAATGCTTAAGACGTCTTGCAGAGATCTAGCAGAGTTTCTTTACGCCTCTTGCATTATCTAGGAAAAAGGCGATTATGTGCAAAGAAATAATAATTAATTTGCTTTTGATATTAATGTGGTTGAAACGGTCGGTTTTTTCCTGAAAACAATACAATTTCAGCAATTTCTACCAAAGTATCAGTTGAAATAACTAAATGCTTGGAATTATTACCGACGTGTTTTCTCATCTAATCAGAATATCATGCCTCTGGTTTTTTTTTTCGATACCTGCATATATGTAAGTATCAAAGGTGGTAGAATTGGGTCATTTGGTTTGGAAAAGAATATTAAGCGACTCTTCAGTTAAATCGTGATTAGCGATTCTCAGAAACTAACTGAGAATTTGATTATAATCGATTCTTCTCGTCCGAATAAAACATCTAAAGACCTTCATTAGATTCCTTAATAAATATTTCAACGTCAAATTTACATATGGGAAACGCAGCATTAATATCGCTGTTCGTAACTCGTCGGTGATCTTGTCGTTTTTCAAAGGAATTTTCCTAGTAAGAGTTCCTCGCGATGATATTTCCGATCGAGCACTCATTCAGCCGCGCAGTATAAATGCATCCTAACCAGATAAATTAGTGATACATTAGTGCCCCAGTTGCGAGTTACGTGTCCGCCTCTAATTATTCACTCAAGGACTGGGGTACATAGAAATGCATTAGCTATACGTAATTATTTCCTACATTTGTAACAATTCAGCATAACATTGACATTAAAAATTTTCCTAATCGTCAACCGTGATAATCGATAATGACCAATCATTTTTCCACTTTGCCTTGGCCACCCTTTTTTACATGACCTTAATTATAATCCATTATCTAATCAACATTTCTCTCATCATCTTTGTCAAATTTTAAAATCAAGCTATCCGTTAATAAATTTCTATAAATACAATACAATCGAATCAATTTCATCAAATACATCGAATATGATACATTTTTAACTGCGGATTTGTATAATGTCCTTTTATTGTACACCCGGAGAAAAGGTCTGGTTAAATATGAACCTAAAAGAAAATTTTATTTGAAATGAATAGAATTTTATTTACATCAAACGAAAATCTATTTGGAATAAATAAATGTTTTACTAGATTCGTACTCGATTAAAAAGATATGAAAAACATTTATTCAATTCAATAGACTTGTTCGATGTGAATAAACTTCCATTTATCTCAAATAAATTTTTCTATTAGGTTCGTATTTAATTAGACCTTTTCTCTCAGTGTATGCTGGCTATTTATCTCCATCATACGAGCGACATATTGATTCGATGAACAAACTGTCATCATCGGTATCGAGACGAAATAAATACCTTATTGATCTGGCACAAGGCTGAGTGCATTCCACGCGATGTTCTTTCGCAATGGTGGAAACGGCACGGAGTTATCAATTGTTTTCCGATAAGATCGGAGCTGCCTACGATAAAACCTGGCAAAGCTAAGTAAGAAAATTTTCAAATCATCACAAAAAATTCTAAATGTGATGCAGAGTACCTACATTGTACACTTATTTCAAATATTTATCGAAGCCTTGACAATCAATAGATATTTCTAATTTAGGAAGACTAACAAATTAAAATACGCGTATCGAATTAGTGATTATAATCACGTGCGAGGGGAAATTTTTGTTGAATTTTCGATACCCAAGAGAAAGAAAATATATACGGAGAAAAATGATATAATTTGTACTCCTAGAGATGAAACATTGCATTTTTTAATAGACAAAACGTACTTTTTATATTTCGTTGCAGTAGGTATAAACCCGTAAATACCCGACAAATATTAACGAGAGATTGGTAAATTTTACCGTATAAACTGATGTTTATATTATTATGAACTCTAAAAAGTACACCGAGAGAAATTTATAGGTCGCACGGCAATAAGTATATCTAAAAATTGTAATATTTCACCTCGAGGAGCCCTGTTACTGGAATAACAGCAAATTCACGGGTTTTCCCGTGATTTTTTTATTAATCCCTTTTCTCCGTGCGTAATCAATTTTATATAAATAAACAAAAAGTGCGAAGAGAACGGACGTGCGAACTAGAACGCAGACGCGATCCTGCCGGGCGCATAAGAGCCTCTCCCTCGCACAATTCAATCGGATAAGGAAGTCCGCGAAGGCCAAAGGAGTACCCGCGGGGTTGCGTCGGTGTTCTCGCGCGCGCGCGCGACTCCTATACGACACAAATTTCCTCACTCCGACCTTGTATAATATTAATTCCACAGCCCGGCTCGCGATACGTTGAAAGTCTAAAATGGACTGAAATAGCATTTTTCCAATGACACTCCTTCCCATCGGCAGCTATCAATATATCTCGGCACCGACCAGTATACGTAACGACGCGCGAATGGCACGCCTATAATTGCGACCGATGAACGTCACCGACGGCGGTCGCTCCCGCTTCGGATACGACGTACCTACATAATATGTTATGTGTCGCGACGCCCGTGAAAAGCCGGTTGAACTTGTCAAACCGAAAGAAAAAATACGAGCGCCACTTTTCGAATTCAAGGCCAACGCGTGCGTCACTTTGATACTGTACCGAATTCTGCGGGCGCGATCAGCCCCGTGAATTCACGATTCGGCGTCGGGCCGAAGGGAAAATGTGCCGTAACTTTTCCCGAAAATAATCTCCGCTCGCACGTGGTGGATAATTAAGCTTGCCAGACTACGAGTTAAGTATATAATTCCGCGTTTGGCACCGATGGACCCAGGTACTCCGATATATCGGCCGTTATATTTAAATCGCGCGGACGTATAGCGCGGCGCGAATAACAGGAAGACCATGTTTCGTCGCGCACTCCAATCTGGCGTTGATCATTGAAAGGCGACGTGATCGCATTCCTCATAAGTTGTTGGATAAAAAAGTAGACTGATCCATATGACAAGTAAATCAATTTCGCACCGGCAACTCGGTAGGGATTACTCGTTCGTACAACGTGCGGAATGCTAATTTGAAAGGACCTCGGCAGCTTCGATCGTGTTTCATTTTTTAGTGACACAATCAGCGGTATAAAAAACGGAATACGAATTTTTCTCTCTCGAAATTAATAAATTTCTCTTCCATGAAAGCAGTGCCTATGGTCGATTCAGTGAAAAAGACTCCGGATAATATTTTCATTCCGTTATTGTGACTGTAAAAAACATTACTCCGATGAAATAAAAAAATATGCGGACGTACAAGTCGATTATTCAAACGTAGACATTCCATCGCATCGATCACCTTATACGTGATTTACAATGCAAATATTATACGGCATTAAAAGATTGTTGAAAAGGATGGCTGAGATTTGCACCGGGATGAATTATTGAATCCAGTGGCATATATTTGTATACGGAAAAATGACCGATGCGCAATAATCACAGCGGTATTGAGATCGCGAATGCGATGCTGTGATTAACACTGTTTCAGTGATTGCTCTCATTAAACGTCATCGCAGGTTTGCTGCACGTTGCGTAACGCTTATATATCGCTGCGTGTATCGCTATGCCTTCCGAAAGAGTATAATGCGCTCAATAAAGAGTCGCTGTTCTACGATCGAAATTGACCCATTAGTGTGCTCAGTATAATTTTCAGTTACCAAACCATTTTTACTTGCAGATATTTAATTAATTGTTTCTGCAATGTTTAAGAATTGGTTTCAGAAATTGTACTCCTTTTTAATAAAATTATGCTTCCGAAGAAACTTTTCAAGCAATGCGAAATTGCTTAATCCAATGTTTGAAACAAACATTTGTCAGCGAGCAGTAATGGGTTCATACGGTCTTCGGATCTATAGTAACCCATAAACTGAGAAGAAAAATGGTATATTCAATTAAATCAGAATTTACGGGTGAGGGAATGCAGAATTAATTGCTTCAACTAATAAATTTGATTCTAGCGATTAATGGCTATTTGAAGGAAACTGACTGTAGTCAAATCAAGTCAATTTAATCCAAGTAATTAGATCTGTATTTTTCTACCCGTAACCGCCGATTTAATTAAATTTACTGCATTTTTTCTCGGTGTAGCGTTCAATATTGATGAATTGAGGGCTGTACGAGGATCTTAAATGTGAATTTGTATAACAGTCGCCCGTGTGTGTGATCTGGTGATCTTTCTTATTCCGGTGCATATTCAGAGACACCTGATGTGTAAGAAGTGAATAAATCTCCCATTTTTGAACGAGTCTATTTAGTATTTGCGAATGGAGATTAGAGAGTCGTAAGATAATTTATCAATATGTCGAAACATATGCAGGATATACGTCATACGTGGAATGTTCTGTATCGAAAGTCCCTTCTAATTGCTGCGCCGATAAAAATCGCAATAGCACGAGCGGCTTTAATTTTAATTGTTTACCGGGAAATCTATGCTACGTCGCGAGGACAACTGCGTGCAAAATCTTATTTATATTCTATTCTAACGTGGATGCCAGGAACTGGTTTTTCGAGTAGTTGCATGGTGCAACCGCTTTAATGAAAGCGAGATATTACGAGTCTAACAATAATCGGCTGGAAAGATTCGTTCCGTCGAGAGTCGAATCGTTTGTCAAACTCGAAGTTGTTTGGACGATCAGAGATTACAGATTTATTCAGCAATAACATGTAGATTCCGTGATACCGAAAGATTAATTCTCATGTGAAAATAACGTCTTCCTACGTATAGGTAATACTTAGAATACATTCGCGTCAAGTTGAGTCATCGGGTCATTGCTGTAATTCGTCGCGTCGAACAAAAACGAAAGAAAACAAAGCTCCCTAATTTCGTCAGGTTTTTCAACTAGAATTTTTTTCTCTTTGCTCTCGATCTACGAACAAACCGCGTGTTTCCCCACCTTATTCATGCCAATCCTCAGGATTTCCCGTGCGCACAACGTAATAATGAATAAAAAGGAGGCGTATAACTTATCAGAAGTGGAATGCCTCTCTCGAGAGTGCACAAAGATAATAACGTAACTCGTCCTCGAGTTGTTAAAAAAAATGTCACGCTTTACCACACGTGTAAATACCGCTCGCCCTGCGAAACGTGTACTCTAAGTACTTTGTCAATATCAAGCGGCATTATACTCTGGCATTACACCGATTGCGAGTGGCACTCGCGATGCGTTAACGCCGAAAGGAGTAGGATAGCCCGCTCGTCGCTTCTTTGTCGCGCGAACTTTTATCAGCGTCTCCTAAATTGTCTAATGACGGCGCACCAAATAAACCCAATTATATCGATGCGCTTACCACATTTCATCCATTATAAATTTACATTTTTAAAAACAAGCTAATAAAGCTTTTAGGTTCATACTCTACAAATAGAAATTTTTATTTTTCTTCTTTTCAATATCTTTTATGAGTAAAATTTGTATTAATTAATTTTAAATTAAAAAAGCAAAAATTTATAAATTTTTACTTTTATTTAGTTATTTCTATTCCAATAATTATAATTAGAACTATAATTTCAAATTCATCAATTTCTCGATTTTCACATTGATTAGATTTAGAAATTAATTTAATATCTTTTATTCCATTATTAGAAAAAAATCGTTTCTACCGCCGAGAAACAACAAGTCGATAGACATTCGTACGCGGTTAACACATACCCGTCGAAATAATTCCCAGCAAGGCATGATCAGTCTCCCAACGCCGAACAGTTTATCGCGATAAAAAACGCACACCCACTCCAATTCAATGCTTTCTATTCGGCAGAAACCGCGCGTGTAAACACACTTGTCCGACTTCAAAAAAGGAGCGACGACAAAGTGGTCGCCCGCCCTGAAAACGCGCGCGACGATCCTTCTTTCGCGACGAACGATACACTACTGCTCCCAGGATCCGCACGCTAACATTTTTACATTCAAAGTTCAGATGATAATATTCTAATCAAAACAATACGATCGTCCTCGGTGTAGTCGACTGACCAACCTAGCTTTTCAACTAGCAATGAATATCAAGATACGAGCGTACATGGATATAATGGAAATAGAATAGAGATATGCATTGACGTGTCTTCGGGTAACGCGAGATATCCGAGCGGCTAAAACGCTTATCCAAATTCCGCCCCCAACCCCGGAAGTAAGTCAGCCGGCGACGAGTTGAGCTGGCGATTTTAAAAATAACCGATTTCTATTAAAAGGTACTCGCGATAAACTCTGAACCGTGAGTTATGCCATGGTATCAGATGCAACGCCTTGTTCTACGGGATCGGAGCGAAGCGCGAGTGCAAGTGAGACCGCTGACGCAATCGTACAGCGCACCGATAAGAGCCTTTCTGTCGCGCATTCCGATCGAACGAGAAATTCCGTGGGAGGATAGGAAGCGTGCGACAGAGAGTCGCTTCTAGAGTTCACAGAGGTTGCGTCGGAGATCTCACTCGAATTCGCACTATTTTTGCACAGAGAAAAAGAATTAAACTTTATAGTGTAAACTTCATGTTACTTTTATGAAATTTTTATCATACAAGCTTATCGATTAAAATTATGATACGCGCGATTGAAACAATTAAATTTACTACAAATTTGATGTAAATTTACCACAAAACCACTCAAAATATACCAAAATTGAAGCATCTTTCCAGCAAAAACTGTAAAATTCAAAACTCTTTTCGATAATTACAAATAATTCATGGTGATTCAAATTATTGGGCTTGAATTCCAATTTTATAATACTTTTCTGTAGAAAATGTATAGCAAATTTACAAATCCTTTTAACAGTGTAGTTGGGTCTACTAAAAATTACTCACGGGGTCGCAAGTAATTGTTTATTTACATCAATTAAATCTGTTATATTAATTAAATATTTCTTCCCTGCAATCACATACTATTCCACGTGATTGTAAGGAAGAGCTATTTAATTGATATACGTATAACAAAATTTAAATGATATAAATAAATAATTACTTGCGACCCTGCAAATAATTTTCAGTAGATCCAACTAATTCTTTTTCTTTGTTTGTATGACGCATTTCCCTACTCTGACCCTGCCGGTGTACCTGTCCAACAAGGGGAGCGATGCGAACTATTCACGTCAGCTCGCCACTCGGTACCCGCGATTAAAAATATCCAGGATGCGGTTATGGCTTGAATTCAAATTCTGCGTTTTGTGCCCGAAGCTATTTCGAAATTGGTGCCAAGATGCACGTTGCTGTGGAATGGGAAACTAAAATAGCGAACGTAAGCCGCTGGTCATTGACCGGATTATGTTGTAGTTATGTTAGTTTTGAAAACACAAAAGAGATAATACGTTGACTGGGTGCAATAATATACCGCGTAATAAATTTTAACATTTTATTATTAATTGTTTAGTATACTTATAATACATCTAAAGTTGTCTCGTCTTCATGTGTGAACTGCCGATCACCGTGTATAATCACCAATAAGATGCACGTTACAAGCGTATGCTTGAGATAACGAGGTGATAATGATAGTTAATACGATATATTATACTACGCTTTTACGCGCGGTAAAAATGTTCCTCTAGCTATTATCTGAATATTCGCGCGGCGCTACTGTTTAGAGCGTATGTCCTTCAATTCGAGCGGAATTAGATCGTAAACCCTAGCCTTGGGTTTTCGTCAATGTGAAAGAGCCGGACATTCAAAGACAATGCAGTTCCGCTTGATGAAACTTCGGGGAAAAGTTTGTTATCCGCAAGGGGGACCGCGCACGCAGAAATCAAGCGTGCCAATTGACGTTCGAAAAGATTTATCGTTCGTGCCCTGGTACAAAAATTTCTGTTTTTCATAAAATTTCTGAGAAATTTCTCAGACATTTTTATTAAATGCCAAATATTTTTTAGAAAACCTCGTAAAATGTCAAGTATTTTTCGGAAAATTTTCGTGGTTACAAATATTTCTCAAAAATTCTAATATAAAATCTTCGAAGTTTAAAGAAAGAATATCGCAATTTTAAATATGAAAGTGCAGTTTATAAATTTTCATAATTTTTAAGAATTATTCTACATTTTTTCGGATTTTGTTCAATATATTATCGGATATATATTTCATGAAATATAATTATCTATGTCCAATATCTAAGAAAACATCTTTCCCGCTCGAAAAAGATCCAGAAATGCATCCTGCAGAGACTGTACGTTCAATAACGGATCCGCTACGACGATCGGAAGAATCCAAGTTGAAAAAAGTACCGAGAGCACGCAATGTAAATGCTCTCGCTTCTTCCGTTGCTCTCAACGTAAGAACGACGTGTGCGTGGTCGATCGTAAAATGCGCCGCATGTGGAAGTTGGAAAAATACAGAGCATATCGATGTGTATTGAGTTTACATGCATTTATTCGGTACGTGGAGATATACGCGTGCAATTACATACTGCATATATATACAATGTGGCGAAAGTCCCTGTTCCCAATGAACATATACGCGCTTAAAACTTGTGTACATTGCTGAACATACATCAACGCGGCATTGCAATTCTCGGTCAAAATCACTCTTTTACTCTGTTTATCTCACATCCTTTTCAAGTGTAGATACATTCCGCGCGACCGAAACTACTTATCATCGGATCTACTCTTGTCAGTAACTATTCTTGTTACGACAACACACCTTCCGCGATTGCAAAACAACTTACAGCGCAGATGCGATAAAACTCACCTCGCTCCTCCTGAGAACCGCGCAAATTGCAATTGTCTCCGCTTTCTACGACGTTCTCCAATCGCGAAAACGCGACGAGCCGATCGCTGGAACGACGAATTTTCGCGACGGGAACGGGGGAAGCACTCGCGCGACCAAGTACCCTCCGCAATGCGCAAAGGTGCAAAGGTTCTGTCCTTACATTGCGCGAGCGGTAATAGCGCCAGGTTATCCTTTCAGGTGTGGGTCCCCTTCTCTTCGATTCCGAGTTCGGACTCATTTTGCGCCTCGCGTTTGCACCGCCGTTCGGCCGATACTTTCCCCGTTAGCGAACTGCGAATTCCTCGTCGTTTGCGGCTCATAGCCACGCGTTCGATCGCACTGCGTTATCAAAGACGTTGCCACGGGGTGGAAATGCACCCGACAATCGTTTTCTTTCGTTATTAGAAGTTACGCAAGCGTCCGTTTCCCGCGCGCGCGGACCTCCCGTAAAGATGCTATGACGTTCACTCTCTCTCTTACTCTCGATCACGACGAGCATTATCGAATAGTCTGATACACAGAACCATTGATCGGCGTGACTCATTGAGGAAGATATTCGAATATGTTAATTTGCGGATAAATAAATTGAAGAGTCTGACTAATGGAAGTCGCCAATAGTAGAGATCCGTGGCAATGAAAT
Source organism: Xiphydria camelus (assembly GCA_963678675.1). Taxonomy (NCBI): domain Eukaryota; kingdom Metazoa; phylum Arthropoda; class Insecta; order Hymenoptera; family Xiphydriidae; genus Xiphydria; species Xiphydria camelus. The sequence continues at coordinate 8,651,227 of OY783201.1, forward strand.
GTTGTTGGTATTGATTCTAAATTATTCAACGCATAGAACGAAGGAGACGTTTGAATATTTCAGATTCTCAAAGCTACGAAATTTTCTACCCGTGATTCTTGTAGTTATTAACCGTTTATACGTACAGTTTTACCACGCAACGCAAAATAACTGTATTTTGAAGAGAGGTCCTCGCAAGATCTGAGGATAAATTAGAAAAATTGGGAAGTCGCGATGTATAAGATGAAAGCGTTGATAATATGTTGTTTAAATTTCGATTCGTTTATACGCGCAAATATGCTTCATCTTTCATCCAGTACCAACGAATTATACGCGGTACTCTAACTGAGAGCATCAATAATCCAGAGAGTCGCTGAAGGTGAGCTAAAATGCAACGTAAAAAGCAATGTACAGCTATAAATTAGTAACAGTTTTGATTAGGATATCGTCTCTGGAATTATACGTATAACAAAATTAAATAACTACCATTCTTAGCATATACTGCTACCATTATTTATATTCACTTTATAATATATACATATTGAGGTATTTACATATACGAATCAACAGCAGGCATTAAGTCACCAATGTTTTTGTATTCTTATGTGGAAAAGTCCTACCAGATGTACGAAAAGATAGTTTAAAGCAATCTGAAATACCAATAATTTTCCGATACCTCCGTTACATCCACATAATACGAAATTTTACATGATTACAACCTCAATGAAATGGTAACATTTGTTCCAAGGTGTTCATATTACGGCATACGAATGAATTATTACAAAATGAACATTTCCATTAATAATTTTAATCAAAATTAATTCGTAATTGCAACTAACAACTACTACATAATGTATTACTACATTTATATGTATAATTGTAGGCGAGTGTTTGCAAAGACATAAGTGATGTCAGTTTTCGTTTAACCCCATACGTCTCCGTATTTATTTTGCTCCCCAATCGGTGCGTGTGTCTCTTTAAATAAAGGTTCTGGCGGACGCTTGGGCGCATTCGGTTGCAAATTATACCTGAAAAGGGTGACGCGTAATGAGCTCATGAATATCACGAAACATGCAATTCCAGTGGATCGCGTCTATTTCTTCTCTGACTGCCCACAACATAAGCCCTGAACACGCATTACTTCTAACAATGTCTTGAAAAGTTTCATAACGTGGACCGATACTTTAATCTGCCACTAATATCTTTAAAATGCCCTACGCATCTGCGAGTCAAACATAATAAAAAACTCAACGAATACGTCGAAGAACGTTGTCACAAGTGTTGCTACGCGAGCAGCAATAGATTGCAAAGGACGACCTGTGCAATATCAATTAGGATTATACAAAATGCACTTACCTATTCTTCATATACTGCTCCCTATTTTGGCGACGCAATTCATCATACGAAACGTTGGGCTGAGAAGGAAGATTCTCTGTTAAGCCTTGGTCTGTATTAACTTGTAAAGCACCTGTAACAAGGGTCTATTATTATTTGAAGTCGATAAATAAGTCAACAAATGGAAGCTTCGTCATACTGTGTGTCTCAAAAATATACTACCGTAAGAAAGGTCGTCTGATTACAGAGGCGACTAATTAAATTATAGAAATAAGTAGATCAATTACGTACTGTTCTCGCTATTGCCAGTGAATACATCAAAACTAGATGGGGGATGGTAAGGATCGAGATCAACCGCGGCATTCATAACACCATCGGATTGATCAGTGCTACCCACAATATTAGGCGAGTAATGCGTATCGGGACTCGGTTGACTGTTAACAGTAATGTTTAAATAAAAGGTTAGTACAAAAAATATTAGTTAAATTACTTGTACATATAGTCTAAACTTAACCCTAATTTTTTGGAGCTATAGATTTACTAAGACTATTTTGGCCTGCATTCATAGTCGATGCTTATAAATTCACCTGACATACGGTTCCATACTACGCTGATTGCCTTCGAGACTCGACAACATCTTCATTCTTTGACTGAGGGTGCCGTTTGGGACGGCTAACATCCGCTCGTAACACACATAAGTATATGAGAACTTCCCCATGACGAATCCTACAAAACTAGTAAATGCAACTTTTGGAATTGCTCCATATGTCGGATTGCCTTTCAACAATCCGTACTTCACGGCAGTGTATGCGCAGGAGCCAAAAAGCGTTGCTAATGGGATCGACCTTCTATATAGTCCCTCCCTATTGCATTCTCTCAATATACGAGTTTCTTCAAAAGTCAATTTGAGACTCTGCAATAATCAGATGAATTCGTCGGCTACATCATAAGTGCATAATCTATGATTCCCTTATCTTAGACGCCATATAAATATAATACGAGGAGTACGTTAAAATGAAAATAACTTTAAAAGACCAATGTGTAAGAACTAGCACAAAGTAAATATTTGTTCGAAAATGGAAAAACAATTTAAAGGTAGGTTAACCGGCTTGAGATAATCGCTACGTAACAATTCTAAATGATCATACAAAACGCTGATTAAATTGGGATCGCTTACCATGGGATTATTTTGATCATAAAGATTTGCATTCTGTTCGTTCAAATTTACATTCGCCATCGTTAAAAAAAAATCTTTTCAAAAATTGGTTATAACTTCATTCGGTGAGCATTCCCGACCTTCCCGACACATCTCAATGTCTACAAACACGAACGACATAAAACGAAGACTAGTAAGTCGCGCGCGGCCAGAATATTTACCCCTCAAAAGAGATACCGCAGATATTAATTTGATAGATTATATAAACAATTAGGAGGACTAGATGAAAATTTATTCCACCAATTATTATCGCTTTTGGCTATTATTATGGAGAGATCGACGAGCTTTCGACAGAACCGCGATGCAATTTTAAATGTGCAGCCATTACTAGAATGGCGCGCGCCATCTGGAAAAAAATGGATGCCTCGCATCCCCTCCACTTTCTAATATCTGTTTACGAGTTGATGCCGTCGACTGTGGATAGTTTGAGCCAGGAATTAGTAAATTAGAGCGCTCTCTAAGCTGTGATTAAAATACGATCTGAATTTACATTGTTTAGACTAAGGTACGTTGAACAAGTAGCAGTACTCGAAACATATTCAACGACCATCATTAGCTGTGCCATTTGTGCAACGATGATGGTTTCCATTATTAGATAAATTAGGGTGGAGACGTCATCCGTGACATATTAAATTTCGTAATTGGGTCATGTATATTTAGGGGACATCCATTATCATCTCAAAATAATATTCGGAAGAGTGCCACCTCACTGAAGTGTTTCTCATGATTACACGTGCGATTTTCTGCAACCAAAAATTGGTTCTTTTTTTTCTATGCAACTCGAGAGGCCTCAGAAAATGTGAAGAACGTCCTTCCCTTTTAAGGGAACGCTACCTTTTTTCTTTTCACAGTTACACACACTCTTAACGCCGAGTAATGTAAACTGACTTGTTTTTACTGTCACGTGAATCCATTGAAAATCTACATTTGATCACTTTTATAGGTTTTTGCATGTTTTTGTTTAAAGACAAAAATGGAATGTCACCTTTCTTAGCATTACAATGCTTGATTAGTTTCATGTGTAACTCATTTTTTTTAAACTGAAGAGCTCAATAATACATTTTTACATTGTACTTGTGATTTATATTGAAATAATAAAATCGTACAACATTAATCCACTAATTTATTACAACTGAATTTTCAAGTCCCTCTCATGATTATAAAAAGAACAGCATTATTATTTGAAATAATCATTTCCATAGAGACAACATGTACAAAAAAGGACCTCCACCTGCGTACGAGCCACCTCCATGTGCACCACCCACTTACTCCCAAAGTGTGGGCGGTGTTCCACCAGCAAGCCCATTCACACCAGCAGAATCATGTGAGTTTTTAATGGACATAACATCGAAACCTATTTACATTGCACTGACACTAAAATTAACAATTAAGTGCATTTTACCATGACTGAAGCTATGACTGATACTGCTACTTATTAGATGCTGGAGGGCCAACTATAGTGACGACAATCGTGCCATTGGGACCACAGAGTACGCACACAATTTGCCCTCATTGCCAAGCTGAAATTGATTCTTCAACCAAAACGGAACCTGGGATGATAGCCTATGTATCTGGAGTTGTCATTGCTCTACTTGGGTAAATATTGTATTGTACAGAAATTGTTGAAAGATTACTTCCTGTTAAAGCATAGCTTAATTTTTTATAAATATTGAGCAAGCTATAGTCATTTCTGTAAGAACAATTTATTAATTTTATCCGGACATTGTCTCAATTTTCAGATGCTGGCTGGGCTGTTGTCTGATTCCCTGCTGCATCGATGAATGTATGGATGTCCATCACAGTTGTCCAAATTGCAAGGCTTATCTGGGACGATATCGAAGGTAAACATATCAAACCAGAATTTTTATCTACCTTGCATTTCGACGACAACGCAACCAACACGCGATACGCAGTGTAATCGAACGTAAACAAATCTATCATCGAGTTTCCAAATTCGTCAACTTTGGAAACTTTCAATGCCTTACAATTTGGGAAACAGACCAATGAGAATCACATCGACGAATGAATATGCTAGCAATACATTAGTGGCAGCTGCAACAAGATTGCCCTTTTGAATCTCAGCGATACGAATTTACTACGATATGACATAAAGAGAAGTTGCTATGAGAGAATATCAGTAGCTCGTTAACGAGTTATTCGTAGGAAAAGAAGTAGTCAATTTGCTTGCGCACCTGAGATAAATCCGTAGTTTCGGAATCCTCTGCCTATTCGATATATCTGATCGCTTCAAATTAGGTACAATACTCTTTAGAGGAAAAAATTGAGAGCTTTAACGTAGTATTTTTGCACTTTAGAAATTACGTACAACAGGTGGTCTACTAGTAGTCTACTCTATATCCCGATTAAGTGTTTTGGTGCAGTTGTACTATGAATAATTACGGATATTTTAACCGGAGTTGTTCAAATCAATTTTTGAATTCCATGCACCAAACTATGGTGGTCCAAATAGTTTCTAAGTGTGTACTCCATTGCCGATTTCTATTGGATCGAATAAATATTTAAATAGAAATAGTAATATATAATCAAAGTACATAATAAAAAGTACTACCAAAGTCATTACTTCATTTAATTCAGACAAATAAAAGGAATGTCGTTTTGTAACAGATAATTCAGAATGTAACGAATCTGCAATATTATATTTGTAATGTTCTGTAAGTATTCTACAGTTGCTAACGTTTTATTTCCGTAAAATTATAAACGAGCTATGCTACTTTAGTATGTTATGTCCCTCCTAACAAGGTATACCTACAATTAGTAGGAAATGGATTTTCAAAAAGTCTAACGGATTAAAGGGTGAAACTTCTAGATTGGTTCGCAACTACAAATTAAAATTATAAACATACGTGAAAGAGTTTAAAGTATACATTCTCTACAGGGTATCGTAAAACAAAAGCTCTGGAATTGTATCAAACTAGACATATGCAATAAGCCCTCACAATCTTTGTCTAATTAATTTTTCTTATAAACATTAATAATCTTTATAAAAATGAAAAACAAGCATTAAATATATGCAACCTTATACACACACGCGCGCATACACACACGGTTGGATGTGTAAATAAACTGATTTGACATAAATGTGGAACTGATTATTTGTTTTATATTACATATCATATGCAAAGGGTATACTTTTCAATTACATAGCGCAAAAATGGGCGTAACATGAAACCATTTTTTATTCATCCTTGGAGTTGACATGCAGAACGATAATAAAATGTTTTTATCAGAGCATTAATTCAAATAGTAAACGTTAATAGCTGTGTCCGTTTTATACCAGAAACAGATGAATTTCATTACATGAAATAGCTAAATACTTGTTTCAAGCGTTGCCGCTTTAAATTAATTTATTTAAAATAGAGTTATTTTATTCAATTTATATAATCTGAAGTTTATATTATATATAATACATATGTTTGATGGCGATAATCAGTGTCCTTTTTCAATGCACACCATAATGTTGTTCACGAATGTATTGCCTCTCTCTTTTTTTAAGACGTTCCAAAAAAACTATAAGCGTATATCAAAATTATGTAATAAAAATTGCACTCCACGAAGAGAGAGAGAGAGAGAGAGAGAAAGAGAAACATAATTAGATGAGTCTCATTAATTACTGCTTTATTATAACTGAGTGTAACAATTAAAGTTAATTATTTTTACTCGTACATCGATATTAAGTGGCAAGATATATATTTTTCTTCACACGTATACGTCTGAATCTAAACACGCAGGCTTATTTTAAATCGTATAAATAAACGACGATTTTCAGCGTCGTCAATAATTTTACGCCATATTTTTTCTATACATCAAGAAACCTGTGCATAGTTTTATACGATGTATTGTATACATACTGAAAGTTTCTACTGTAAGAAAAGAAAAAAATGAAAATCCTACATTTAGTTTGAACTCAATTATCTGATATAAAGTTGTACTGGAATTATTATTGCCGTTCTGATATTCAACTTTAATACTATTGTTTCGATTTTTTATATAAAATTTACACAATTGATATTGCTAATATAATGTCTTGTGTACTTAAGCAATATAAAATTGAATACGGTTTTTGCTAATATTTTTGAAACGAAAGTATGCCGTGATGCAAAGGCAATTTTCACACATATCTTATGGTCCAGTCTCCCACGTTTTTCAGGTTTGAGAATATTGATATTGTTCGAAAAGCGGGTTTATTATTACAGCCTTATAGTCTTGCCCTTATGAGTCGGGCGAACGTCGTGTGAGAAGGAATTGTAATTATGTTGTTAAGCACCTAATATTTATAGCTTTCTTAGGGCAACTTACCGAAATATGTCAAATATTGTATCTTTCTAAAATATTTCATTTATTACCATATACTTAATACAATAAATATAGACAATTAAACATGGCAACTTTGCGATAATGTAAATAATTGAATCTGCTGGGACAGATTCAGTTACACAAACGTTTGGCCAGTTTTTGCTACCATTTGAAAATGAGCTTTTCGCTATCCATTCGCCATGTCTTCATTTGATATGGCACCACTATGAGAATTGATATTGCCACAAGAGTACATCTATTTTTGTAGTCACACAATGGTACAGCATTGATATGCAGCTTTTTATTTTCTTACTTTATAAATAAGGCAGCTTAACTGTAACGTTGCCTCTCAAACTAATTGTAAAACGAAAGCCTCATTTTCTTCCACAGAATGAAGCCGTCTCATTCGATTTGCAATCTGTAAATTGTTATGTTTATGTAAAAAATATATAGAAATAAAACTTATTGTAACTACAAATTTGTAATAATTCTATTTCTTTTTAATACACAAAACTTCCTTAATGAGTCCTTGACACCAGTGGGAAAACTTTAGGGAGTTATGTGTGAAATAGGTACATCTCAGGACTATAAGATTTTATTTTTTTGATGCCATTTTTTACAGCTGTATGGTTTATCCATTTGAAGTATGATATTTAACTATAAATACAAGTGTGTACAAGTTATTTAATATTCCAACCATTAAGTTATGTCCTCTGTTTTCAACAGCAGTAGCTCGTTCATTCTAATCTATGTATTAACACAATAATTGCAAATCTTATAAAAAGCTTAGAATGAAGTTGGGGCCATCCATAAACCACGTGATGCTGTTTTTGACCATTTTTGACTCCTCCCTCCATGAGACGCTTGCCGACGATAGCTGGAGTCCCTCCCCTCCCCTCGTGTTTTCACATGACGCTCGTACTTAGTGTAAAACACTTGAAATAGCATGCATTCATTAAACATACGTTTATTTGGGGTATTACAATTTGTGACAAACTTTTATACCTATAAAAAAAATGGAAATCCTCTTGAGTCATTTTTTCTATTATTAATTAAATCACAGTTAAACTAAATCTGAGGTATTTAAATATAAAGCAAAATCTGTTAAATTTCAATTTTTAACATTCTTTGTTTGTCTTACAACTCTTTAGTAATATAAGTGACTAAAAATCTTAAGTCAAAAGTACCTTGGTATCACGTAAAAAGAGGAAAAAGAAGAGGAGAGAGTGTACTAAATTCATCTTTGAAAAATTCCCAAAACAAGACACGTGACGCAGTCGTTAACCCCTTCCTTCCCCCATGTAACAATCAGTGATGCTTGCTTCGGCCCCCTTAAAGTGCATCACGTGTTTTATGTATGGCCCCTTAGAAATATCGAAGATTGTAATCCTGGTGAACGTTTCAATCTTTTAATAAACATTAAATAGTACTTGTAATATTATCAGTCCATTTCTTTGTAGTACTTTTAAGGTATCCATAATTACTCAAGGAGTTTTGCATTCCAACTCGCAGAATTTTCATATAAACTACACGCGACATAAGATTTAACTACTACACAGAATTATTATCATTAACTTCACATTCTACACTTATATTGAATCTCAAAAAATTAAATCCTTAATGTTCACAGTTGCTAAATCAATGGTTTCATTAGATCGTATGGTGCAAATTATACACATGCAAAGTTTTAGAACAATTGCTATCGTCTGAAAGTTTCCATTATCAAGATTTCGCTAGGCAAAAGCGGCACTTATAATTCGAACGGACATGCGTGCGCATGTGCCACCTTAAAACGAACAGATGTTTAGTTTGAAACAAGCAAAGATTGCAACAGTGTCCTAACCAGGCCTGTTTTGGATGAGCAAAAGCTAAATGCGAGTTCCTTTTGCTAACGCGCGGAAAAATTGTTTTGCAATATTGACACTGGTACTTCGTTTGGTAACACTTCGCCCTTCCAGTTTCAGAATGCTTTCTGATGATGTGAGCCCTCATGTACCAGACGCTTTTAAATATTTTATCGCAATATAAACATTTGGCGGGTAACCTTTCTTCCGTCTGCTCCTCTTCCACAGACCTTAAATTCTTCTTGCAACCTGTACAATTAATTAATGTTTCGTGGAAACAAATTTCCTTTATATGTAAGGACTTCTTGGATTTTGACATATTCGATTGAGCATTGTCTGTCGTTACTTCAACTTCTCCCATTGACTCCACCAAATGATTCATCTGGTCGATGTCCCACTGGGAATTGTCGTCAAATGTTAGTCTACTTTGAAAAGCCTCGTCGCTTGGTTCAGACTGCCATAATTCGCTGTGGGCCATGATCTGAGCTGCTAGAGAATTTTCTTTTAATGAATTATTAATCAGAGATTCGTCATTGTTTCTTGCACACGAGCTGTCTTCGTTATTGGCTTGCATCAAGTGTGTTATGACCGAACGTTGATCAGGGAACGTCCTATCGCAATAAGGACAGTTTAGTAGATTCGTATGATATATGTAATGGCACTCGAGAGTTCGCTTATTCTTGAAGGCTTCCCCGCAGTCACTACAGGTGTAGAACAAATTTGATCTGTGACAGTTGAGATGATGATAATAAAATGACTTTAAGATCATTTTATCGCAGTCCAGACATTTAATCTTCTTCTTGTTCTTATACACTTCGTCCGCTTCACAGTGTCTGCTTTCCCAATGATTCCGAAGGGTTGGTTCGTCGGAGAATACACTATTACACAGAGAACATTCGAACGGACTGTGATACCGCCATCTGTGGTAATTAATACGCTTCACCATCTTCCCGCAACGCTCGCATAGTTCATTATCCGCCCGATGTTTGTTAACTTGATGTAGCTGCAAGTCCTTCTGAGTGTCGCATACCATAAAACAATATTGACAAGTGATGGATTGCAGTTTAGAAAACACGGTAAATCTCTTCTCGTGCACGACTTCGTGCCTCTTCATTGCGACCTCGTCGCTGAAGCGTTGGAAGCAGAAATTGCATTCAATCTTGTTATCCCTCTCGTCTTGCAGTTGAAAGATTTTTGAAATGTTCATAGTTTCCTCGTTCATAACAGAAAAAATCGAGTTTTTCTTTGGGTTGCTGATAACGGGTGCCGGAGAAACTGTATCGTCGGAAGCATTACTAGCATCTACTTTATCCGACTCTGTATAATCGTTGGACGATCTCCTTTCTCTTTGAATTTTTCTTCGTTTCCCCCTTCTACGAGTGGAATCATTTTTTTCCGCTATCGCAATGTTACTGTCCGCAACGTGCCTGGTTACCAAAGATTTATCCTTGAATGCGTTTTTATAAGCAGCAAGTTTATCGATCGGATCGTCAAGCGTCTGGAAAGAATCCACTGCTACTGGTTTAATATCTTTCGGGATAATGTCTTCCAAAATTATTTCGGCATAGACAATTTGTAACATAAATTGATACGTTTCTTCCAACTTTGACAAACACTTTAAACAAATATACATTGGCAATCTATCCTCTTTAGTACCTATTCCTTCTATCAGGAGACTCATTTTTTGTAACAGTTGTTTCTCTCTTCCTAAATTACTGTCGATAGGAATTACGTATCTCTGTCTCCTTGCACACGTTCTGCATAATTCCTCTTGATTTGACCCTTCGTCTTCGATGGAATTCTGTATGCCATTAACATTGTTTACAATCAATGTATCGTCTGTGGCATGTTTTACTTGCGCCAGAGCCTCTTTGGTAGCGATTATCTGTGTATTTTTGACTGTGTCAATATTATCTCCAAGAGATTTGATCTGCGTGAGTTTCTTTGCTTGCGCTTGCTCGAAGGTACGTTTTTTTAAAACTGACACTTGCGAATTATTTTTACCAGTGGCCGACGATACGACACTCATTTGATTACCCAAAGAAAGGTGAATCGTATGTCCATCACTCGTAACAATGCTTTTATTTACGATAAAATTAGTCGACTTTTGTCGAGTTTCAATTTGCTTGGCGCCACCACCGCTTCGGGTTTTTCTTCGCGATTCTTCTGCGATTTCTACTGGGTCTTGATGTTCCAATTTCTGATGATCGAGCAAATCGTTTTTCGATTCAAAGAAAATCAAACATTTTACACACATAACTACCGCGCAAGACATGTTGGAGCTGTTCGTAAAACGTTTGGTCTTGTAATAATTGAGAGTATTATGGTTTCATATTTTGTTTATTATTAGAAGCAAATTGGTAAGTGTCCATCGTAGCTTTTAATTCACCAATGGTATATTATAGTAACAATTAGCTAAAGTATACCTTCTAGTATCTTAAAATTTTTCCATGCATGTATTCTTCTGTGAGGTTTTAGGTTACCGACAGCGAGAATTCAATTCAACTTTATCGTAAAGGCACAACACAGATAACGTGAAGGCGGAAATGTTTTCACTGTAATATCGTTTCTACCGCTTCCCATTGTAGATTATTGCTTCTTAGTCAAACTTTTACACGGCTCTTCTCATCCGATCACTTCAAATAAATCATCTCACAATGAAAGTAGAAGATCACGACTCCATACTGTTCCAACACGCTCCTTTTCGCGGGATGCGCGTGCGCTAACCAATCAGCTAGAAAATTCAGAAACGCGCAACGGTCCCGCCGAATTCGTTGACACACACACACACACACACACACACACATCCCGTTGAAATTTACTTCTCGTTCATTGGTTGCGCTACTCGCAGTTGTGTTTTATCGGCGCGTAAAGAAAACTTCATACTTCTCAGGTGGCGCTGTGTCGTCACTTTTGAAGATCAGCCACAGACACATCTCCCTTTCATTCGTATGCATTTATCAGATCTTCTGTGTATGTGGGCGTGCGTTTCGATAATCAGAAAATCATCTTATGATTTTCATCACAGTCATTCGGAATTGAGGTTAAAATTAGGATAGCGCTGTTCGTTTAAAGCTGTAACGTATTCCAAGAAAATAACGCCGAATGAAGCAGCGTTCAACAATGGAGAGCGGGGAAGTGTTGTGCACTTTTAAAGAGTGTTTAAATTCAATTATGTCTGGCACGGTAGAGGAAGCTGCTGAAGGATGGCAGAAATTGAACAACATAGAAGAGACCGTCCAAAATTCTTTACAAGTACGTCACGTCGAAGAGATTCTAAAGGAAGTTCTGCAGAGACACAGGGAGAATCTTTACGAAATTCCACGCCTCATGGTTTGGTTCGCAAAGTACCTGAACGATGAAGTTTCGACGATAGATCCGATCAGTAACTACGTAGCAATCTTCATAAGGAATTCGGACATACAGGATATATCTTTATTGGCGTCGATCGTAGAAGTAATGCTGGAGTACGAAGTCTACCTGCCGTCGTCGGCACATCATATCAAGATCTGCGAAGCTATCATTATGTGCTTAGCTTCCCTTCGGATAGCGCCCAGTGCGAAGCACGTATCCGAATTTAACGACAAGTCGGCTAAAATTCAAAACTTCCTGATGACGGTTTGCGAAAAAGGAGAAACCACGATGTACAAAGATCTGATTTGTACGTGTCTCAAGATGCTCTGTAGCATCATGTCGGATTCGGAAAGAAAGAAAGAAGCAGGACTCGCGTTGGTCCGGGTCACGGTATTCCAGATATTCAAGCCACCTCTTATTCCGTACGCCGTAGATTGGATTTTAAAGGAATTGAACAACGACCAAGAGCGTGCGCAAGCCCTGCGAATGCTTTGCTTTTGGGCGTCGCAATATCCAGCAGGAAATCAGTTTTGCCTCTGGATCTTAGCGTTCATAAGGATATTAGAGAAACAACGCAAATTTTCCGTGCTTATTAAAGCTACGGAAGCGATGTTGGAACGACTCTTCAACACTCTGGTACTTCCACTGGCCCGGCAAAGTTTGGGAGAGATAATCGTTCATATGTTGAAGAGTCAAAATACTCCTAAGTTGTTCCTTAAATTGATCGGGAAGATTCAGAGTCTCTTGTCTTATCTGGCAAAAAGCGAATCTAAGACGGACAAGGAATTCGTACAAACGATGGTAGATGTGACGAGAGCACTGACAATGAGATTTCCGGGATATCGTATTTACGACGCGCTGGAGAATAGCTTTCCGGTAGCGCCGCAAATGCACATGGTTTACAAAATACTCAACGGATCGGTATGGCATGAGGAGAGCGACGATTCAGAACTTCAAATCACGTACAGATCGAGTTGCGGTAAAGTCGGGCTCAGCAACTTGGGGAATACTTGTTACATGAACAGCGTACTCCAGGCCTTAGTAATGACGAAGCAGTTTTGTCACGAAGTGTTGAGTTATAAATTTTCGGCGGAACCTGGAGAAGAAATTGTGCTGAGAAAATTACAAAATCTCTTCGCTCTGTTGCTATATTCGAAGAGGATCTCTTTAGCGCCAAATGATATTCTACTCGCTTCCCGACCTGCTAACTTCATGCCTGGCCAGCAACAGGACAGCTCAGAATTTCTCTGGTTAATATACTACGATGTTACAAGTATTGCTCTTCAATGTACTTTTGATGATAATTGAATGAGACAATTGATTATACAGAAAAATGAATACGTAACTAAAATTGAATACTACGTCTTCACTGAAAATCTAATAGATATTTCGTTTTCAACAGCCACCTTCTAGATATTCTATACGAGCAAAAAAAATCCGCTAGCATGAATTCGATCGCTGGCGATCCAATTATGAGTTTTAAAGCGAAAAAAGATCAAACGGTAGATCCGTCCATATCTGATACCGGCTCGGGAAGCATGATCAATCGCTGGACCACCGAAGAAGATTTGACGGAAGGAGTTGTCCTTCAAAGGAAAACGCAATCTCTGGCTGATTTTACTCAAGGTAATTTTCCTGGTTATGTGGGAATGATCGTGAAAAATAAACCCGTCGCGAATTCTTACCTCGTTCTTTTTCACAACTAGGAGACGAACTGACACCGACTCAACAACTCGGCGACTCGAACTCCGATTCAACGGACAGCGGAATACAATCGGTAGGTGAAGATAAAGCGAGCACGCAGTCATTCCTCGTGCACAGGGTGTTCGGTGGTGAATCCATGGTCACTTATCAGTGCGCGCAATGCAATACCAGTTCGCACAACACGGACCAGTTTCGCGACTTGCAATTATGCTTCCCGGAAGAAATACCCGAGAACCAAGAAGTATCCGTTCAAGATCTCATTAATTACTACCTCACGCCAGAAAGATTAACCGGCGATAACAAGTATCGCTGCGACAGATGCGCGACGCTCTGCGACGCTCAAAGAATAATCAAAGTCTTGCAAGCGCCTTCGCATTTGATTTTGACATTGAAACACTTTCACTACGATCTGGAAAGTCGATTGCGTACTAAACTGAGACATAAGGTCATGTATAACGAAACCATACAGCTGCCGGTCTATAGCGCAGCATCCGTTACAAACGAGACGTTTAAACTCTACGCGGCTGTAGTTCATTCGGGTTACAGTATGGATTACGGGCATTACTTCACCTACGCCTGTGACTCGAAGTACAATTGGTATAAATTTAACGACAGTTACGTTTCGAACAATACGTTGGAGGACTTTAAAAGTTTAGAACCACCGGATACGCCTTATATACTCTTCTATGAAAAGGTCGAATGCGTGGGTGGAATCGACGAAGAGGATAAACCCGACTTGCTATCGTTGAGTAAACATATTCAGCAGCTAGTAGCGAGTGATGTATCCACGTACAACGAGGAGTTGAGGAATCAAAAGAAACGAACCGAAACCTATCAGTACGCTACACCGCTTCTGAAGCGATACGACAACTCTGACGACGAGAACCCTCCTCCTAGTAATTGTCGCAGTGCTGTCGATATCCCGATTAATCGCTTTTTGTTTTGAAATAAATATTTATTTCAGCGTCTCCTGTTGGAGAACATTGCGAGCAAAGAGTTATGAGAGGAGTTTTGTAGTATATCCAAAATGTATAATTAAAGAGTGGAGGTGGCAAAGGAGTCAAATTAAAAAAGCCCTTTACACGTCCACTCGTCGATTGTTCTGTACTCGTGACGGTAGTCGTTTAGCCAATTCATTACTACCACCGTTTCTTCCGTATCGAACGAATATTTATTTTCAAAAGTCCTGAATAATCGGTGCCACAGCAGAAAAGGATCAAAGGCAACATGATACGCGAAGTGTACGTCTTTGTTTTAAAAGGTGTTTGCTCTTGTTAATCATCACATGTATACTTAATAAACTATTTTTAAAAAAGTGGCCCAAAGGTGCAAAATGCTAAAATCACACAAGCAAAAAAGATGTGCTGATTATGTCAGAAATATCGACGATAACTTAGAAATCATAATTTTGCTAATGCAGTGAAGACATTATATTTTTCTAGTGATTCGTAAGCCAGTTATTCATAGAAATACAAAGATCTGTACTGTCCAACCAGTTTCTTTCATGAAGTTTTTAAAATTCGCTTCTCGACTACTTGGTCTTATCTATGTTTGGAAACTTTTGCGGAAGATTCTATCAATTTTTGTTACAACCAGATTTGTCAAACACGTCGTATGTATATAGATATCCCGAATAGAAAAATGTTAAAAGTTCTAAGAGTATTTAATACGATATGTATAGAGACGAAAAAGAGAAAACACACTTATCTCTTAAAAAATGCAGATACGGAATTATCTAACTCAATACAGATACGAACTTACAGGAGTCGAGTGATTCGGAATATAATTTTCGAAGCGAAGAACCAATTCCCGTATAGTTCGAGTTTAATTAGATTTATATAATTGGCCGTGTTTTCGTTTACCAAGAAGTTAGAATAAGGTAAATACAAAGACACACGACGCGAGATGTCGGAGAAATACAATAAATTTACGAAATCTTTGTTACTCCTTATTTAAGTTTTTCTAAAAACAATTATTTAATCGAATAGTTCTTCATTTTGTGTGGGAAAAATATACCTGCTACACACACACACACACAGGGGGGTGTCTAACGGCTTCCGTTAAATAGACAGCATGTAGTTGCGTTCAAAAAGGTTTAATTAATCACTCGGTGTTTAAGTAACGTTAGGATTGTTTTTTTTCTAGAATAGAGCCGTTTAAATAATATTTCGTATGGAAAAATTAATACTTCTTTATTATTTTATTATGCCTATAGATGATGGAAATAACAACGTATCCTATGATGCAAGTTCATCTTTGTCGCGCGGCAATATTGAAACAGAATGAAGAATTATGATTTAGTGTCGTCTGCTTCGTGCTCACGTTTGATTTCTCCGTGAGAATACTTGTGTAATGTTGAGGAAGTTGTTGTTGTAAAGATTTTCATTGCGACAAAATTTGTTATCCATATCACGTGCCCTATCCTGAACAACACAGTCTTGCATGAATTGACTGAAAATTTCTGCTAGTTTGGTTTAGAATGGGTCGTGTGATATTACTGTACATAGTTGTATTTTATATGCGGTTAAATTAAAAACGATAAACATGATGGAAATCTGTGATAAATTTCTACTGTCACATTGACAATATTAATTTCTTACGACAGTATTTGATAAAAGGAATTATAGTAATATACATTTTAATTTATGACCTGTGGACATGTTGTATAATTGTTATTAAATCTTGTATATATATGTGATATAAGGCAACTCGCAAGAAACAAAAATAAATTATTCAAATTCATGATTCCATCGCAGAGAATTTGCATTCCGTTTATTGACAGCATCAGAACGATAATTTCTACGTTCCGAAGTATTTTCGACTCGTATTTTTATCAGGCTTAATGCATTATCCCAACCCAAAGTTTGAAGTACGAGTAGATCGCTCAGCACAAAATAGTCGCGTGCGCGTCTAGGATATTCTATAAGACCCACTTCTAATAAAGATAATTTTAGATTCCCTGGCAAGAACAGTGCATCCCACGCGGTGCTTAATTAACTCTACGGTTCGTACAATCTGCATCTATTGTGCACTGACAAAACTTGTGTCCACGCGTTTCGTGAGTAATGATGTGCTTTATACATTACCGCGTCGAATTATTACGAGTTACAATTCTCGCCCGAATGTCTCTCCGCATCCGAGGTGGCGGGGAAGCTCAAAGCGACGACGTCTCGAATCAATCTTCGACGCATCAACTGTACTAGAAAAAATATGGGTTTCCCTCCCACGCATAGCGATTGTGCTCTCTATAATTGAATAATATTTTTAAATCTCTTGATTAAACAGATTTTTAATTTATTTGTCAGGAACTTTTATTTATTTGAGTTTTAATTAGAAATTATTTCGAAAGATTATACATGTCAAGTGAGAAGAATCCGCGATTTTTGGTGTAAAAGGAAATCGAGTAGCCCCGGATACTTTAATGACCCCTAATTCTCGTAGTTGATAATATAGAGCAGGGGCCTTCATAGTACGTCCGGAGTTTCGCAGTAAATAGTATACTGCAAAGTATAAAACGTATTACGTGCCTTGTATAACACAAAACCTCGCCTAGCAAAAAAATAGTACTCTAATTCCAATATACGATTCTATGACAAATCTTAGAGGACGCACCCCATTATAGACAAACGGAAACTTCCGGATTTCCGTCCCGTCAAAGAAGTATCATCGCCGCGACTGCCTCTGACGGTCGAAATTATTTTTATTCGATTTCGCCAGAATCAACAAACGCCCACGAAGGATGAATAAATTATCGAGAATCTCGTACGTAGGTATAACGACGCGTAGCGCGGAGGAAGGGGTAAATCCCAGGGGGAGTGGGGAACGACGGGCGTCGCGACGCCCGGTGGAGTCGTACTGGTACCACTGAAGACATCGCACCTTGAGGAATACCCTGAAAAGTAACTTAGGTACGAGCAAAGTCCTCTTCTTATACCGCGAGTTGCGTGCGCGTTGCGTTATAAACGTTGCGACAAATTGATTTGGCTTCGCTTACCGCGCATGCTGACCCTTTGACACGAAATCTGCTGTAACCCAACATTGCGCTCGATATATCATCGTTGACCTAACTAAACGAGCGTGATGATGGATGCACATCACGCCGATGTGCATCACATGACCCGTGCGCCTGTTTGCCCTATAACTGCATTGAATCGCAATTCCAACGCGGAGCCATCGAGTTAAAGACGATCGACTTTTAGCGCTTGACGAGGTGGTTCGATATTTCCAAGATAAATTTGCAAGCAATTGTTTCTCCTACGTAACCGAGGCATAAACTTCATGTCTATGTCATTCGTTAATGCCTTCTTTCTTATTTGCCTCCGCATGAATGATAAATCATTATTAATGAATTTTGCCGATAATAATAGCGCGCACTAGAGACTTATCGGAGGCATTGCATCTGCGGCAATTAATTATTTACATTTAACCATACATATATCAGAACTTGTCGCGAAAAATCGGTAAACCTATTGAAACAAGTGTATAAAAGTGTAGAGAAAGAGTTCTATGGATTGAAATCGTATAACCAGAAACTTTATATAATCGGATTAATTCGTCAAGCTTCATGTCATCACTAATGGCACATAACGCCAAGAGGTCTATGACTTTTCTAATAGGTCCAATTTTTTCGAAGAATATAAATATATACGAATACTAACGCTAGCGCTTCGCTAACGTAACAAAGTAGATTTTTCATATTCTTTGTTTTGCAATATTTTCTCCCGGTTTTCTGCTTTTTGAAATTATTACTTTTTTTTTACGAATGCGGCTGCGAGTCGTTGAATTTTTCTCTTTTTCGCGAGAGCAGTTTTCCACGATATTTTCGACACGAGAGGGAAAGACAGTGAGAGATTTACATAGTTTGGGAAACTATTATTTCGTAATTTTTTTTATGATTTTTACGTCATTCGCGCGGTCAAGAGTGCGCGAACCGGTGCGGTGAACTCGAAGAAATCGTACGCCTTTCACCGCGAGTCACGCAGATCGTGGTGCGATGGACAAGAGGGGAATGGTCTCGACGATGATCCCAAAATTGTCGACAAACCAACCAGATAATTGCATTTTGTAATCGATATCGCCGATCTAAAACAATGCCCGCCAGCTAAATTTGGCAGTCGGTCTGGCCCTCTGCTTGCGTTGCGTTCGTTAACTCGTTGCGTAACGTCAAAATCATGGGCGTAGCTACGAAGATTTTCGCGTCGAATTTCTAGGGACAAGGGCGCGCGCGTGCGCGCGCTTTTCTTTGCCGATCCAAAAAATCTATTTCCAATCCTCGCGCGTCGGTCGATGTGCCCCGGTGTGAAAACGTTCGGGGCATCCCCTAGTTCGGAGCGAATGCGGTGAATGGTGAATTTTATTCAAACCCATTGAACAGCGGTACTATGCGCTTGATCGTGCGAAAAAAAAATTATAATATTTGTTTTCATTCTCGGACGATTCTTAGTCGTCAATTAATCGGAACAATTATGAATTATTTATAGTACCAGCGCATGCATAACTGTCACTGAGAAAACGATTTATTTATAGTTAATAAATGTTTGTTTGAATATGGCGAAAGAAACATTTTGTCGGACCGAGTAAATATTCCTTAACTATTACGACATTTATTCGGCACAATTTGATCCTTCGAGACAATAATTGGAATGAAATAAACATTTTAATATAATCCATATATTTTATTGTCTTAACGAAATATTTATTTCGCAATATTTGAAATTACATTTATTAACTATTAATAAACTGTTTTCTCGGTGATAGACGCTTTTGCAAAATAAATCGCCACGCTCCCTTCTCCGTGCACACATCCGATCGGTTTCCCTTCGCTCCTCGTTCTCTCGAAACGCCGATAGTCCGTCCTCGACTATACATTCGTTGTCCCAAAATAAAAGTTACGCGCCCTCAAAACACGCCGGCGTATATTGCAGAGCGCTCCATAGGATATGTACCTTCTTCTGCATTGGTCGCGCGATGGAGATTTCTGCAAAAGCACGTAGGTGGGAATCGTGGGGGTGAGAAAAACGGAGGACAACAGGAGGGTAAGGGGGGTTGATGTCGGAGGATATTTGGTAAGTGGGCTGAAAAGCAAGGCTGCGCGATGACTCAATTACCAGAAACGTTGGCATTGCCGAAATAACTCGTCAGGCCTTCGCGAGTTTGACACTGAAACGCTTCGCGGTATCGTAACTATCGTGTACTCCGGTCGCGTAAAGCGGTTAAATAAAGAATCGACGCGGTGGACTACTCTCGCACGGAGAAAAACAATTAGGTTAAAATGACGAAACGCATCTGATTAAATACGTTTAGATATTATAATTAAAATATACTGGTCAGTCGAACCAAGTATCAAGTTGCTACACAAATTTTGTTACACTCGAAGACGAAATTTTAAAGTTCAAGTGTAACGAAACTTTTGTGGCAACCTGATATTTAGTTATTCTAATCAAATATTTAGTTATTCCAACCAAGCGTTCAGTTACTCCAAAAAGTGGTCAGTTTAAGCAAACAGATGAAGAGAGTCCGTATTTCATCAAATGGTTTCTGTCATCGTCTCCAGGGATGGGATTCTGTATCGATAGAATTCCATAGTTGCTATCGTTGCGCATTTTTTGTTATACTTGAAGAAATATGCGTAACGATAGCGATATAGCAGAATTTTATCGATACAGAATCCCACTTCAGGATTTTGGTTAAATTGACTCAGTGTGGTAACTTGGAAGTCGGTTTGAGTCGTCACACGCGGAGGAACGATCGATCAACGTCGCTCGATCAATAAGGAGCGTCGAAACTGCGCGTCCTATACATAGATAGTCACGATATGACGTGAAACGAACCGGATGTATTTTGAGATTTTCCTCGCCGCGCGAACGCGCATTTGTTCAACCTTTGTAAATCATTCGCAAACATGACTACGTCATACCCGATGCGCTATTTCGAACGAGTGATATCTATCCGCGTCGATTCGCCGATGCTGGCTTGCCAAGAAATGGAGAGATCTTGAAAATCTCGCGGTACCGTTCGATAGGCGTTTCTCGATCGCTTATCCGGAGGGGTCGTTAATGTCGAATCAAATATCGAGAGAACGGCAGGGATATGATTTATATCCGAGAGTTACGATTCTTGGAGAGAGCAGCTAGTAGTAAGGCCCGTCGTACAACCGCCGCGCCGCCTTAAAAGCCGGGAGCAGTACGGTGGCGGACGTATGACGGGCCGTTACTACTAGCTCCGGCTGTTAGCTTCGGCGTACCACTCGCTACTTAGAAAAAGCCGAATTAAAAAATCTTTGGAAAGCTGGCAATATTTTTTAGTCAAATTAGAGTGAAATTCTGATAATTATAGGACAAAATGATTCCAGGGTACAATACGCGTTGCACAATAACGTATAATACTTTCATATTTATTGTTATTATCGCGGATGCCGGATTTTTTGATACAGCAATTTATATCACAGTTTATCGAGGTACAACATTTTGTGACACGCTCGCCAATATCCCATCGCTACATTTTTTCTCCCCGCATCGTTTTCACGAGTTTCGCGGAGAGAAGAAGGCTCGATAAGAATCCACGATAATAAAAACGAACTGCCCAACGTTAACCGATATTGATGTGCCTGCAGCCTATACCGGGGACTTACGACTGACGGCAGTTACATACATAGCCTTCGACGTATCGCCTTCCCGTAATTCAGCCGGACGGTTTACGCTCGGCTCTGCCGTAAAAAAGAACCGGACTTACGACGTTTCTTCGTTAGACTTCGTCGCGCGCAATAGTAGCAAACGCGGAAAGGACGTAATGTTTACGACTTCGGAGTTGCGTCGTTTTCTCGGGGAAAGCCAAATGGTAACGCGTCCCATATATGGTCATTACGCGAAATAGTGTACGTTTCCTTTTAGGGGTGCATTATGTATGGGAAATGGTAAGTCGAGTTCCGTCGTCTCTGCAATCGTCATTCACGTGCCAACCGAGCAATCTCGCAAACGGAGCGAGATACGAGAAAAATGTAAAGAGAAAAGTTGTTGCGCTTTGAAATTTCTATGACTTTCATCTTTACTCTTTTTTCCGTATCTCGCTTCGTTTCTCAGATAAACTAGTCGATTTGCCGCGACGCTCGTCCAAGTCACTCGTCGCGAGAAAAGCTGGCTTTTAGGTGCGATTCTCCTCCGGGACTCGGTTTAATGCGTGGATGCTGCGTGTAAGGCACGAAAAAGATCATCACTTGCTCATTTATTTATACGGAATCCTGAAAGATCGCTGGTCCCGCGAGATTACCGCGTTCTTCGGATGCAAAGTTATGTGACGTTGAAGCGTCGTAAGTCACGATCGTGTCGAGCGTCATTTTCCAGCGTCGTTAAGCGGGCTATTAGGTATCATTAAAAATCACGGGGCCGGTTTTACAGTAGTAAACTGACAGATTGCACTTATTTTCGTTGGATTAATAAAAAGTTCAACCAATCTGGAAGAAATAATTGCTGTTGCCAAAAAAATGTATTCTTCCATCAAAAACATGATATAATTCCAGGATCAAGTCATAGTATCCTTCGTGCAAGAAAGTATTTGATAGTCTTGAGTAATTGTTTTCTTCATACAGAGAATTTCTCGTTCAAACGAAAGTATTCTTGAATCAAGAATACATATTCTTTGACCAAGGATCTGTATTCTTAAACATTTGTAAGACCATGCGTTCTTGATTCAAGACATATTTTGTCAATACTAGCAATTATTTCTCTCAGTGCAGAACTAATTTTTAACCCAGTGTTAAAGAAGAAAATCTAAAGAATGCGCGGCGTAAGTCCAGTAAGATTTATCGCTATAGGAAGTCCCAGGTCCCATTTGTCTATATCTACTGTGCGAAGTTCGAGGGGAGATGGGGGAGCACTCAAAAATCCTGCGGACCAGAAATCGTCGCGCTCGGTTGACTTCTTTTCTCCCTAAAATCGCTCGCAAGAAAAAAAAACAGTCGAAAAACCCTCCCGACACGCGGCAGTCGATTATACACCCACGCCGCGGTCACCGATCTTCTTCGCTCTTCTCCCCGTGACGGTGGTGTGCAACGAGGAAGCGGTAAAGGTCACTGCTAATGCTTCCGCGCGCGCGCGCTATCACGGACGCGATCTCATTTATCAATCGGTCGGAACGACGACGATCGCCCCGCGTCTATACCAGCGGAAAGACGCTCGCACGCCACAGCGTGATGCCAAGTTCCAGAAATAAAGCTTCGATCCTCGTCGACGGGACGTCGTCGTCGACGTCTTCTTCCCTCGCGCGCATTGTCCCTCGTAAATCCGTACGTCGAACTTTTGGCGACGAGAGCGTCTCGCGCGCGTCCACTCCCCCGACCCTTTTTCCTCATCCGCGCCGCCGTGTCGCGCGCGCGAGAAATGATAAATCCGGACGTCGCGTTTTTGCCGCGCGGCGTAGCGCCGCGGATTTGCCGCGGTCGCTTCCCCCACGAACGCGTCTCTTTCTCCGTTTTATTCGGCCTCGCAGCCTCCTCTCGCGATCCTCGTCTTTCTGGCTCCAATTTCTTTCCGCGCGAAGGCGTTCTGCGTAGCGATTTGTTCTCAGCGGTACACACCGAGAGAAATAATTGCTTGTGACAAAAAAATATCCATTGAATCAAGAACATATTATGATCTTAAAAATTTGTATAAATACGGATTCTTGGTCATAGAATATATATTTTTCATTCACAAGGATACCTTCGTTGGGATAAGAAATTCTTCCTGCGCGAAAAAGACAATTACTCGAACCTATCAAAATTTTTTTGCACGAAGACAACTATAATTTGATCCAGAAATTATATTACGTTTTTTATTGAAGAAAACGTTCTTTTGACACCAGCAATTATTTCTCTCAGTGTACAATGATGAGAAGACGATAATTGCGTGCGATCGTGTACGAATCGATTCTAAGTTCTTCCGAGCAGAAGAAATACACGGCGAGCATAGACGATCCAAAAAGGGACACGTGGAAATTGTAGAGAAGGGAGAACGGGCCTCGGAGAAGAGATCTCGGCAGAGACAATGAGCTTCTTATATAGCCAACGTTTCTGGATAAGCCGAAACGCGCGATATCGCGTGTTTAACTTGATTAACTGCCAACTCTCTCGCGCGACGCTTCTCTTGACGCGTTGCGGTGCGCGGCGGGCCGGGGCTCGACCCAGATCGGCACTGCGAAAGTCTCGAGGGCTCGGGTCCGCGGAGAGAGAAGCGATCGGGAGAATGAATGACAGATGTGTACACTGAGAGAAATAACTTGGTCAGTTTAACAAAAATCCTGGAGACGTAACTAAACCGTTTGGTGAAATATGGATCCTCTCTCCATCTGTTTGGTTAAACTGATCATTTTCTGATTAGAATAACTAGACATGTAGTTAGAAATGCTAAACGTGTAGTTAGAATAATTAAATATTCAGTTCAACTTAATAGTATTTTTATTAAAATAACTAAATTCATTTAACCAGATGCGTTTTGTCATTTTAACTTAGTTATTTTTTTCAGTGCATTGACAAAAATAATCTAGCCAATTTAATCAAACCCCTGGAGATCATAACCAAATCATTTAGTGAAATATGGATCCTCCATCTGTGTTCGTTTAAACTGACCCTTTTTCTGGTTAGAATAACTAGATATGTATTTAGAATTGCTAAACATGTAGTTAGAATAACTAAATATTTGGTTTAACATACTAAAATTTTGGTTAGAATAACTAAACTCGTTTAATCAAGTGCGTTTTGTCATTCCAACCAAGTTATTTTTCTCAGTGTACATGACGAGCGCGTCGGGGGGAATTTATTCCGTCGTGAATCATTATTGGGACGTACAATCGCACGCACGGATTACGACTGCCCCTTTCATCCCCCTCTTCAATCGTCAACGCCAGCAACCGGACGACGAATAATTTATGAAATTATCCTCACGCTGTCCGCGCGAACACCTCTAAATCTCCCTTCGCGATCGCGCAAACACCGGCAATTAGTCGGGACGACCGGCGTATCGCGGTCGCGGCGCGCGCGCGCGCCGGGATTCACACGTCGCTCCGTTGGAGAAGCGGTGGGTGTCCGGGGCTCGCGCAAGTGCCGCGCCAGTTCGGTTCACGGGCACCAAATTAGATGCGGTCTATTTTTGCGCGACACATAGCCCGTCGTTCCATTTTACCGGCCGCGCAAGCTCTCCACTTCGAGGCTCGAGTTAAACCGACCGTTGCTCTCCCTTTCTCTCCGTCTTTCTCTTCTACTAGAGACATAATAAAGGCTTCATGTTCTTCTTCTTCTTCTTTTTCTTCTTCATCTTCATCATTGACCTCATCATCATCTTCTTCATCATCATCTCCTTCTTCTGTTTTGTCATTTTCTTCATCTTCTTCTTCATCTTTTTCTTCATCTTCGTCTTCATCTTTTTCTTCATCTTCTTCTTCATCTTCTTCGATCGAAGATTCCACGCGTTTCTTCTACGGTGATTGCGTCGAATTATTTGAAGATTTTTTAGGGAGAGAAAAGAAATGAGAACCGGCAATCTCGTTAGGGAAAATATACAGACTTTTTGCGGAATCGCGATTTCTCTTCACGCGCGAGCTTTCGCGAGAGCCAAAGCCCGCAGTGGAGGAGAGCCGCAACTGTCGTGCATGGATCGCGATTTGACGGAGCAATCCAGACTTGCATGGACGTCGCGACACGCGCTTCCTGTTCCCGGTAATCGTGTCGTTATCGTCGTTTCGGGATAATGAAAAGAGTCGATTGGAGTCGATTTTGATATTCTCCGCGTGGAAGTAAACCGGAACTTGACGCGGCGAAAAAAAAGTGGAGCAGTAGTTTTTCAGCGAAAAATCGGAGCGTACATAAGCTTCGTGCTACGAATTTACTTCCGTTTTCTTAATTTAGGAGCGACTCCTTATACGGGAACGGCGAAGACGAAAGTTCGAATATATTTTCGGATTTCTCGAGCGTCAGCATTTTCCACTTACTTTAACTCACGCTGCCCACGTGTTTTTTTTTCTCGAGGGCAATACTTTTCGACACTCCTACGTGCCGAATTGCCCATCGAAATTCATTCCAGGGTCGGGAGGAATGCCGTGAGCTTTTCCACGGAGAAAAGCGCGGTTATATTTAGTTCGCGGTGTGCGGGAAGGCGCGACGTTCGCAGAAGTCGAAACGTGCATTCTTGTGGTTTATTTTGTTACGGATATGCAGCCTAATCGCGGAATATACACGGTTCTACTCGGGCCGTACTACGGCGTTCTCCAGACGCTTACGAAGTTCCTCGGAGTTGCGATTGCCGTAGCAAATTGCACAGTCGTTGCCGATGCGCCTAGACGGGACGAATGTTAAGTATTTCGCGTTTGTTCGGCGCGTTAAAGTTCGGTTAATGTTTTGAAACGCGGTATCTCGAGCTCCGATTTATTGAAATTCGATTAAGCAGTTGGTCGGTAATAGTTTGAGAGGTGTACTAAAGTTGATCCTGGCTTCGCTCCGCATAATTTTAGCAGAGTCAAATGTGGAGCAAAACTTTAGTGCATCCTCGTCAAATCGGCCTGTATCGAATATATACATACACGCGCGCGCTTGTGTGAGTGTGTGTATATCGGTTGAAACTCTCTTCTGAACTACGTTGAAATTGAACAGCTTTGCGTACCGATTTCGCGAGGATGCACTGAAGTTTATACTGGGTATAAGTGAGATGAATTCTTCAGTTTCTATTTAACTTTGAATGCGACTCTTTCGAAACGCAGTGAAGATATACGAAAAATGTAGAGCAGCTTTTTTATAGTAAAAATATTGATAAACAGTTTCTATTTAAACTTTTTTCCGATAGCTGTAATTGATTTCAAAATAATCGATTTTGAACTTGCTCTTCGACCAGGGTTTCTATCCTATTTATACCCTAGATTGCAACTATATTTATACATATGTATACAAAGTGAACCTTAGCGTACATCTATGTATTAATAGTATTATGTATTACGTATTAATTGTCTGATCGAAGGAGCAATACCTTTTCAACAGCTCTACAAAACAAAAACGAATAGCGGACCAAAAACGTATGTACTCATTTACTTGCCCCCTAAATCATGCAACCATTAATACATAGATGTATGCCAAGGTTCACGCGATATCCTACTATATTTTTTTACATGAGGGTCAAAGGTCCCTAAACTTACTCGCCAGGAAAGAAACTTCAATCACTATTATCTCATTATTTATGAGCTTTTGGCCTACATCGATATAAGACTTTATTGTAGGTAAGAATGTAATTTTCAAAAAAGTGCTATACAAATATCAGCCAAAAGCTCATAGATTTTGAGATAATAGCGATTAAAGTTTATTTTCTAGCGAGTAAGTTTAGCCTCATATGATATAGTTGCGCCTAAAGTACGACGACCACATATGTTGGCGTGCAAATAACATTGCATAATGACAGGCAAACCAAATCGCCAAATAGGATCGACTTGGATCGAATTTTTATATACGTAGATCGAACGAGTCTTCCACGTGGGGGCGTACGAAGATCCACGCATTAAATCATTGATTTACTTCCAGACGCGAACCTTCGACAACAAACTCCCGCAACATGCCGAGGCCGATCCTGAGCAGGCCGCGTACGCGCGTCTACGGGTGTAACTACGACAAGGGCGAGTCTTACTACAAGCCGATGGTCGACCATCTGGACCGGAAGTACAGCGGCCGCCCGCTCTTCTCCGAGCCACGAAACTCTTTCGCCGACGAGATCGCAGCGCGCCGTACCGATCCCGGTAACCTCTTCAGTCGTTTTCCAAAGTGGTTTTGAGGAATGATCTGACGGTGTCTCCCCACATCCTCCCCGCCCTTTCATTTTGATTTCTTTTCTTTTGTGATGTCACGTTCCGAGCGATACCAAGCCAAACACAGAAAGCGAGAAAGCGAGTCGAGCGAGATGTACGATCCGATATAGAAACGCAACCTGCACGAGAACGTTGCACGTAAAAACGACCAACCCTCCCTCCCTCCCTCGCAAGTAAAAACCCCGTTCTCTGTCACGCCCGAGAAGAGAAACCCGCACGCGGGTCCAGTGGACGTTTCGTAGTCACAGTGTTAATACTAGAAGCACTTAGTCTAAATGTTATCCTCCCCCGAGCGATCGCGGCAGCTTCTCGCGAGTCGGGAGAAGAAAATCGTCGAAGGACGAGAGTCGCCGGGACGTTTGTGATATATTTGTCGAAACCGTCGTCCCTCTCTCCCTGGAACGAGGCTTTATTTCGGGATAAATCGCTCTCCGTCTCGAGTCGTTTCGATTTTGGGACCCAGACGTTAATTGAATCCCGAAAGGACGGCTCGGGGAGGTCGTATTAACGACGCTCGTTAGAGTCTTTCCATCCCGACCCGTAGTGGTGACGTCCCGATAGGGCTCAGCCGCGACTCGCCCGCGTGTATGTATGTATAGTTCGTTGTGCTGCCCACTCGTTGCGTCTACCTTATCTCTCTACTCTATTCGTTGTCCATAATCATTGTATCACGATATGAATGTTGAATAAATGTTTGGTTTTTTCGAAAAAAGAAAAAGAAAAAGCATCTGACTTTGTGTCGACGAAAGTACAGGTTCATTCTGAATTGCACGGGAAAAGAAATCAGCAATTTTTACTGCTTCATTCAGTAGCGCTGAGACTCGAGCTTATTTTCAAGAATTTGTACAGAGAGAGGAGACATTTCTATTTACTGTTTACAATTGTAACACGGAGAAAAGAAAACTGCTCGAATTACAGTTTGACTTGCATAAATTACGATTCGACCGATATAAATTCATGTGCAATCAAATATTATATCTAGTTAATTGCACGGTAAAAAAATTTGTATTTTTAAGATACTTTTATATAAAGCTTTTTTTTCAATACTTGAATATGAAAATTAATATGCTCCATAATTGTGAAAATTAATATACGTGTATTTCCTTATGAAATTGTCCTCAATAATTTCGTAGCAGAGTATATTAATTTTCATAATCACGTATTGGATAAAAGTTCGATATACATTTCTATTAAATTTAATAGAAATTTTTGTACAGTGCAGTATCTGTACTGTTGTAAACAGTAAATAAAAATGTGTCCTCCGTACAAATGTTTGAAAACTATCTCGAGTCTCAGCGCTGCTAAATGAAGCAGTATACAATTGCTGGTTTTTCTTTTTTTCCGTGTGGATTTTCTCCGTTGTTCGCACTCTCCGCATGCAGCGAGTCTCTCTCCCCCGAACGAGTCTCCATCGTCGTCGTCGTCGTCTTCGTCGTCGTGGTGGTGCCGCGATTCTAACCGAGCCTGACGAGCGCGAGATCTATACGCGATCTGCTCGGTATCACGGGCTCTTCGCTTCTCTTTCGCGTATGTCGTAATGCGCGCAAACCGAGCCCGTCCCACGTCAAAATGTCAGGCTCGCTCTTTTTTCTCGCCAGCGCGTCTCGCGAACGCAAACGAAAATATCGCGACGCTGGAGGCGAGTCGACGAGGTCGAGACTAACGAGCCGGCGGGGAGGGCGATTCGTTCGTTTGGCTCGCGCGATACTCGGGACCAATGGCCTTGACCCAATTCTCGTATAGCGGAAATTCCGGACCGTGGAGCCGGCATTATATCCGCACGCCTCCACGATTTCCGCCTCGACGCTGCAGTCAACGCGTTGCTTGGCATCTCGCATCGGAACCGGACCGTGGTAGCGCTGATACGCGCGGGCGTTTAGCTCAGCGCGTAGCTTTCGTCGAGAATCGCTTTTTCGTTTCCCGCATGCCGAGCTTTTAATTCGAATTTAAGTTGGGAGATAAATGCGAAGATCATTCGCGGGTATTGAAAAGCTCTTGATTCTTAATTCGATCCCGATATTCGTCTCGAAGAGAAAATAAAGAAGATGGATTGAGCTTTGCGAATTCACGCACGTGTCGCTTGATCTGTTAGGCTAACCCGAGTCGAAATTTTGAACCTATTGTGAAATTTAATGTCGTATTATTACCACGACTCGGAGGGGTTCACTGTATGTCCTATTTACATTAAAATTAACCGAAATTTTCATTTCTTCCAATTTTATACTCAACGTCAGATGTTCATGCGGATCCTCTATTCGGTGGCTACATCGTTTGTTACAAAATTGGCTGAACTGATGCTGAAAGTAAACCCAGGAACAGAATATCTGCCCGACTTCAATATAGGCTTTCCATGTGTAATTGCATGGAAAGCCTGTGTTCGAGTCGGGCAGATATTCTGTCCCTGGGTGTACAAAGCTTATATATCAATAAACTTTTTCACTGGGATGATTATATGCTTGTTTGGTAACAGATTTCACCCACCAAATCAATGTATATACTTTGTTATGTCTTCTTGTTATAAGAATTCTTTACAATTGTACCACTTGATGAATGAGAAATAGGGTAACGAGTACAGCTATTGGCACTTGAAGCGGACGAAATTGTCATTGGAATATATTTATCTCTATTTAATGCAGTGATGATCGAAGGTTGCCAATCACACTCGGGGTGCCAACAATTGTATTCGCCTAAAAAAAAAACAAATATTTAAGCCATCTTGGTTCCAAAATCAGACGCCAATGACGAAGATGTTCGAAAGATGACTTCTTCAAGATTCGTACGCCCACAACAGGTTCAAATTTTCGACTCGGGATGATTCCAATTAATCCCTTAAACGATATTTTCCAAGAATAACACACTGGAAATATTAAACAAGGATTACGAGGGATTTGCACGAATCAGCCATAAGCTATATGAATACTCGAAGAATTACGTAATAAGTGATCAATGAAACGACGATTCCGAATTCGAAAAAAGATCGTTCGAACTACCTTGCGACTTTCATCGCGCGAAACCTCGCTCTAACAGCTAACACACATCTACGACCGATCCCATCATCATCGCCACGCAATGTCATCGTCAGCGCGGGAAGCTCGGCTTATCACCCTCGATTTCGGCAACGTCTAACGGTGCTCCGCACATCCCGCGTATAAAACCTCGCGCGCCCCCTAATCCCTCACCCCCGAATCGTCATCGCGCTTCACCCCTCGCTCTCTCTCTCTCTCCCTCTCTCTCTTTTTCACTCTCTCCACGCATTCATCTCCAAACGTCTCACACTCTTTCGCTGGTTTCCAGGCACCCGCGACCTGGCAGGTGCCCGCAACAACTCCTTCGGCCGCGACCTTGACCTCGAATTCGAACCTCGCCCCCGCCCGACCCATGCCCCGACCACCGCCGACCCCTTCGCGGACGACGAGGACACGGTCTTCGACATCCGCGGGCAGCGCACCCACCGCCGCCAGCTCGGCGACGAGTTCGCCAGCGAGGTCGCCGCGACCACGCGCCGCTTCAAGGCCCGCGTCGCGGCGATGGGCTTCGACGAGGACCTGGAGAACAATCGGCGCCCGCGCTTCGAGCCCGACGACAAGTTCCTCGAGAAGCAGGCGAACGCCTCGCGCGCCAGGACGGCCATCGAGGAGGCCGACGCGGCGTTCAAGCGGCGCTCCAGGTTCGTGGGCGAGGAGACGAGCGACCACCGCTCGGTCGAGGAGAAGTCCTCCTCGGGCCTCGCCAAGTGGAGCAAGTTCGCCGCCGCGGAGGACGAGGTGCCGAGCGCCGCGGTGAATCGGGCGAAGCAGACGAAGGCGCGACTGAACGACATCGAGGCCGAGATGGAGGAGCTGGCGGTGAGGCAGGCGAAGAGGGAACAGAGGGCCGCCGCGCTGAGGGCGTTGGTGAACGAGAACGCGGCGGCCGCCTGCGAGGACGTGCAGCAGAGCAGCTTCAGCAGCAAGAAGCTGGCGGTCCACGCGGCGTCCGAGAAGCACGTCAGCTTCTAGGAGTAATCGCGTGCGCGCGCGCGCCTCGTGGTCGGCCGAGCGATGAGTATATCGGAGAACGAGACGACGACGACGACGACGACGACGACGATCCGCTCGTACATGCGGATGCGATACGATCGGCCGTCCCACCTGGAAAATAACGCGCCTTTCGAATATCGGCGCGGAACGGGCGGGAAGGGCGCCGATCGACGATGCGAATGTTCTGTACTTTTTTTTTTTGACGCGCGCGGCCGTTTCCGGCGAACGTCTATCTTCGTGTCATCTACGCTCGGCGCGCGATGCGAAAGTCGATACGGACGGTCATTGCCTCGTGTCGCGGGGATGAAACGGGCGGGGTGGTTGCGCCAGGACGACTGCGACGTCGATCCACCCTGCTCCCCGCGTGACGCTGCGCACTTGTACGCACCTACTTGTTTTCTTTTTTAATTCCTCGAAGTGTACCTCGCTCTCCGTTTTTCTTCTCCGTACCCATTATGGAATAAATGATGATTGTTATCGGGTTATCCTCGCAATGCGTTTACTCTTCCCTCTGTCCACCTTTCGCACCTGTAGTGGTCTACGGATGGTATAGTTTTAGTTGCATCCGTTTATTGGCCGACGATGGTACGTTTACGACCGATATCTATCCTCCGCATGCGTTCGTTAGAGAGTTGGATCCCTCCCCGTTGACAAGAGTGCCTGTGAGGACTGCAAGTGGAGTGCATGGACTGGAGGTAAGGATCGAGCGCACGTTTTTTTTACGTTTTTTCTTGAATCCAGCATACATAGATACATGCATACCTACTCAAAGAAAAGTCTGGTTGAAAGAACCGTAATTTGACTAGAAATCGTGGGCAATTTTGGCGACGACAATAATTCTATAGTTGACGAGCAGACTTTCTAAGTGCAGTTTGTCCATTCGCAGTTTGTCCTATAATCGCTAATAGTTTGTCCACGACTGATGGACGCAATGCAGTTTGCTTGTCTAGGACATTTTCAAACGTTTATATAGATGTTAAGAGATGCTCTTAGGCTGTCCATATAAACACAACTTGTAAAGGAACTTGAAAATATTCGTATGTTGGCGAAAATCGGAAAAATGGACAAACTACACTTAGAAAGTCTGCTCCTCAGTTGTTCTAAGCAGTGAGATTCTGGTTATGGTATCAAGAGGATTGCTGCAACCAAGTTAACTTGCAGCATGTCCCCAAACTAGTTTATGCATATAGTTGATACTACCATACAGTGATTATTGATCTACTTTTATGGTGCACGGCTATCATAAATTACAACCTCTCATTGTTACTATAAATATGCAACAAAACTTATTTCGACTATATTTATGATGTGTTTAATCATTAATATGGTATCAGCGACCAGGAAAATTCAATTTTGCGATGATGGCTGATTTTACTATCCATTTTTCTCTCAGTGCATACTTATAAAGTGGGGTGCTTTAACAGTTTGTATTCCAAAAAAAAAAGAAATTCTATTAAGCGTTACGTGACTTTTCAGGAACTAGAAATCTTATGGGATCTATCAGCAATTCCTACGACGATCTCGATTTCATTTACAACAACCGCGGTCACCTGGTGCCCGAGGATACCTTCGAAGATGATTACGTGGCGACTCACCGACGCTTCAAGGAACGCTCCGCCATGGCCTTCGAGGAGGACCTCGCCGAATTGAGGCGGAAGAGGAAGGACATGCAGGTCATTAATTCTCTCGAGTAACGAAGCCGGAGTAAAATTCGGCTCAGAAATCTTCATTGACAGAATCCTAAACGACTGGAAATTTTGCATTGAAAACAGTCCATCCATTTTTATACATTCAAAGAAATGTTTATTTGAATACAAACCTATTAAGAAGTATATTAATCACAATTACAAATTTTTTTCATATCGAGTAAGGATCTATTTGAATTGAACCAGTATTCGTGTACATCGTAGAACGTCTATTTGCTTTAAGCTTCTGTTTACTCCTTGTAAATAAATTTCTTATTCATCGCGAATAAATATTTCTACCAGATTCATATTGAAAAAAACTTTTCTCTGGATATAAGTTAAAATCAATCGATTCTTTGTATTACATTTTTTTTGTTAAAATTGACACAAGGAATGTCAGATCAACATGAAGAATCGCTGATTTTAACATACAAAAATGGGTGGACCGTTTCCAACGCAAAATTCCCAACTGTGTACAAACCTGCGTCATATTTTTACTTCTAATTCTTTTCCGCAGGAAAGGATGTTCGATATGGTGGACATAAATGCCGAGATAGAGAAGGCAAAGTCGACCCTCGTAGCCGCCGGCAACGCCTTCCAGCGGCACGCCAACAAGTTCGACAACTCCGGAGACCTGGAAGAGACCATGATGCAGAAGCTGGAGAAGA
The DNA here is from genome assembly GCA_963678675.1 of Xiphydria camelus. NCBI lineage: Eukaryota > Metazoa > Arthropoda > Insecta > Hymenoptera > Xiphydriidae > Xiphydria > Xiphydria camelus. The sequence continues at coordinate 8,685,157 of OY783201.1, forward strand.
ACCGGAAGTTCGCGGATATCGAAGCGGCGGAGAACCCCAAGCCGCAAACACCGCTATTTAAATGGTCGAAGGTTGCGCTGGACCAGCGCGCCGATGCGGAACGTGCCAACGGGGAGGGTGTGAATACCAGACAGGCCAGGATCAACTCGATCGTCGCCGATAATGTGTTGACCGCGGAGAACGAGGCTGACTCCGCGGCGAATCAGCCCAAGAGGAGGTCCTTCCTGAAGAGGAAGAAGAGAGTCTCGTTTTAAGGACTCGCGCGCGGTCAGGCGCGTATCCAATGGAGGGGGTGAACGCGGAGATCCGCTCGGAGAATTTCGACTGTAAATCTTGCGATCGCGATCCACGAGAGAAAATTTCTTCTTTATTAATCTGCTTGATGGTTTCGTTCGATACATTGACGCGGCTTTTTTAAATTTATATTACTACACGGAGGAAAAGGATTGGTAATTTTTACAGTGAATCCCAGTAACAGGGCTTCTTGATATGAAATATTGAATTTTTTGAGAGATACAACGTACTTTTTTTCAGTTCGTTGCAGTACAAATCCGTAAACACCCAACACATATTAAATAATAAGAAATATCCAATTAATATGAAAACAAATTTACTTGATGTAAATAAATAATTACTTGCAACCCCTCGCGAGTAATTTTTAACAGATCCAACTAATTCTTTTTTTCTCTGTGCACACGCGTGGATCATATAGAACTTTTCCGCCTGAGAAGTACACTGTAGTCTGTTAAAAACTTCAATATTTCACCTCGTGAAGCCCTGTTACTGGAATGACTGTAAAAATTCATGGGTTTTCTCATGATCTTTTACTAATCCTTTTTCTCCGTGTGCTCGTCAAAGTAGATCACGACTCGGCGACCCTTAGCAAGATACGAAGAGTCAAGATTTTCGAGAAAGTCTTCGCTACGAATTTTACGATACGCCTTTAAGTGTGATGCCATAGTAGCATGCCTTAAGGGGCCTCGTAAAATCCAAACGCACGCAGTTGACTAGCCGAGATTGAAGATGTTCCAAAAGAACATCGATACCAAAGTAGCGCTCGATCGGCTCGTATAAGGCTCTTAGATCCAGATATCACCGTCGTACATCCGCTCTCGCCTCCTCTATAACTTCGCGCGTTCTCCGTCGCTCGTCTCAAGAACATCACTCGACCGTCTCGTACAGCATCCGTGCGCGTTACAACGACAATTAAACCCATACGTCGTTTCACAACTCTCCCGGGATCTTATATTCGCCGTAAATCCCCGTACGGTGTCCATCTCGAGCGGCCGTAAAATCGACGTTCAAAGTGCGCGCATGGTAGGTACATACTGGGTACTACTATTCGCGCCGCGCGATAAACGCGCAAATCCCGAAGGTGGATTTACAACTGTGCCGAGATGCGGCCGTAACGGGGCTCCCGTCGCTCGTACGCGTCCACCTGCGTTGCGCTTCTATTCGAGGAAGTTCTTAGGTGCTTCGCGTAACTCCTTTCTCCTTCCTCGCTTTTCTTTTCTGTATATTTCTCCGGCGTTTCTTCTCTCCTGCTTTTCCCTTTACCTACCCTCCTCCAGGTTTCCACCGTCGGGAGAATCTGAAGCGAAGCCGCTCGAAAAATATCTCAAAGAGATTGCAACGCTCGACGATATGCATACTAACCGTACAAAATGCATCGGAGGACTTTAAATTCGCTTTCGAGCGATCCGAGATTGGACGACGCGCACAGTGGATATCATATTCCGCGTAAATATTAAAATTTTCCGATGGTATCATCTGAAGGCAAGGGCTTCTTCGAGTCGTTCTTCGTGGGTGTATCGATGATAATTTACTGTAAATACAACGGCGTCAATAAAAACCTCTCCGATTCACCAACGATCTCTCGAGTCTCTTCGATTCGCCGGGCAATCCTAACCGGAAATGCACTATATTATATTTTATATATAGTCTACATGTGGTTTGATCATATATAGATTATATGCATATGATTTCTATATTAACCATACAAGGATTATACAGCGTGAGGAATTTAAATTGAGACACACGAATATCTGCAAAGTTATTTGCTTTAGAGGGGGAAAGAGAACTAACTGTATGTCTCATTTTTCATTTAGTAGACACTTTCAAGGCCATTTTTTAACGTCAACGTTTTTTTTTTCAATGCAATGGCCTATATTTTCTTCATCAAATTTTCAATCTATACCTAAAAGGTTTTTATTTCTTTATTTTGTTCCATTTAAAGAGGTAAAAACGTTGATCTTAAAATGGCCTTGAAAACGTCTACTAAATGAAAAATAAAATCTACAGTTCTCTTTCCCCCTCTAAAGCAAATAACTTTTATAAGAACCATTTTTTTGTAAAATGCGTTAATTTTTTTATAGACATTCACGCGTGTCTCAATTTAAATACTTCAGCCCGTATATAGATTTTCGAATGTTTGTATAATCCATATTATATAGTCTGCATGTGGTTAACATGAAAATCTTTCATATATGATCCATATTTGACCAAATCCATATATGAATTACATGCAAAATATATAGAATTTTTCCGTCTGGTATGGTATCTCGTCGACGTAGACAGTCATTTCATAACCGGGCCAAACGAATCAATGGCACAGATATCACTGGCGGTAAGTAAACCAGAGTACAGTGTCAACGGGCACGTTTCGACACCTGGCGCGTACCGGACGAAGAGATATTTCGATCGAGCGTACGCGCTAGCAAGAGCAATGGCAATCGATTACGAGCGGCTGACCTATGAATAGGACATTCGCGATTGCCACGAGCGAGCGTGGCTTCGACGACGTTCTCCTCGCGCTCCGCGGGAAGCGAAGTTATACGAGAGCGTGCGCGCTGCATTCGTTAGCGCGCGTAGCGATCCTCGAGTAAACAGGGCGATAACGAGCTTTCAAGGATACCTACTTTCCCGTGCAAAAGCACGTCGGGGGGAGAGTATTCGCCGAAAGGGGATGCAAACGCGCGTCGCGCTCTCGAATTTACGATTTGGCTCGACGCCAGCTCCCTCTCGCGCTTCGAGATGATCTATCGGCGAATACCTACGTTTTTTAATCTGGTTTCGCGGCGCGTGACGGCTCGTCATCCGAAGTGCCTCGAAAGTCATCGGGTCGCTCGAGTATATCGACCTACCTTCACCGCCGAGTGGAAGGTGACGGCGCCGTATGTAGGACAATTAGCGCGAACCTATCCAGGCACTTTTAATTGGAAGTATTGCGAATAAGTCGATAAGTCTTAAATATGATTACGCGTGTGCAATAGTGGAACACGTATTGCTAGGTTTTTAATAATTTTCAGCGATACAATGAGAATTTATCGAAATAGCCCAAGCGAAAAAGCTCTATATGGATTATATATGTGATTTCTACGTATATAACTCATATGCGCACTAAGAAAAGAGTTTCAATATAATTAATATACGTATACTTGATTATGGCGAAAGAAATATTTCTTCGGGCCAAGCAAATATTCGTTGGCTATAACTCTATTTCTGTTTGAATGAAAGAGACACTAACAATTACCGTATATTTACTTGGCCTGACAAAATATTTCTCTTTCGCCATAATCAAGTATACATTTATTAATTAAAAATAAACTCTTTTCTCGGTGTGGACTCCATGTGGATTATACAAAAATTTAAAAGATTCAAGTACTCCATATAGAGGACCAAATCCATATATGGACTATATGCAAACCGTATAAAACTTTTCCATCTGGAAGTTTACTCACTAAATTTCGTTTTTATAAATTGCTCTCAAACACGTTTCTATATGTGTCACGCGCTAAGGGATGTCGGCTACGTCGAGGCTTGCGACTATGGGTAGTTTGGGGGCCGGATATTCGATATGCTCTACGGCTTCCGAGAGAATTGGCTTCTGTGTAACGCAAGACCAGCCGAAAATCAATACAATATCTCCTCTTGCGTCCGATGGACCCCGAAAGCGAGGTAGGGCTAGCCACTCTAGAGTTGGCACTTAGTCACCACGATATTACAGCTATACCGCGCTAACCAAGGGTCAACTTGAATGGCTCGCTGTACTCCACTTTCCTTCGTATTATAGAATCAATATACGCGGAGACTGAGTGTGCAGTGTTAAGTTTTTTGAGCGAAAGAGATTCGACGACTGTTTCTTAAAAATTTGATGGATATTTATTTCGATGCGTTTATAAAGGTCGATGAAGATGCAGTCAACGGGGAAGCTCGAATAATTAGGTTCGTTACACTCACGTCTTGAGGTATGCACTGAGAGAAATAATTAATAATGCTAAAAAAATATTTCTTGAGCCAAGAACATATGATTTTACAAATTTTTAAGAATATTTATTCCTTATTCAAGTACACCTTCCTTGGGACAAGACATTTTTTTCTACACAAAAAAATATAATTACTCGGGCCTATCAAATATTTTCTGGCACGACGAAAACCATAAGTTGATTCTGGAATTATATCATGTTTTTGGTTAAAGAACAACTTTTTCGGCACTAACAATTATTTCTCTGAGTGTTGGATGATCCTGAAAATGACGTTTCGGTGAATTTTATTAAGAATGCAGCCTTCGACGACTTAAATTGCGATGCAACGAAGTAATTGGACGAATGAATAACCGTCGGATTTGATATTTCCCCGGATCGTAATTACTTGAAAGCTCGTTTCCGCGCCAATTTATCGGTGCGCCGATTAACTCGATTAGTCGTGCAGAATATTGGACATGGGACGACTTCTGCGAGGAGGGGGACAGCGAATATTTAACTTTATTAAGTATTCACGCCAAGACAATGAGTTTCTAGAGATTCGAGGTTTTAACTAATTCTGTGCAAACTCCTTTGCCAAGTCGCTCTGGCTGGATCGTCCGTGCTATTTTCTTGACGCTTAATCACGCGATACGCAACGTGGCTTGAAGTGACTAAGAAAGTTCCCTTCAAGCGCTTTTATAGCATATGGCGTTTATTCTTTGACGTATTTCGAATACCTTTGTTACCAAAAAATGTTTTGAACCAACAACGTATGATCTTAAAAATTGTTAAGAATACAGATTCCTGTGATCGAAGAATATATATTCTTGATTCAAGGATACATCTTTGTTAGGACCAGACATTCTTCCTGCGCGAACAAAATAATTACTCGCGGCCTTGTCAAATATTTTTTGCGCGAAAAAAAACCGTGGCTAGCTCCTTGAATTATATCATATTTCTGATTGAAGGAAATACTTTTTTAGCACCAGCAATTATTTCTCTCAGTGTATCGCAGTGACTCAAATATTACTTTATGTCAAAAATGTATTCTTACGGAACCACCCTTAAATTAAATTGATATTCCCCTTTATCGTATCCATATCACGAACAAATATTTCTACCAAAAAAATATGCCTTTCTCCCTTTCAACCCTTCTTTTTATAAACCTTCCTCTCCATCCCCTTTCTCACTCATTCCTCAAATCGCACCTCACCCATACTCAGACGCGAGATTCTCTCGGCTGCGAAAGATCATAAACGCGATACTCTCGCGAATTTCCCACCCAGCACACCCCGCGATTCGGGTCTAGACCCATCGCTGCGCGGTCTCCGATCATTGCCACGCGCGTAGCCGATCCAACCTGACCCGCAGCGACTCACTGGCGAGCACCACCGCGTATATACGCGCGATTTCGGGGTTGTCGGGTGAGGCAACAATGATTACAGCGCGTTGTGCGTGCCAGGGCCCTCCCCACTCCCGAGGCGCGCACTTGAGCTCTTAGGACAGCTTTCGAAGGGAGGCCGGGGGCAGGCCGGGAAAATGTTAAGCTAAAATAAAAGCGAAACAAGGCAAGGACCCGGGCGTGGCGAGGCAGTCGAAGGCGGAGGGTGTTTTCCGAGAGTCAATCCGTGCAGGTGCTTCGAACCGCGTGCAACGTTTCAGAGGTACCCGACTGTGTCATCGATCGGTGATCGGTAGAGTGCTGGGAGATCGGTTCGATCGATCGCTTCGCTGCGCGAGACTTACATCGCGTTCGCGACGAGATAGTGCGACGGAGTTTTGGATTTTCGAAGAATTGGTGCGTCCCACGTAAAAATCGGGGGATATTTTTGGTGGAGAAGAAGAAGATGTCGTAGGTCGAGTGAAGGGAGGATTCGTAGAGCGAGGTGCTTTCTTTCGACCGCGGCAGTGGTGTTGTTGTCGATTCGCGTAACAGGGTAGGGGTGGTTTCCGTAAACTTCCTCATCGGAGAGCGCGCTTATCTTCCGCGCTCGCTAAAAGACGACGGTAAGAGCGTGGTCCATCGCTGGTGCCAGCATATCGCAAACGGGACGCTGGGGCACGCTTCGGACGGGAGTGTACGCGAAAGCCACCCCCGGGAGGGAGCCTTAGAGAGAGGGAGTATCTTCCAACTGGATAACCCTCTGAGGTAGATCAAACGTGGTATCTTCTTCTCTCAGAGAGAGTCAAACGTTAAGTCTCGCTCTCGCCTTCCTCCTCCTCCGGTTCTCCAGGTCGAAGGAGTCGCGCGTGGGAGAACGAGGGTCTTCGGTTCTCGAGTCACGGTGATAGCGCGAGATTTCTCAGGCGCGGCTTTAAAGAAGGAAGATACATCGGCGCGATACGCTAATAGCTTCTTCTTCCTCGCTCGACGCTCTCGGTGCTATTTCCATCCGACTTCTCTGCGCTACCGTCCGAGGCCGAGGTGGCTGCTACTCACTATCGGCGTCACGCACTGTCACACGCTGACGAGTCGGAATTAGCGGAGTGCGAGCCGCTATAACCAGGGTTTCGCATCGATGTTGTTGAGGTAAAACGATCGTCTTCTTCCGGGAGCTTTTCGGCTTCGGTCGCGATTCAGCTTCTCGGCTTCCTCGAGCGTTGTCCGTATCGCGACGTCCAGTTGGAATCGTTGGTCTGAACGGAGTATCTTCATTTGTTAATTTCGCTCTTTGTTGAAGAGCGTTTTACGGGTGTTTATTCGCTTTCTGAATCACGTGAGTAAGTAAAATATCTCGAAAACTCTACATGACCCCTTCATCCCTCTAATCAGTGGGTTGAAAACATGGTTAATTTCCTACGTAAAGAAAGTCATCGCACTTTAAGCAAACGAAATCTTCGCGCGCCGCTCGGGGGGCCCGATCCAATTTAACTTTCGTACGGAGCCGTGCTGTATTGACAACCAAGTTTCAATTCCAGCTCGTGCCAAATATGGATGAAACCGAATCCGAGACTAACAAGTTTGTTTACAATTGCAAAGTGGCCACGACGTCGATAGAGTATATCGATGAGGAGTCAGGTCAGTCGGGGGAAAATTCGGAGTTCGATTTTTGCATTGGCTCTACGATTTTTTTGCCATCGAGTCTGAGTGTCGTTTCGCGGATCGCAATTTCATTGCCGCAGCTACGAAACGCGTTCTCAGCTTTCGCCCGTTGTTTTCTCGCTTTCTTCATTTCCTCTCGTTCGTCCATTCCTCCTTTTTCTTCTTTTAACTCGATGGTAAGTTGAAAGGCTTTTTCTCCATCTCATTGCAGCCAGACTACCTCGTTTCTTTTTCCCCTTTATTTCCTGGCTTTCCCGCAATTTCCTCGTCAACGCATTCGAGCGTCGCGTTGTTCAGCTTCAAGCGCTTTCGCATCGAGTTCCTCGCGTATCGCAGCTTCTCGCCGGAGTTTCGCCGGTGTAGTGAAGGTGTGGGCTTGCTTCGAGAATTTTCGAATTTCTCACTTAAAGCTTCCGCGCTTTCCTCACGACGGATGACGCGGCTCGAAGAGAGAGGCTGTATTTTTTCTTATCGGCGCGCGTCTCGACGAACGATAAAACCAGCGAAGGCGATCGATCCAATTGTTGAACGCGGCGCGAAGAAAGAATCGCGAGGGATTTTCACCGGGAGGGATGAATTGCAGGGTCGAAAATGTTTGACGATGAGCCACCTTCCTGGGAGATAGACGAACCTGAGACAACCGATGCGGCAGCGCCTGCCGATGGAGTGCCTGTGGACGGCGAAGCGGTGGACGGCGAGGGACAACCACCTCCGCCCGAAGAGGAAGGCCTCAAACCCCCCAAGTACAATCATCACTGGGTGCGCCCCTTGTTCCTCAATTATGGATACCTCTACGATTATAGGTGAGCTACGTCACGTACGGTCGTTCATTCGATCTTTTTTCTCGTAACAGTACTAAATTGTGAAGATAAATTCCAAAAGTGAAAGTCTTTTGTCCAGAAAAAATGGAAAAGAATGATTACGCAATGCCAGCTGGTCTCAACAACGTTCCAATGTCGATCTAGTAATTTTATTTATAATTCAAAATTACGTCAGTTCGATTTCCGAAAGTCACCGTATTTTGTAGTCGTTTTCCCTTGAATCGTTTCTACATAAGTCCACCGATACCAGAAGAAAGCACATATTTTTTACTATCATTATAGAACATCACCATTCATTGCTACGCAAGGAAAAGTCGTGCATCACGTCGATAACAACAAGGACTTAAAAGTTTTTCAGCCAAGTCCTTTGAGAAAGTCCTTAGTCAAAGGACTTTTCTCAAAAACAGTGAAAAAAATACGTGCTTCTTTCTGGTACCAGTCGAAATATTCTTCACAGCCGTTTGTATTTTCATTTTAAGAGTAAAAGAAAATGTGCACCACCCTTCGCTCCACAGAAAACATTACTACGACGACGTGATCGACTACATGGACAGAAGGCAGAAGGGTCTCTACCGAGAGGAACCCAGGGCCCAGGAGTGGGCCGAACGTGCCATGCGGATGTACGACGTGAAGAATAAAAACAAAAGCGGCAAGAGGACGTCGGACATGCGGTACATAACCGACTTCAGGACTACTTCGAGATACTACAGCTATCACACTCGCGCCTACTACAGTCTCAAGTATCAGAAGATTCTCTGAGAGCGGTGCGCATGGAGTACCGCGTCCTCGCGGTGACGTCTTGCAAAGGACGTGTAACGCGAGCATAGAAAAGAAAGAAAGAGTGATGTAAGAAAAAAAATACACAGTTGGTTTGACGCGTATCGATTACATAATGTGAAGAAAGACGCTCCTAAGGGATTGCGTCACTATGACGAAACATGGCTCGACTACGACTTCTTGCTATACCTACGCGTTTGCTAATGCACTTCCTTCATCGGAGTAAACGATACCTCACCAATCGCCCGTACGTAATACGACCTATTTGTCCTCCCGTTTCGGCCCCCTTATCTTCTTCCGATTGTGAAAATTATACATATATATACGCGAGCAACGCCGAGTCTAAATACGGCGTCGTCTCTCAAAAAATGCTCAATTTTATTCATCGAGTATTTACATCCGTATTTTTATGATATGGAGTATACTTACGAAACAGCAGATACGTTCAGCTTCCATCGCTGCCGCTCCGTGCAATTTGACTGGAGAATTCGCAACGGACGTCGAGACGTACTGTTGCAGTTTGGTACGAAACGAAGACTGTAAACTCATATCGTTAAGCACTTAGCGAGGGAACCGATCCTTGTTCTCGCGTTGTACAGTCGTGGGAGATCGGCGTTGCAGATGATCGAATAAAAGGATGATTGGTATACGCATAAATTGTTCTTTTTGATTTGTCCCTTCGTTTAGTTCGAGTAAAATTTATATTATTCTTAAAAATAAGTAAATAGTATGAAAAATAAATACATACGACATATACACATGTATGGCATACACAGTGATACGCTTCATACTTCGCACATTTAGAGGATTTCCCGTTTACCTTCCACTAGGCGCAGCGTTGCAAATTAGTTGTGCCTGATAGAAGGCGACCACGACACCTGTTTACAGCGGAGTGTGTAAAGCGTATCATTCTGTGCGTATATTTTACGTTGATACAGTTATAGTACGTACATACCACATGAGGCTGAACTTACTCACCAGGAAAGAAACTTCAGTCATCGTTATCTCACTTTAGCCTACATCAATATTAGACTTTGTGTGTGTGTGTTATAGATAAAAATATATTCCTCAAAAAAGTATTATTCAAACATGAGCCAAAAGCTCATAGTAATGAAAAATAATAGTAATTTTAGTTTATTTCCTGGCAAGTTTAGCCTCATATGATATATATGTATAGAAAAAATATATGAATGGGGATAGGGAAGTGCCGAGGAAATTCGTGAAGGAACTAAAAGAAAACAAAATTTCGAGCATCGGGCCCGCCGTTAAATTTGACGTAACGCAATCTGAACGGGTATAATGTCAACACTTTAATGTAGTCATGATCTGATACACAAATGGTTTGTTTCCTTTTATAATAAACAATCATTAATAACTATTGTTTATAGTAAATATATATATATATGTATGTATTTATAAGACGCAAAGCAAATCAAACTTTTAACATCTCGTTATCATCATATACACAGATATCTTGCCGGTGCTCCACTTTCTCGATATTGTACACCTACTTTATTAGAATCAGAATGTATACCATAGTCGCGATTCCGGGTGGATGATTTCAGCTTTGATTCTCGGCAAATTGCTCGGATTTTGTACGACGACCGTGACCCCGAAACCTCGGCGCGGTACAACGCGCGTGTCGACGCGAGGACTTCGTCGACGGGGTGCGGGACCCGGATGCGAGGGTGTGCGCGCTCGCGGGGAGAGACCGGAATTCAAGAGTGGCGGCGAAAGAGCGACGAGGGAGGAGGGAGAAGCTCTCAACTTGCGGAACAGCCCGAAGACTGCGGATGAACTACCGAATTGCCGCACCGCGGCGTTAAACTACCCCGGACTTTCGGGGTCTCGCCGAATGTTGCGAAGTCTAGAAATAAGTCACCCGGAAAGAGATAGAGCATCCCCCTCTCCCTCTCCACCACTTATAGTCGCGACAGAGACGCGGTCTGCGGTCTGGAAGCGCAAAGTTCGCAGCGAGTCGTGTGAGCGGAACCCTTGTAAGCTATCGTCCCGCGGGTTTAGATTCATTTCATCAGTAGACCCCGACCTCGTCGATAATTGACGAGCTAATCGTGTTACACTTTTCGATGCATGCTCGGTAATGGCGAAGCACATGCCGCACACATATAGTAACGGGCGAGATCGAAAAAGATTTTTACTGCCCCTAAGAGAGGATACCCCACCCCCCTTGAAGTCCTCGCGACGTCCACTCTCCCCTCGCGCGGCGAAACGCCGGGACACGCGGTACGCATTCGCTCTTATAATTAACACCGATAAACACGTATATTGCTGGAACGCGCATTATAACGATGGTTGCAAGGGGTACGCGCGCAGTATTACGTACTACCGCATAAATGGCAGTACCAAAGGAAGACGATGACCAACTTTTTTTTGTGAAAGAGAAACAAAGAAATATCGAACCGTATAAGGATTGATGAGAGCTCGGAGAGTACTTGATTTTTAGGAGGTTCTGGAGTGTGGCATTGCGATTAAAAATGTTGATCGTTGCGTTTTGTCGTGGTACCGCCGCTTTCTCCGCTTGAAAATGAGGGAGGCGTCTCGTTTCGAACTTGACGCGATGGAAGATGATGCGAGGGGACGCGGCGAAAAGGGGATGATTTTTTATGACGATGGCGATACCATGTAGATTGCGACGGCGATGATGATGTGGGAGGGAGAAAGGAAGGGAAGAAATGATAATGATAATGATGATGGTGATTATTATGACGATAATATTGATAATGATGATGACGACGATGATAATGATGATGATGACGACAATGACAAGTCGGAAGAGCACGAGTAACTCGAAAGGTGGTGTAACGCAAAGAAAGAAGCGACAATGGAATTGAAGGAAAGGCGATTGTGGTAATATCAGCGTAGCTATATCATACGCATCGTCTTTTAATTTGATTAATTTAGTTATCAATCTTTTAAGAAATTAGACCGTCATTTATATATTCGGTGCGGACACCCCTTTTTTACTTTCTCGAGCCCCGAACGCGCATATAAAGCACAATCCGTCTAGTTTCCCTCGCGCGTAACTGTTCCCGTTCGAGACTTTCAAATCGTTCGTTTAGATTTTTTTTATTTCGACACGCTGTTAATTCGTAATGATGAATGTTTCGAAGTCGTGCGCTCTGCGGTCCTCTGAGCGCAATTGGAATTCAAGGATGCGCGCTTGTCCGTTGAGCGTCGGTGGATGAAAATGTGCGTGCACAACGTAAAAGTTTCGCGGAAAATTTACTAATTGGAGTCACCGGTCGAGAAGTATACTCGTCGAAGTTCCTAGCATTTCGTTGCTGAATCGGGACGCCGGAGAACTCGGGCTGCGCGCAACGGTGCGAACTGTAATGCGCACTCAAACTGTCGGATGAGATTTGTGTAGAATCGTGTTGAAAAAAATCGGCGAATGAAAATTATCCGTTGCAATACGAGGACGACGAAGTCATTCGATATCCGAGCTTTCCGCCAGCGTTAATCGACGTCCCTATCACGAGAACTCCGCGATACGCGATACTTTATCAACAGACTCGATTGCTTCGGCACGAGCTCTCGTCTCCGGCGTCGACTAACACGCGTTATAAGGGTAACGATGGTCAGGGAGATGCGCTAATTTTTCCGCCTACGAAAGTCGTCCTAATGTTATTGTCACGATGTTAAACGTGCATCGGTTATGCGTTGCACGAGTGTCGTCCCCGACTCTAGGAGGATTCTCTCTCGAAATTGCTCGCTACTGACTCGCGCGACGAATCTCTCCGCATTTGAGGTTCGCGAGTCTCAAATCAATTCGCGTTGAACGACCGCCCGCAGGCGATTAGAAAAGTAAAGGATATAATGGACTTTCCTTTTAGCTTGATTACAAGGTACACGCATCCTAAAACGAAATTGCAATATAGGATGACTCGAATTGCGCGCACAATGGTATTTCCTTACAACGTAGAGTTTCACCTGTCGCTCGAGTAATCGCGAAACGACTCCGTCCATCTTTTGTACTCGCGACGCTTCGTTCCAGAATGCAGTCTACTCGTTTCGCCGAACGATTCCGACTCCGATTCTCTCGGACAATGATCAACGGAACAATTGCGTGTATCTTTTCGTTGCGGCGAGATATCAACTCAGCATGGAACGCGTCGAATCGAATTGGTATAGCGAATATTGGCGATAGCGGGTAACAGTAACAGTGGTATAATAGTATATAAATAGAGTGACGATGGAGAAGTAATAACAGTAGTGTATTTGTATATAATAGTAGCGATAGTATAGTATAGTGTAGTGTAGTAGTTAACAAGGTAGGCGTAACGTCGTGACTGATAGGCGTATAGGAGCAATCGAGATATACTATATATCTTTCCTGAGGAGAAAAAGGACACTAATGAGAGTAAGACGTACCACTATCGTAAACATGCATAGTAAGATTATTTGAACTATAGTTTCGCCTCTCGCGAGCCCGTTTCGTCGGGTTTTCTATTCATATGGTATTAATTAAATCTGTTTGAATTCGCTCGCGGCAGCTCCGAAACGTGGACCACCGCGCGGCACTCGGGTTCGTTAATTTTGCTGCGACGAGGACACCCGGCCGGCGCTCGGTTCGATCTAGATCGCGCGCTGACTTTGATTTACACCGTATCGAAAAGCGCAAAGTGTCACAGGTGGTTACTCCTCGAGATTTTCCCGAATACCGACACGATCCGAGACACGCACTCGCTCTACTTTCACGACAAATTAATCACCCGAAATTACGATCGAGCCGTGAGTATATCCGTTCTTCGCAGCCAGATAGGTATCGATCTCCATCACTCGTAGCCCGTGTCTCGTTAGCCCTATTAAACTCGTGCTATTTGTATTTATTGCTTTCAGAGATAACAGTATTTAAGATATACGGTAAACACACCCAGCTTCGTTTCTCTCTCGTCCCGCCCTCCCCGCCGATTTAATCCTTCTCAACGTTATACGAAGACTTTTAGAAACTCACAGAGAATGTGCGACCTTCGATCGACAGAATAGAGGGAGAAAGCACTTGTGTCGCTATAATCGAATTCCTTTATACAATATTAACTCGTTTTATTAGTACAATAATTTACTTCGCGATCCTTTTAGTTAGTTTAAAACTTTGTCTCGATTAACTTTAATGAGGTTATTCATTGTTTTCATCTTTAATTATTATATATCGACGATATATATATAATAGATTAGAGTATGATATAATCGTAAACTTTAGGATTTAATTATTAATGAGCAAGAGACGAACAGTTTGGGAAAGACGATCGCTGGTAATCGCCATACGTTTCTCGGAAAAGGAAGGGGGAATAAGAAAAATTGTCGAGGACGTCGGAAGGGTTCCGCGTGCGCGCGTTTTTCTCACCGGCGTGTCGAGGTCTTCTCACGTCAACGCGGTCAGCGATCGCGCGGTGGAGTTGACGGTAATAACGATTTTTCGTTGGCGCAGAACTTCCGATTATCGATGCATCTTCGGCGACGTTAAAGGGTTGGTGGCAGGATTATCATATTTTATTTGTAATTGTTAAGAATTCAATTTCTCCATACATTACTCAATGATTTATTTCTCGAATCACTCCTATTGCCGCCATCCTCGCAGCGATCGTCGACCGCGTTGGTCCCGAACGGACCCCTCGCCTTCCCTCGCGGCCTTGCGTCGTCCTTCGAGACTCCCACATCCGGCGTGGATCGCCCGACTGGACGTTCAAAGCGGTATTAGGAGATGTAAGCGGAGGATTTTCTCGCGAAAATCAAAAGCATGACGATGCGGCACGATGACGCAAAAGTACAAACGAGTTAACTCCTATAATCCCCCGAAGCTAAGACGCGCGTTACCGTGCTTCCCACGTCGAATATGACGAGGGACGTTCGAACGTCAACATCTTCGCTCCTCACTTTATCCCCGCCGTCTCACGGTGGAACGGCATTCGCGCCTTTCCGATTTGAAACGTTTTAAAAAATAGAAACGTAGGTTCGCTATATCTGTACGTTGTAATTAATAATATTACTAAGAATTATTGATAATTAATAACTAACAACCAATCCATACGTCGCTAAGTTCTTCTTCGCCCATTCACACAGCCCACCCACGCATCGCACGCACTCACGCACGAAGGTTCACAAAAATAAATCTCTAAAAACGCACGCAGGTATAATATACGTAGGCATGGCGACCGGGTCGCAACTGCGGGGCCTGGACTCGCGCCGGAGCTATTTGAAACCATTGGAAGCGTGTCGTTTGTTACACTCGTTACGATTTCCCATATCATTTTCGAAAATCGCGTCTCTCACGATTCGTATCGCGCGACGAACGTATTCCTCGCCGACAACCACCGCGATGTCGTAACCCGGCGCCGGGTACAGAGCACCGCGTCGCGAAGCCGTTTCGTAGATCCGCCGGTCAATGAAGCCCGGCGATGCTCGGCTTCGCGGGACTCACCTCGCACTCGAGCATCGACGGTGATGCGCCTCTCCCGCCGCGACGTCCGGGAGGCTGGGGTCCGGGCGTCGCGATGCGAGAAGCGATCCCTAATCCTAGCACTATTTTTCGCCGGGGCTCGAAGGAAGGGCCGCGACGATCGAAACGCGTCCCGGAGGGGTCGTTTCCAACGCACTCACCTCCCGCGAACACGTTTCGAACGCGCGGGGACCGCGCGCTGCGTAAGGCGGCGACTCTTCCTTGAACGGGGAACGCGTGTCGCGCGAATCTGTCGCGAGATTTTTGCTCCGTGACCGCTGAGGCTCAGCTATCGACGTGTTTCGTTGCAATAGGTGGGATAGATACATATATCATATATATATATATAGGAGGCTAAACTTACTCGCCAGGAAAGAAACTTCAGTCACTATTATCTCATTATCTGTGAGCTTTGGGCTCGTATTTATATAATACTTTTTTGAAGATTACATATCCTTTTAAGAAAAGTCTTATAACAATGTAGGCCAAAAGTTTATAAACAATGAGATAATAGTGATTGAAGTTTCCTTCCTGGCGAGTAAGTTTACTGCGGAGGGGTGAAACTTGTAGGTAAAAATGAATTACGGATTACCTACTCGATGTAGTGCGGCCTATCTATTGGACGCATTAGTAGTAAGTCTGTATGAAATAAAAAATAGAGATAATAGATAAAATTTCTCCAAAAAGCAGGGAAAAAATAGTTCATTGTAGTAAAGACAATTTAATTGAATTGTAACGGTGGTTGTTTGACTGCGACGCAACAAATATCGATTACAATATTTCAAAAACAAATTGGCCAGGACTCTTCTCGTTGTGCTCTTCGCAGATTAGGCTGCCGACCCCCCCCCCCCCCCCCCCCCCAAGGTAGGCCGACGACGCGGCATTTCGCGTGTTCGTTGTTAAGGGTTTCGCGGGTGGAAACGAGTCACGGGGAAAAATCTACGCCGGGCGTTACGGGAAGTCAAGAAACGCGCGTTACACCCGATCGACTGTCCAGCAGCCCGGCTTCGCGCTCGACTTGCCTATCGAATCGAGGGACTTGGAACACGAAAGCCTCGCATCACACAATCATCACGCAGCTGTACTATTCTATTTAACCTACCGCATATACAACGACATGCTCGTAACAGTTGTCGTTAGTCGCAAGAGTTGAGAAGACTGAATCAAAGAATTGACGGAGACGATCGACCGCCAGCGATTTGCCGGCCGACGATCGTTCGAAGATATATCGACGAGCGAGAATTCACTTGAAATAGCTAATTGTCTTTGCCTTCCGGAATGGAGACTAACGCTTTGTGTCTTTTAATGAAGAGCGCGGGTCCGGTCGTATAGGTCAACGCCGCGTTACGCAGCGTCGGGTCCGCGAGATCGTCGGAGCGACCCCCTAACTTGTCTTCGCTTTTTCGTATTTTCCCCTCATATTTCTTTGAAAACGAGACGGAGCGACTGGACTAGTCGTGTAGACTAGCTTGCGGTCTGCGCAAGCGCCGTGGGCCCAGTGACCCCGGACGTATCGGGTCCCGGTCCAATTAAACGAACCCTCTTTTCGATGCCTCGGCACCCAACGAGCGAGAGCAATCATAGAAGAGGCTCATGCGATCACCGGTTGGCCGTGCTCGTCTCGGAAGCGAGAGAAATGCGCGATTCCGACTCGAGCTCGGTACTGCGATTCGTACGCGCTCGCGCCCTTTCGCGAGGGAATTCGCGGAGGAGCGTGCGGAGCTCAAAGAGCTAATGAAGATTCCTCTTTGGGTGAATTGGAACAGGGCCTGGGCAATGCGACGTTCTCGATTATCGCGGATGTAACCTCTCCACCGTTCGCGCTTCCTTCTTAATCTACCACCGTCAACCCTCCCTTTAAAACGATAAATACTACCTAAAATCAGAATTCTTTTCGCTCGACAGAAGGAAGCACGATCGGTGGAAAACTCGCGCGCAAGACTCCCGCTTACACGTACAGCCTTAATTATACTATCGCAATAATCGCTACCTATAATCCCTCTCATCAAAAACGCGCTCGAATTCGAGTACACGCACGCGCGCGCGCGCACACACACACACGAGATAGTGACGAATGGTGGCATCCGCACTTACGAGAGAAGACGCCGCAAGAGCTGAAGAAAATTTAGACGAATAGCGCGCGCGTGTGTGCGTATACGAGAGTGAAGAGCGAACTCATAGTTCTCACTAGCGAGTGTAATGCCTGTTTTTAACTTATTCTCATCGGGACAAGGGACGATTCGGGTGACGATAGACTCCCCTATGATCGCGTCGACACCTTGGGTTCATCGGGGGGCCTTATCGGGCCGGGCCAATCGGCATTCGTGTGCCCGGGGCCTCACTGGGCCTGCGCACTAGGATCGCACTGCAACAGTCGCACTATTGACGGATCGCTCTTCGCCCCTTCGATGAACTCGTCGAGCGACAGCTTGCCGTCCTTGTTCTTGTCCATCTGTCGGAATATCTTGTCGGTCCTCTTCTCCGGCGTCGACTCGTCCTCCGGCATCTTCATCACCGTCCCCACCATCTTGTAAATCGCCTATAATTCACAACGAATTGCACCGCCCTGGTGTGTCGCGTCGTATATTCTCATCGCGGCGGTTCCTCCACCCGTTACGGGGTGATCGGACGGGCCGTAAAACAGGAGTACCTTACACCAATGTACAAGTACTCGCGAGACGCTCCGAATACGCGGGGCGATGAAATGTTGAGAAGCTTGGAAAGCGATTCATTGTCCGAGAATGAATTTCAGCAAATTTCGTATTCATGAAAATTTTATAGTTAACGAAACGAACAATGCTCGTTGCTGTTCCTTTCTCTCTATACGGAAATACTGATACCGTAGAGAGAAACGTGCTTATATAACTCAGCGAATAATTTTTTCGAATAATTTTTTTATCGTGAAATACTAAATATGTATACAGATTACAAATTGAATTTAAAAGTATGAATATTATTTTATGGGAAAATCAAATATACTGGTATCAGTCTTTCCGTATAGTACAGTAGAACGGGGTCAATAGAAACACTTTTGGTAGTTTGCGACTCCGGTGCAAGAAAACGGTTAAACTTTCTTTAAGTTAAAAATAGGGAAAAGTCCGATCGACAATAATAGATGACGATGCATATATCGTTTTTGCAAAAATCGACCATTTTGACAGAACAAAAAAATAAAAACTTGCTGTTTCTTTTCACCCCATAATGTGGGATGAACAGAAAAACACTGGTTTTTGTTTTCCTCATTTAGGGATGTTTGACCACCTTGTTCCTTTAGATGCGGATTTTTGATATGGCGATATAGAACGGAATAATGTATTTGATATTTTTTACTAGCTGCTCTGTAGGACATTCCGTTGGAAATGTCCCTTAAAGCCTTACCCATCGTTTCCTGAAAGTGATAAAGGTAAGTCTTACTTCGTGGGTCATGGTGGTAAATTCGGGGCATTTTACTGCAAGGAAGAAGTTTCTTTTTGAATAGAATACAAAAATAATTCTAAAAAGTTAAAAAATTCAACGATATACCGCTATTATAAAATAATAAATGATATAAAGGAAAGCAGTGGGGTATATGGAAACAGCTGGGCGAATAGAAACAGCCTGTTTCTATTGACCCTAAATTATTTCCAAAAGTGAGTTTATCAACAAGAAAATTATGTCTTGAAAACTTGTTTAGAATTTAGAATTTTGGTGAGTGACTATGCTAACACGATATACTAAGGTACTTCTCAGCTAAATATGAATCAACTTACCTGTCTTTTTCACACCAAAAAATATTATATAAAGTTTTGCGCTACTTTAATTTGTCGCCTTTTACCAGCTGGTGGATATCGGCCATATTACAGCAGAATTAACAACCTAAACCGCAAAATGCCGCTGGTCATGTATTACGAACCTATCAATGAGGAACATCTCGTTTACCGAAGACCGCCAAATTCAAGTTGATGCTCTAGAGGATTTATTGAATTACGTTCCGAGTTTTTGTTTCTATTGACCTTTAACGTTCTATATACCCTGTTTTACGGTACTTGGCACGAGACTCCACCAAGTGTCTTGATAGGAGCAAAGCAATAGTCCGCTTTTACGTCACGCATTTCGCTCCCTCGTTTCGCGCTTATCTTCTACGCCGCATCCTTACGGCTACATGCAATATCGTATTCCTTTACCGTGACAATCTCCAGCATCTCCTGCCGCGAGATGTAACCGTTCCCGTCGAGGTCGTACATGCTGAATGCCCACTTCAGCTTTTGCTCCAGTTTACCGCGCGAGGTGACGCTGAGGGCGCAGAGGAACTCCCGGAAGTCGATCGTCCCGTCGCCGTTCGCGTCGAACGTCCTAAAGACGTGTTCTGCAAACTGATCACGCGCGGGTGGACCCCGATAAGTTTCGTCCATTCGTCGGACGACGAACGCGCCGGAAAAAAGGCCGGGAATTAAATTCACGCGGGGGATGTGGCGGCTGCGTCGGGGGTCCGGACGCGATACCCCGACTTCGGTCTCCCCGCGCTTTCCCGAGAAAAGCTCGCAGAGAGGGTGTGTTTCGTTTTTTTTTCCGTGGGAAAAGTAGAGGCGAGATAAAGAAATGCATTGCAGAGCTTGCATGTTGCAATATTTTTGCGTGGCGAATAATCTCGATACGAAATCGCGGTGCTCTTGATGTCGTTGGCTCGTGCGATTATAGCTGGCGCAAGTGGAATTTGTAGACGGGCATCGAGGGGATAATCACTCGAAATTGAGCCGTACACTGAGGGAAAAAATTGGTTGAATCGATTCAATTAGTTCGACTTATTTGAAGCAATGAAATATTTTTAATTTATATAATTATGTTCAATCCAATACCCAGTCATTCGCAACTAATATACTCTTAATCACTCTCTCTAAATAGATATTTATTTCCTACAACTTTTCATATTTAGTTCACCATATATGATTATTTTTGTAGAGTTAAAACAATTAAGTATTTTTATAGTATGATTAATATTTACTCACATTGATTATGTTTGTACTTGATATGAATAAACGTGTATCGAATTTAGCGCAATCTCCTTAATTCCAATGAATATACTCGTATTATTATTTCGACTGATTCAAACCAACTAATTCTTTCAACCAACATTTTTTCTCCGTGTACATCGTGGATTCCGAGATCATCGGTTCTCGTTAAATTTCGTGAATTTTTCCTAAGGAACTTTACGGAAATCCATAAGTCGGATTTTCGCGGAGTGATTACTTCCTCGGAAAATATTGACGTAACACATCTTGTAAGGGGACGAGTGCGAAAAGAGAAAAATTTATATTGCACCATGCACGATACCTAAGTTGTCGTAAGTGCGCTGCGAACATGCTCGTGATGTAAAGAGGTCTATTCGAGTTTGAAAAATAAGAGAAAGGATCTCCAAAATCGTGCGAGCATAATTTTGAGCAAAACTTATTTGATTGGCGCCGAAGAGCACTTCGACTACTACGTCTCTTTCGTGTCACCCCTGACGCGCTGTTGCGTGATTCGTATACATTTTTCGAAAGTAATTTGATAGGTATTTATGGGCAATAAAAAAGCTGTAAAGTGCGCGAAACTGACGAATGAATGCCGACGATTAATATACGACCACAGGTGTTTAGCTTCGAGGCGCACACGAGAGGTTTTCTTTGGTCGAATGCGGTGATTGGATACTTTCCACGTTTTAATTGTACGCAGTCGCGAGGTCGAAGAGTGTCAAGTCACCGCGGAGACATTTATAGCGACAGGTAGATAGGCGGGTTATCGAGCGGGAATGTCTCTTTGATCGTCGGTTGGTAGCGATTGAATTAACAAGATCGAACATACGAAGCGTAACGTGTATGAAATGGAATTTTTTGCATTTGAATTTTAATTTACTTTCAGCGTACGTCCCGAAAACGCTTTGATCTTGCATGACGTAGAAATTAAATCATCCCCAGTTTTTTTTATTCTGGTAATTTCATTTGACAAATCCGTCGTTAAGTATGTATTAGGGAGTTTTTGTCCATCGAATCATCCGAGTATTATTTCTGCGAATGATTCGTTCTTTTTGCTACACAAACAACGTATACTATCGATATAAAAACGAATTACGTGAAGAGATGAATGCAACTACGTTTTACGAAGGAAGACAGACTTGTTTGTACAAGGTAAATTACTTTGTTAAATTCGACGACGTGCACTCTAAGCATAATGATGAAATTTTTTCGAATTTGGGGAATTTTTTCATAAGACTTCGTGTACAGAGGATGCTTTTTTACTGGGAGTGTTATAACGAATTATTTATATATTCAAATAAGGAATGAAAAAGCTCAAGTCTAAAAATTAAATAAAGAGAAATGAAGTCTATGCATAATGTCGCAAAATCTCGATTATCTCTGCTTTTACAACGGGGCGAAATTTTTATGAAGAGAGGCAGGCAGAAAGCGGCTGGCAGAATAAGTGAATATATCTAACAAAGGAACTGGCCCTCTATACCACGCGTCCCATGCTAAACCAGATATAAAAATCCGTGTATATCGTTAGCCTCTTCGTTAAATTCACATCGGACTACATCTGGTTTAAGAGACATCTGTATTTTTCAAGTTCTACCGAATGAAAAAATTACCAAAGGCGTCGCATCGCGAATCAATATTGCATAGTGAATAAAATAGAATCGATAATAAGTGAAATTGGTCCGTCGGATACGCCTATATCGGCGTGTCCTTTCCTGAAGTTCTCATAGTGTAATCATCCATAGGAAGTACGAACGCAAGAATTGAAGCGAAATAGCATCGACATGCTGCTTGAAGTACGGGCGTCATTACCTTTGTCCACGGCGCGTTTTCGATAAAAATAAGAGCGATTAAGACTACGCACGTTAACACTCATGGATATCGAGGGATTGCGATATTACTCGACGAGACTTACCTTCGATGCATCGCCGTAAGGGAAGAAGTTTCCGTATATCTTTTTGAATTCTTCCACGCTCAGGTGCCCGCTGGGGCAGTCCTTCAAGAAGCCCTTATACCACTCTTGAATTTCAGCATCTGCAACATATTAAGCGTCCGATTTAAACAAAAATGTGATCGTAGTTCGGGGCAAGTAAAGTATTCAGAGCTCCCATCCAATCAGATATTAAAAAATAGTGGAATTTAATAACTTTTCATTTGAAAAAAAAAACACCCAAAAATTATCGACCTTTCCTCAGGTAAGCATTATGAAGGGGTAAGAAAAAAACAGTCTAATGGTGTTAAATTGCAAATACAAGTCGATTAACAAACGCTACTTTCGATATTAATAGAGAACAGACGTTTCGATAATTTCTAACTCAGGAACCCCGAGATGGTAATATTGTCGGGACTTGGATTACACAACTGATTCGGCGCGATGTCCTGCCACGACATACCTGAGAATTCCGTGTTCTGTTTGAGATCTTCGAGCACTTCCGGCTTGAGTTTACTGTTCTGTTTGCCCATTGTCGCTGGTGAAGCCCCCAAAGCCCTCCTCGGTGGCTTCGACTTCCGTCCGGATAAGACTTACGAGCTAACTAGTCTACCACCCCCTACCGCCACCCTCTGACGCGTTACTACCGATTTCGTCGCAGGTAACTCGCAACAGGCCGCCTGCGAAAAGAGTAAAGGCTGAGATTAGTCGGTGCTTCGCGTATCTCAATCCATTCGAACTCGTGTAATTTATAATTTTTTCCAAACTGAGCATCGTTCTAGTGACTTCTCCCTTATAAAAAAAAAAAATACTACTGGAAGAACGAAATTATCACAGAAAACTATTGGATTCTAGTAGTAATAGCTACTCGATTTCAGTAGTTCCCTGTAGTAATTTCATTATCTCAGTAGTTTTACTTTCATAAGGGCTATAACATTAGAAGGATCGAGGGAGGGAAGGTTTTCGCGAGGATGGAGAAGGAATCATCCTCGCTGCACTTATATGGACATGCATCACAACCCCAAGAATGCACACCGGGGTAAGCGAAGCAGATTGCCCGCAGGAAATCCGATGCTCGGTAAACGGAGTGGCCCTGCTGCATCAGGATAATCAGGATCAGCCGTTCCTGTGAGCATGCATAGCTTTGCTCAGCGCGTTGTGCATTCTTGGGCGGGCGAACCGTGTGTATAGATATAGGAGAAATTTTCACACACGCATAAACACCAAGCACTCGCATTCTCACCGCTGCAACAGAAAAAAAGAACGTTGAGAGGGACAGTCGATGGTGACATATTATATTTAGAGCATAGTACGATTTATTGTAATAATAATAATAATAATAATAATAATTGTAATAATAATGTAGGTTCCCCGGTGTCACGCCGCGCGGAACCCACATACAAAATACGAGTTTATTTTTGATCGCTTAACGGTAATATTAATTTATTTATAATAATATCATATATATAGATATGTATATATATGTATATGTAGCATTATTTATATATTTGTATGTACATATAATATATATACATAGGTATGTACGTTTTCGTGTTCGTACGCATTGACGTAGGTACATAAACACACAGATTCGTATGTGTAGGGGTAAATTTAGGGGGTAGAACGGAACACCGGTGTTGGCCCCGGCTACCGGGATCGGTAGAGCGAGGCGGGAGCCAACGCGAGTACTCGACTCCACGCTACGTTTCGGTGTATGTATAATGACGCGCGTGTTGAGTACCAATTGTTGCTTTCCTGTCTTATCTCATAATAACACGTGTGTAGCATAAACTATGCTAGGTTTCCTTTTAAGTAGATATCGTTATCCGCATAATTCATTGTTAATTGTTTCATCGTTACTTTACACAATGTACGCTTATATCGCTAGAGAGTTTGAAACCGAATACGTCGCGAGGACATCCACGAAGATGGTACTCGTGGGGGCTCGAAGGTTTATTGACATACGTTTCGCTGGCGTGTGCTAAAAGTAGCCTGAAATGTGCACCGCGGTAAAATTGAGTTACCTATTCGTATGGGGAACTGTGTGAGCAATCCTGACAGTCGACGTGTGCTCCAGGACACCGGATAAAATACGCAGGTTACTTCGGCGGCAGACGGATATGCTAAGGGTTGTTACATCTCGCGATTGACTGGTCGGAGAGGATAATGTTTCCGAAAGAAATTTCGTGGTTTTATTAGATTTGCAAGTTTTGTCCGAAAAAATTTTCTCGTGAACCAGCCGGTCGAGAGATACGGTGGTTTTTTATGGAGAACGGTGTTCTTGTAATCACTAACGAATATGCTTGGTCGGAGGAATGCGATCGTACGAAGAATCGAATTTTGATACAATCCTTGAATTAAATGGTACTTATCGAAGCGATGACAAGCGTTAACGAAAAGATGAGCATATATTTTATACGTTTAGGATTCGTTCGGTTTATTGTTTCGGTAACAAATCATTCTAAGATTCTGATTTCTGCACAGGGAAAATTAATTAGTTGGATCTACTAATAATTATACTTACGGGGCCACAAGTAATTATTTATTTACATTAATTAAATCTTTTTTTCATATTAATTAAATATTTCTTCCTTATAATCACATGCTATTCCACATGATAGTAAGAAAGAGACATTTCATTGATGTATTAAAAGATTTCATTGATATAAATAAATAATTACTTTCGATACCACAAATACTTTTCAATAGATCTAAATTATTATTTTTCTCTGTGTGCAAATTCCTTTTTATCATTTATATTCGTACGTTCGTCTACCCCCAAAGTATATGCCACGCAAAACGGGTTGTGGCAGTGTCGTCACCTCGTAGCGAGATTCGTATCGTCTCTGTCACCTGTTCGCGTATTACGTGCACGTATTTCAGGAAACGAAGCAACGAGAGACGACGATTCGTTAAAATCGACCCTCATCCCGATATTCGATCTCGTCGAAGGACCGTTATCGTGGCTCGACGCCACGTCACTGCATCCCACACATTTACAGCACTAGCAACGATTAATATTTATAATTAATTATCAGTGACCCGTGCGTACGACGCGCTCGACGCGCCTTTAATCGGCACGCCGGCAACGGTTCGATATCGCGACGTAAAGCGGTACGATCTGACGGCGAGAAAAGTAGCACGAGGACTCCTCTGTCGCCTCTGGCGCGTACGCGGCTAGCGCGGGGGGTGGAAAAGCTCCGGGGGGTTGTCGGTGGTCGACTAGAGATCGGCGCTACCGAGGAAAAAAAGAGGGGAGAACTTTTCTTTTCATCGCTCTGCAGCTCGCAGCGGGGCGCAAGGACGTGGAGAGAAATTGAATTCGCGTTGAAGAAAAGAAAGTGGAATAAAAGGAGAATGAAAGTAAAGATGGGGAGGGAGGGAGAGCTTTCCGCGATTCCTACGCGCAGAGGAGTCGCGAGTACTTTCGCTAATAAGAAAACGACGTGTCTATGCAGTGCGAATAAGAGAGCTATATATACGTATATTACATTATGTGCAGTGAGAAGAGTGAGAAGGGGTGAGGTGAGAAATAAATAGAAAGGGGGAGGGAAGTATCAACGCGGTGAAGCGAAAGGATCAGATGGGGAGCGATGGTAGGGCGAATTTTACGAGCGGGAAGGAAGGGAAAATTGGGCGAGAAAGAGAAAGAAGAGGGAGTAGAAAAATATAAAATTGCAAGAATCGCACAAGTGGCCCGTTTAAGTCCTTATTTTCTCGCTCCGTAATTTTAAAAATTGACTCTTCGTTTCATTATCTCTCTCGACGGACTTTTCTCCTTTTCCTCCTTGGAAGTGACGTCGCGAACAAACGACCCCGCGCCTTCGTTGAATTTTTATCTCCCTCATCGTCTCCGAATCTCGCATCGAGCGAAGGATCGTTGATTTTTTAGAGTTCCGAGTAAACCGCTTTCTCGTCGAAGGATATTGGATTAGCATTAATTCACTCGGGTTAGAAAAAAATTCAAAAAAGATTGAACGAGCTTAAACCGATCATCAGAAGTTCTCATGATAAAATGCGAAGGTCCGTAAAATCCTGCTTAAACGCCGAAATAAAAACTCTGTATTCCGAACACGACAGGTTTTTCTGCCGGACTATCGCGCAGCTATGTCATCGAATCTGTAACATTTATCGATCCCCATTGTCGTCGACAATGAGGAACGGTCCTAGCGGGAGTTAAAGATTCGATAGCAACGACCCAGCATCCGGACGTTGGATGGTGGCAGTTTTATAGTGGCACTTCGATAGACCCCTTTTTCTCGGGTCTATTGTGTCGTTGATGCGGAAAGTCGTTCGCTTTTGATACATTTTTCACTTCTGCAAAGCTACACAATCGAGAGCCTCGATTCGACGCTATTTCCCGATCGAAATGTAGCCTAAGATACCCGACTTAACACCCTTTAAATTGGGGAGAGATACGGCGAGAATAAAAATTCTTAAGTTGTCCACTTCGGTCGCGATTATCCCGCTACCTGTGAACTTTTGACTCGAGTCCATAAAACGGGTTTTTCGAGATTTTACTAGGAGTTATAAAAAATTTCTCCCATTTCATACGAAATTTTTATCCGAATAAAGTGAATCCCATTTGAAAGTGCCAAGAATCCGCGCGTCCAAAACGACGAAAGCATTTGGATAATTGATCTCGTATCAAATGAAATCATCGCCAGGACCTAAAGGTCCGCGACGCGACTAGATTAGACATCGAAAATCAACGTCTCTCGAACCGTTATTCAGTTTCTCTTCCGAGAGCTCCTCGCCCTCGTCGAAATTCCGACGATGACTTTACGGAAGGCCACGACTCGTTAGGCCCTCCTCTCGCGGTTCTCGTTATCCGCGCCGCACAGATTCCCATCTCCTATATCTTATACGTCTCGTTGTTCCCGTTTGCCGTTCGAGGAGAAAACGTATTGTATCGATTGTCAATGCTCGACTTTCTAATCGAAGCGTCTCGATGCCTAGCGTTGTTTCTTTTATTCCTGCTCTTTTCGTCACTTCGCCTCTCGGTCTGCCGCCACGTGTCGTACGAGAATTTCGAAACCAAATACATGTCGTGTCGTGCAGCAACTAACTTGGAAAGCGAGCGAGATAACGCGTGTACGTAACACGATAGGAGTTGTGTTTGTGGAATTGTAACATGTGACGCGGTAGGACTCACGTTTTCACGTGCGTTCTCCGTCTTACTCGGAACATCGCGTGTGATCAATATGACGATAGATCATTATTTTAAAATTGACTTGACCGTAATATATATTTATTTGTATATATATATTAATATTTATAATTATTTATACGCGGTGTGTACATGGGTGTATACGTACAATGTGTACCCCTTTATCGCATGATGTGATATACACGATTGTACGGAAATGCAATTCTTCTTTGCCGAAAACTGAATTTAAAAAGCTCGACGAGAGACCACGCGATGAAGGAATAGACATGGATGTACGCAGAGATTTATAGACACGAATGTATGTATGGATAAAGCGCGGAGAAAATTAGATTAGAAGTCGAAAGTGACTACTTTTCTCTTTTTAGTACGGAGGGATGCGATGATATGTTCCTAGCCTAAGTATGTATGCCGCTATTATACGCGCCCCTACTTTTTTCCACCCTAAATTCGCTGATCGATGACATTTTTTTCCTCTTCGCCTCCACTTCTTTCTCCTCTAGGTTTTTCTCTATCCATCTATTTTCATTTCTCACTTTTCCTTAAGGCGAAACAGATCTCACTTTAACCACTGTACGTTTTCTCAGGAGTCTGGGACCGAGAATCGTTTACAATTGAAAAACAGTAATTTCTGACTTCCCTCCCTGTCCCTCTACAACTGGCGTCAGAACAAAGAGAGTCAGAATCACGCGTTTCCCTAAAAGTGTCCCGTGTCTTTCGAGGACACGACGCTCAGAAAAAAGAAAGTGGAAGGAAGAGAGGCGCCTTTTCCCTAATTAATACATGCAATTGGTCGAATGCTATCACTATAATAGACACTAGTCTATCATCTTCGTTTAATAAGTACAATAATTTGACGAATCTTGGACTTTTGGATCAGCCTCCGGAGGGATCGCTTAAGAGCCTAGAGAGCTATTAGCTGAAACGTGAAAGAGACCGTTATACATATAAGTTGGGCGTCGATTCTCGTACGTATAGCCGAGCGCGCGCGAGATGGAGAAGTTTTCCCTCCAACTTCTACCCCGTGCAAAAGAGACGCGTTCGTTTTCGAGGAAACCACCACTCGAGCGAGACGACTCGTCCGAGTAGCGCGTGGTTTGGGTTGGAATTAAAGGGAAAGGTGCTTAAAAAGTGACGCGGAGGAATGGGAGAGAGTGTCTCTCGGAGCGCGTTGCAACCCTCGAGGATGGAAGCAAAAGCGACGACGTGCGACACGACGACGAGAAAACGGAGACACACGGCGTCGCTTGTAACGCGTGGAAAAAAAAGTGCGGAGTCGTGACTTTTACCCCGGAATGAAAAGAGCATGCAGTTCGTCGTGTCGTTCCGGCATTTTATCGCTCGAGAACGAGCGAGCGACACAATGCCTCGCGGGTTAGCTCGTTACTGCGCGCGAGTCGCTGAAAGTACAAGGATTCCGAGCTCGCTTTCTCTCCTCCGCTTCGCATTTTTGTCGCTATCGTCTCGTCACCGATGAATCTTTGGCTCGAGTCGACGTGACTCGTCTTCGGGAAATGAGATTCTCATTTGGGGGAGAGTTTCGTATCGGGTGTCGATCATAATTTCGCAGCCGACGAAACGATCTTTGTTCGAGCGGAGCGCAACAAACGAATCGCTTGTATTCTCGGCGATTCGCGCGTAGATATCGCGCGGGAGCGACACTTATCGGCAAAATATATCCCAGGAGTGGCGGGAGAGGGGAGGGGCAAATACAGTTCGTTGGTCCATCGCGCCTTTTTAGAATACCTCGGCCAATGAGACTCGGCGTCCTCACATCAGTCGTTCGCACTACAACGCGGTCAGAGTCTAGTTTGTCACCGACGCGAGTTCAACTACCGGTCTCTACATCCGAAAAATGCCTTATCCTAAATGGACGACCGACGATTTGGTCGGTCCGTACGTAATAACGACATATAAATGCTATCTGCAGTGCGCGTGCGATCGAAACGGCAACGGTAGTCGTCGATCGGCTGATATCGATCGGAAAAACATCTTGAGAATCTAACAATCAGATAATTATCGTTCTTTAGAAACTTCCTTACAAGCATCGAAAAGCATTGTGCTTGACATTGAGATTATACAAACGCTCGGGGATGCTTTCCGTGGCCCATCGATGCGTTGATAAGGACGGGTAATGGCTGACATAAATTGGTGAGGTGTCGTTATGGGATGCGAAAAAACGAAGGATAAAAAATTGATTAAAGAGCGAGCTTCTCGAATTCTCCTTTCTGGTATCTTCACGCGTTCCACTCTCGCAAAATCCACCGATGTTTTGCTCACCCCTTCGACGAACTACAGGGAAAGCATCCCCTCGCTAGCAGCAGGTAGAAGAAACTACCCGTCAACGTTAGACGAAACCGAGCATCTTTACGTGATTCGGTCTCGGCTAATAAGGCGGTTCACCAGATCTTTGAGAAATGAGAGGAATGAGAGCCGCCTCGGAATTTTCTCCTACGTTGCTCGTGAGAAAAATTAACGTGAAATTCGCTTTTTACGGGTAATAGCACCAACCAGTTATCGGCTACCAATACCAATACTCGCGACCATGATATTACTCACCCCTGTTTGGATCAACGAAGTATTTTGCGCGTAAGAGAACACGTATCTGAAACACTGATCGACTAAATTCACCTAAAATAAAATCGAATACGGAATATGATCAATCGCTGGTACAATTTTCCTATACAGACCAATACATGGTTCATACGAAGAGAAAGTAAAGAAAGAAGGATCTTCGAACGTCCTGGTGAACCTGCTTAATAGTAATCTATTAACAGCGCGTTGTTGCTTATAAGTGTATCCGATTAAAATCGATGTAATCGTCAAAAGCCTTATTGAAATACATTGCGAACGTGTGCACGCCCCTCTCCAGCGTCCGTCGACGCGCGCGTGGCCGATGGTGACCGGTCGTCGATCGACGGTTCGAGTCTTCTCCTCCCCTCCGGATAAATTAGCGATTGTACGTAACGAGGGCTCGTTACCACTGTTCATTCTCAAAAAAATGCGGTGTTACTCAGTGCGCTTCTTCGCGACGTCGCCGCCCGACAGAACTCGACAGATGGGCGCGCGACTGACTGGCGTGTCGTTACCCACGGGCAACCACGTCGAGGGAGCGAACGAGAGAGGAGCAGCTCCACGAAGACGATTCCCACAGCGAACCTTCCTTGCGTCGAACGACCAAAGTCACTTGGATGCACACTCGCTATTTCTTCCTCTCTCCATATCCTTCGACTCTCTCTCTCTCTCTCTCCCTCCCCCCATCTCTTCGTTAGCCAGACTCCAAGCCGCACGGTTCGATCGATTTTTGCGAAGGAGACGTAAAGCTTGCGCCGGCCGATCTGGCGACACGCGCGGATCTAAAACGCGCGCCCGGTCCCGGAAGCCGCGCGGTCGAGAACTCCGGAAGGGTATACTCGCTCGCGCGAGTTGGCACCACCGGGTGGAATCGGTCCCGCGGGAGTTCGAACTGCGACGACGACGGCACTGTTCTCGGTAACGATTACTACTGTGGTAGCGTTGCGTCTTATCTGAATGTCACGCGTCGGGATTAAGGAGCCAGCATCTTCGAGAGCTCCTCGTCCTGCAGGCAGCCTTTCAGGAACTCGTCCTGCGTCAGCTGGCCGTCGTTGTTCTCGTCCATCTTCGCGAAGATGTTCTTCGCCCTTTCCTCCGCGCTGTCCGCCGGTCTGTTGCTCGAGCAGGCCCCCAGCATGTCGTATATCGCCTGCGAACATGCGTGGGAAAAATAGGGGATGACGTTGAGTGGTGCTTTTCAATTTAGGCGACGTACGCAGGGTGACGTATTTAGAGGGAGTGTACGCGAATAGTCGAAAATTCGGAGAACGTGAATTTTGCTGGTATTGCATGGTGCGGCAAAAATGCTCGTACTTTTGTTTGAAACGTTAATAAATGCATTGAAGTTGAAAGAGGAAATTTTTAACATCTATTGCAATTTTTCTTGTCAAATTGATTAATAAAAGTCTGACAAAAATTACTAACCATTTATTGATGACTTCTAGTGAATTTATGTGTCAATTTTAGGCTGTTAACGTATTATTAAAAAGTGCGGGAACTTTTGCCGCATCTTGTGTATACTTATGTATATTCTTAGAGATTCACATCACGAGTTCCCGCAGTTTTATACGATTTTATTATTACGTCTTGGTCGTCGAAAGTTTTCTCTATCCACAGTCACCCCCCTCTTAAAGTAGATCCGTTCCCTTTAAATGTGATCGAATATGGAAACTAATGTTGAAAGGTGAGGCACGTGTGACCCATCGGCAAAAACGTGTGTCCCTGATGGCTGTTCGAAAATGAGATCCGGCTCTCGGGGGAACTGATGCGCAAGAAAATATCCAGATAGTGCAGAGGAGCGGGTCTCAGGGGGATTTGAGCGAATAATGGATATATCTGGAAGACAGTTGAATCGTGAGAAGACGCGAAGATGAGGATAAATAGGACGCGAATTGGAAAGGTCCTCGCGTGGAAATGACTCGAGAGATTTACGTACTCTTCGCGTCGAGATGGATATGTAATCGAATTGACACGTCTGGCAGGTATTTGAAAAGCCATGAGACGGATTCAAACGATTCCCATCGAATTCTCCGAACAATTCGGTTTTCCCGCAAATTTTTTTTATTCTAGATTCGAAAAAATTAGACAATGTTATTTGCCCTATTTTTTCATTTTTCATTATTGGCCTTATTTAATCCATTAGTGCTCGCTGTCAAGTTCAGTTGACGAGCAATTTTTTCTTTGAGACATTTGATTAAGCATTATCGTGTTGTTTAAAAAATTGCTTCGCAAGCTTAATTTTATTAAAAAAGAGTACCTACATTTTTTAAAATTAATTCATAACATTAAAAAAAATTAATTGAATACCTGTGAACAAGAATTATTTGGCAATCTAAAATGATTCTGAGCACTAAGTAATGAGTTAAATTGGAAAACGACATTTAAAAATGTAGCTACGTCAGCGTGCTGTAATCCTATTTCTCTCGTACTCGTTGCTTGGCATAAGTGCGCCTCCCTTGCGTTTCAATAACGTCACAATGTCGTATAGAGAAACCCTCTTATAACTCTGTGAAAAATTATTATTTCCGACATTTCCTTTTTCGTGTGATGCTAGATATGCATACAGATTACAAATTGCATTAAAAAATATCAATATTTCTTTAGGAAGACCGAATTCGAGCGTTTCGAGAAATCCCGGACCGCGAGGCTGTGCGATAGGTTCATGACTCGAAGGAAAGCTTTCACCTTGAAGTAATGCATGCCACGGATATTCTTCATCCACGAGAGTGCGACTATAAAGTACCTTAGTTGAGTGGCAAGGAGCGATGAAAAAAAGTAGTACTTCCACCGAAGAAAGGAGCACTGGACGGTTGCCGTTAGGAGCAAAGAATAAGCCAATTTCGCCAGATGACCCCCTCCGTTATATACCCTCTAATAAACCGTCTCGACGGATATATATTCGTTCCACCTGCCGAGCGTGTGTACCAACCTAACCTGCGCGGGGCTGACGCTTCGCGCGAGGCTACTTATTATACGCTTTAACACCCCCGTATAATAACGCTCCGTTTTACGACACGTATAACCGTGGCGCGCTCGCCACACCCTGATACGTGCGGCGATATAGTGGATAAGGACCACACCGCAACTGAGATCTAGATACTCTGCAGTATCTCGTCTTCCAATTGAACACTTGTGGAGCTGATACCGTCGACTCGTCGAGTGGCTTATTCTAATGTCAATGCAGCAGTGTATTATTTATCATTGAATCCGCCATCCCTCGATGCTAATTCGGTTTTTAAATAATTTTTTTTCCCGCGAATTCGAAAAAACAAGCTTCACAGTTACTATTTATTTCATTTGAAGGGAAATAGGAGAAA
The DNA here is from genome assembly GCA_963678675.1 of Xiphydria camelus. Lineage (NCBI taxonomy): Eukaryota > Metazoa > Arthropoda > Insecta > Hymenoptera > Xiphydriidae > Xiphydria > Xiphydria camelus. Next base: position 8,718,475 of record OY783201.1, read on the forward strand.
TGTTGGTAAAAAAGGGTAACAATTTTGATTAAAAAAAAAAGAAATCTTCCAGAAATTAGAAACGTAGTGTTTTTTTAAAATAACAATTTTTAAGATGTGTAATGAAAAACTATTATTTATTAAGTGAATTAAGGATATTTTTGTAATTAACCCATTTCCTCCCAGTGGGTCGTTTGCGACCCACTTAAGAAAAAAATTCTGCAGCGCCACTTATTATTTCGCGCGCGCTTCTATCGTGCTCAACACATCTACTAATTTTTTAATTAGTAATTTTTTTAATAATTCTTGGGGAGCTCTTACGCGTATATAGTAAAATATGTTTAAACCATAGAAACCTAAAAAATGGATATTTTTTTTGGGAGGGAATGAGTTAAAAAATCTCTCATGAGAGTCTAACATGAGAGTCTAACATGAGAGTTTTATCTCATGTTATGTAACTTAAATCTGAGTATCACGATCTGATGTAAAGAAGAGAGATCATTTGTCGAGTCGAGTTTCTGATAAGAAATATTAATTGAACTAGGCTATTCAACTAGGCTATTATTATGTATTTTAAACGGCATACTGATGCAGGTAGATAAAGTAGGAGTTATATTATTTTAGCAAGCAAAAATTAACCATTTTGACCTATTTCACGTAATCTGAAACGATGAAAAGACAAATTCAACTTAGAAGCCGAATAATAAGTTAGTGGTTTTAGAGGGAAAAATATCAAATTATAGGGAGAAAAGTGGAAAATCGTGAGTTTTAGGGTGAAAAGGGGAAAACTTAAAAAATAGGAGAATAAAGGGGAATAGAGGGCACACTGTGAGAAGCCTGTAATTAAAATATTAGTAATGATATAAACTGTACAACGGAAAACCTTATATGAGAAAAGGTTTTTAGTCCATAAATATACTGATTTTAATAAAATTTTACGAGAAAAAGTACGATTTTATTATCACCCGATGTCTTCACAGTCATCAAGACAACTCGTTAAAAATTACGTCCCTGCTACCGGCTTCTCTCGCACGAATCACTCGAGTCGTTTCTCAAAGCAGAAAACTTGTCTCGCTTTCGCCAGTGAGTCGGCAACAAGGGAGGATTTTCCAACTGCTTAATGCTACCGAGTTTCGAAGAGGAAACACAGAGTGCGAGAGGGGACGTTTCTCCCCTCCCCATTTTCCGGTGTCGAATCGCGAGACTTTTCCCTTTCGACGTTCGGGGGGCGCAAACTGTAGAATTCGTTAGAATACTCTCACGCGCGACTCGGATTGCGGATTTCGCCCGAATGTGGAGCAGTGAGAGCGGGGAGCGCGGGTTACCAGGGCAAGGCAGATGTTAATTACTATATTGTTCGCGGTGAACTCCGGGGAAGGAGGAAAGATAAAAAGCTCCGGAGATGCCGAGAGGAAAAGAGTTGAAGAGGGGACGCTATGTATTATATATATATGTATATAGCCCTGTATCACGGCTTATTCGCCGCGAGGGATGAATGTTCTCGGTGCTGAGCACGACTGGAAGAAAATCCCAAAGAAAAGGCCGAAGAAAAATGATACGGGAAAACTGCGAAAACGTTTCTTGGCGGCGATTGTACGTGTGCGGAATTCCTCTGCATTTTTTGGAGCATTCAAATGGGGGGTGGGGGGTGGGGGTGGGGGGAGATATGTAAAACGAGCTGCCTTTGTCATCGTGGCGTGACTAGCGCAGTCACAGCGCAGTTGTGTGACGCCTAAATTACTTTAATTGAATGAGCTTTGAAATATTAAACAATTATTCTGCCCTAGCTTATCCTATTCAATAACTATATCAATATCAGGGTTTCTATCCAGTCAAATTTTAAAAAATAGTGAGTTTTAATGACTCCTTATTTGAAAAAAATGACCAAAAAGTGACCAATCTTTCCTCATTTGGGCATTATAAACTGATGAGAAAAAGCGGTTTAATGGTATTTTGTAATAAATTCGGTAAAGTTTTGAGGAAATAATGTTGAAATAAAATGATTGAGATTTATAATTGAAGTATTATAATTAATTTTCATAAGAACACATCGAAATTGTGAAGTATGGAAAATGACAAATTAGATCACTCCTTAACGAACAAATACCTTACAAACCTTTCCTCGTACTAAAAGAAACATGCGCAACGATACCAACCGCTTGTTACGTACCACCACAACGATTTACAGAATCTGGGCACTCTGATAACATGACCACCTAAACACTGAGAATTCATACGAATTGTTGCAGCGTTTTAGAATAGTAATCATCACGATTCGAATTTTAATCATTACTATTCGAATGCTAATCATTACTATGCTGCAGATTATTCAACACGATATTATCGAAGCTGCCACCTATTTATTATTCTGGCTGGTAATCGTTACTATTCCATTTTTTCTATATAATACAATTTATGTGGAACAGTAGCAGTAACTTCGGCATCACGACCTGCGCGCGAGTTATTAATAACCGAGCAAGAGCACTACCGCGAGTACTTTCAGCCGGAAGCGACCAGCGGCTTCAGCCACTATACATAGGCACCCACGGGACTCGATTCAGTGGTGAGAACTTCGAGGAGGCAAATAGAATGATCGGAGGGGCGGGTGGTACATCGAGAAGTTGGGCCAGCCGACATCTCGACGTGTGCATTGGCGATTCGAACGGTTTGGATAAGCTAATCAGGCAGTGGCCAAGTTTGGCCAAATGTGGAGACGTACAGACGTTTATCCGGACTCATGGAGCAAGTTTCAGGCCGATAGAGTCGTTCACTTGTTTATTTAGAAGGAAATGAAAGGGCGCGCCGCGGAGTGTGACGAGGAGAAATAGCCTGCGTTCGAAAGACCTCTTTTCCCCGGAGGGCCTCGTAAAACGGTCTCCCGAGGAAACTCAACGCTTTGGGGTGACACGTGTCGCGTCGATCTTCAATCGACACGTCCCTCCCGCGGGGGAAGACGTCGCCCCGGAACGTTTCTTTATCAATTGCCGTCGCACAGCGGTGAAACTTGTATATATTCATTCCTTATGACGCGTCGCTTTGGGTTCCCGCGGCTTTCGGAGGGAGAAAGTGGAAAACAACTAAGTTGGATAAAGGTTAATTAGAAGAAAACGAGGGGCAAAAGGGGAGATGGAAGGTCGCCCCTGGTTGGTTGAAATTCGACGAGCGCTTCGCAAGCGGGGGTGGAAAAAGAGTGATGCGATAGGGGCGCTTGAAACTAGGCAGCTGGAAAGAAACTTTCCGGTAGTTACCACGACAAATGGGATTGATAAGAAGCGATAATGGTAATACGAATGGCTTAATTTTTGCGATGAAATTTAGAATTAAATAAGTGCGATGATTTTTTTCTGCAGAGTTTGGAACATTGAGGACCCGACGATTTTCAAGTTTCATCGGAGGAGTGCAGAGAGACCAAAAATTAATTAACTATACTAAAAATTAGTTGAGAGGTCGCAAGTAATTATTTATTTACGCCAATTAAATTATGTTATATATCAGTTAAATATCTCTTTTTTACACAGAATTGCTATGAATTTTGATTTCAAAAATTCTCTGACTTTTCCAGATTTACCAGAGCAAAAATCGTATTTTTTCTATACGATTTCATTTACCTACAAAAACTCTTCGGAAAAGTGAAAGAAGCATCTGTTAACGGTCTGGAATATAATATACAATATAAAGAAACATAAGCTCAAAGAAGGTGCGAGAATAACAAAAACTATACAAAATCTAACAGGCTAATAGAATATACTCGCTGCATGCACGGATCGATGAAGAGAAGAAGGTGTTAAATACAAGTCGTATTTTAACAGCATTTAAACTATATTATTGCTCATTTTGCAATAGCATTACAAGTTGTAAAAAATCAAAAGCATCAAAATGTACATATTTATTCCACGTCACGAAACATCTGTTAAATATTCCCCCCCCCCCCCACCCCCCTTAAGAGAATAATATATTTAAAATTACTATCACGTCGATAGTTTAATAAATCGCGCGATGTTATTTTTTCGAGAGATTTTATTGAAATTCCCTGACTTTTCCAGGTTTCCCATACCCTAAAAAAAACATGCTCTGACTTTTCCCAGTTTTCCAGAATTTTCGTGTCTGCGACAACCCCTGTTACAACCCCTGTATGGAATAGTATGGTGATTATAGGGAAGAAATATTTAATTAAAATGAAAAAGAATTTAATTTATGTAAATAAATAATTATTTGCGACCTCGAAAGTAATTTTTAGTAGATCCAATTAATTTTTTCTTTCTGCGTGGCAGCAACTTCATTCGTACCAAGAAAATAGAAACCTGTGGTTACACGTCGGTGCACCTCGTTTGCAGTCACTGCCAGTCATTACGCGATTGCCAGGAAGAGAGTGCCACAACATTATCGTTTCGTACGTTTCTAAAGCACAAGGGACACGGTATTCGCAGATCGTAACGCTGGGCGATAAGCACTCCGGCCATCTCGTTTGTACTTAAAGGGAGGATGGGTCCCAGAACGGGGCTATGAGCCGCGGTGGTTTCTCGTCGGCTCCGGCGGAGTGCTCGATATTGCTCTAATACTATTTGCAGATCAACATCAGCGGAACGGGCGTTAAAGCGATCCCCGGTACTATACAGCCAAACCAGGCGGCACGTCCGCGCTCAACGATGCGGTAGTAACGCGCGAGGCAATCCGAGCTGCACAGCTCGAGAGCGTCGGAAAAGCTGTCCCCGATGCAGTGCAGTTTGGTCGAGCGCTCGGCGACTTTCAACCTTTGCCGGAACGGCGTTGATACCGGCCTGATTTGTATGAAATCCGTACATGCGAAGCCGTTACTGGGCTGGTAGCGATTTATCCTATTCGAGAAGCGAATTTAGTGACTTTGTAGTTAGGAGAAAATGATTGAAAAGCGACTACAACGAAGATCCTTCGTATTAGATACAGGTGATTAGAATGGCTGCCAAGGGACGAATTGCAAATTGGTATTATATGAGGGCATTGCTGCGTTGAAAATTAATACGATTCTGTATAACTTGAATATCGTCGGCTTACTTGTAAAACCCTCTAAGTCCGATTTTCGGACATAGGACTTAGTAGGTTTTACAAGTAAGCCGACAATATTTTACTAGCATGTCGACAAAGAAATATGAAGGCAGGTACAGATATCTTCAGTTCCAAATTTTTTATTTGTTCAATATATCGTCGGCTTACTTGTAAAACCTACTAAGTCCTATGTCCGAAAATCGGACTTAGAAGGTTTTACCAGTAAGCCGACGATATGTTAATCTGAATACGGATAGTGATAGATATGTGGATTCAAGTTGTATTTTACGCTGAGAGAAATAATTATTGCTAGTTTCAAAAATGGTTTCTTGATTCTAAAACATATGGACTTGCGAATGTTTAAGAATATAGATTCTTGATCGAAAAATATATATTCTTGATTCGAGAATATCGTCGTGGGAACAAGAAATGCTTTCTGCGTAAAAAAAACAATTACTCGAGCCTGTTAAACATTTTCTTGAACGAAGAAAACCGTGGCTTGGTCCTGAAATTATATCATATTTTTTATTAAAAAAAAAAAGAAAACTTTTTTGGCAACAGGAATTATTTCTCTCAGTGTAGAGAGCCATATAAGTTTATAATATGGCTAGGTACTTATACGGTTGAATAAAGTATAAATGTATCCACACACTGTGTACTATGTCCCGATTGATTATGTTCTAATGAAAACAATTGAAATAAATATAGTAAGAAGTGTTGAATAAATACGGTAGAGAGATAAAGATAGATTCTCCCTCTTTCTCTCTCTGTCTCTTCAATCAGATCGATAGTCATGAACTGAAATGTGCGCATATAGCGCCGTCTCGGCCCTCCTCCCCTCCCTCCTACTCTAAAATGACTCATAAATTCCGACTCGCGCGCAATTAGCGTCACGTCATTTCAATCGAAGCCCGATTACCCCTACCGATTACTGTCAATATTGAAGAACGCATTTCGCGAACCGCTCGCGATGCGCGCGACTATAATCGAAACGCGAGCGACGATGTTGCAGCGAGAACTTTCGCCGCGGGAATTTCAAGAGCTCTTGACACTCTTAACGACGAGGAGCGACTGCATATATTCGAGGCCTCGTCTTCGGGGAAATACGGCGGTGAGTGGTCTTCGTCTCGACACGATTCCGCGTATACTCGGGGGCTGGGCTTCGATCGAAACGAATCTACGTGTCGTGTATACGGAAAATGACGCAGGGAGCTGCTATCTACCCAGAGAAGTTCCGGAGAAACCCGATAATGGAAACGGCGGTAGGGGATGCTCGATGTAAAGGGCTGCAGTGAAGAGCAACGTGTACTACTATGCGTTACGTATACCAGGTATCCTTCGGGAACTACGTGCGCTCGTTTGCGATGCGGCTATCGCGAAATCGTCGACCGATTTTCTCGCGACTGCATTACCTGCACGATCTTCGTCATTTCCTGGATGTCGATGACACCGTTCCCGTCCACGTCGTACATACGGAACGCCCATTTCAGTTTCTCTTCGGGCGTGCCGCTAGAAGTGACGTCTATCGCCAGTAGGAACTCCTGAAACACAAAGAAGGGCGAGACGAATTTAAATCAGGGGTTATTGCAGGCGACCAGGTGTAACGCAGTCGCCTACCCTGCGCGAATTCGCGGAGGGGAGGTCAAATTTACGTTTCGCGCGCGAACCGGGAGAATGCGAGTCGTTGGACTGTGACGTTTAATTTCGCGGGAGTTAGGCGTTAGAGATTCTCTCCTCTCGTTTCCCTGCGAATTTGACCCCACGCGAGTTTAATGGAAAATTATACGGGACGGATTGCCTGCACGAACTCTACGCCATTACCGCGCGTCGCTGCGCATTCGGTAAATTAAATGTCGACGGACTGCGGCGCGTAAGTAAATTATCTGGACATGAGAATTGGCAATACGTAAAAATAGGGACTAATGAGAATGTTTCAGTGTGGCAGTTCGATATTCCTAAATATATATTGGAAAAGTCGGTAAATCGGCGTATGTCGATTATCCGACAATGTACGGGATTTCCAATAATTTTACGCGTGTATTTTTGAAGAAGGATAATAATCTACGTAATCCACGAGATTGCATTATAGGGCGAAACCATTTCGGCTTTGAACAAAAGCTTTTCCAGTATAGATACATTTTATATTTGATAACAAAAATTGAATCGATTAGGAAGAAATTATTCGACTCGATGAAATGCTGTGAATCATCGGCCGTAAAAATACCAACACTCTCTCTGAGATAAATAATTTGTCAATCCAAATAGCAGTCGACATGATTAGTGCCAAGAAAATACTTATTTAAATTAAATATATTGTCGTTGACTCAAGTTTATTTTATTCGAATCGAGTAACATGCACTTGTCTTAAATAAATATATACTTGGCACTATGACTGTTGACTATATTCATGTCGACAGTTACTCGGATCGGTAAATTATTTTCTCGGTGCGGAAATATTGTGCAACCGTGCCAATAACAAGTTGAACTTTGACCTACTTAGAAAAGTGTCGAGACTATGGAGAAGCTTGGAAATCCGGAAATTGGCACTAACATCACTTCCTCTCTTTTACTCCCTCATTTTCCATCTCTTTACGTACGCTTATTTCTCAATCGCATTGTCAGGTGTTACTCCCATGTACGTCCGTGTAAGTGTTTCCGGCGCGTAAGCACGTTTGGCTTTTACGGTATTTCCTTCGCGCGCGCTGTCAATATTTAATGACAAGCTTAGCATTCAAAGCACAACCCTCAGGTGTACTGCCGCGATTGCCTCGTTGCACTTTGCTATGCGTTCGTAACGTTAGGACGTCGAAGATATAAAATAGCGCACCCCGTACATGAAGAAAATAGTTTAGTAAAAAGTCACGGGAAAAGCTATGAATCTTTACAGCTATCATAGAAATTATACAAACATGCGTATCAAATTTATTCTATATCTAAGGTAGAATTTCGCACCTAACTTTAAAGAATCGGACGTACACCTTTAAATAAGTATACGGAGAAAAAATATCAATAATTTTTACAGTGAATCGCAGTAACAGGGCTCATCGAGTTGAAATAATAAAGTTTTTAATAGATCACAGCATCCTTTTTACAAATTGTAATAGCATAAACGTCAGTTTATACGGTAAAATTTACCAATCTCCCGCTAATGCGTCGGGTGTTTGTCGATTTATACTGTTATGAACTGTACAAAATACACCGTCTCTGTTAGAAAATTCAATATTCCACCTCAAGGAGCCCTATAACTGGAATTCACTGCAAAAATTACTAATCCCTTTTCTCCGCGTGTACGTATTTAAAAGTACACGTCTGATTCTCTAAAGTTATACGCGAAACTTCAGATATCGAATAAATTCAATACGCATTTATGCATAATTTTCTACAACTTCTTACCAAAAGTACTCCTCTTATTAAGTTCGACTTCGCAAAGAAAGAGGTTGCTCCGATAGAAAATAATAATTTCATCGGACGATGCGCGCAAGCTTTTCCGCGGTTGCAAGATCGACCCTGTAACCAATTTTCTCGTGAGGAGGGGGAGGGGGAGAGAAACTCGGATGCCCGGAGTTCACCGCAACGAATCGACAGCGAGAGACGAACCCCGGAATCCCCCGATTCCTTTCCTCCCGGCTTCGTTCACCGCGCGTTTAGAGTGCGGCGTCGTTAAAAGTAAGGCCGGTTTAACTGGGTCGCCCGGTGCCCGAGGTACGCGCGCGAGAGAGGGGCGAGACGTCGAAAGAGGCGCGGAGAGTAGACTGCTTCTTTGCTCTCTTTCACGTGACCCCTGAAGGGTTTCCGCTCCTCGTATTGACCCTACCCGCATTCCAAATTCCAACCCTCTCACGGCGGAGGCGACGTCAGAGGGGTATCCAGATCCCCCTCCCTCTCGAGGGGAGAGCCTAGAAGCCAGGTATTACCGACATCTTCATACAGCGTTCATCGAGTATTTGTACAGGTCGAAGTAACGCGGCGAGTCTCCATCTCCTGCGGGACGGTGAAATTCATTTCATCGATTGGCTCGTGCCGATATTACGAGATCAACTTGCTGAATATCGCATACAGATTTGGGGACTGTTCGAAATGGCTTTCCGTTAGCGTGAGAGGCTGCGTCTTCCGGGAGTTGACTCGAGTGATTCAATGTCGATGACTCCTTTTTATTTCGAACACGCAGACTTGAATAACTGTGCAGTTATAACGGTCGACCCATTTTTGTATGCTAAGATCAACTGATTCTTTATGTTAATTTTAACGTGGTTTCTAGCAAAATGTGAAGAAGAAATTTCCTGACTTTTCTAGGTTTTCCACTCTGGAATAGTATAATTTCCCTGACCGCTATGAGTACAGATCTAATATGAAGTGTTACGCATCAAATATTTTTCGTTGAATGAACAAATAACTAATATTCATCGAACGGGTTATGACGGCTGAGAAATAAACATTAAAATAATTTAATTTTGTCGAACCATATTCTTCTTTAATGGCTTTTTTAAGAACAAGGAAAAACTTAAATACGTACGTATACACACATGGAATACTTTTTTTCAATTTTCTATATAAATTCTTAAAAATTGTAACGGACTAGAAGTCAAACTATTTAACATATGAGACATTTGAGTGTTTTAGAAAAATTCCAGAAAATTCTTTATTTCCCCTGACTTTTCCCTGACCATTCCAGATATTCTAGAATTCCCTGACCACTGGACACCGTGTTTAACATTCCTTGTATTAATTCTAACGCAAAAAATAACAACAAAATTCCAACAAAATTGTCCAACCGTGAATATTATTACATCAAATAAAAACGAATTTTTCCCCTCTTTCCCTCAAATTTACCCAGGAAGCATCGGCGTCGTGCGGTTGAGGCGCGCAGTTTCGCATCCCCTCAAAGTAAAAAAAAAATGTAGACCGCGTAGCGCGCGCGTGCGACCTCGCGTGAACGCGGATCGGCCATTAAGGGCGGGCAGCCAAGAGGGGTGTATGCAACGTGAGATTAATAATTCACGCTCGACAAGCGACCCGCAGGCCGCGCGCCTGTTTGTACCTAGGTACGATATGCAGCAGCGGCTCGCAACTCTCTTTCAACTTCCTCCGTCGAGAGGAGAGATGACGCCTCTCATTTGTACCGAGAATTAGTAGAGCGCAATTCATAAAGCCCGCCGCAGTCGACTCGCCCCGAAAGTTTCGAATGCGAAAGCCGCATTGCTTGGCGCATTCGGAAGGAAAAAGTTCTCTCATTCCGAAGTCGATTTTTCTCGCGCGACGCGTGACTTGGCCAGCCCCGAACGGCGGCGCGAGTTTAACTGCGCGCGTGTGGTAATTTCGATAACGAAGCGATAAGGGCGCGATAAAAGCTCAGGGCCAAAAGTTATTTGGTTTTAAAATCAATTACGTCTCGACGGCTGATTGCGTCGGGGTTTTACTCCTTTTAAGTCTTCCCTAGCTCTTCGGTCCGCGTGGTTTCGCACGCACGTAACGTTCGTGGTAATATTTTATGTAAGATTTCGTCGAATTCGCGAGTTATAATGGTTGAGTCTATCGCGGGAACGCGCGATTCACGTTGCGTCAGTCTCACAGGTATAGTACGTCGACGATGAGAGAAAGGACACGACTGAGGCGAGGAATCCGGGACAGGATGTACACATGTACGAAATCAAATCTCGCGTCTAACGAGATAACTCCACTTTATTAGCTTCCGTTAGCCCGACAGCACGGAGGACGAGATTCCTGGCGCGGGCGTAGATGTACAGGTGGGTGATTACAGGAAGTTTCAGGGAGTATTCCGCGCCGGGAGTGGGTGATTCGATATCGGAGCCCGCGAGGCGTAACACGATCTTATCGCGGGAAGAGCTTTCGATTTAACGAACCGCATCTGTGCTGTGGAAAGGAAAGAAAATTTGCCAACCGCGATTCTCGCCGTCGGTTGGTCATTTAGACCGTTTAGCCCTACACTGAGAGAAAAGTCTGATCACACAAGGACCGTAATTTAACTAGAAATCATGGTCGGTTTTGGCGCCCACCAAGATTCCATAATTCTCTTAAACGGTGAGATTCTGGTTACAGCAACGCGAAATTATGACTGCTGCAACGATATCAACCTTCAGTATAGTCACTAGATGTTCCCAAACTCTTTTTATATAGTTGATATTACCATGCAGTAAAGTCTATTACTTGCATTATCGATTTAACTATGGCGCATGGCTATCATAAACTACAATCTTATTGTTACTATAACTACGCGACAAAAATTATTTGTACTGCATTCATGGCCTGTTTAATTGTAAATATGGTACCAGCAACCAGGAATATTCAACCTTGCGGTTATGGTTGATTTTACTACTCACTTTTCTCTCGGTGTACATTGAAAAATAATTGCGCTGGCATCAAAAAAATATTTCTTCAACTAAGAACATATTATGATCTTAAGTTTTAAGAATACATATTTTTCGTGAAAGAATATATGTTTTTGGATCAAGAATATCTTTGTTGAGACAAGACATTCTTCCTGTTAAAAAAATAGTTACTCGCGAGCCTATCAAATATTTTTTTCCACGATGAGAACCATGTCTTGATCCTGGAATTATACCATGTTTTTGATCGAAGAAAACATTTCTTTGAGACTAGCTGCAATTTTTTTCAGTGCATTTAACACACCGAAGAAAAAATGTCTAAATCTCGCCTACAATAAATTTACTTCGTTGTATGAGAAAAGCGAATATACGCGACGTGACGCGCTTTACAAAACGTAGAGAGCCCGGATTTAGCGGTTGCCTTCCGCCGGGCGCCATTCGCTTCGCAGTATAAAAAAAGCGTGGTGTCGCGCTGTATAGATTCTTTATGCGGAGTTTTTTTACCAGAGGTCGACGTTACGTAATGGAAACGAACGCACGGGCGGGCTGCCGCGCGAACTTTGAACTTTACTACCTCGTAAACCGCACACACGTGGAGATCATAAAGGTCGACTATCGCATCGCTGTCGCTATATTTGCCTATAGGTACACAGCGACCAATGAGTGCTAACCTGTTGTTATTTCGGTTTTTATTATGCCGCCTCGACCTCGTGACGTCGCGTTTCGTAGATTTCAGTTGCCCGACGCCCAGGTCGATACCTGGTCGACGCCGATCAGGGACGTTCGCTACGCGTCCTGCAGGAAGTAGTGACATCCTTGAAGAGAGCCCCTCTCTACCCCGCATTCGCTCTCGTCGTATCGCCGGACGTAAACGTATAGGCGCGCATGTATATAGCCCCATGTTTCCCCGAGTTAAACTGCGAAAAGGGTGATTTATCTCGAATCACGGATCTTTTACTGGCACCTGTTACCGCGTAATACCTTTTCACTCGATATCGCGTGCAGTTGCGAATCGGCGAATAAAATTTCAGCATTTTATGGTTAATCGGTTTTTCCGTTTGAATTTGTACTTCATATGTTTATCCACGATTACACGAGTTGAATGATGTTCATAATGAATAATCAATTACGGTTACAAAATGCTATGACCTTTCCCGGCTTTCTAACTGAAATCATTAATTTTCCCTGACCATTCAACTTGCGAGATGTGAAAAAACAATTTAAATGCTGCAATAATATAGTTCGTATGAACAAAAAAATGCTCACGCGATTTCCTTAATCGGAATATTTCATATTCGGTAACGATAATCGGCTGAGGGGTAAAATTGACGTGCCAAAATTATTATACATGTATATTGAATAATTCTGAAATATGTTGACGTTATCAGTTATCAGTTATCACTTATCACGCAAGCGTTCATATGAATTATGAGTATGAAAATAATATGAATGCACAGTTGACTGCACTTACATAGATTGTAATTTAAAAATACGTGTGGATACGTTGTTTCTATTTTTCAATAGCTTCATGATTAGGTTAATGTGATGTAATAATTTTAATCAGAGTTACTAAGAATTTAACATAAAATAATTGAAGAGAAGAATCTCTAAAACTTATTCTATATTATATTAATTATTTACGGCACAAAAAAATACGTCTTTAAGCTCCATTTATGAAATTAAAATCCTCGATCATTCAAACAAGTCATAAAATCTGCACGACATAATTCTAACCGCATCGGTTTTTTCTAAATTTTAAACGAGAAATAGAGGCCATCTCTTTGTAAGATTTTCAGTATTCAATTTTTGCGAAGCATCCCCCGATGCACAGACGATTCGAGATTCACGACGATTCAATTTTCCGGTGGTTGGATATCGAGGTCGAAGCCGGGCTCCGAGCCGAGGTGAATTTCGAACTTTCCACTCTGGATGACCTTTCTATTACAACGAAATTCGGGGACGACGAGACACGTGATATTTCACGGAGATTGTGGCCCGTGGGAGGACTTAAAAATTAATAGAAAAACCATCAGCACAGGATATTATCGACGCGTCTTACTTGCGAGACGCGATATATCACGTCGCCTCGTATCAACGTCTCTCATTATGGATTTTTTCATTAGAGCCTACCCACACACGTCTTGCACGCGACCGAGCGAAGGGTTCACGGTGAGTCGTTGACTCCCCGAGATTCCGAGGTGCAACCCTCAAAAATCGATATCGGAGTAAAAAAGATGCACAGGGATATCGCGAAGCTCGAACGCGAATATTTTGTAGAGTTGACGAATCGGCATCGAGAAAAAGAAATAAACACGAATAGAGCTCGATACATTTCGCGAAGCGCTTTGCCTAAAATGGAAAAACTTCTCCGATGGGATATTGATCGCAGACGGTCCGTCCGAGATTTAAAGCTCTCTCGCTCGGACGAGCATGGATTTAGGGGTGCCTTGTGTGATAGCCATTCGCCAACACCTGGTGCTTTTATTCCCCTGGGATCAAGCTTTTTCGCTTGGGCTCCTACGCGCAAACGTATTTTGCATTCTCCAATAGTGTCCGTTTACTTTGAATTTGATCGCGTCAAATACTAGAGTATAACAAAAAGCAATTACCGATTCTTACTTCACTGGTAAAAATGTTTAGATGTTCCAACTAAATTGTTTGGATTGAAGGTTAAATTTCGTCAAACTAACCACTGTGTGTTTGATTAGACTCTATATATACATAGTTGGAATAATTAAATTTTTGTAGTTTCATTCAATCAAATTCGTTTTGTTGGAAGATGGAAATCAATTTAACTTCACTGCTTTGTTAAATCAATCCGAGTTCATTTGTTTCAATAAAAGTCTTTCTCAGATGAACGGTGGAAGTATTCTGTTAATTACATTGAGAAGAAAAATCGTTTAATTCAACTAAATTTTTGAGATTAAGGGCATTCAACCAATTTATAGGCTGAAAAACACACTTGATATCAATATTTCTCATTGCAATGTTATTTTTTTAAGCAGTTTTGGTTCTTAAAGTGCGATAGTTCGTCAGATTCATTCGAAAGCACGCGTGACATTTTTTTGCTCCGATGGAAAAATCAGTTGTGAAAAAGAAAACTCCACTTTTTTTAGAAGCAGCGCTTGCTCCTGACTATTAAACAGACGATGGAAAACAAACTGATTTGACCGGAGAGAAGAGCTGGCGGGAGATCGGCGCAGCCTCCCAATGAAGCAGTTGGGTTAAAGCGTATTCGGGATTTGTTATTTTTTCCCACTCAGCTGTACCACGCGGAAAAACACATTCCTCGTAAAACGCTTTTATTTTATATCATCCCGTCGTGCCATCGGAAATCTTTCGGTGCTTCGGCAAGTTTTTATAATTCGAACTTTAGCGCGATTCCTGAATTCTATGCTTCCAGTTGGAATGGTAAATTAACGTCGAATCGGGAGACGCGGGGAGAGAGAGAAAGAGAGAGAGAGAGATTGCAAACACAGAAGTTTGTAGGTCCTACAACTGTATCCACCTCTGCCGAGAATTAATGTTTCCTTATCTAGTGGAGTTTGCCGGAAACTGCGAAAGCTTCGGTCGACACGGGTTATATGGGGACTATACCTAGCGAACAAGCAAGCCAGTCTCTCCCTTCCCGCGATCTGTATGATCGCAATGATCTATATATAGAGAAAAAGAATTAGTTGGATCGACGCGCGTTTGCGAAGTTCGTCAAAGCCAACATCGTGTTGCACAATCTGATGAGCAGACATACGACCGTCCCGAACCCTGGGAACGTCACCGGCCAAGTTTATCCTGCCGAAACAACGTCCCTGCAGCAACGACAACCTCGTTACCCGACCCATACGTCGCGACGGGTCCTCGAGGCCGGATTACAATTCCGGAACTGTCGTAACTGTGACCGCGGTAGGACCCGCTGTAGGTACGCCTCGAAATAGACGCACGAGGAGTCGAGGCCTCGTATAACTCGAGAGCGTAGCGTCTTCGGACGGAGGAAAGAAGGTCCCGGACCTTTATTCTCGAACAGTTACGACCGACCGAAGCGGACGATATTTCGCCAAATGTCACTCTGAGAGAGGCCGCGCTAATTCGCGTAATTAAAACGGAAGCGCGCGCGCTCTCTGTCTTTCCCTCTCGACAAGCGGAACGACGCGACGGTGACGACGAAGCTTCGGGGATCGATCGAGCCGCGTCGCCGTCGCTGCGTCGTCCGGCAAAGCTGCATCGCCGGGATTTTCGGGGACGCTCTGTACGCGCGCGGGTGTGATGACAACAGCGAAGAGATGCGACGCGTGCATCGTTTCCAAAGTCGTCACGTCGGCGTGATCAACGCTTACAGGCAATTCCGTCCGCGGCCCTGTCTGCGGGGCGGCGGAGAAGACGCGCGCGGCTGAACAAATCGACCGGGGCGCGGGCTTCGCTGCCAAAAGTACGACCGACATTCGGGGCACGTGCGATAATGGAGGAGAAATGAATTCTGCATGCAGTTCTCCCGCCCTCAGTCTTTCTCTCCATTTCCACGCGAACTCTCTCGCCCTTCAGAGATGAATGCTCCCCCCCCCCTCCCCGTTTCTCGTAAACTTATTATTCACATTCCGTGAAAAAAAAAAGAGTCCGCGCGGGAAGAGCTTTCTTCGCAGTGGAAAAAGAATTGCTTCGATCCCCCAGGCGGAAAAAAAAATTCTATATATTTTCTTTATAATCCACACGTGGTTTTGGTCGTACGATATATGGATTATATATATATGATTTATATAGATATCATAATTCGTGTATGACTAAAACCACATATAGATTATAAACAAAATACATAGAACTTTTCCGCCTGGGATGCTGCATGTATTCTTCGAATTCACATAAAAATGACGTAACTGCGTCCGAATTCGTCGCGGAATTCGTCGCGCAAAAAAGAGATCGAAGCCAAGATTGTTTTCCCTCCGACGAGTTCCACCGGTTCGTTCTTGGTGCGAGAGGTAACAATTTTTTTCTCTCTTTCCCCCGGAGAGAACGAATTCACTATAAGACGACAAAGGAATCTCTTCGTGTCTCGCACTGCGGGCGCGGAGGGAACGAAAAAGAAACCGGACGGCCGCGCGACGCGCGTTCCACCGCCCGAAAGAATCCGGCCTTCCCGACCCGACTCAGCTTCCCCGAAAGCCCCGATCGCGACTGCCATGGCTATTTTCATCCGAGTCGCGAGTCAAAGGCTCGTAAATAAGCTTCCCCGCGTCCTCTGTTACATCAATTACTCCCCGGTCCCGCGGGAGAAAATAAAGCGTCGATTACGTCACTGTACGCGAGCAGGGATCTGTATACCGAGGTTCGAAACATTCTTTCGAGACTGAAATTAGCGCGGGTAAGACGTGGATATATATATTTGTGGACGACTCGTGCCGCGTCAATTATGTTACCGTCAATATCAACGTCGGTTGAGTTCGCGCTGTAGATGGAGATTTATATTTTGGTTGAAAAAAAATCCTTCAAAGCGAAAGGCTTTCTAGTAGCGATCCAGTTGTTGGGAATCCGTGATTTTTTATTTTTCTTTATAAAATGTTTCAATGGAAATATTTTCAGTTTATCTATTTCATTTTAAAAGTGTGAAACAAATGAAGTCGCATTAATAATCGAAAATTCAAGGAGTGGCACGAAACAGAAGTTAACCGTTGATAATGCTCTCGATTCGAGATCTAAAAAAAGAACGAATCACTACTTTTATTCGTAAATCTCATTTTTAATACCTAATTAAAAAACTGCGCGTCAGCCGTTACGAGGTCCGAGTCGCTACGGACCATAGTTGATTAGGAAGGGTGCGAAATTACAACAATTTTGCACCCCTTTCCACGCTGTTTTTATCTTCCCATTATCTCTACCGCGGTAGCTCGCTTTACATATATGTATGTATTGTAGTACACCTCCGTATATCCGTCCCGCCGGCAACACTGCGTTATATACTTTATCAATTAGAATCCGTTGCAACGTAATGGCTGGTTGCACGCACTCCGCCTTATTCGATCTGGCGGGGCGTGAGAGAACAACGCGATAAATTGATAAGAAAAATGAAGAAAACTCAAGCTGTCCGGTACACCCGAGAGGGGACGTGCGTGGCTTTTACGAGTAGGCGGATATCGAGAATTTGCTTCGCTCGAGATGGAAGGTTTTTCTTTGGCGAGGAAGTTGCTTTCACGCCCCGAGAAGCTCTCGAGAAAATGCGATGGACTCTGCCGTATATCGTTCCCATTTAACCGCCTCCGATGTATTTACGACGATAGATATGAATATGAGTCGAAGATAATACTTTAATTTAAAATAATATAATTCAATTCTACTCAAAATAACAACATAATATTTTAAGATAATTGTAAAATTAATTACTGATTAGGCACGAGAATAAGAAAAATAACGCATGAAGAATATTTGAGCAAATTCTTATATGATTTCATAATTACATCGAATGAGAATGGAAACGATATATTTCTTAAAAATATACAAATAAATAGTGCATCTCTCGAGCTTAACTGACAAGCCGGCTTTCAGGGCGAGTGCTCGAGTTTACAATTTAAACTACCTAACTGCGATCGTCGCAGCGGCGTCGAGCGCCTTCGTTTCCCGTTCCGAAGTGGACTTTAAGGCGGAGAAAAATATCGACGACTCGGTGTAACGGAGTGGTACGAGAGAATGTCTCGAAGCTCATTTGTTTTTTCAAGCTGAAACAAATCGTCTGCCTAATCCCTCGCGTTCGTCTCTTCCTTGGATTACTTCAGACACCGGCTTTCTCGTCCGACTATCCCACGCTCTCGTAGGGAGTTGTTCGAACGGAGATCACGTTGAAGATTGTTCGTGGTAGTTTCACGCTTTTCCGATTAAGTGAGACAACGTGGGAAAAGAAAAGTCTGGCAAACAGCGTGTCCATCTCGACGAATCCGAATAATGGATATTTGAAAAAAGCTCATTTGAAGAACTTGTATACAATTTAACGGAGAAACCTTTGTACTTATTAAAAGAAATCAAAGATAATTAGGGTAAAAAGTCGAACATGGAAAATTATAAACTTAATAACAAAGTAAATTGTGTAGCAAATGGACCATTCCGAAATAATATTCAAAGAAAAATATTAGAATCTGAAACAAACGAAACTGACAAGTAGAAATACGCGAGGTAGACGAATGTCGATTCGCACGCGAACAAATAATTGCCGCAAAAAATATGCGCGCACGATGGAGACAAGAAATGAGAGAGAAAGAATACCGCGATTCTCTCCCTCGCAAGAGATCCACCAGCAGTTTTACGAGGAAGAGAGCAAGGTCGCGCATCTTCATATAGGAGCCGTATAAATAGTCGAAGTAAAATATACAATCGATCGTCCGGACGTTTACCAGCAGGGTACCGTGCTTTCACGATAAAGCGAGAAAGGAAAAAGACGAGGAGGGGCTAAAATCAAGGCTCGCTAAATCGGGTCTGTTGAGGCTGGTAATGGCAATGTTCCGCACGTAAAGTTCTCCTGCACACGCGATGTAGGTACGTATATTCGTGAAGCCGATCGGATATATGCAGACAGGTAATTCTGCGAGCTGTAGCATTCGCTTTAACCACTTCCGACCTGCAAATTGTGTTTCGTGTTGGTATGAAAATATTTTCTAGAAACAATGTTATTCTCAAGAAAGCGCTTCATAAGATACAATTAAAAGTTCGTAAACGACGAGATAATCCTAATTGAAATACATGTCTAATTATGATATCGATTTTCTAGTATTCCAAAATATACTCGGATATTCACGGTGAGATTTTTCTAAATCGGAGAGAGATTTGTAAAATGTCACGAAATTGATTGTAAAGAAGTAGGAGGCGGTTCAGAATATATTCGCAGTAGAAACACGTATCTCCTGTGCATATATAGAGGGAAAACGTGTTTCTAGCGAAGATACATTCAGCTATCTACAACTTCAGTCGACACGTGGATCGTCTGAGATATAAAGATCGAGACGCACACACACAGAGCGAAGATACTATCCAGGCGGAAAAATTCTATATGAATCACATATGTATAGTCCATACATGGACTTGGTCTTATATGGATTATATATGATTTGTATATAAACCATATACGGATTATGTATGGATTATACAAAGATTCGAAAAATTCCCGGGCGGAAAAATTCGATATATTTTGTATGTAGCGCATATGTGGATTTGATCGTATATATGGATTATATACGTTTTCTATATAGATTTTTGAATGTTTATATAATCCATATATAGCCTGTATCTCTCTCTGCTTAATACAGAAATCATACACAATTCATATATGACCAAATCTACATATAGATTATATACAAAAAATATACTTATAAAACTTTTCCACCTGTGTTCAAATAATCCATATATTATGGTTCATATAGAAATTATATATAATCCATATAAGACCAAATTCATACATATGGACTTATATAAACTATATAGAACTTTTCCGCTTGAGTCCTGCTCCGCGTCGTTTCTCCGCACGCAAATCCGACAAGTCGAGCTCGTCTTCTGGCGCGTAAACACGTTTTAGTAATGCGAACGGTCGGACACGCGTAAGAAAATCAATTTTCAATTTGATGCATCGTAAAGCGGAGTAGTCAGACGCCGAAATTTATACCGCCGAATAGTTGTACAATGGAAATCGGGATTTCTATTCATTGCTGGGGAAAGTAGGTCGTGCTGCAGAAACGATCCGTACAAACGCTCAGGTTTACCCCTCCACCGTTAGGGTAACAGAGTCTCGCTAGCGAATCGACGATGTCGAAGTCGATGTCTCTACCTTTTGTGGCCTCACTCTTGGTGCTCCTCCGTCTCACTTCTTTATCCAGGGTCGAACAGGAGAACGCGCTACGTCCGCGGGGACGGAACTAATCGCTCGGCGATTCCCTCGTTCTCGTTACCACTCGCCGTGGGTATGCTGCAGCGTCGTGGCTGACTGTTACGCTGCTATTATCACTAATTCGGATCTTTTGCCGCGAGATATTTCTGTGTATCTTTATTTTATTTATTATATTTCGAGGTAAACTATAATTTTTCAAAAAATACTTAAGATAATACTTCTGTTGCCTATATATAGTAGTTTCAAATTAATGTAATTTAATTTTCAACCCTGAAGAGGGTTCGAAGAGGAACCGAAACGTCAGACGTGTATTGATTCTTGTTGTTGTTTAGCCTGATTATTAATTATTGAAAATTAAATTAAATTAATTATAATTTTTCAGTACATACATATATTATAATTATAGTCAAGTCTGCAGTAGAATTTTGCTCTGTTGTCCTTCGAGAGAAAAATTTAAACTCGCATCACATAATGCAGCAAGGTGCATTATCATTCACATAGGTTTTAGAGAGCCCTGCAGCATTCCAGCAATGAACACTTGACGCTCTCTTTTTCTCTTCCTCTCGGATGTCTATTTTATCTTTATACCACTTTCAAGTTAACCTCTCATTGTAATTCTATTTCTCTCGTATTCCTATCCCGACTGCACTCTTACGGAACCTGAATCACAGAGCGAATAAAAATTCGCTGTCTCTTTCTCTCTCTTCCTCTCTTTTTATTCCTCCATCCTAGCACCAGTTTTTTTCCTCGAGATCGGTCCAAGAGACACGCAACGTCGCTGTAATGGACTGGCAGTTTTCCTGGTTCTCGTTACTTCTCGCTCTCAGCGAGCTGAACGTCGCAGTTGACTATAGCGAGGACTATAACTACCGACGTAAGCTTCCCTCCGGTCCCTCTACGTCCTCGCGACGCATTTTTATGAGCCCTCGCGTTCTCCTTTCCCATCCTCCGCCGTCACTTATTTTTTTATCTCATTTCTTCATTCGAGGCGAGCTGTCGTATACCGTCTGACTATATCGAGGTATAACTACTGCCGCAGACTTCCCGAGTCTCTCTACGTTGCTGGAATTCATTTTTACGGGCTCTGAAACCGCGTTCAATGCACGCCTGCATTAAGCAGAAATTAACTCTGAGCGCGGTCTCTGTTACTTCTCACCAAAACCGAAATAGAAAAGCTCGCGGCACACTTGCACGGGACAAACACAGCTGCGACGAACTCGCATCGCGCAGTCTTTCTAACCTGATAGTGCAGCGCCTGGCCGAATCGGGGAACGAGCAATCTCCTGGGAAAAAATGTTTATATTCAATCATAGTCATATATCATCAATCGATTATACATAAATGTATTATAATCAGATAAAAAATTTGACTCTCTATCAGATTATATGAGAAAAACTTTACATGATCATAATTCGTAAATAATTAATCATATATGACCAGATAGGATTTGATGTAATGAGACCCACAATTTTCAATTTTGTTCAGATTTGACTGTAATAGTCATATGTGATATGATAATGTACGATTATATAATTCATAATTTTTCATATATGATCAAATAGAAAAAAATTTGGAACCGATTACATCCAATTATTGTACATACATATATGATCATATACATATGATTGATTATATATGACAAAAAGGCATATTCAATCGTAATGGCTCGCGCCCAGTACTAGCCAAAGCCTCCCTTTAATATCAAAGTCCTCGTCTTTTCTTCCGAATGGCCTTGATTCACCCCGTCCGCTTAAAATTCGTTTCCCTTAATCCTAAGACCCGCGAAACTCTGATCTCCTTTAATTAGCTAACGGATAAAGCTCTCCGCCCCTGCGAACGAAGGAGTCGGGGGGCCGGATCTTTAAAAATGATTATTCCCTTCCGACGATATACATTTCAGAAACCCGAGCACTTCGGATAATAATACCTCGCTCCCCGTCACCCTCCGCCGACGGCGGACGAATTCAACGGGATCTCCTCCCGATTTTCGCTTGCTCGAGCGAAACGTTTACGTCGGCATTTCGTCGGGTGCTGCGCTCCTTTTTAACACGACTAACTCGGGCCGGTTAATGAGAAAAAACTCTGTTCGTTCGGAGGGAGTAATTTCGCATTCGCTTCGACACAGAATGGACTCGCGTTTTCTATTCGACCTCGTATAAATGTTTGTTTTTTGAACGTACTTTTGTTCGACTAGATTCACCCTGTAGTTTCAAGGGTGATACAAGGGAGAGTAGCTTTGGATTCCACCTCGAATCTCCTCGAAATTCAATTACCATTTCCCATGGGGAAAAAACTTAATTGCCTTTCGTATTTCACGCTCAGTGGAAACTGCATTGCACGATATTTTCTCGTTTTCGTAAATTACGAAACAGTACGCGCGAGCCACGACCGAAATCACGCGGACGATTAACGGCGATCTCAGCCCACGACTCCGCCTCTCTCGAAATGAAAAATGGGCGAAGCGGGGAGAAAAATGACGAGAGCGTACAAAGAAGGATCGTTAAGTAAGTACATCCATTATTTCCTCTAGCGCGATAATTGCAATTACATCGCGATACAATAAATCAAGCCGCGCCCATCCGTCACCGGCGTGACAGTGGCTCGATCAAAAGTTAAAAAAGACCTCCGCTTTATTTTCCTCCGCGCCATTGTTTGCCTCCATTTCGACGGGAGTGCTTTTCTTCGCTTCGCTATACGACGCTCGGTATACCTTGAATCGTGTACTCGAAGGGTGATTTTTTGCCGAACCACGTCGCGCCACCCTCCCGACCCCTCTCGCTCGACTAACGGCAGTTCGACGGCGGCTCCTACAATGGCATACCTCCGCTCCGAAAAGCTCACCGCGAGGAGCGGGGCACGGGCAATCTATAGCCGCGTATATACAACACCCATAGCCGGACGACTTTCGGAGAGGAGGAGCCTTATCGGGAGGTGGTAGAGAGCCGGGATGAAAGGACTATAGCCGCGCGCGTCTGGGGGGTCCTTATATTTCCCGGCGAGAGAGACCCTCGATTTATGTACTCTCGGGGGATGTGACTGAGTTATTTTTCGTTTGCGATTAATTGTTACTTCGTGATGAGAAGGAGGAGGGGTATACAAATCTGGACATTTTCTATTCTTCCGTTACTACGGAATTCTTCTATTTACAGCTTCGCACAAAAGGAATGGGGTAAAATGTGATTTTATTTCGCTCTTCCCCTACACTGAGAGGAATAATTACTAGTGCTAAAAAAATATGTCTTGAATCAAGAACACGTGATCTTACAAATTTTTAAGAATACAAATTCTTGGCCGAAGAATATATTATATTCTTGATTCGAGAATACATTCGTTGCAACAAAAAATTCTTTCTATACGAAAAAGCAATTACTCGAGCCTACACGGAAATAAATGAATCGTGTCATTTACAAAGTTTGTGGTAAATTCCAGGATAAAGCCAATTTATTGTTACTATTATAATTACAATTTCAGTAAAAATTATAGAAACCCTTGCAACTTCTACAAATTTTATTATAACTTTTACTAAAATTGTAGCTATCGTAGCAATGAATTCATCTCGACCCAAAATTTACCACAAACTTTACGAATTTTGACTTATTTTTTTCCGTTTATCAAACATTTTCTTGCACGAAGAAAACCATGGCTTGATCCTGGATTTATATCATGTTTTTCATTGAAGAAAATATTTTTTTGGCACCAGCAATTATTTCTCTCAGTGTAGGCTTCGATTGTGGATGCTTTGAACACGGATCGGATTTGTCTCGTTTTTAAATTTAAAAATCTCGCATATAGCGTAAACGAAGAGGAAAAATTTGTTCGTGATATTTTATTGAAATGAATTAATGTTAAATGAACAATTAATTACTTAATTCTATAGAACCTATTTTACAATCTATACGAGAATAATAAAGAAGCAGGTGCTTCGTTCCAGAGACAAAAGCTCGGTAGGTTGACAAACAGAGAACAAAAAAACCACCCTTATCAAATTGAATAATACGACATGCTTAATTACAGCTTTACTCGCGACCCGCCGCATCGATTGTCATTCAATGCGTACGGTGACATCGACCTAAGGTTCATATAATATTATCGATGCAGCGCGGCATCGTTTCATCGGCTCGAGCTACCGCGCGCTCAGGAAGGGTGGTAAAGAATGAACGTACTTCATTTTCGTCGGACTAACGACCGCCATTACGTAATACACGCCCTTAGTTTTTTAAAGGAGCAAAAAGCGGGTGAAACGGTTGGTCCCGACATCAGCCAGCGGTGGCGAAGTTACGCACAACAGTAACGAGGAGGGAAGAGGGATCGCACGGTCTCGAATACTCGAATATTACTCCCTGCCACCCTCGCCATCCATTTGCATTTACGTTTGGTAGAGCGAGGTAAGCGATGCAGTTAAAGATACAAAGAAATGTTTAATTCGTTGAAAAATATCTAATCAGTTGAGAGATAATAATTACCTAAATCAATACATGTGTAGGTACCTCTTGAAATTTTTCAAAAAATTTAAATATCTGAAATCAATCACTTGATTACGGAAAGCGTGGTTATTAGATCAATATTTCGAAGGAAATATAAGATATCGTTGATTTTAGATACGAGATAATTATTTGTTCACAAAAAATCATCGATAACTTGGTTATTCTTTGACATTTCCTCAATAAATCTATGATTTTCGAACCAGCGTGAAAAGATACATTGAATCGGATGGTTGAGAATTTGATTCCAAAGATTTCGATATTTTCGAAAATGTTGACATTTTTTCAATTATTCACAAAAATTGAAGTCTCTGGAATCGATCATTCGACTATCTTATCTTATATGTTTTTCCGCGTTGATTATGAAAATCACAGTTATTAGGTCCATATCTCAAAGGAAATATAAAATATCAATGGTTTTATGCATAAAAAATCATTTTCTCACTATTTCCTCGAGATTTCGTCAATAAATCCATGACTTTCCGAATCAGCGTGAAAAAGTATATTATTTTAATAAGATGGTTGAAAGTTCGATTTGTGTTGGTAACTGCATCATTCGATTGAACTAACTGTATTCCTTCATCGATTCGATAAAAATATCA
Organism: Xiphydria camelus; assembly: GCA_963678675.1. Lineage (NCBI taxonomy): Eukaryota > Metazoa > Arthropoda > Insecta > Hymenoptera > Xiphydriidae > Xiphydria > Xiphydria camelus. Next base: position 8,743,754 of record OY783201.1, read on the forward strand.
CTTCTGTCAGCTCGAAGAAAATAACTAACCAAATTTTAGTCGATCAAACATATTTTTACGAATGCAGAAAAATATAATGCTTTGTCGAATACAATCAGACTTTAGTACTTATTTAATTCAACTCGACAGGCAATAATAAATAAAATAAAAAGCCCACATCCAAGGAAAGCTGCGCAGGGAGACAGGCATGACGATCATTTCCCTCGGCAGGTGGATAAACATCCGTCGATTTGATATTTTCGACCTCTAGAAATGTTTCCCAGTCGCGCTGAAGGATCAGCTTAAGCTCGTCCCCGGGAAAGTTCTGCCTTGCGAGTATTACGTTAAACCCGACAGGTATAACACCGCCCGCACGTCACTTGTGTAAGTAGCACTTGAGAGGAGGCAGCGCTGAAACGCGCGTCGAGAAGGCCCCGTTACCGTGTTTTGCTAAACGCATTACAGGGGCCATCTCACGGTGGGAATCAGCGCTATCTCCTCCCGATCCCTCGACGTAATCACAGGGACGATACCTAATTTGAGGAAGTTTGACTTCACGGCCTGGTTGAGTGTTAATTGGCCGGTAAAGCCGAGTCACTCGGGCAAGTTATAATCAAGGACAAAGTGCGAATCCGAGGGAAGATACGCTACGAGGGACGAGATACCCGGATGCCTATATCGATTGGCTCGAGGTCCCGGGTTGGTACGTGCATCCGGTCTACCTTTCCACGGTGAGGAGCAACGCCCCTTTCTCGATAAATGACCGGCCCGACGTGCGTGGGCGAAACGGGACGGTTAATAGGGTGGGTATAGTTACGGACACGCGCCTACGATGTAGTTACGGACTGCAGGTGTAATGCGGTGCTCCGGTCGCTCGAATGAAAAGCATTAAGTGAATTAATCCGGACGTTTGAGCGACGTTAATCTGTAAAGTTTCAGCGAGACGTGGAAGGTGTCGTTGTAGCAAGGAGGTGGCACTCTCGGGGGATAAAGAAACATGGTAGACGTTTTTGTTTAAGTGAAATGCTAATATTTTGACGATGTATTAATTTTGTAGAGAGAATAAAATTCTCGGTTTTTTTTTCATTTTTTCGCCTTAATTTCCTTTAGTTTGCTGGAAAATGAGAAGAAAATTTGCGCTCTGAAAATTGTCCAGTATGTCCTTTCTGGAGAAATTGGAAGGGGAATTTTGTCACTCATGTGAGGTCAATTTATGATAAGCACGATTATTGTGGAAGTCCATTGAGATGGATTTCGGACCAAGATTAAATCTACTGAGAAAAATAAGTTGCGAATCCAAGTAATGGCTTTCTTGGCACTATTCACGTCGATGGTTTACTTGAGTCGAGTAATATTTATTTGGATTAAAGAAAATTGATTAAATTCAAGCAAACATTACTTCACTCAAGTAAACCATCGACATGAATAGTGCAGAAAAACTATCTACTTGAATTCGCTAATTATTTTTCTCGTGCGTATTGGAAATTCTTACAGAATCCCTTCCGTTTTTGTTTGGCAGTTGTAAATACGGAGATACATATATTACAATGGGCATGAGCTTCCGTAAGATCTGGGAAAACAGGACGACTCCCGTATAAGAATTTCCGGCCGGGCCGCCGAGGTACTTTTCGTAACGATCCTATCAAAAATTCAGGGCCGGTTGTTCCTTCCTCGCGGTGAAGTTTATCATCAACGGTCAGCCTCTTACCGGCATCCCTGACTGGCCCGTAAGAGGTTTACAGCGAGGATAAACCTTATCGTGGAAATGGAATAACCTGCCCTCGGAGGGAGAGTTACATGGGATGACCCGAGGCTAGCTACACACGTGTCTAACATTTAGCATTACATATGTAGACCCGGATATTTTCTTTCTCCTGAATTTAAGGCCGACGATTCCACCTGGAATTCCTCGCATGTATTTCAATTCACCGACGTAGACCCAATTTATTTTCCCACTCGAATTTCGATACACGTTCATTTTGATTGGATATCGAACGGAGCAATGCTCGCTCTCTGCGCGGTGGGTATATCTGCAGTCGCCTCCGTCGAAAAAGTTCGGCAGTGCCTCAGACAGCTTTGATCGATGATTCTCTTTGACCGACTCGAAGTTCGAGAGCGGTTAGCGATTTTTTTCGAACCCTCGACGACGCGATTGACTCGTCGAACTGACGGAAGCTCTTGCAACGATGACTCGAAGAGAACACGATACACGAGCGAACACTCTACGACTCATCTCAAAACGTGAGTAAAACAGCAAATGTAACTCCACCTATTCCGAGGGACCATTTAAGAAGTATTTTCCCTTACAAGCAGTAATGACCACTTAATTACCCACGGGGCCCGCTGAATTTTCCGCAGGATGAGTATCGGGTCGACGGAGGTTTCGAGGGCGGAAGGGAAGACTTTGCCTCCTTGATCTTAACGCGTGGAGCGAGAGGGCGGTAAACTTCCACCGCGATTTATCATTTTCCATTTGACCCGGTTCGCTTGATAATTAACGCCCGGACGAGCCGCCGGCTCCACCGATAATTGCGGCGGTTCGACGGTGAGTACAAACCCTGCAGGCTCGAAATTCCTAATGGGGCAAGCGCGATTGTAATATTCGAAAATGGTTAAAGTTTGAACTTGGTTTGAGAAGACTCGATCAATTTTCTGGAGCGTTAACCACCTCAAAACTGTTTATTCACGTTCACCTCTGAATACAATTAATTATAGGGTCGATGCTTAGGGAGTACAGACTGAGAAAAAGTATCCGTTAACTCAACTGAATATCGGGTAAGCCAATCACACTGCGATATTAAATACGCGGACCCTAAACACGAAGTTGTCCCAACTGCACATTGCAGTTGAGATAATTTATTTGTGAACTTAAATGACCTTATCGAAGCATTGAATTGATAATTATCCGATTAACATAGTTAATTCAATCACCCAACCGTTGTTTCAATTTTTAAACATTTTAGGCAACTGCATTAGTAGTTAAGTCAACCGAACAAGTCAACTATGCTGTACAGTTGAATCTACCACATTAACTTAGTTTCATCCACCTTTATTTAATCACCCGAAGCAAAATTCGGTTAAAAGGCTACACATTTTTTCACCACATAGTGCAGTTGCAAACACAACAGTTTTTTTTCAGTGTAAACTCGCTGTAGAAATAATTTTCTCTTTACAATAAATTTTACTCGGTCTCGACGGAAAGATAGAAAAAGAAAAGAAAATGAAAAATCACTCACTTTAAAATCGATGTATCCGTTCTTGTCCATGTCGAATGTGCGGAAGACGTGGTCGCAAAATTCCTCCGCGTTACCGGACGGGAAGAACATTTTGTACATGTCGACGAACTTGGTTGGCGTTAGCCTGCCGTTCGGACAGTCTTGCTGCAATGAAAAAGAAAACAGAGCATGAAAAATAGCGGTAATATTTCTTTAATACATTTCTGTGTCGGACAGTTTTATGGATGGCCGAAGGGCGGGTCGATAAATAATACAACGTTCGACGTACATACGGTGCGGCAGAATGCACGAATAAATACTGTGCGGAGAGGTACTGTACGGAGGCCTATAACTGTGTCTGCGGTGGTGCATAATGAATTATTTGGAAATAACTGGCGATCGTGCAGAGAATTTCTACTGAATCTTAAACGAGGTATATTGCGTGACTATCATATTTTATGATTAATTATTTCTATGGATTTACGACGGAAACTATTGTATATTGCAAAATATTTTCAATTGATATCATTATGCCATTATCATTAGGCCCGTGTGGAAATGCCGCACAAGACACAAGATCAATTTTTACCTTCGATTTTTAAACAAATAATGCAACGTGCAACTGTAAATTAACAATTCGTCAAAAGCAGAGAACTTAATCTTTAAAAAGGTAATAATATAATATAAGATACTTTTATTCGACTAAAATAATCTGCTAAAAATTTGGGAGAAATTATTACTCGACGTTCTCCACAGACTTGAAGAAAGCTATTAAACCTATTTTTAAATTAAAGTTATATAATTAGTTTTTAACTGCCTAAGAAAGCCGAAAATGACCTCGTTACAGCCTTATAGCAAGAATTGCATCGATACAGTGCAACTCGCTGAAGTCGAAGTTTTCAATAATCGAATCGAAGTGCAATAATATTTTATATGTACACAACTCTGTTCTTCTTTTATCTGTCGTCGCGTTATTGAGATACGAGTACGACGGGAGAACCAAATGAAAAATCAAAACGTTAAATGCAAGCACTCTTCCATCCTCGGTAATTCCTCGGGCCTTACTCTACCTCCCGGCTCCTTATCACCCTTTAATACATCTCTCTTTCTCTCGTTCTCCGTCTTTATACAAGCCAGGTAGTTACGGAACCGGTAATGGGCGCGGACTCAGCAGTTGCTATTTCCCAGCTCGACCTACATTCGTTTAACCATTCAAAAAAACTCTCGGCGCTGGTCTCGTTTTCATGTAGCGAAAGCCCTGAAGCACTCTATATCCACGTCCCGCCGAAGCAACCTCGGGACCTGAAGCGCCTCCCTCGCTACCCGAGATAAAGATCTACGGTCGGAAAGTCGTGCCCAGAGATCGTGACTTATCGGGAGTACGAGATTCGCGGGGGATCGCGGCGAGATGATTTCACGGTCAAATAATAGTGATCTGATAAGTGGGTGGATGAATGGGCTGCGAGATAAAGGGAGGGTGATACGAAAAGTCAAAACGAACATTCGTGCGCTCTTAAATTGCACTCGTTTGCAAATTACAGACTAGCAATTTTTTTGCGCGTAATGAGGGCGTTGCATTCGTCTCGAAATTAAAACGGGGCGAATTACGCAGGTGGAAATTTAATTAGGAAGGAAATAATCAGGTTTGAAATGCACGCCACGCTTTATAGCAATTAGCTCGCGTCGTCCTAACGTTTATTAACATGTTTAATGAAGGGAGAGATATAAGGAATCCAGTTACCAAGGAGTCAAAGTTTGAGCCGGTGAGTTGCGTTTGACGATGGTAGCTATATCGAGCCGTAGGAAGTTTCCAACGACCTTTCGGCATCAATGGAACGTTGAAGCGAAGCTCCACGCGCGACAAACGCAGGATTCGATTTCGACTCGGAAGAACAGGTGCGACCTAGCAAGATTTAGCGGTGTCATTTTGGAATTTTTTCTTCGTCTTTTCTTCGCCAGTCTCTCTGTTTAAGTTAATTTTTTTCGATTTCATTTTTTTTTCATTTCTCACTAAAGTAGTTAAATTTACGAAATATTTTCGATCGTGCAACGCGATTTCGACTTTTTACAATAATGTTTTCAGCTCGAAAATTATTCAGAGTATAATATCATCCTATTTTGAAATACATTTGAACGTTTCTCTTTAATTTTTCAAGTTCTCATCGATATCTCACCATTTTCATAGACGACTTAGCACACAACCCACCCTCCTCTAAATCTATTTCTTCCCCGACATATCTAGACAACAGCCGCAGACAAAGTAGGTTACACGCGCGAAAAACGATTGGTCGCTTTCCATTAAGACGACTACGGCACATCCCTTAAATCGCGAAACCTTTTAACCCACATTTCACCCCTCTTCGCGTTCAGTTCCCGCGACGAGTTCGCCTCTTCTCGCCCGTGAACCACGTCTACCCCTATATATCATATGAGGCTAAACTTAGTCGCCAGGAAAGAAACTCGAATCACTAATATTTCGTTATCTATGAGCTTCTGACTGTGTGTGATATTTGTATAATACTTTTTTAAAAATTACATTTTTATCTACAATAGTCTCATATCGATGTAGGCCAAAAGTTCATAAATAATGAGACCACAGTGATTCGAGTTTCCTTCTTGGCGAGTAATTTTTACCCTCATATGGTATAACTGATCGCCATTGAAAATTATAAATGCATCAGACCGAACACGCGATGGAACCAAGTGCAGTCCTTCATCCTCGCAAATAAATACAAATGCAAATTACACCTTCTCTTTTTTTTCTCCCGCGACACGACAGGCATACTTCCCCCACGTATAAATGGAGCGAACGTTACAGCGAGAGCGATAACGTCTATTGTATCAAGTTGACATCGTAAGGGAGGATCGCTTTCTAGCCACACACACGCATGAATTTTAACGCGCGTAGGAATAATAACCATTGTTCGAAGATGATTGATCGCCCGTATTACTTTCAAGCAAGCCTATACTTTGAGGATAGAAGAGCGAAGGAAAGTGATTGGAAGACGTGACGGAAACTCGATCAATTTTATCCGTAAGAAAATTACATCATGTAATCCTTATATAACATACGGAGTGACACATTAAACACCGTAAGCGGAAGCGTCGCTTATCGCAGTATCTCCTTACAGGCAGTGCCGTCAACCGGCGAGATAACGACCGTCACTTTACCTCCAAGCGAATCGCCCGAACGCGCGGAAGAGCGAGGAAAGAGGACAGTCGTACAGATCACTTCCACTCTGTATAATCGTGCGGAAGGGCCATTGGTGACGCGGTCATTGCGACTTTTAGGTGGCACGATCTAACGCGAGGCCGACAATTGGTATAATCTGGTTAACTCGGCACGCGAAGGGCCGAAAGTTTTGTCCGACACGCGGCACCGCGTGGCTACACGACGGACAACGACCGCGGCGTGATTCAGAAAAGTTTTAGCCACGCTACGCGCTGTCGTCGCGGCTCTACGGGCTAAATTTATTGCGTTATCCCGACCGACTTCCGCGGCTCGTCCGAGAAAATTAGTCAGTTCTGCGGGACATAAAGGGGTCGCGGGAATTTCCGCGCGGGAAATTAATTGCTTCGGGATTAGCGTGGATGCGCGGGACAATCGGCTTTGTAGTACAAATGTGGTCGGATGGAGTGATGGAATTGGTAGTGGTGAATCGTTATGAAAAACTTGAACTTGGAAGCTCGATTCGATCGGAGTACTCGTGTCGATATGTCGAAATTATGACATATAAATATCGATGTTTTGTGCTTATAAAAATGATAAGTAGAGAATTATATTTTTGAACAGTGATTAATACTTGATTAATAACCTAACTAAAGTGAAGTATTTGTATTTCTAGGTGGAATTTTAATTGTGCAGTTTTGAAAAATATCGGTTTTTATCAAGATGCTGATGTAGTTCTATTTTTTATATTGACCTCTTTTTTTCAGACCAAGGTACTTTTTCAGAGGTTGTTACTTCACCATCATAAGCTCCTAAATATAAAAAATTACGAGTATACAAAATATTTCCACCCCCTTTTTTCTTTTCAATCGCATTCGAAGCATTACAGCGTCGACCCGCGACAAAGAAACACTCGGAAAATCGAGATCCTGTAACGTTATGTTAGGTAATTGACGATGTACCGCGATTTCTAAGCGAACGAAAATCTTCTTGAAAGTGATTTTTTTAAAGAACCCGTTGAAAAGCCCGCGTCAAAAAGTGGAGGGTGATCTTTTATCGAGATTCGCTTTCATCCTTCCACCGCGCGATGCTTTCTGCTTCCGCGTTATACAGAGAAACGCGCGGGGGTGGAAAAGGGCGAGCGAGGGACTTGCGCGTGACGAGTCGAGATCCACTTTCCAGGGAGTCGTATCTTTTGCGCGAGAAAGACATACCGCGTGACGCTATGGAAACGGTAGGGAGAGAGACCGAGAAGAAAATTGAAATGGTAAATAGAGAAAGATCTATAGGCGGAAAATGACGAGCGAGTAAAATGAAAAGGAGTGAAAAGTACGCTTGGAGAACTCGAAGGTATACTTATACGCATGCCTACGTATATTAAATCCAGTTGGAGTCACTTCGTTGCATCTTAAGTACATCGAAATTTTACCTACAATCTCAGGATCATTTTTCTGGCTTGCATTTCAAACAGGATGAAATATGTCCTTGTACGGTGATAAAAAATAATTCGCAGTATTTTCAGGAAACAAAATTATTTTGCAGCTTAATAAAACTAGGTTTCGCTGGGAACTTTTTGTTATTATAACAGAAATATTACCTATCGCTGCAAAAGATACGATTAATAAATAATAGCAAATGTAACTGCAATCACAGTGAAATTTTTTTCCGTACAAATATTTGCTATCCCAACCGACATTTTTACCCCATTATTGGACATATCTTTTGCTGCTGCAGATAATATTTTTTGTCATGATAGCAAGAAATTCTCAGCAAAATCTAGTTTTGTTATAATTGTAAAATCATTTTTTTTCCATGTACTGTGTGTATTTAATGTGCAATGGCAAGACAAGTAGATGCATCTAAAGATTTCTTCCAAGTTTAGTTCTAGTAACACGCGCAGATGCTGTGTTATAAAATTTTATTCATATAGGCGTTGTGAAAGAACAATGCCTACTCGAAAAAAATGGAATCTCAATTCAAACTTAAACATAGCTAATTCAAATTAAGGGAGAGTTATCGCATCTCGAATATGCAAAAATTCTATTACCTACCTTGAAAATAACGAAGGAGAACGATCGCATTTGTTACCCGTATTCTTAAGGTGAAAGGCCGTAGTCTCATTCAGTGATCATAACAAAATAATACGAAAAGTTTACTCTGTAACGCGATACTATATACATCGTTTTTCTTATTCTACCTCGAATGAAAGAAGGAGAAACGAGCGAAATGAAAAGGTACAACACGACGGTGCTTTCCAGACCCGCGGTAATGTTGTTTCCAGGCAAGGTTATCTCATCGCGAAAGCGCAGAAACGTCATTAAAAGGACGACGGTGGAGGATCATTTTTCTTACTTGTGTTCCAGACAAGACGCGGCGTCCTCCTCGCCTGGTGATAATTACGAAACAATTTACGGCGGCTATTATTCACACCGAGCGTGCAAACCCTGGTTTCTCGGTCGCATTCTCCTCCTTTTTCACCGCCCCGATATCATTTCTTACGGGAGATAAAAATAGAGGAGAATAAGAGCAAAGGGGCTGTGGCAAAAGGTGAGAAGAAGAGAATGAAGCCTGTGAATAGAGGAAAAATTGTCGACGGGAACGTCGCGGGGGGTTCAAATGAAGGGTGTAAGGAGGCGGATAGAAGACGTGGAAATTTTGATCACAAATGGGGTAATTTTCTATACAGAGAGACATACTATACTTACAAGTTGTTATACATATACTACGATTTGGCTGGTTGGGGAAAAAAAGTAATTTAAAAAAATTGCAGAGAACAAGAATAATTACAATTGACTGAAAATATACAATTGTTCCATATATAAAAAATATTTTCATCCCCGACGCGCAATATTAATGATGCAGCGATTTTTCGGCCGTTATTTATAGCCAAATCCCCATTGTGCTGATACGCGACAAAGTATTTTGAACCTCGCGATGTTCGGCGAACCTTACTTTCATCAATAAAAGGCGCTCTATTTATAAATTCCTTGACATTCACCACCGCACCTCTCGTACACTCCAGCCGCGTCAATTTTCCTCCTCTCCAACTCCACTTCCTTCGCCTCGGGGTCACCCCTCGACGATGACGTGGCGAGGTGAGCACACGGGGGTGCGTTCTCGTGGCGCATCGCGTCAACGACTCAGGGGAATCGCGTAGGCATCACGCACGTTTGCCCTATATACTGGGACAGTGAAGTGGCGCGGGGGGCAAGGAGGAGATGAGTGAGATAGTCCAGAAAATAGGATGACTAAAGTGATTCCCTAATGGTGCGAACAAAGACGGAGAAACTAATTACTTAGCATTCTCCAGGAACGCGGAGAGGAGCGCGACGCAGGAACAACGGAGGAGCGGGTTTAGCTCTGGCAACGAGGTTGGTCGCCGGCGTACCTAGTTCAACCTTTACCGCGCGCAGCGTTTCAAACCTCTCTCGAAAGGAGGCTTCGAGAGGAGGCGGAGGATCGGACGCTGCAACGTCCGAGAAGACGTTTGCGTTTACTCTTCTCGCGCTGAGAGAATCGTTTCTTTAACTCGAATAAACGACTTCTCCTACGAGCTGTATTTAATAAATAATTGATTTCGCTTAAATTATAACATATACTGACAAAAATTTGCTTCATTCAACCATCGGTGAGGTTGAGTACAGCGAATCTCACAGTGTGATTGTTCAAGGAGACATTCACTTGTTTCAACTTCACATTAGCTGCTTCAACTCTATGTATTTTTCCTTGCAGTCTTTTGGTATTGAAATAATTAGACCATAAGATTCGCCGTATTTAACCTCACTAATGGTTGAATGAAGCAAATTTTTTTCTCAGTGCATAAGTACAGTGAGAAAGAAATTTGCTTAATCGAAATAAACTGTTTTTTTTTGATAAACCTGCAACGAGAAAAATAACATAGTTAAAATGATAAAAGGCATCTGGTTAAATGAGTTTAGTTATTCTAACCAAATGTTTAGTTATTTCAACTAAACTTTCAGTTATTCTAATCAAAAATTGGTCAACTTAACCAAACAGATGGAGGATCCATATTTCACTAAACTGTTTGGCTATGGTCTCAGTTTGGGAGCAAATTTAAACGATTCGAATGAATACCAATTTGATCCAAATAATATTTAACTAAATCAGTAATATTTATATATGACAAATCGATATTCATTCTAGTCGAATAAATGTGCTCTTAAGCTTATCCAAAAACACGTTTATTTCGGTAAAGCAAATTTTTTTTGAGTGTATTAGCAGTGCAAAATGTGGAGTGCATCGACATTTATTTGAATCAAAATCATTATTTATAGTATCAAGATAAATGTTTCTTTTAAGAAGCTGATAAATAATCAATACAGAGTATTACGGATATAACTTTTAATTTTCGCAAATACATCATTTTTTGGGAAACAATATTTACTCACGTCAGGAAATTATAGCGATGCAGCTAAGAGTTAGCCGACGGTATTTTTCCATTCCGGTTAGAGCCGAGTAATAACAGCGCGTCTCGTTATATCGATTTCAGGGCTTTCGTACGCGGGCTTTCTTTCGTTCGGGAGCTTTCACCGCACGTGTCACGGACGCGCGAGGTCGATTACACCGCTCATTTCTCGCAAAGAGACAAACGAGAGGATCGATAAATCGACGCGACCGCCGGTAGGTATACACGGGCCGTTGACTCAGTTATGACCAGAAATCTACCTACATAATTTAGCATTCACTTTGTACACGAAGAAAGCTCGCCACTTTGCACAGTTAATAGGAACGTAGGACAAGGCGTATTGGTACGTCATTATGAGTGCGACGATGAATTTCGAAGGAACCTTGACCTATTTTTGAGGGACAGATTCCGGAAGTGGTCACATCAAAAATCGAATATCGTAAATAATTAACATTCGGAGGCATTGTACAGTTTCATCGATTGATAATATTTAAGACAGTTGCGCCACTGGGAAAATTAAAGGATTGCTTCAGACTTTCGTGACATGACTTTTCTGTTAACCTATTAGCGCTGAGTGTCATTTTCAATTGCCAAACAATTTTTGTTTACAGATGTTCAAATCGTTTCTGCAATATTTAGGAATTGGTTTCAGAAATGGTATTCTTTTATAATAAAATTAAGATTTAAAGAAATTCTTTAAACGATGCGAAAATGCTTAATCCTGTTTCAAACAAGAAATTGCTCGGCAACTATGGGTTAAGGAAGGCGCATTGAAAGAACTCTTAGTTGGGCTAACAATATATTTTGAACGAATACGAGTTGACGAAACGTTTTTTTGGAATCGTAAAACTTTTAGTATTTTTTTAGTTCATGAAATTCACTCAATAAAATTCTTTTGTTGGCTACTTTTTTTCTCAGTGCGAGATATCAACAGAAAATGAAAATTATGCTAATATTGTCATACCACTGGGAAAGTTAAACAATTTCTTCGGACTTTCGTGATACGACTTTTCTGTTAAGGAAGACGAAATATCAACAGGAACAAAGAAAACTATGTGCCTGTATATTTATGTAGATTAGTTAGCTGACTCTCTCCAGAACATTCTTCTACATGGCATATGATACATAGTTCACAAACGATAACTTGGGCGTTATACGTAGCGACTTTCACAGCTCTCAACGGCACCACACACCGACGCCATTCCCTCGTTTGCTTCACAGGAAAAAAAGAAGGTGCCAACTTGCAACCACCGCGAAAGAACCACACGTCAAACCCCACTATAGCTGCAAGTGATACGTACAACGAGCAGAAATGCACGCCCATCGTGCGTCTCCTTTTTTCATATACATGTGTAGGTACCAATGCGACAAAGAAACAACGAGAACGTTTTTGCCGAGCGGAACACAGCGAAAGAGAGAGACGCCTAAATCCGCGCTCGATCGCGACACAATGCTCGGAAAGCGCAACGCCCGTGCCTCGAACAGTCCTTTGTACATGCCGATCGGAACAAGGCTGTTTCTGGCGTCACGTGTACACAGAAGCGCGCCTCGCTCGGCCCCACGAAGGTGGGTGTTTAAAATTGGAGCATTTTTTTTTTGGTGACGACAAATTTCACGGGTGTTTGGCTCGTATTATACGGTCACGAGGGTGCTATAATTAGGAAGCATTGTGCGCCCTAATACACAATACGAGATATTCGTCGCTACATATAACGCTTCCGGTAAAGCGACAAACGTTGTATTTCGATCGAGACAAAGGAAGGAGCCGCGTTTCAATCTCAATAAAACGCGAAGAATTTCGCGATGTTAAATTGATCTGAAGAGAAGCGTAGTTGATTTACGAGAAATATTTTGAAAGGATTTAATTTCTTTGATTCTCTTTATCTGTGAATTTTTTAATTAATTTATTGGATTCCGGAAAGCGCATTGCGAATTTATGAGACGAATATCTGACGTGCAGGATGAGATATTGAAAGACGAGCATAGGATACAATTTATTAAACTCTGATGGAATGTAAAATTTAAAAAATCGAAGACTTATCGAGAAAATTTTTAAGAAAATTTGAGAAGTTGTAAGCTTTATTACTGAAGATTTGATTTATTGGAAAAACTTCTAGACCGATATGCAAAAGAAAATCAAATCTACCGCGCATAGGAAGATCTAATAACGTGATACCTACCGCTTCTCTTTTTCTCAATTTCTTTCAAACCGAATAAATCTACAGCAAAGTGTACGCTCGCTCGACGTCTCTCCGCTATCACTTTCGAGGCACCCGATATAGGGACGACGGTATAAAGGAGGCGGGCCATTAGAATTCGTCGCTCAGATGAATTATTTAACGGACCGGGAGAGACCGAAGGAGAGGAAATCAGGAGAAGGCGAATGAGATCGATCGGTTGGAGCGAGAACTGATTCTCCTCGTACGAGAGCTCACCGCAGTTTCCCCGCCTTTCAAATTTGATCCACCAATTTCAGATCGCGATCGATATGCAATCTTATTATCGTACTTATTTGAATGTCAAACTCTTCGATCTGAAAAATATTCCGACGAACGTTCATCGCGGTCGTCCCTCTGTCATCGGAATTGCACCATTGGCTCGTCTAAAATCGCGTATACAGATGCTTCAAAGTAAACGAGAGATAATTGCCGGAACTCCCAAAGAGGGACGGTTGATCTCTCGCGAGTAGTCCTCCGGAGATCCCGGCTTTGAACGTCACTCAGAGTCTACTCCTAATTTCCGAGGGCAGCGAATTCAAAAAATCACGACCTGAGAACATACCCGCGAGGAATTTGCGATGACGGCCGATCGGAAATTAGGGATACATGCCGCACCATTCGGGTGTCTCTAACACACGTGCCGAGATGAAAAGAGAGTGACACAAAAAGGAAATTGAAGAAAGATAGATAAGACATTGAGCCAAGCAGCAGCGGCAAATCTCGGAATCTGCATTGCCAAAAATGTCTTGAGCTCATTGCAATGCGAACAAATCGTTTTATTTTTTTTTATACAGCTAGATGATTTATTGAGCGAATTTGAAAGAAAAAAATAATTGTTAGCGTCAAAAAAATATGTCTTTAATCAAGAACACACGATCTTACACATTTTTAAGAATACAGATTCTTGGTCCAAGAAAATCATGACTTGACCCGGGAATTATAACATAGTTTTGATTGAAGAAAGAATTTTCTTGGCGCTAGCAATTATTTCTCTCAGTGTATCGGGCTGGGATTTGCGGGGAATACTGAAAAAGCCAGAGAGAATCACGGTAGCGGTTTATATCGATTTCTTCTTACATGCAAAGCGAGGAAAGATGGAACGAAAAGTGACAGAGATGAATGCGTGCGACTTCGCGACGTATTGCAACTCTATGTACGTACATACGATGCGATACATGCGCCGTCGTAACGCCGCGCCGTTGCGAAACGCGGCCAGGTGTACACACGTGTAGGAGAGAGCATCACGCCAAACTGAGTTTAGTCGGTAAAGTGCTACCTGTAGAGTTGCGTTATGTCGTGCGACATATGTGGTAAGCGGTGGGAAGGTCGCGCTCGCTCCAAATCGTGCATTGCCGGAGGTAGAGAGCGAAAACTGGGCGAGAGAAGGACAGAGAGAGAGAAAGAATCGGAGGCAAAGAGAAATGGAATTCTAAGACTGCTTTGTTCTCGATCGTACTCGACCCTGACCTGCATAATTATGAAGATTACAATCGCGGATGACGAAAAAAAAAAAAAAAAACCGAGCGTATAATCATCTCATTGTTCTTTATTTCTTTTCTAAGATTTTCAGATGGGCTTGCGCTGAGAAAAAGGATGTTTCAAAATGCAGCAATCTGTCCTAGAAATTATAAGGGAAAAAATCTACATGGAAACAAATAAATCGTAGCATTTATAAAGTTTGTGGTAAATTTCGAGACAAGGCTAATTTATTGCTACGATAACTACAATTTTAATAAAAATTATAGTAAAATTGGTGAAGGTTGCAAGCGTTGCTGTAATTTTTACTACAATTGTAGTTATCGTAATAAATTAGCCTTGTTTCGAAATTTACCACAAACTTTGTAAATACTATGATTTATTTTTTTTTCGTGCGAATAAAAAATCTAGCTATGGGACGATTATGAATTCGGTTGTACTATACTGTATAGGACTGTATATATGCAGAGAAAAGAATTAGTCAGATTTATTAAAAATTACTTGCGGGGCCGCAAGTAATTATTTATTTAGATTGATTAAATATTTTTTTCATATTAATTTGATATTTTTTCCTTGCAATCACATACCATTTTACATACTTGTAAGGAAGAGATACTTATTTAATTAATGTATTACAAAATTTCATTGATGTAAATAAATAATTAATTGCGACCCCGCCAGTCATTTTCAGTAGGTCCAACTAATTCTTTTTCTCTATGTAGGATTTAAATTTACGTCTGACACACACACAGAAGTAAATTTTACACAGTACAGTATTTAACCGAATTCATAGCTGCAATATCACTGGATTTCTTACTTGGAGTTTTCCCCCATACTTTCTCAGATTGATTGCTACATTTTGACACATTATTTTTCTCAGCGTGGGAGATGATTTCATTTCAAAATCTTTCAAAGACGAAGAAGAAAAATACTTCTCAGTCGGTCGATTTTATTTTCCGATCCATCTTCATATGCGTTGCTCTGATTTCATTATGTTCCCGTGAATAGTTCCTCGACGGGAATTAAAATGTTCGAGTCATCGCGTCGTACGTTCTCCGGTACCATCACCGAGATGAACAAACGTGCTCAGGCATTACGTCCTATTCGCGCGCGGCCTGAACTAAAAGCACCGAATAGAGCGGAGCTTTCGCAAGTTGCGCCCCAGTTTCGGTATAATGCCGGCCCTCGTGGCGCGGGACGCGCGGCGTAAATGCAAAAAAGCGTTCTTCTGAACGACTTGCAATTTCCGTGTGTTCCGCCGCGCGTGTATAGTCGCTATTATATAGGCACTGTCAGGCCGGCAAATATGCAGTAAAGCGAAAGAAATTTCAGATAGGGTGGAAAAAATAGCGTCGTAGGTCCGCGGGGAAATAAAGTACTCGAGTAGAAACTTTTCAATCCGGGAGACACAGCGTATTCGTACTTTACTTAACGCGGACACTGTAGAAAAATTGTATTTTTAATATACTTTTATTATATGAAGTTTTTCTTTAATGCATATGTAATTGTGAAAATTAATATATTTCCTTATAAAATTATCTTCCTCCTTAAAAATGTCATAAGAAAGTACTTATATTAATTTTTGTAATAAATGTATTGAATAAAAATGTGTACGTTATTATATTTAAAAAAAATACAAATTTTGTTACAGTATAGAATACGAAAGATCTTATCTTCTCTCGAGAGACAATCAACGTTTCGTTCCATTCGACTACTTGTGTTACTTTAATGCAACCAAATATCTGGTTGAAGCAAACAAAAATTTTAACAAATTCCATTCCGAGGTAGACCTATATGATTGTCATAACGTTCATAGATAATTACAATAATTGATTGTTTTAAAGTCTACGTTTTTTTCTGTCGCGTAAACGTGAGTAAATAACTATTCTTAAATAAATCATTAAACTTACATTATAATATGATTTAAATAAATCATTGTATTTATTGCAGCAACATATCTACGAAAAATTGTGCTTATATTGAATACATGCTTAGCACTTTATATGTAATATTTTGAAATAGTTTAATGTCGTGAATATTCTTATTTATTGATAACTCATAAAGCGCACAACCTTGATGCACATGATGAGCTAATACTATCAAAAGTTGCTGTACAATTTACGTACATTTGTCTACTTGGCTTTTATATTGGCAACTGGCACGATTCAATCGAGCAAACTATTGCTTATCGATTTGATAAAAATATCTAGAGTGAAGTAGCAACATTTGCTTGATCGAAATACATTTCCTCTTATCAGCGTACGATACGATTATACTTAGAGATACATATATATCTCATGGTCACATCTCGTACCGTCGTTCGCGTGGAAAATATAGGTACTCAATGAAAGTACTGATCATAACCCATTAGAGTCTCGATGCATCAGAAAATTGACAGAGTGCAGGAACGACTTCCGGGGGAGAAGGAAAGTCGTCCTGCATTCGCGAGTAGAACGTGGATCACGCGATGCTTATATCGGTGCTCCGTGCCGCCAGAAGGATATACGCACACGAACGAATATACTCCCTTTCCTGTGGAGTGGAAAAGAGACGAGGTAGATCGAACGGACGCGGAGAACGCGGGGTTTTCGTATTAAAACGAAGAATGCGCGTGCGCGGGTGATATGGAATATCGGAAAACGATTCGAAAGGTCCAACGACGAGGCTGGATCGCGAGCTTCGGCGATAAAGTATTAGAGAGCTGGGAGTGTGCGTGTATATATCTGGGAGAGTGGCAAGGATCCTGCGTCAAAATGAATTACGCACCGACGCATGCGAAGGATCGGATATGACGTAACTACACTGTTAAAGGTGCTATATAAATGCACAGCGATGA
Source organism: Xiphydria camelus (assembly GCA_963678675.1). Taxonomy (NCBI): domain Eukaryota; kingdom Metazoa; phylum Arthropoda; class Insecta; order Hymenoptera; family Xiphydriidae; genus Xiphydria; species Xiphydria camelus. The sequence goes on from OY783201.1 coordinate 8,761,074, forward strand.
AATGCAACCTCGATTATCTTTTATGATACTCTCAGCTACATTTTCATCTGGGTAGGTTCGATAAAAAATAACGACTAGGCTTATAACTCATAAGCTTATAACAACGCGGAGAGAAAAATCTGATTAAAAGAACTATAATTTAACTAGAAATCATAGTGGATTTTGGCACCAACCAGGATTCCACAATTCTTCTAAATAATGAATTTCTAGTTATAGTAACAAGAGATTACGATTGCTACAACTGCACGGAGAGAACAGTATATTAATCTCTGTTACACTAGATAAAAGATTTGACATTTTGAGAAAAGTATTGCGTTTATTGCGTTACTGTATAACAACAATTGATGTACATTTAGTGAAATTCAGTATATGTGTGTCGACTGCTATCACACAGTACAGCAATGAACGCAATACTTTCCCTAAATTGTCAAATTTATTATCCAGTATAACAGTAATTAATATATAACTAATATAGTTAACACCGCCATGCAGTAGTACTATCGATCTACTTTCCTGATTAATTTAAACACGATGCATGGCTATAATAAATAGAATCTTATTGTTATTATAACCACGAAACAAAAGTTATTTCGACTGCATCCATGGTCCGTTTAATCATAAATATGATACTTAGCAACCAGAAAAATTCAATCTTGCGATTATTGTTGATTTTACCACCCACTTTCCTCTCAGTGTATCTCAGGATAATGCGATAATAAACAGTCTATCCTCTTAAATGACTTACTCCGATTTCAAGGATTTCCGTATACCATTTTAAATCTGGATTTTAAAATACGCTATAATCAGACTGAATTGATATTCAGAGAGAAAGAGAGGGAGAAAAACTCGGAAAGAAAATTCATATTCAATGCGACCTAGTCTCCTCATGAAAGCTGCCCTAAAGTCAACTAATTGCACGAATTAGTGCGAATCTTTCAACACGTTTTAATTGCAACCGGGACTGAGCTTCAGCGCGGTCGTATAACGAATAGCGTATAGCTGTAAATATAGCTACAGCAAATAAGTCAAGCTTCGGAATTCAGTTGCGGTATGTATAAAAATGCGAAAGAGCTCGGTGAATGTCTACTGTGAAGAGGACGCGCGAGGGGTCGAAATAAGAATATGGACTGTTAGATATTTTTTCCTGCCACATATTATGCAATATCTCGTCGATACGGTGAGCTGTCGATGCAACCTGTCTGCTGGTTACATTAACGACACGTCATATGCAGAATTCCGCATTGTTTCGAAAATAAATCAAGTTTTAAATTGATTTCAAAATAGGGATCCGCGATCCAAAGCTACACATTCATTTTGTTTTCCTTCAATTTTACCATTTGGAAAAGTTAATAAACGAACCGCGAATAAAATACGTTAAAAATGTTCATCTAAAAAACTGCCACGTTGACCTGGCGAGCTTTGCAACTTTAAATGAAAATTATCTACTCATCGACGCTTTCATTCGCCTTTACCTACTAATAACTGCATTTGGTTTAGATTAAATATTTTCTTTCTCACATATCGAAAAATATCCTTTCCCTATTTGCAACAAGGGAAACAGTTAAATTTCACGAGTTATAAATATGTATGAATTTTCCACGTGCGGTTAATATGTATGAATAAATAGATTTATATGTGTAATATATATATTTGAGAGAGAGAGAGAGAGAGAGAGAGAGAGAGAGAGAGAGAGAGAGAGAGAGAGAGAGAGAGAGAGAGAGAGAGAGAGAGAGAGAGAGAGAGAGAGAGAGAGAGAGAGAGAGAGAGAGAGATAATGGATATATGTATTTCTCACAGCCGGAGCAACATTGCTCCGCTTTCCCTCCAAACGAATAACCCACCGCTTCGCCAGCAATATCCGAAACAAAGGATCGACATCCGCCAGACAGCATTCTCTCCCCGCCCCATTGTCGCGCCCATTGTCACCTGCGATGCGCGTTAAACGTTATTTGCATATAAATCACTTCTGCGGGCTGATTTGATTAGAGCGAATTTGCTTACCGCGTTTCGCTTTTCGGAGACGGAGTATTAAATGCGTCTAGACACACGCGCTTGCGTCACGGTTGCTAAATTCAACGAGGAAGAGAGAGAGAGAGAGGGGGGGGATGAATTGTCATTGCATTAAAACTTAATTTTAAGCCAGATTCTATATGACGAATGGGGGGAAACGATTCCGTCGCTTTCGATACTACGATAATTGAATAAAGAGCTTCGTTAACCCATTTCCTCCTGGTGGGTCGTTTGCGACCCACTTAAGAAAAAAAATTTTTTAATTAGTAATTTTTTAAATAATTTTTGGGGAGCTCTTACGCGTATATAGCAAAATATGTTTAAACCATAGAAACCTAAAAAATGGATATTTTTTTGGGAGGGAATCGGTTAATTCGTTTCTCTACGCACGTGTCAGAGTTTAGGAGTTTAGGATCGCAGGGTCAGAAGGGCGTGCCAATATATGTACCTACACAGAGAAAAAAATTATAGATTTGATTAAATTGACGATCACAGGCAAGGGGACGCCGATTTAGTTACTTGAATTAAATAATTTGTTTACAACACGAAACAAAAATTAGTGGAACGTTTGTTGTAATCTTTAATAAAACTGTAGTTGTGATAATAAATTGGCCTTGTCCCGTATTTTACCACAAATTTTGTATATGTAACAATTAATTTTTTCCCGCGAATTATCAAAAAATATTTGACGAAAACAAGCTGTAGTCAATTCTAGCAAATTCAAGTAACTATATGTGTTTCCCTGCCCGCAACCGCTAATTTAGTTCAACCTATCACATTTTTTTCTCAGTGTACGACGTGACATAAAATACGCATGAACCATACTTCTCATCAATTTATAACTATGAGATAAATTAAAAATCCTTTCAGGAATTTTTTTGTAGAGATATTTTATGGAAACGAAAAAACCTTGCCACATCGATTTCCATTTTCATGGTGTAGAATTAAATTTCCTTTTTATTTATAAGGTAACACGAGAAAAATTAGAATAAATGTTGCTGCGACAGATACATTAAATTAAATACAAATCGTTAAAGGCGAAATAGACATCGCTTTGAGACCAACACAAAGAGAAAGAATCAATAGAGTTTTAAAGTCAAGCTTTATTTTCGAACAAATCCCCCAGTGCTGAACTAAATTGAATGAAACTCAATATGGATAACACAGAAATCGCTGTGCGAATAACAGTGTTATCGGAATTTGCAAATCGTTTTTTTTCTCACTTTTATCGCGGATCTGCAACGATGCATTTTCGAGTGACGCTGCAATTTCCCAAATGTGCAATATGCAATTCCGACACGACACTCTTAATATGATTCGTGCGCGTTTAAAGCAATCAAAACTGATTTTCCGTGCAGGGAAGCGATCACGAAACTTCCAGGAAACACGATCGATAGAAACGAACGCGCGTGGTGTACCGACCTTTCCAATTATCCGACTTTTCAGCCAATTGCTCCACCTCGCGTATAGGTGTACATAGCAGGACCAAATAGCGACGATCGTTAAAAAGAGGCGTGGGAGTACGCGTTACAGCCGCCCAATATACGTGTATACGTTATTCGAACACTAGGAAAAATAATTTAGTCAATTTTATTAAAATCTTGGAGCCAATGACTAAACTGTTTAGCGAAATATGGCTCCTCCATTTGTTAGACTAAATTGACTACTTTTTAGTTGGAATAACTATACATTTGGTTAAAAAAAAATAAATATTTGGTTCAATTGACCAATATTTTGGTTAGAACAACTAAACACCCTTAACCCGAAGTTTTTTTTATCACTTTAACCTAATTATTTATCCAGTTAATATCATTCGAAAACTCACTTTGAACCCTTTGTACCATTCCTTGATGGTGGTCTCGTCGTATCGCGTGTGAGACTTGAGGAAGTCCATGTCCTCTTTGCTCAGCTTGTCTTTGCTCCCGAAGCAACCCATTTTGGTAGCTGAAAGTGAAAGAAAAAATGGCAAAGTTAGCGAAAATGAAATTGAAACAATAATTATAGTAGATATCAGCAAATACTGCCGTATTTATTGCACATTCAAATAAAGAGAAACGCTATTTAAAGTCACAACGTCTCTTACTTTAATAAAACATTTATCTCGTTCACCGCGTCCTTTAACAGTCGACAATCAATCTTGATCTCGACGGCTCAACGTTAAAGGATCTACAAGTACTGCTATATTGAACTTTCGACCAACCCGTTCAAATGTGAACGATGGATGTCGTGTTCGCCAAAGGCGACTACCTTTATCTGTACACGAGGAGGCACCCCGCGTTTTCGTGCACGAACTGCGAGCAGGGCGACGTCGTTTGAAAAAACAAACCAAAACACATCGCCAGCCAGTTACGTGTCACGTCAGTCGTCGCGCGAAGTGACAATGCCAACCACGAGTGGCGCGCGTTATGTCAGCGATCGTGCCTGTCGAGATTACAGAGGACCTCCTTCATACGCGCGGAGAGAAAGTGTTGGTCATAACGACAAGGATTTCGGGCACGATTGTTCTCTCGCTGGGCCCACGCGAATATCTAAATATCAAATGCGCTATAAATACATTGCTCGTATCTAAATCGAAGGCATCAGAGGGAGAGAAAATAACATCATGTGGCGATAGTGGATAGGATATAGGTACGCCAATGTTTGACCAGGATAATGAATCGCGAGGAGACGATTTCCAATGTTTGCGTCACTTCCGAGGGAAAATGAGGCTCTGTTCGAAGCCGAGGATCAGGACTCCAGGGGGTGATCGAAATCGAATCATCGTCCCCGGAGTTCAAACCTACATGGCACCTTTTCCCCTGAGGAATGAATTCTAAGCGAGCGACTAAGTTGAAGAAGAGTTTAAACCTCTCGCGCGGATCACAAATTCGCAGAAAAATCGATCCGGCGGAACGTATAGATCGACCGTTAAACGCTCGCGCGGCTATCGGAGTGGCGTAATCTCGTAATGCCATCGTTACCAGTCTCGGCGGTCGGGTCGCGTGGCGCATTAGCGAGTAATGAACAGGACTTGCTACTTGCCGACGTGGTTACTGCTCTTGCACGCGGGCGAACCGCGTCGGGGGTAAAACTTCCAGCGTGTGCCGGCTAGTAATTACGTTTAGCCTCGAGTCGATTCATAATTAATTGCCTCGTAATTACGAAGTTTCTCGCTTAGGAGAGAGTGGGAGTGAGGGGAAAGAGAAGAAAGATGAGCGAGGAATTATGAGGGTGTGAAAAACCCGCCCTTAAAATTGCTCTGAAAATTACTTGGAAACTATTGAGTGCGTGATATTAAAGGCCTATGAATACGCAGACGTCTGAAATATAGATCATACACTGAGAACAAATTTACACGAGTCAATTAAACAAGTTTTCGAATTGTTCTAGGAGCACATTTAGTCGATTAGAATTAATGTCGATTGAACGTATATGAATATTATTGATTTAGTTGGATATTATTTGGATTCAATCGGCATTTATTTGAATCGAATAAATGTGCTCTTACACCGAGAAAAATAACTTGGTCTAGATGGCAAAACAAATCTGGATAAATGAGTTTAGTTATTCTAATCAAAATACTAGTAAGCTATATCAAATATTCAATTATTCTAACTGCATGTATAATTATTGTAACCAGAAAATGCTCAGTTTAACCGCCCACACAGATGGAGGATCCATATTTTACCAAACGATTTGGGGTTGTGGGTCTGCAGGATTTTTATTAAATCCACCACGTTATTTTTCTCAGTGTAAGGCTACCCAAAAATACGTTTATTTCGATTAAGCAAATCTTTTTCTCTGTGTACAAAACTACTCGATATTTCGAAGAGGATTATTGCTTTCTTTTTGCATAAACTAGACCAAATCAGGAAGCAACTTTTTATCCTTAGTTTGGATATTTCAAACTGACGCTTTCTATACAGAGGGTGAGCTTTTTAATATCTGGAGCTTGGGCGTACCTGACACGACCAATACCGAGTTATCTCCCTACTTCCCTTCGCGTTATCTTTACGAGCAAAACAACGACTCCCGGCCGGCGCTGCTTTCGGCTCACGAGCCATCGTGGCTCGGCTAACGTTCGCAAAGAGCGATGCATCCGACGCGGAAGCAACTCGCTATTGGCACGCCCGAACTCCGGATCTTAGAAAACTCACTCGGTGTGATAAAAATTACACAACTTCTCCCCCAACTTTTTCATGGAGTTTCGCGAGCCTGTACAGCGGAAACGGAGTCAGGGCGGATATATTAACCCGCAGTGAGGACGGAGTCCGACAGCGTCATCCATCACGTACACCGCGTCGTCGTGCAAATAATTAAGATCCGCAGGACGGACCGCCGATGGGCTCTCTCTGCTCCATCTCGATCAACGTCGCTTTCCAATTTGCGAACTTCGCGTCGCGAAGTGTCGTATCCCGAAAAAAATATGGTTCCGAGACACGTGATTTCATTCGGAAGTTCAACACGCGCCGCCGGCAGCGATTTTCCGTTTCCCTTTGTCTTTCGACTCGGCGTAATATCTCCACGTACGTATTCCATGCATCGCAATCGTGCAATTCTCTGGCCCCGATCATAACGTCTCGGCGCGGGTACTCGCTTTTACGAGGGTAATTTCGAATTTCATGGACCGGAATGGGAATGCTACTCGGAGATGTTTATTGCGAAAGATTCGCTGGATGCTGCTCCACGCGTGTACGTATACTGCCCTCCTAAGAGAGAATGTCCTATCTGCAAGTCTTGTTTTGAGATACTGACGTTCTAAGGTTTTAATGTCTGCTATATGGTAGTTTTTTATTTAATTGAATTCAAATTTTGCAGAAGCTACCTTTATGTATAGACTAACTTTGTATCGGAATAATAATACGTAGGTGTAAAAAAAATATGAACTACAGAATGCACACATGTGATAAAACCTAAAAACCCCAAAATTTGCAGACAGGACCTTCTTCCTTAGGAGGGCAGTACACGCGCGTGCTCGCGCACTTCACGAGTGTTTGTAGATACGTTGACACTCGCGTAGAAAAAAAGTATGACTGAAGTATGGCGAAAGTCTGGGAAAAGTTGAATTACAAAAGTATGGCTACAGCTCGTATCCCAGACTTTTAGCCGGTAAACGATGCGCTCTTTAATAATAATTAGAGTTCAGTTATCTGTACGGGGTTATGTTGTAATCAATGTGCGTTCTTGTCACAGTTGGTATTATTTCAATCGATTATTTCATTAAGCTCTTTAATAATTTATTACTAATGAATCATATTCTTGTACCGAACAAGCTATCATAATTTAATAACGAAGAACCCATACGACAAAATTGAATCAAAAAGGTACAGATAAGTCGCGTAAGCTTTATTCTCCAGTCGATACGAGAAAATATTCCAGTTGAAAATCTGGGACATGATCCGTAGCCATGCTTTTTTGGTTCAACTTTCCTAGACTTCCACCATATTTTAGTGCTACTTTTTTTACGCATGTAAATCGATGCAAAGGACCTCACCGCAAGCTTCTGCTTTGTTACGATGATTCAAAAATACCAGCCATCCTCAACTAACGTCTGAAAATGCCCTTAAAGTGTCGCTCTTTAGTATAGACTAAAAAAAAGAATTATTAAAAAAGAAATCACGAAACCTAGCCGCAATATTATCGAACCGAATGTGAAATGAAAAAAAAAATGAAAATAATTCGAAAAAAACTCGCGAAACACACTACGCCAGGCTCTGGCCCCATTACAAATCAGCCCGACAACGGAGCAGCTGAGAACTGCTGGCGAAACTGGCGCGGGAATAATTAAAAAACACGAGCGCGAAAACTCTCCCATCGTTTAAACGCTAATACCATATCTAACGAAGATATATTTAGATAATCGCCCGACGCGAGCGAAGCACTTGGAACAAAAGGCGGGGTGGTAACACGCCACGTTTAATCAGCTAAAAGCCGCCGTTTCGGCACGGTGTTTAAGTTCGATGCAACGACTCGGATAAAAACGCCACGATTACTCCGTCACCCCGTAACGCTCGGGGCTGGGGGTCGCCCCGCGGAATCGCTTCCTTCGCTCGCTCGTAGCTGCATTTCATTCTTCAAAATCGTCTCCTTCCGCGCGGCTGTGGCGCCGAAGCCGCGAGGGAAGATTCGCCACGGGCTTCTAAAAAGCAACATTATTTTTTTTCCACCCTCGCGCGATAAAACCCATTGGAAAATTTCCAACGCGCTCAAGAAAAAGCTTTTCTCATCGGGCCGCGCGCCGAAACTTGGCTGCAAAGTTTTTCTTGCCCGACACCGGAATCCGAGTTTTCATTAACGCGATGATGCGCGCGCGAATCCCGTCCGTCCGCTGGAGAGGGTTCGCCGTGCGTGTCATGTACGTACATGTGTGTAAGCACGCACGGCGCGAGGTACGCGGTATATGTATACGGGCTCCCATTGTACGTTAACACCGGCACCGATACAGCGCCCCGTAATTAAACAATTTCTCAGTCGCGCGCGCAGCGGCGGCGGCTCGGGACTCTAAAGTTCGCGAAGTTGTTAGGCGGTGGTAATCTCTCTTGCAGCGCGTTATATGGGTACCCGTAGAACGCGCGCGCGGATGTCCTCCCGGGGAAACTATTCGAAGATTTTAATAACGATTCTTCCTCCTCCGCGTGGCCCGTAAAAGCTTCTCGGTTGGAAAAAGTTCGATCATATTTCAAGAGCGGACGAGCGGAAGGCGATCTGAGCGACGCGCGTCGCGATGTCGAAGGGTGCGGGGAGGACATTTTCGAAGTCTCGACGTGTGGCTGTAGCGTTTGGTTGAGATCTCGAGCGGCAAGCGATCGAGAATTTCGTTGATAAATTGAGATTCCAATGTGGCTCCTTCTGCAAACTGCACGCGTCATGATTTTTTATCGTATTTTCGAGGCTCTTGTCACATATTGCATGTCACGCTAAACCCGCATCGTTCAGAGTGGCGGTAAAAATTTCTTGTCATAATTCCCTGAGATTTCCCCGATTTCCAGATGAAATGCTTATTAGATTTGCGCGGCGGAGCGGTCTGACTTTTTTCTCGGTGTGATCGCGAGAAAAATATTTGTAGGTATGCTGCCCTGATATGAACTCAGGCGGAAAAGATCTATATTATGGATTTTATATACATTTTATATATAATGCGCATTTAATTTATATATAATTTATATTGTATAAACCATAATATGCGAACTATATATATGGTCTATATATAGTATTATTTCAATTGTTTCAATCGTTGTACACTCCACATATAATGCATATATATAGTTTATATTGAAATCATATATAAATTTAATAAGCCCAAATTTATATATAATCTATATACAAAATATATATATAATCCATATATAGATCTTTTACAGCTGGAAAAGGAGCCCTAAAAATGAGGCGATAAATGCCAGGAACTGAATAGGATATGAAATAAAACATAGAAATGAAATTATTTGTCGCTCTTGACGTTCACATTTCCAATCAAGAATATCGCTAATTACTCGACGCGCCATAAATGTAATGGTACGGATGTATTTATCGTTGACTCCAATTTAACTGGCTCGCTGCAATTATCCACGCCAATTGCCTCAATCGGTGTAATTAGCCGCATTCGTATCCACCGTTTGGCTTGATATGCGTTACACACAGACTGATAATATGTAATTATACGCGCATGAAATCGTTTTCCTCGCGCCGCATTAATAATTTATCGTGAATATAATATTACAATACCTATTATTATATCACAAGGTATTATTCCACGTAAGTACGAAGCGACTGCCGTAAACAAGACTCTGCCGTTAAATAATTCCTTACCCATCGCGGAAGCGTGAGGTGTACGTAGCATAACTGAATCCTTTCGAGAAAGGATATCGCTCCCGACAGAGGATCGCCCGCGGGGGAGCGAGCTTAATCATCAATCGAGAGACTGCGCACAGGCATCCAGTGAAGTCGACAATTGGCACGACCTGATTCTGTCAATAGGTATGTTCTATGCACCTACCCCATTGGAATGGAGCCTGCCACTTCGGTACGATCCGTATATAGATCTGTATATAGATCTATATTGATCGTTGGAACCTGAATCGAGCTAATAGAGAAATCTGTCGATAATAAATTACGACTCAGTTATATTTCTGTGTCAAGGGAGTTCGCCTCAGTGAAAAAATTTGATGTCAATTTGATCAAAATGTGATCAAGAATAGCTTATTCTCGATATGGCCTACAAATGATCCGAAGAATAAGAATATTATGATTTTAGAGTATGGTCCATTTTTTATTTCATTTGTATCCAAAGTAGATCAAAATATGCTCAAAAGTGGATACGAATTAAATAAAAAATGCACCAAATTAAGATCATAATATTCTTATTCTTCGGATGATTTTTGGATCGCATCGAGAATTATTTCATTTTTACTGCATTTTGATCAAATTGTATTTTTGATTGAATAATAGAAAATAGTCTATCAGACGAAAAGTCTCTCGCTAAGTATTCTACGCAGTTGGAAAATTTACGTTAGAATCGGTTTACCGATGTTCTTACCATAAAATCAACTGATTTTTTGTGCTATTTTAACATTCTTTTAATTTTAATTTAAGAAACTTAGATTAACACGAAGAATCTGTCGATATTAACAATCAAAGGTGGGTTAACCGATTTTGTCACAAAACTTGCAACTGTGTATATACATATATGAGGCATAATAGCCTGGTTTTCGAGACGCCCGCGTTCCCTCCGCACCCTGGCTAACCGCATCCTCGTATATCAAGCGTTCGTGGTCGCGTGCTTCGTTTACCTATGACGCGCCGCGACCTCAAAGTTATAGATGTATGCTAGAAGGACTCTAGCTAGAAGAACTGGTTGGAATGATATCTCATTTTTGCCGGGAGAACGTTTACCTCGGGTGGCGGAAAATTACATAACTTAATATCGGTAAATAAAATAAATATACATTGACAGAAATAACCCGGTCAATCTAACCAAAATCCTGGAGACGATAACCATATCGCTTGATGAAATGTGGATCCTCCATTTGTTTGATTAAACTGACCGTTTCCTGATTAGAATAACTAGACATGCAATTACAATAACTAAACATATAACTAGAATGACTGAATATTTAGTTCAACTTTTGAGTATTTTGGTTAGAATAGCTAATTAAATGCATTTAGTCATTTTAACCAAGTTTTTTTTTTCTCGGTATATCATTAGTAGAAATGAAAAGAATGAAGATGAGATACTTATGCGAATAAACCGAATTCAAAGCACTTATTCGAGCGTCGATATCGCGCGGTACAAAGTTAAAAATTGATCGTCAGTCTTGGGGTAGGTATCTATAGCTCGCCTTTAAGAACGGCGAACGGCTCGGAATAGAGAGAGGAATAAGGATGCAGCGAGAGGAAAAAAAGAGAAAGCAATTTGACCGTCTAACTCTAACGAGAGTCCGGAGGTTCGCCCGCTGAATACTGAATACCGCGAGCGGTTAAGAGGATGGACTGTTACGTCCGCCGCATAAATGGAGAGGTACCTAAATTATATGCGTACGCCAATCAATATTCGAGAGGCGTAATAAACGCGTTACGCTGTAGGAAAGAATCTGGATTGAAGTAAACTTTGATACGGCGACTCCTCTCTTTTACCTAATTACAGTTAAAAAAATGGTATTAAGTATAATCGTATACAAAGCTTTTACCCAATAAGTATGATTATGAAAATGAACATACTCTGTGTCAAGTTTAAATTTCATTTAATAAAATTGTATATTAGGTTTCGAAAATATTTAATGCACATTTCACAATAAAGTATATTACTTTTTTATAATTACATGTATTGAAAAAAAGCTTCATCTAAAAGCATATCAATCCATTGACGGTAATCTCCTCAGGATGCCCCCCCCCCCTCCGTAGAGGTTTAAAAATACAAATCTGTCTTACAGTGTAGATGCAGAAAACATTACAGATCATTGTTTCGCCGTGATTCAACCGAGATTCCCACACATCGTAAAAAATCTGTAGAGAGAGAGTTCTCCTTCTTTAAAATTACTAAAGAAAAAAAAACAAAAACCCTATCGGCCCTCCTTTATTCCACATCCCTCGAAAACCCACGTCCACCCTGCACTTGCCTCGCACTTGCCTTACGAACAGATCAACGCGGAGCGCGAGCGCCAAGCCCGCGACGAGTAGCCTCCGTTCTCGGACGAGTCGCCGCGTACGAAAAGGAAGAAAAATGCACTCGAAGCGCCCATCGATAACGTATACACGTTAATGTCGTTACGGCATCCACGGCTGACACTTCGGTTTTCCCCGGCTTCATTAAACGTCCACGTCAATTCGATTTGCACCCACATCGCGCCGCCGAGAGAGGGGAGGGCCCTTTAATTAATTCCCGCATCGTGCCAGCTCGCGGCAGGCCGCCCTCCGTCGCGCGACGGGATGAAAACATGTAGGTACCGTCGGCTCTCGCGAGCTTGCATTATGTGCAGGCTGTTCGCACATCGCGCGAGGCGCTCGCGAAAGAAGCGAGGTGTTATAAATCAGCCCCCGCGCGCGCGAGATGTACTGCCAGACGTACATATGTGTTTGTCCGTCGTCTGGTGTGCATATATGCATATAGGTGTTGGTTCCAAGGAAGCCTCGTACTCGATACACTGCATACGGAGATACGAAGATAGATACGCTCTTGGAACTATTTCTCTAGTTTCCATTATCTCGCCCATTATATTGCGACGGCTCCGTGATAATGCGCGATGTTGTGGACGCGCGGTCTACTATCGCTCACATCAGTCGCGAAGTGGGAGACGCGCGCGATATCATCTGACGTCTATTGTAACGAGTGTCTGACGAGGAGGACAGTGATGACGCTAGTGATGATGTATAATTTTGTTTGTCTACTCTGTTGCATAATTAACTCTTGGGGTTTCTAGTTTTCAAAAAATTCTTCAGTTTTCTGATCTTCCTATAGGTATGGTCCTTAAAATATTTTCTAGCAATTTTAGGTTTTTTTCTTGGAATGCTTTTCTTCGATTCGTACTCGCATTGGCAATTTTTTAAGCGATTCGCCCAGATCTCTAGTGAATCCATTATAGAACCCGTGTCTGTGCAGAGTAGAAAATTAGTTACATCTACTAAAACTTACTTTACATAATTTAAGCTTTCTTCATATTAATTAAATATTTCTACGTTGCAATCAAATTCTATAAATTTAATTGGTGTAAATAAATAATTATTTGCGACTCCACAAGTGACTTCCAGTGGATCCAACTAATTATGTTCTCTGTGTAGGTACCTACTCAGACAGTCTACACGAACCATTCACAATTTCACAGACGACCAGAAACACAGACCAACGCTCATCGAAATTCTTATTTACACTCCCACCGCGTGATACATCTATTCGTTAATAGGAAGCGTTAGTATGCTTCGTCGCATCCGCATGGCAACGTCGACGAGCATTTGTCCGAATTACGCCGCACTACGTCGCGTTAACCGAGTAGGTATCCCGCGTGTACTTTCAGCCGAGAGACACATTCCCCGATCGATATGCACGGCATATTGCACTCGATACAGCTGCAACGACATCGCGAAAGCGCTACGCTAGCCGCCGCTAGCGAATTATTCAAAGCGTGTCCAATAATTTATATCATTCAATTTTCACAATTAGGTGTACGGTGAAATACACCGAGCTGGAATTATTAGAGAGAGTGTACATATTTTCCGCGAGGAGAGATAATTTAATTAGCGCATGTGACGGAATAATAAAAATATTTTTAATCGTACCGTGTCTGTTGTATTAAATAAAACGTTAAATAGGAACCAGAATAAACGCATTACGCCTCGACTTTCAGCGCGTACATTTACTCGGTCCCCCGAGAGCAAAAAGAGTTTCCCTTGTGATTCTGTCACGAAGCGGATGTTGCTTTGCGGAAGAGAAACAGGGAACACTAAAGAGTTGGAGAAAGAGAAAAAATCAGAAAGAGAGGAGGTGAGAGAAATAAACCAGGAAAATTAGTGCGACAGCCGAGTCCGAACACTCAGGCGTAAAAATTCTATATAATTTCTATATAATCCATGTACAGTAGTGCTGCGGTGCTGGTGTTAATTTCGAACACCATTTCACCGGTGTGGGCCTATATGTGCCGCATCTAGTGTCATTAAGTCTTAATTCCATTGTTATCTATAATAAAACCAAAAGTGGACTATAGAGTAAAGTGGGGGAATATGCCACGCTGGGTAATACGCCGCAGCTCGATAGTTTCTTTCAAAGCCAACAGTTGGCATCAATGGTCCTATTAACATATTAGTGTGAAACAGTAACCACGCGTGAATTATTTACAAATCAAATTTATTAGTTTTTTTTTAGTGTATTCATGTTACTACGTCAGTGTAAGGGTAAATACCGTTTAAAAATGTCTTATGTTTAAGTTACATATAGTGGTGACGGAAGTTTCAAGTAGATTTGATCAATTTTAATAGGAGTATGCCAAAATATGATTCATAACTTTATATTTTGTGGCGGAATACTCAGTTATACGTATCTTAAAGAAGTGTTTTGATCTTTATTTTGATAAGGTTTATTGTGTGGGGTAAAATGCGTTATAATTTTTGACTGCGACATATTACCCCAAGCGCAGCGGTGTATTACCCATTTTTGCGTTTGTTTCAGATGCTTCGAACTTAATGAATATACATCTTGTTTTTAATCTCATAAAATAATTTAATTTTTACGGAAATAGCATGTTGCCATATTCCCAAACGTATAACGCCATATTACCCATGATAGCGGGTAATATGGCAATAGTGTATCATTGAACATTTTTGCTTGTAATATTTTTTTGTGGGGAAGTTTGGCAACGGGCGGCTCACGACACATACCTATATATGTATATGTGTAAGCTCTAATGTGCTGTAATTCATATTTCAGCTAGGAGCGTTAGTCATTCGAATTTGAATCTTTATATTTTAAGGTGCCATATTCCCCCACTTTACTCTATAGGTCCACACCGCAGAATTTTTTACTGTGAGGTTTTGGTCATATATGGCCCAAGCGGAAATATTCTATATGATCCATATATGTGGCATTGGTCATATATGGATTATACATATATGATTTCTATATTAACCATATACAGACTATAATTATGGATTACACAGTCATTCAAAAATTTATATATAATCCTTATATGGTTAATATAGAAACCATATATAATCCATACATGACCAAAACCACATATGGATCATATACAAATTACATAGAATTTTTCCGCTTGTACTAACCATATAAGGACTATACATGGGTTATAGAAACATTAAAAAATTTGTATATAATTCTTATATGGTTAATATAGAAATCATATAATTCATATATGACCAAACCACATAGGTATGGATTATATACAAAATAAGTATATATTATAGAACTTTTTCGCCTGGGAGTACGAATAAAAACCGAGCGATTCGCTCGTTACATTACGTATGTAGGTATAAAGAAGCGAGAACGCGTTCGTGGGCGTATAAAAAAAAACCGGACGAAGGAGCGTAGCCCGTCCCTCGTAGCACGGACTCGCCCGAAACGAACTCTCCGCGGTTCGCTACGAAGAACATTATCGCCGCACCCGAGTCACCCCCAACTTCGACTCCGCGTCCACCGCCGCCCCGGTATAACAGTTAATTAAGCGAATCCCCCCGTAAATCGTGGAGCGGGTGAAAAATTCGAGGAGGCCCGAAAGTGAAGGCGGAAGAAAAGTTGGACGGGGAAAGACTGAAAAAAGGGGACGAGTGGAACGGATATATAATATTTCATCAGATTTAATAAGAGATGTGCTGACAAAATGAGGGAAAGGCCAGAGAGGAGAGAAATAGAAAGAAGCGACGACGCTTTCTCGAGGTTATATTTACTCAAAAAAATGAATCGCAGCATTTACAAAGTTTGTGATAAATTTCGGAATAAGGTGAATTTATTATTGCGATAACGACAATTTTAGTAAAAATTACAGAAACACTTGCAACTTCTACAAGTTTCATTGGAATTTTACTAAAATTGTAGTTATCGTAACAATAAATTGGCCTTGTCCCGAAATTTACCATGAACTTTGTAAATGCTACGATTCATTTTTTCCGTGTTGTTTAAAAATGAAAACACTACGTGAGCACTGACCAATTATTGTATAGTTTACGAAAAGTGCGAATAAACGATCGCGGGAGAAGCGAGGGACAACGGTGAGCGATCGCGATTCGATGAACGGCAAATCTCCAACACTGCACGGTGTCTCGTCTCGAATAGACTTAACAATTCAAGGCCGTTCGGAGCCCTACTTTCGATCGTTCGCCCATATCTGTCAGTCGGGCGCAGAACTGGTTGTGTCATCGATCTGTTTTAGTTCTTTTTTTACGAAATCCTTGCACGTACCGTATGATATAGCGACATGCACTCGACGCTTCGTACGCCTCTTTTATGTTAATTATATGTTAATGACGGTATTTCACGAAAAACAAGTGATTCTCGCTGCACAGCAGAAACTCGGTATAGTGCAACCTAAATAAATCTATCGTCGCAGGGAGTCTCAGGCTCCCTTTCGTTTATCAATATATGATATCAGTGATTTCGTGGGAAAAAATAAATTTCTCGCACATAAAAAATCGCTGATATTTTATATTTGCTTTGAGATATCGATTAAATAAGTATACTTTGCGTGATCAGCCCAAAAAATTACGCAAGATAGGATTGCCGAGTGATCGAATCCAGAGATTTCGATATTTGCGAAAAATTGAAAAAATTTCAAGGGTTAATACATAATAATTACAGTCGAAGGCAATTCGTTGGCAAGCCAACAAATAAATCTGACCCAACAATGGAATGGAATAACGACCGATCCGCTCGCGTAATAATCGTCGAAAAAACTGATATCGACAACGGTTAACGAACCGATACGAATGTCTGATTCGATATTTCCGTCAACTGCAGGAGATTTCTCGTTCTTCCACCAAAACGAGGTTGTATATTTCGTCCCCTTTTAAAATTAGGGAAAACAAATTTCTACCGACACGTCGAAACACGCGGGTGAATCCTTGCCCCGCGCGACGCCGGCAAATCCGCAGGAATCTGCTTTTTTTTTATTGGCCCCAAATCCGCGGCGCGAAATCTTTAAAGCCGCTTCGGGACCTCCGATGAAAGCGGCCGACGTATGGGCTATGTATATTACATGTCTCCGGCAGAGCCTATCGATATTCCGCGAGAAATATCGTCGAACGTCTTCCTTTTTTTTTCCTCCGAGCGAGCGGAATATTTTGTTTTCCCCTTTTCTTCTCTTTCCCCATTCGACGGATATAGGAAGAACCGGCGACGTAATGGGAAGATTATTCAAATGTCCACGTTCCGGCGCGAGCGGAGAGCCGCGCTGCCGGTCCAACAAGTGCAGTCAACAGGCTAAACTCGCGCGAAACCGGCATCTGCGTGGAGATTTTATTGCGGTATCCGCTACGCGTCCGTTCCCATGGATTACTCAGTTGTACCTGTAGGCGCGCGCAAATTTTTTGTCGAGATGAATTTCCGATCTCGAAGGGCCGAGAGAAGGGAGTGAAAACGATTTGCTTAATCAATTTGGTTTTCTCCGAAAATGTTTGTATTGCAGATTTTAAAAATATGCATAAAATTATTTATTCCGCATTTTTTCATTTTTGATTTTTGGCCTTATTTAAATTGGAAAACAATTTGTAAAACATACAGCTACATCATCGTGTTGTAAGTCTATCTCTCTCGCACTCGTTGCTTGGCATAAGTGCATCTCTTTGGCTTTTAGATATGTCGTAGAGAGAAACGCACTTTTAACTCAGCGAATAATTATTTTTTCAAATACTTTTTTATCGCCTGATATTCAATATGTATATCTACAAATTACACACACAAGCTGAGTTTAAAAATACGAATTTTTTTTTCTTATGCAAGAACCAAATTCGCCGATAAAATATCCGATAATGCGCGATCGGACTGAAAAATGTATACAAAAGTTGAAGAAAGTTATCCTTTCCCACATTTTACGTAGTTGTCTATATTTAGGTGAGTTTACGCTTTTTATGGAGGTGAATTTTCAGGTTACACAATCCGTATAATGATCTTTTTTGATTCATCCAGAGGCGATAATCGATAGTACCTACGCAATCAGATCAGAACTGTCACGTTCTTATAACAATATATTCGGACGGCGCTTTGCTATCGCCGGCGTTCGAGCAGCCAGTAGATACGGTCCGTCATACGTCCGCCACTGTACTACTGTTCCCGGTAAGACGGCAGACGTGCGACGGGCCATAGCTACTAACTGCCAGCTTCGGTATTATTTCGTATAGATCAAATTTTCTTAAAGGTTGAAGAAAGTTCTCCCTTCCTACGGTTTATCCAATCGTACTTGGATGGATGTAGGTCAATTTTTTTATAGAGGTGAACTTCTCGATCCCCGTGGAACGAGGCTCACTTAATTAATCCCGAGGGAACAATCGGGAACGCGCGATCGAATCGAAAAACGTTAAACTACTGCGATATAATAATTCGTTCTCATTCAATTTGTTATAAATTGAAGAAAGATTGCTGGAAAAGCAACAGATTTTGGCCCCGTAATCGACGAACGAAACGGCGAAGTGAAGGGAAATATACAATTCAAATGGCGTCACTTTTTGTTATCACGGTACAAAAAACCTCGATGCTATTATCAAGGGAAAATGAGAGATTCGTCTGTTCCTCCTTCCTCTTAATAGAAACAAAAAATATCCACGCTCTTCGACACGCAAACTGCGATGCTCCATTTCCAGAACTAGCGCGCCTCGATCGACGAAAGAGAGAAGGCTTACCTCTCGGCGAACACCGCGTACTCCAAGAGCAACCAGGATCAGCCCGCACCGAGAACACTAGCCACCAATGAGAAACGCGGAAGAACGTTCGTTCACAAGATCAAATACGAAGCACTTTTCCAACAGAGTGGATACACAGCTCCGAAAAAATTCGTGCGCCGCCGAAATCCTTCACCCTCTCGAGCCCCTCCGCGATTATCCCACGAGAAATCCTCCCTTTCCTTCTCCCGTATCTCAATTGCGATCGGCGCGGCGCGCCACGGTCAAACGATCCCGATCTGCACCGCCACGTCCATTTCTCTCGCGCGCACGCCAACACCGACTGTGCGGCGCCGTGGTAAAATTCGCCGTGAAGAGAAACGATCCTCTGTGCGCGTCGCTCCCTGACAAACGATCACTCCGCCGATTCGAGAATATCGACACTGAATCGCCCGCGTCGCGCTCTTCGGCTCCGGTTCTTCCCTTTCTCGCTCTCTTCCTCACGTTTCCCTCCCACTCCTCGCGCTCTCTCCTCCCTCTCTTTCCCTCTCCGTCACCGAAACGCGCGTCTTATCGGAGGGGAACCCGCGGCGTACGAAACTCCGGCACGGTAATCCTCTCCTGCTCGCTCCCCCACCTCTGTATTCTCTCTCTCTCCGTCCCTCCCGAGTCCCTCGGCGCGACTATCCTCGAGCTCTATCCCGTTCCGAGCGCGAGCTTCAGGCCGGCACTCCGGATCGCGGCGGCGTCTCCAGCTCGACTCCGAGAGGCCGCGCGGGATGCGACTGTGCCACACCGTGCAGCGCGATACGACGCGCGATGCCGACGCGAAGCGGTTGGGCCAAGTTGCCGGGTGGCGCGACGCGGGAAGAGAGTGCGTTCCGTTCGGGCGAGAGCGGCGGACCGACTACCGGGCGAAAGGCGGGAGATATCGCGCGAGGCCCTCCGGGCGCCGATCCTGCGTGCTGAACACGGGACGCGCGCCCGCCGACGCCGTCGTTCGCGCGCCGCTGCTGCCTCTCTCCGCGCTGCTACACCTGCGCTATCGGCGCTGCTGCCGAGTCTGATCGCGGATCGTCGGGACGGCGCGGGGTGCGTCGCACAGCGTCGTCGAAAATTCCTGACAGGGAAGCGAGGAGGAGAGGAACGGGAGGCCGAGTCTGTGTGTCGATCTTTCGAGGCGGTGTCGGGTTGCACGCGGTTGGCACCCGGACGCCGCGGTAAACCGTAGCGGCTGGGGGACTCTCCGGAGCCGGTCGATTTATTCGATTCCGCATTCTAAACGCATTTTCGCGGGGTTCTGCTTGCGGAAGGGAGTGGGGTGGCGGGATTTTTCTCCTCGGACGCGAAAAAGGCGCATATGTCGAGGGTCGCGGAAGGTCCTCGAGAGACCCGCGCGGACAGGGAGAAGAAATCGGGGTTAAGAAGCGCTTTTCGCGGTTTCCCTCGCGAAACTCGCAGGTGAACGTCACTCTCGAAATCAATAACCGGCGCGGCACGCTCCGCCAATCGCGGCCACGCGCGGTGGCGGCGGCGGCGCCGGCGGTGGCCCCCCTGCGTACGCGATTCCGGATGCCGCGAACTTCGTCGCGATCCGCGCTCCGGGTTCCGCTTTTTCGGAGTCGGCGGCGCGCGCCTAACTGTACCTGTACCTCGAAATTAGGATACGTGATGTAATGCACGGGGATGGGATTGACGTAATTATAAGAAACGTCGAGCACGAGTCTAAATTAATCTTGCTAAATTCGATTCGCGGATATATCCGTTTCCAATAATATCCATTTAAATGGCATTCGGTCGGAATTCGTTGAATGGAAGTACCTACAGAGATATTTCCCGCGAATTCTCTCGAGAGATTAATTGTCGAATTTTATTGAAACTCGTAACCTGGTAAGAAATCTTTCTTCGACATAATCCCTACTTCACCGAGAGAAAAGTTTATCAGCAGTTAGTAAATTTAATTTTAAATACGGCGAAGTAAATATTTCGCTAGGAAATATATGCTAATTATTAAAATGTTTACCTATTTCATTCAAATAGTTGCTTCAAAGGATCTAATTGTGCCAAATATCGTAATAGTTGACGAATATTGACTTGATTCAATAAAAGGTACATTTCGCCATGTTCAAATGAATATTTACAAAGTACAAATAAATGTTTTTCTTGGTGTTCCCTACTAACACATTATACCTACATAAATGGGAAAGTGAGTGTGTCTGTATATTTGTTACCTCTTCACGGCTAAACTATCGAATCGATTTTAATGAAATTTGGCAAAAAAGGTAAACCCCGAGATGCACATAGATAAGGCACATGACGTCAACATAAATTCAATGTGGTGAATGCTCTAAGATGACGACGTTCAATGGAACCATTAATATCCAATATTGATATCTGTGTCAATTTAAATTTCACGCAGACGAAAACAGCTAGTTCGCAATATGTCCAAAACTGGAAATTTAGTAACGATGAAGCAATGCAAAAAATAAATTAAACAACTGAAAATAAACTCAGATAGAATCTGCAATATAAAAAAAATGCAGCAATCGATCATAGCGAATGTTTCCGCGCGACGATCGCCACAAGAACGACTCGAATAGCACGGAGCTCGCGATTTATTCGTCCAACTCGACGATAAATCCAAATTCGAAAGACGCGCGCACTCACCCGCGAGCGGTTCATAGCTGCGAGAACGAAACCTCCCCGATCCCCCGGCTTCCCGAGGAGCTCTCGTTCGCCCGACCGTTTAACCGGCACACCGAGTAGATATAGACCGCATCCACCCGGCCCATACGCAAGCGATCGTGTCGGAGCCTCCGCCGCTGGTGTCGTCGAGGTCGCCCGGGGAATTTCACCGCGCTTGTAATCCTCCTGCGGTCTTATCATGGCGCGGCGATCGCGCGCATCGTTACACACAATCAAAAGTGAGGTCGCGCATTAGTCGAGTACCTGCACGGACGAGAGACGATGCTGCATCCTGTCTTCGTAATCCAGATAGATTTGTATGATCATCGCGACGTTCACACAAACTACGATAATTGATCGTCCTAAATTTTACGTTCGTTTTACCGCGTGAATTTGAAAAAAATAATTAGGGTAAATTAACCAGTAAACGAACACTTAAGCGGACGACGAAATTCGGTGAATGAACAAAATTTTACATTTTTGAAAAACGTTGATATGTTCAATCACTGGTGAACTCGTCATATTCTTGAATAAATTGTTAAATTTACATTATAATTTGATTCAAATCAATCGCTGTATTTAATCTAGCGACATGTTTACGGAAAATTGCGTTTCAATCGAATAGATGTTTAGCATTTTATCTGTCTTACCTTGAAACCATTTAATATCGCGAACATATATGCTAACTTAATGATGATTCGTAAAGCCCATAACCTTGATGCATCTTGTGAACTGATACTACCCAAAGTTACTGTATAATTTACGTAGATTGTTTGTCTATGTGGGATATCGCATTATGACGTTTCGCGATTATTATTTGACGGGAAATTAGTGGCTTTAATCAATATTATAAATGCGAAAGTGAGTTTGTTTCCCTGTCTCTCTCTGCATGTGTGTTATATCTTTACGGTTAAACTACCGAATCGATTTTGATGAAATTTGGTAGAGGGGTGACTTGAAATCCGGAGAAGGGTATGTGATGTCATCATAGATTAAAAATAATAATGATAATAATTTAAGTTCTACGCGGACGAAATCGCGAGTAATAGCTAGCCGTTAATATAGGTAATTGATTAAATATACAAACGATGGAAAATCGTAGACGCGATGAATTGCTCTCGTTGTACGACTTGATTGAACAACCGTATCCTCTCGCTACAGTCCGACTGGACCAATAGCGGCACAGGGTTTTGTATCCGTTAACGAGTCGCGATTCTACGTCAATTACAATCAATGTCTATTCATTGATCGAATTTAGAGGCGAAATTATCATCGCCGCACGCCGTAACAGTCAACATACAATGTTGATTTTCGGCAATTTGCCGGCTATTACGTACTTCCACCTTCGAATTTCGCCTGCTAGACTCAACTGCGGAATTTATATACTCGGAAGGGGGGGGGGGGGGGGGTCCTATACGGCCAGTCCTTGCGCGCAAATTCGATCCTTGTTTCCTGGATTCCTCTTACAGCTTCCCTTGCTCGCAGGATCCGCGAAAAAAGGAAGCGGGACACGCACGCGTACCTCGATGAAGATTATTTGCCTCTTCTCTCCAAGCGAGTCGTATTATTTTCAACGTGGATCACATTGAGAGTCCGCCAAATCTTACGATGCCCGTAGTCTCCGTCACAACAAGCTCGTTCTCTCGCAAGAGACTCTCCTTCATCGCGATTCTAGTCGACGTATATCGGGTTGCGAAGATGTTTTCGATTGCGAAGTAAAAGAAGCCACACTGAGAGCGTCTCCTCGAATAACCAGGCAATATGTATATGTGCAGTGTTTACCTATGGTGGCAAGCTAATAGGAGAGATAGAGAGGCTATTGTTCGCTCTCGTGAATTGATTTTCGACGAAACCGTCTGGCGAGAAGAAATCGATAACTTTAAGAGATTGATGACGTGTTGACGCGATGAGATCGCCGCGGAAAAACATCGTTCGCCCTCGTATGAGATCTACATGCGTCCATCTTGGAGGTAACAGCCTAGATAGACTTGTATGATCGTCACAACATTCACACAAACTAATTTGAAAGAATAACTATTTTACGATAAATTGTTAAACTTACATTATAGTGTGGTTCAAATTAATCGCTGTATTTATTGTAGCGACAAATTTACAAAAAATTGTGCTTCTACTGAATAGACGTTTTGCATTTTGTTTCTATTATTTTGAAATCATTTGACGTCATAAATATGCTTAATAACGACTCATAAAGTGCATAACCTTCATGCATCTCATGAGCCGATACTACCTAAAGTTGTCGTACAATTTACGTACATTTGTTTACCTGGGAGACGCTTTGAGAAATGTTGACATATTTTTCACGACGATTAATAAATCTCGAGGTGATAAATGTGTACACAGAGGAAACAATTTTTTCCGATCAATTCAACATGTTTTCCCTGCAATCACCTGCTATTCCACATGATTGCAAGGAAGTGATATTTAATCAATATATGCAAAAATGTAATTGATGTCGTTAAATAATTACTTCACGACTCTGTAAATACTTTTTAATAGATCCCACTAATTTTTTTCTGTGTGTAGCGTTCTTGATATAGCATCGTTTATAATTGATAGGAATTTAATCACATCAATCGCACTATAGCAATGCAACGTTTATTGAAAATGAGACAGAACTCGCATTCCCATACAGAACTCGAAACCCTTAACTTCGACCGCGATCGTATTGGCGACAATTTCACGGTTCGTTACCCGATCGCTGCTCATGCAAGGCCACCGCGAATGCATTGATAACTCCGCGAACTCCGTATCTCTCCGTATCTACTATATACGAGTACATATGTGTATCTGTCTCTCCCCCTCCCCTTCAACCTCCTACATCATGTCAGTAGTCGTACAAGGGGACAATATAGGAAGCGAGAGTAGCGGTTTATTTGACAGACACGCTTCCGCACGAGCGCGCGCGGTGGATTCTGAAATTTGCGATTCAAGGGGACGACTGATTATCCTGATTACGCGAACGCGCTCGTGCTTCCCCCGTGCGCGCGCGAGGACTTCTCTCGCGATCATCCTTTACGTATTCCACTCTCGCAGCTGCGTATTTCCCCTTGATCCAGTTTCCTCCCTCCACTCCTTCGTTCCTTATTTCTTACTCTTCGTTCCCCGTGGTTAACCACGCGGAATTGCGTACTGTGTGCCGCAAGGAGTTGAATTAAATGAATCGATCCTTATATACCTTTGCCAGTTTTATATGTAATACGAAGTTATGGGTAATATATCGAGTCCTTTTTGTTCCGCACTGATAAATCAATAAATGAATAAAGAAGGAAGAATATCCGGGAAAAAGTTCACTTGAATACGAACCTGATAAAAATATTTATTCGCGATGAATAAGGAATTTATTTAGGATAAAGTGGTGTGAGTTGGCGCGGGAAGTTGACCCTTCTCCGCCGTGGAAAATTATTTCAACGAGGGGCTAACTTCCAGCGCCAACTCACTCCATTTTATCCTACAAAGACAAAACAGAAGTAAAGTAAATAAATCATATAAACGTCCTACAGCGTACGTAAAAATCTGTTTAACTCAAATAAATCATTTGTCGATAGGAAAAAATTCCTATTCATGACAAATAAACTTTCTAATAGATTTGCACTTAAATAAACGATTTTCTGGATGAAGTATCCGAGCAATTCAGAGCTTTTTTCAACCCCATCAAAGCTCAATTCCCACACACACATTCCCTCATTCCCCACATTCTCTCAATTTCCGTTATTCGCCGATATTCAAAATTTTCGTCAATCAAAATCTCGATGGAGCGACGTTCGAGATGCTCTCAAACGGTGAGATGCTAGAGGGCAATTCGGCGGGGAGGAACGGAAGAAGTTCGCCGGGCTCGGAAGATTGTCTTTACCTCTCATTAGCCGCCGCCGCCGCCCTCTTCTCGAACGCCTCGAGCGATCGACGTTCCGTCATGACGGCGATTCGGGGATGGAGTATGATCTCGTCCCTACGAGGCGACGATAGAAAGTTCGGTGGAAACTGTTTGATCGGACAGGATATACCGTATAGTGGTAAGTCCCCTCTAATTACAAACTCGGTTTACTCGGTGAAGACGAGTCGGCGGGTAGAGAAGGGTGTAGAAATACGAGCAGTTTTCGAATCGACCTCCGCGCGGTTTGTGCTTCCAAGGATTTATGAACCTGGATCACAAAGTGTCGCCGGGGTTGACGAGGATACGAGGTCGCCGAATCGAAGCGGATCAAAGGTAACACCGGAGCTTTTAACGGGGGTGCCGATAATGTCACGGTCTTTACGCGGGAAAAATATGCATATATCATTTTGAATTTATAAGACTTTGAAAAAAAATACCATATGCAGTAATTTTCTATTATAATAAATTAATAACGGATATTATAGGTACTAAGAGAAAAATGTAATACATGGAAAAAAATTAATTGTACCTATATATTTACTAAAGTGGTAATTTTCGAAACGAGGCCAATTTATTGTTATGATATCTACAATTTTAATAAAAATTACAGCAACGCTTGCAAATTCTATAAGTTTTCTTATAAAATTTTTACTAAAATTGTAGTTATCGTAACAATAAATTAGCCTTGTTCCGAATTTTACCAGAAACATTGTAAATACTACGATTTATTTTCTTTCCATGTAGTATCAACTAAACGTTTATTTGTATATTACTAAATAACTATCTTAATGACTCAAGTTGGTATACTTTATGTAAGACAATGTTTTGATGGAGCAAATCAATATTAGGTACTTGAGCCAATAAAATATTTAATCAGTAATAGACGGATAAGCGTTCAATCGATTTTACGCTAAATATTTTTCTCGGTGTATAATTTTCACGGAAGAAGGAAAGAAAAAAGTTGCTTCGAAAAAGAAACTCTCCACGCCAAAAATTGGCCGAGTGCAGTGCGGGAAAACGGATGGGTCGAGACCCCCCATCCGACGTCGGACGTATGACGCTTATCGGCCCATTATCCCCCGGAGAAAATATCGCTCGAGTGATTCCGCGATGAATAGATGCGAAGGATCTCTTGTAGCAAGCGAGTACCTAAATGCGCCGAGTATACATGTATTTATCTCGGCTCCTCCTCTCTCGGCCACGAGAATTCTGAGAGCCCATGCATCACTGTCGAGATCTCGAGCCACGGTTCTCCGGCTACGAGAGTATTGTAGTTACCGGTTACCTTCAGGCAACTGTACCTATTCGCGGCCGTATAACGTGGATGCACATCGCCCGAGGCGAACTCGAATTTGAATTTCATCCGGTGAAAGTCCGGAGCAGACGCCGGCCAACCGGCTTGCGTTCGATGGATAAAAATTGCGTGTCACTTAATTGTTTGTATCTGGGATATCTTGAAAAAATTCAAGAAAATTTCGGTAAAACTCGACAAAATTCTCTGCTTTTGTTCCAGAGTTATTCCATTGTTAAAATTATACACGTAAATTATGAACTGCTTGCAAAAAATACGTCAATTCTTAAGATATTTGTCGGTCGTTTTTTTATTTCCTATACAGAAATTATTTGTCATACATTCTCAGTTTTAGAAAAAAAAAAACTAATTGTTTTTGCAAAATATTTTAGTAATACGCGAAAAACGTCTCCACGCGACCTCTTCAGAACGATCGTCGCGTTACGCGAACGGGCACGCGAGATAACGGGAGAACGTTCAACGGTCAATTACGCGTAAGTGCCGCGCGAAGATTATCCACGAAAGATTAAGGAATTCAACGATAAGAAACTGTGGCGGATACTCGCGGTGATATATTATCAGGAACGCTTCCTAGTGGCCCAAATTGATTCTCTGTTTGACCTTTCCCATGTATCCCACCCCCGTCAGAACTGACTGCTAAAATAGAAACAGATAGTCGCCAGTGGCGGCCACTGCGGTACTATGTGTACGTGTATGCGAAACTGATACGAAGTAGGTTACGAAAATGTCTAAAAATCTATTCGTTATTTCAACGTGCGCATGTAAAATCTCGAGTAGTCGACGCGTTTTATATTTTTTAAAGACGTTGATACCGTATCCTCCGATTATTATTCGATACAAAATTCAAAATTGATGCAATTTTGTCCAGCCAAAGACGTCATACGCGCGCCGCAGTCGATAGAGCGTTCTCACGGTGAAGAGTCACCCTCTCTCGCCCTCCCTTTTGTTCCTTCCTGCGCACTGCAGCGAGGCACGGTGACCACGACCGGAGAGGCGTGGTCGATTCGGTCAGCGTGAATAGAGCGTACGGCTAACTCTGCGATAACCGCGCGTTCCGTGGAATTTGAGCGCGCGAGTGGATAAAAGGAAATTTAACGATCGACCCGCCTACGTACAGTGCAGAAGAGAGTAGGAATTTTTTTTGAAACACTAAATGTTCTCAATATTTTCTAAACGGTTCCGAAATTTATAATATTTAATGCGGTTGTGGGTTACACGTATATTATAGCATTAAATATTGCACCTTTATCTCGTGTCTCTATTACGACATATTTTTATTTATCTTGAATCAGGTATTATTGAAAGATATGACTACAAGTATGGATCAATTGCGCGCATCACGATTCTTCGAGCTTCGTTATTTAAATCTTGGAAGAAAGAAATAGCGTCCGAATGTTCGCGAAAGAACTGTCGAATTCCTTGATTTCGCAAACGAAGCGTCGGAAAAATAGAGCAGTTACCCCGGCGCGAGCTTCCTGCTCGCTCGTTAAGGTGCCTTGTGCGAGCCGGCTGAGGGAAGACTCGCGTCGTCGCTTCATCCCCGAGATCGTTTCGCGGAGGGCCGAGCTCTCGCGCACTGCGACACGTGGAGCTCGCGGTAAGCGTCGTCGACGAAATGCCGAGCCATTCCGGAAACGAAGCGGTATCGCCCAGCGCGCGCTACGCATTGCGGGAGATCAGCTTATATTAAGGCGGAAGAGGGAATCGGCGCGCCTCGCACATGCAGCAGCGCCCTCTCGCGAAATTTCCACCGCGACATTCTTCGATGCGGTGACGGAAAATGAGCGCGGGAACGAGGACGAGAGGAGATGATCGATATCGGTATAGGGGATAATGATTAAGGATAATTGGTGAGGACGGAGGCGCGTCGCGGTGACGTCATTATGTCGGCGTCGTTATCGTCCTCGCGTAGCACTGCGGGGATGGAAGGAGATAACTTCTAATGGATAATGAAATACTAGGGGAGAGTCGGCGGGCTTGAGGGATAACGTAAATTGGCCTCCCGTTACAGTGCTCGCCGATAGGAACGGGGGGCCAACTATGGATATTTCGTCCCTTTCGCTCGAAACTCCTCCCACTACGTCGTCTCGTATCTTGCAGCGCACCGCTTCGGTAGCCGTAACACAAAGCCCGTGGGACATATTTAAAGGACTCGTGATAGCTGGATCCCGGAGGATTAAGTTGCTACCAAAGAGGGCGAGGGAGGGACTGATAACGATAGACGCCTTAATGTCTAGCGGTATACGAACTGGTGTGTAATATATCGCGTGATGTTTAATCATTTTTGAAATTTAAATATAGAAAACTTTTAGCCGTCAGACATTTTATCAGAGTAGATATCGATATATTCTCCGAATCACATTGTCAACCAACTATGGCGTGACAAATCGAAGCTGTAGTCTATTTTAAATTAATTAATTGCATGAATGATTCCGATCAATAATTATATTTCATTCGTTTCTATATCTTTCCAGTTTACAAGGGTCAATTATAATGACGAATTATGTGGGGATGATCGCGATGATGTCGATACAGATTGCTTCCGCAGCGAATCCCTCCGTTACGTTTCCCCAAATCTTGCACTCCTGATATACCGCAACTACGAGTCGTGTTATTAAGTACTCGCAAGAACAATCCATCTGCGAAATTGCTGCACGCAAGATGGGCGCGTATACAAATGATATCGTTACAATTCCGAGGGAAGCTCTCATTGCTAGACGCCGGAGGAGAACTCTGAAAATTCAATTTAGCCACCACTAATTACACCGGGGGGAGATAAATAGAGAGAGGGGGGGAGACCGAGAGAGAGAGAGAAAATTTAGTCTTCCTATAAAAAAATATTCCTTTTTTAAATTGAACGTATAACCTGTATACATATTCAATATCAGATGAAAAAGAAAGTATCCGAAAGAATAATTATTATTTGTAAAGTTATACGTGCGTTTCTCTTTATGACATTGTAACGTGATCGAGACACCAGAGAGACGCCAAGAAACGAGTGCAAGAAAAATAGACTTCCCCTCAGTCGAAATTTTAATACTAAGTTTAAACCTTCAAAATGTAATAATATTCATTTGAGTCTAAGCTTGGCAAAAGCGGACAGATCGACTACTTGTAGGTCTAAACTAATGTCAAATCCTTCATGTCCTTGAAGATTTTAACGTCAATTTAGACCGGTTTACAGGTTTTAACATCAATGACGATTTATCAGTAGCCAACTTGTCCGCTTTCACCAAGTTTAGGTTCAAACTAGTGGTATGATATACGTATTAGAATTTAGACTCGGGTTACAGCATGATGACGTAGCTGCATTTTTAAATAATTTTTTAGCTTAAATAAAAACGAAAGTGAAAGATGAAGAAATACAGGGAAAAATTATATAATTTTGTCCAAATTTTACGAATCTACAATAATAAAGAATGGGGAAACCTGATTAGTCCGAAGAAACAGTTATATCGACGCGAAACAATGCCACGTGTGTGGTAACAACCTCGGTGCGCGCGCGCAATACGCGCCTTCATATCGTCGAAAGAATTCGTAATGAGATTGCCATAGGAGGCTTGATTATTCACGGGAACGCGCGTGGATCGTACGAGCGGGTGAAACTTTTTTAGAAAAACTTTTCGAAGGATTCCCCACGGTGAACAAGGTCGTCTTAAAGTCGTCTGGGAGAAGGATGAACTTGCAACTGATCGTAAATATCGATTAGGTGATAGCGAGAGGGAGAGAATTATCATCACCACATCTGTAATATTTAGATTATTATAAATATACAGAAACGCTACATTCCACGTGTAATTTCATCAAACACGAAGTGGGAGCTGAAACTCGAGATTTATTG
Organism: Xiphydria camelus; assembly: GCA_963678675.1. Taxonomy (NCBI): domain Eukaryota; kingdom Metazoa; phylum Arthropoda; class Insecta; order Hymenoptera; family Xiphydriidae; genus Xiphydria; species Xiphydria camelus. The sequence continues at coordinate 8,791,599 of OY783201.1, forward strand.
AGCTTTCCACGAGCTTCTCCTTTCATCTTTCCTAGCTATTACTCTTTAGTACCCATTAAAAGACATCTACTTGTAAATTTACGAAAGGAAAGACAGTTAATAGTAGATATACTATCCCGCATATATGTATATAAAGTAGGTAGGTACCATAAAATTAATCATCCGAATCGTTCTAACTCCCCTTGCTTAAATATCATAAAATTTGCAAATTTTACATCATTCGTAATCTTTGCAAGAATTTGGAAGAGAAGCAGAACTTTTTTCGAAAACCATCGAATCAAAAAATCTGACTTCGTTTTTTATCATTGACCCAATGCCACGGAATGCACGAATCGTGGTAGGGATCGATTACATCAGTGAACGATCGCGATAACGCTTCATTGCGACAATCCATTTTTGGCAACGTAGATACATATCGGTACCGAGTACGTCGTCGAACCGTACGTCGTTCGAACTCCTGGCGGGGATCGAAGCACATTTGCAGTCGCGACAACGTTCGACCCGTTCGACCGACACTTTCACTTTCGGTTCGCGGTTCCTAATGGAACATAACCGTGAGTATAAGTAACGATCGTCGATTACAGATTGGCTCATTACCGGACGAGCCAGTTCGGGGCGCGTTTACATAACGCCGCGCATGGTTTCGTCGCAAATCACATTAGCGATAAGGACTGAATTCGACGGCGAGACGTCACGTCGCGAATTCGTCATTGGCTATTCACTTTCCATCGCTTTGTCGATGACGAGATTCCTCGTGGCATCGTACGAGATGCACACGAATATGTTTTGATTTAACTTATTCACTTTTACCATCAAGCATAATAAATGCGCTGTTAATTAATTCCATAACACAATGAAATATTTGTAGTAGCGTAATTGTACATTTCTATTCCATTATTTGCCTTACATTTTTGTCATACTTCACCATATTTTTTACTTAAATTTTTTCGAAAATCCACTTCCTCCGATATACGTAATATACGGGCTAAAATTATATGTAGAATAAGTAGGCAGACATTCGGTCACCATAAAAAATGAGAGATTTAATTAATTATAAATACTCGTGTCGTACGAGTTTCTGCAAATGTTTGACGGCAAAAAATCAAGAGTTATGGTTATCAATAATTATTCTATATAATTACAGAACCACCAGATGAACTACTGAATTTGTTAATGCAACAATATTCCATGTGCTCCATTAAACACGTTTCGTGTAGCGACACTGTAGCAACATTCTCTTCCATGCAGCTATACATAGTCGCAATCGGTTTAACGCATCGACGAATTCTCCGAGCACGACGTCGGCGTTCTTTCAACCTCGATTTGCATCCCGACGAACGCCGTTCCTCCTGCCACTTTACCGCGAGTGCCGCCAGACCGCAATCGGGAAACGAGGCCCTCGTGAAATTCGATCACGACATAGAAATGCAGTCGAGATCGACGCGCGATTTCACGACGGCATCGATATGTCGAGAGAGAAGAGGTCCGAGCGTTTTCGCGCACACACATATATAACGTATCTGTCGCGCGTGGAATACGAAGAGTTACATATACAACGGACCGCGTCGCTCGGTGCAGAAGGATACTTCTCGAAGGCAAACGGGGCCATTTTGTGGAGGGTCCAATCTCCGACAAACGATCGGAATCTATCCGTCGTAGTCCCATCGAATCGCGCGCCTGATGCGACGTAGTCCTGAATGGTTATGGGAACGAAGGAGGACGAACGGTGAGTGAGTTTCCGCCTGTCGCTTCCATTGAAAGCGATGGCCAGAAATGAATCCATTTTCGGTATGGTTGCGCGCTTGGTAATTTTCAATTATTTATTTTACAAGATTTCATCGCGAAGAAATTCACACTAATTTTCTCATTGCAGGTTCGACAAATTTGGAGAAAATTATTTACCCTGTATTTTTTCATTTCTCATTTTCCGCCTTATTTAAGCTGGATAATAAAATTTAAAATGCAACTACATTATTGTCTGATAAGACTATCTCCCACTCACTCGTTGCTCAGCATGAGTGCGTCTCTCTGGCTTTTCGATGACGTAACAATCTTTTAGAGAGAAACACACATAATACACATAACTTTGCGAATAATTATTTTTTAGGACCATTTCTTTTTCGTTTATTATTGAATATGTATACGGACTACAAGTAAATTTAAAAATATGAACAATTTTTTGTTAATACCGAATTATCGGAGTAGAAGAATTATAATTGTGTAATCTCAGGATTCGGATTGCAATAATCCAGATACATCGAGTTCCTTGAAATACCAAAAAGACAATAACTCTGAGCTTCCTGGTAAGAAAAGCAAAAAAAGGAAGGAGGGAAATATCGGCGAAAGAATAATCTTGCTCCACCAATAATCACAGCTTTGATCGGGAGTCGAAAAGTGTTTCAATTTCTCCAAATTCACCCATCGAATAAAATCGCAATTCAAGGATTCAATCGCGTCATTTGAATAGCCCCTCTGATTCGTCGGTTATTAAATCAGACGCGACCTCTTTTTTCGTCTCTTAAAAAAATGAGATTAAAATAATTAAATCGGACCGGTTTAATGATGTAGCGCGCGGAGAATCCATGAGTCCTCCCTCCCCCTAACCCTTCCATAACGAGAAACGAAGTTCACCGTTGAATAGCCGCACGTTTCTTCGGACATTAATTTTCATTAGTGATGCAGCGCTAATGAAAATGCAACACCACGTGCCCTAAGAATATTCAACTATTGTCATGCTCTATAATTCGGGGAAATGATAATTTTACATGAATGTGGATGTTGTTTGAGGGTTAGTGGACTTTTGCGATTTCCACGATTTTTCTTCTGCCGAATTTTTGTTAAATTACAACGAAAGGAGGATCGCTGATATGCACGTAATAGTTATGCTGCACCTGCTACAGAATTTACTTGATATACATAATATGTACATCTATACCTATATACCTACACGGCGCATATGTATATCGTAGAGATCGGTGGTTATGTAGCGGAAAAAAAATCAATTTAAAACATCCTTCTCTTTCCCATTACGAGAAGCCACGTACACCCCTGAGCAATATTATCCGATCGGGGAAATTCACGGCGCAGGATTAACCGCAATTTCGACCACACCTACCATGCGGGCCGATATTATGTAGAAATTTGTGTCCATATATGCAAAAATTATCAAGGGTGACTCGTAATTACCGTGTGACGATCTTTCTCTGATTACGTATCTACTATAACCGCGTATATGTCGTTATTTTATGAAAATAATCCCGAGTCGAAATTATAATACTAGAAACATTTTATTGGACCAAATAAATATTCGTTAACTATTACAATATTTATTTGACCCAATTAAATCCACTGAGGCAGCCGTTTGAATGAAAAAAACATTTTAATAATTAACACATATTTTCTTATCTTAACGAAATATTTATTTCGCCGTATTTGAAATTATATTTATTAACTATTAATAAAATGTTCTCTCGGTGTTCAAAGACGCGAAGTATTTTACATTAGTTCAGACCTACAAGTGGCTGATTTGTCCGCCTTCGCCAAGCTTAGGCTCAAACTAGTATTTGTAAACTTTTAAGGCTCAAATCCAGTATTAAAATTTCGACTCAGGATATTTCGCGTACTACTGACATACTTACGATTAAAATAGAATATAATAACTGATGCAATTGCCCTATACACATGTATAAATGAACAAAGTTTCGAGCTCAGAGAACTCTCCCTTGAGAAGCAAATAAAATCGATTAACCGAGTAAATAGAAATACCCCACTAACCCAGCCGAGAGATCGGTACAACTTACAAACTCACATCCGAGAGACGGGCAGCTTCAAAGAGGATCCCATTACCCTCCAACCTTTCAGACTATAATACAAACCCTTCTTGCTCCGAGCAGATGTCCCAAGGAAACGGTAACCGCGAAGGAGAAGACGGCCAATATTTACCTACCCCCTACGCTTTCGGCGCGGTGACTCCGACTATTTCTCGAGACGAATCGGAAGATCGTCGCGAACAACGCCTCTCCGCAATCAAATTACAGCGGGGAATAAATTTCAACGGGTTTGTGCTTCGCGTTATTCACGGAGAATAGAGGTCGACGTCGCGCCGTCAGCCCGCCGCGATCGACACTTATGAATATGCATGCAAGATCGCGCATCTTAGTCCCCGCAATGATCGACCGCAGCTCGAGGCCGCAATAAGGTCGAGAGGTTTTCGGTCACGATGGAAAGTTGGTTCATACTTTTCTCGTACCGACACTGAGAAAAAAATCTAATTGTTCCAACTAAATTGTTTAATTTGAAGGTTAAATTTCGTTAAGCTAACCATTGTGTTTTTAGTTAGCCTGTATATAGTTGAAAAAACTGAATCTTTAATTTCAATTTCATTTAATAAAATTCGTTTATTCTGTAGATGGAAATTAGTTTAGCTTCACACTGCTTTGTTAAATCAATCTGTTGGTATGTTCCAAAAAAAAGGATGTCAGGCGAACGATGGAAGTATTGTGTTAACTATGATGAAAAAAAGTCGTTTAATTTAACTAAATTTCGGAATTACAGGCGTCCAATTAATATATAGTTACTTGAACAAATATTTAGTTGAAGCAGCTAAGTGTCTAGTTATCTCAACTAAATGTTAGTTACTCAAAATATATAGACGGAGAGAGAGAGGATCCATATTTCACCAAACGATTTAGTTATGATCTCCAGGATTTTGGTTAAATTAACCGGGTTATTTTTCTCAATACACCCACGACTCCAAATTCAAACTTCCACGATCGGATAGAAAATATCTCGCTCATCTCGAAGGACGTTCGTACGAAAGTACACACAACGAACTTCTGAGGAGGCGAGGCATACATCTATATATACATTCAAAGTCGGCAAAAATTTGGTGAGGCGAGGCGCTCCTAATTAGCCCGGCGGCAAACTGCTGACGTCACCACCGTCTCGAGGAGAACAGTGTACAGCGAAGCTATTTAGGCGTCTACATATACGCAGGCTCGTCGAAGAAGAGGAAGACGCGTCGGGGGCGAAACACACCCTTACGTTCCGGCAAACAATGCGGTACATTAATGGACTCGGGGGCGTAAAATGGAACGTTTAAACGAAGATTTCGGGACGAACGAAAGTCGAGACGCGGTATGACTGTGCCACGTGGGGAAATAAGTGGATTGTCATTTCGTTCTTCGCACCGCGGTAATGTACGCCGAGGGGCTGTAAATGGTGGTTGCGCGCGATGCGAAAGGTCGATGGTTGAGTAATGGTACCCCGACGTACTTCGCTACACCTATATGTACATGTTAACTTTTGGATTGGATGTACCCGTGAGCTAGTCCAATTTGCATAAATGCGCGATAGCTACTGAGATTTGAAAGTAAAATTCCCTGGCTTTTTCACGGATTTCCCGCTTCACGGTAACACATTTTCCCGAACCTCGTATACGCATGCAGATCTGACGGAACGATCATTCTCGGGCGATTTTATGGGGGATGAAAAATTGACCGATACGTAAAATCATTGGTATCGTATATTGTTAAAAATTTCTGTTTTGAATTCACAAATTGTGTTAGAGGCTTTTAACAAACACAAGAGTATGGTAGAACTACTAACAACTTGATGTGAAAACACAAATTCCATAAGGAATGTATAGAAAAATCATGATGAATAGTGTAGTATCACAATAAGATATCATAAAATCAAAATATGTATCGTAAATTCCCAATTGTTTTTAAATTTCACAATTAGTTTTTTAAATTTAATTCGTCAATGTGTTGGAAGCTTTTAAAAATTTTTAACAGTGTACGATTTTCGAAATCAGGGCGAAAAAAATAGGTAAAATTATTAAGGAAAGACAAACGATTCGAACTATTAACGATAAATATGTCAACGAAACGTTAACAATGACTATCTACGGCTAAATATAGTTTTCGAGAAACTATAATTACATAACGAGCTACTCGTTACAAACGGGAACGGTTAATTTCCCAACAGCATCGTATCCGCTACTTCGGTCTGACCCAACTGTGTAATACTCTCCGCGCGTAACTTCTCGAGGGTGATGGTTAAGGAACTTCCTTCCTGTGTTTATCTTCTACGGTTACGTGGAGATCCGTATAACTTGGCGAGGAATACACGTGGAAGATAATTACTAGATATATATGTAGATAATTATTCCATGCGACATTGAATAAAATAAAAGATTTCATTCTAACTCCGTTTATTTATTTAAGCGGAAGTAGACATATTATCGATCCTCGCTACAATGATCCAGTTCTTTCTAAGTATTCGAACACTCGTATTTCCACGATTCAATTCGATTATCGTCGTATTTCGACGTCTCAGTGGATGCAAATATTATCGCACATGGTTTCCCTACACTGTATAAGAAATGTGTGTTAAACTGAATATAAGCATATACTTATGTACGAATCTTTTTTACGTGATACGTGATTATGATAATATTGATATACTCCGTTATGAACTTTACATTAATTTAATATAACTATGTATAAAATTCAATAAATTTTAACCCAAATTTTACACAAGGGAGAGTATATTAATTTTCTTATTACATTTATGAGAGATAATAGCTTTATATACGATTACATACCGGGTGTTCAGAAATTGGTAGCCAAAAATTTTTCCTTGGTAAAAAATTATAATACAATACATATAATTTACCATTGGAAAATGTATGTTTAAGTGCACCATATTCGAGATAAAATGTGTAAATTTACACAAAACAGAGAGTACCCTTGGCCGGTCATGCGTCCATTACTTGTTAACATAACATTACGCGCAGCATCCCAACCTTTACTGGATGATGGATATGCATACCAATGGCTTGCACTCTGAATGGTGCACATTGTGCAACGTTTTATCTCGAATACGGTGCACTCAACTGAAACATTTTTCAAGGATAAATTATCCTTACTTTTTTCCTCAAGGATACCGCCCATAAATTTTTCGCTTTCAACTTTTGGACACATTCTGTATATTCAAAACATACAAATTTATTTTACACTGTACACAATTTGATTGATTTGAAGGAACGCGGGTCCCAGAAATGGTACGTCCGTCTGTTTGACGGTTCAAATTATATACAACGCGCTTCCTAGCCGCTTCCGGCTTCCGCGAAGCCACCGGGAAGAGCTCGTAAACGGAATAGTTTACGTCAGCAAAATCCGCACCGAGACGCGACCGGCAAACTACGCGACCGTGACGGAGGCCACGATGGCTGACGGAGGGTTTGTGTACAGTCTTGCCCGACTCAAGGGGAGCGAGAGAGGGATGATAAACCCGGAGGATTGGCAGGGCTCGACGGGTGGATACCGAACGGTATTAATCTTGCTTACGCGCGCTGCATTTGCGGTCGAAATATCCTTTGGACGACGGGGCATAATATGGGAATAATGTCGACGCGGATACCGAGCAACCCTCCATATGTGTACCGAATAGCCTCGCGTATGTGGGTGGGACTCTCGCGCGTCCCTCATTCGCGAGATGGATACGAGTAGGTATAGACGTATACGTGTGAAGTGCATAGGATGCACCATCTAACTTGGAAAATAATGCACTTGGATGCATCACAATAATTGTCGGCAATATCTGTAGGGCGAAGTGTGGAACGGAACGAGAGTCGAAGGCCCCCGGCGAGCGTTGACTGGCACGAGAATCGAGGGCCAACTCGACATTCCCTTTCATCGTATCTTCCCCAACACGTGTGCTTCCAATAGCGAGAGTTAAGCTTGACATCTTTTATTGTGCAACCATGCGTTACAGCGGACTCCAGGAATGCGAGTGCGAGTATAAAAAAAATCCATATAGCGCGCGGCAATAAAAGGCAGAAGAATCCTGCCAAAAGTGTCTCTACGAACGGCCACGTGCGGCGGAAAGGCAAATAAATGTCGAATTCTGAATAAATACATATCTATATAAGTATGTAACGTTCGATTCGTCTAAAAGCGGGGGCGTGCCTTCCGTTGAAGAAACTCTGGGAGGGAAAGGAGAAAGCGAGACGCTCCGAGAGTAATTCACTTAGAGCTTTTGATACAAGCTCGAAAAGATTCGTATACGTGTATGAACGAACTCCTCGAGGAATTTTTCTGCAACCAATCACGCTCTACTGTACAACGGCGTTGACCTCTAGCTTCTATTAGCTTTCCGCTCGCGACTTGGCTCGCATGAATCTCAAAATAAATAGAAATACAAATTTTAAGTAGGACGGGATTCCCGTGCAAATGTTCAACTCCAATTTAACCCCTTTAAGAGATAAATTTCTAAAAATCCTAAAACACGCCTCTCTTAATTTTTAACTGAAAGGCCAAATACTAAAATTTCCATGAATTTAATTTCCAAAACGATGGATTTTTATACAAACTCGCGCATCTTTATTTTACCACCTTAGGGGAAGAATTTCGTAAAATCCTTTCTTAGTGGGTGCTTACGTCACGAAAAAAATACTGTCCAAAAATTGCATGTAATTAGCTTCTGCGGTTTCGGCTTAGTGTTGATGAATCAGTCAGTCAGCCAGCACTTCGTTCATATGTGTAAATTGAGAAAAAAATAAACTCGATGGAATTAAATATGTTTTTAAATAGTCCTCTAAAGCACATTTATTCAATTCGCACGAATACCGATTCTATCCAAATAATATTCAATTAAATCAACAATATTTATATACAATACGTCCCATCGATATTCACTCTAATATAGAATAAATATGCTCTTATAGGACTATTCAAAAATATTTCGATCAAGCAGATTTTCTTCTCAGTGTGTAGCTAAGAGTGCAGAGTCTATTACTCAGTATCTTTGCAGGCGCTTCATCCTGGGCATTCCCCTTTTTTTCCCTTCCTCCCACCATAAATATATTACAATTTTTTTCACTCTCTCCACTTCTCCTAACATATTTATACCTCCCTCGCGGCGGTCGTACGAGCTCGATATTTTACATGATAAACGACCCCCTCTATCTATTATTTCACAGAGAAACAGTGCAGGCCCACTCTCGGGCGTACACACGCGTAGCCACGGCGCGTATCGCTCGACAACACGAAAAACACACAATTCCGCGCCAATGGAATTTATGCCCCCCGGGTTGAATCAAATACGTTCCGCGCCTCCCGCATTCTCTGTGGACGCGTGGGAGAGCGGAGTCGGCTGTTGAAAATTTAGTCGCGTAACCATCGCTCGTCATTTTCATCACAGCTGCCGCCGGTATCCCGCAGGACTACGTCGAACGGGAAAGAAATAGTTCGGGGGAGGGTTTATCGCCGGCTGCTGCGCGAGACATAAAAATTTTCGAATCCGGAAAATCTCGGGTCGAAGAGGAACGTTCGTTACCCACGCGTTTTCATTTTTATTAATCCTTAAATTGTTTAACGTCGATGTGACGCACCACCATCAAAACTTTGCTTCCGCTTCAATTTCTTTTTATATTCCCGGGAGTAATATTCACCGTTAATCCCCGGTGGAGTCGTACTTTGCAATTTTGCGTATGAAAAAATTGCGTAAAATTAAAAGCTCGACGAACTTCGTTTCGTACTTCCTGTAAATATACGGACGATTATTATTATTAATTATTCGTAGTTAAAAATGCACCACTCGTTATCGAAAACTATTTGCACTGAAGAAAAATCATACGTATATTATTTTTCCTCACTCATACCCATTTCGAGGCCTTTTCCAGCCCATTTTTAGACCGTAAGATGGCGTTTCTCCTGCGTGACACCGACCGGGAGTCCGCAGGCTGTCAAAAGATTGTTTAGTCCGAAGTGGGCCCTTTTTCCAAACTAATACACGCAACGTGAAATGAGCCGTGTATACTTCTGTTTGTTTTGTTTTGAGAAATGGGCATTCGTGAGGAAAAATAGTATGTCATTCGGCTAAAATCCTCGGATTTCTAAGACTGTGTTTAGGTTGTAGCACGAGGCATGGTGAGGGGATGAGGCTCGCCTTCAGCCTTCGAAATAATTAAACACAGTCTGAAAAAACCTCGGATGTCCGCCTTATGACATAAGATACTATTGAAATGATTTGGATCGTGAATAAAAAAAAGTTACGTAAAATACAAAATTTTAAGATCTTCATTTAATACTTCCTATGTATAAAAAAATGGCGTAAAATTAAAAATATAATAAACTTTATTCACACTACTTCATAAAAGATTATTAATTATGCGTGTCTTAAAAATGCTCTCCTCATTTCCCCAAACTACTTCGATCGAAAAAATCATACACGTATATTATTTGGAAACAATTTAGAGCCGATCGTAGGTACAAAAAAATGATAGCAGTCATTCCTTGTCCCAACTTTAAACAGATACGGATAACCGCATAGCCGTAACGCACCTACGTGTGTAACAATGCTGCGGCGGTAGCAATGGAAACAACATTTTCACGTCGACGTCGGCCTCCGGGTACCGAGGGAAATTAAACGAGAAACGCGCGCGCGACACCTGAGACGACGCTCTTTCCTCTCTTTGCGGCGTCCGCCGCCGCGACGCGCGACAAACGCGCACAGCATCCGCCGCGAGATAAACGCCCACGCGCCTCGGTCCGATAACTCCTGCGGGTCGTTAATCCGTATTCTGCGTATAATTCAGGAAAATGAAGTAACTGCGAGAGAGGGCGAGAGAGAAAGAGGGGCGGAAGAGGAAAAAAAGAGTGAGATCCGCGAACAGAAGGACGGAAGAGGGTGAAAAATGTTTCCTGACGTCGGCAAACACACCTGAACGAGGCATTCCTAAGTGTTTCGACGCGCAAGCCGCCCACACGCCCGCGCCGCGGCGTGGAATAATATTTGTGCATGTGAGCAAAGAATCGAGGAGAGCGTAAACGAGCCGATTTCCACGTAACGGTCGATCGGGCTCGAGGGGATGCAGCTTTGGAATGGGTGCAAAATATTTTGAAACCTATGGAAATTCTGGCGGATCGAATTTATTTTCACATATCCGTCGGCACGGAAAACACTACGGAATTGTGTGCGAAATGAAAAAAAAACCTGCGAGCTTTTCTCGCTATGGGTTGTAGTCGGTTTTACGCTCGATTGAATCCTCCATGCATACGTTCAGCGAGAACGATGTGAGAATGTATGACAAATAATATTAACAGATAAATATACGGAGAATGGCGAATCACTGTTAGTAAAATTTGGATACATACGCAATGTAATTGTGAGGTTCTCCGCGGAAAATAAACTGTGTTAAAAAAATTAAAGGCATTAAGACACTGGTGCTACATAACGTAATTATATAGGAGAGAAAAAAACATGAAAAATAAAATACAGTATTTGATTCTAATACTGGGCAATTGAATTAAATTTTCAGTAAAAATATTTATGAATAAAGCAAGGCTTATCCGATTTTTTATTCTTAGATACTCTATTATAAGTCAGGTCGTCCACTTGATGCAAGAGGCTGGAGTTGGTGATTACCGATAAAATGCACAACTCTTTTCTTTTTACCAGATCCAATCAGTATACGTACGTTCGGTGTCATAAAATGGAAGAAAAATTCCTGAAAACTTTATTATAGTTTTTGCATTATCGGTAACTACCAGCTCTCGCCATCTCTGCCGAGAGTATAATCCTATTACTTCAAAATATTCTTCCATGGAACTATATCGTATACATATAGTAGCTCATCGGTATATAGCCAAGCGAAAATACCGGCGTTGTGAAAATTGCAATTTCATCGTCAACAGAATTCAAAGGGCACCTAATTCGACGATGCTGACCCAGTATTAGAATTCAAACTCGCTCCAAACTCTGTGAGCCGTGCAATTTATCTCGATCGTTTGATGGAAATTTGAAAATAGTCTGTGTGCAAAAACTCTAAAAAAATGTCCAACCAATACGAAACTAGCCGCACTTATTTACAGATATATATAGACGCGATAAAATTTCCCTACTTCCCCCCCAAAAAAAACAGAATCGAAATATTTCACCCGAGGAACCATTTGTTTAGCTTCCCCTTTGGCAGATTAATTATTTTTGTTAAGATTATATTTATATAAAGCATAAAATTACGGTTTAATGAGGGCCCGATTTTTGTTGGTGTAATTTATCTCGATCGTTTGACAGAATTTTGAAAACAATCCGCGGACGAAAACTGCAAACAAATTTCCAACCAATACGAAACTTGCCGTAAGGATTTACAGAAAGAAATGTTAAATTTCCAACTCCTAAGCAACAGAATCGAAATACTTCAACCGAAAATCGATCGTCCGTCGTTAAAATCAATGATCGGTACGACGAACACGAAGCCGAGCAATCGTCCGAAACGCGCGCTTGACTGAAATCGAGCAATTGCCGTAAAAGCACCTCGGAATGCGCTCTCGTCCTAACTGCGTTGCAACGGCTTCATTGACTCGGACAAGAAAGAGCCAATACGAGAGAAACAAGAGAATTCTTCGCGGAGACGCGAATCGCGATGCGATGAGGAAGTGCATACCAACGCCGGCGAAAGCAATCGCTAGCGACCGACGATCCCGAAGACGTAGATACCTATACAACTCTCGTTGAAATGCAACCAGCGCTTGCTTTTTCGTTCCCACAACGCGGTACACCGGGAAACTGATGGCAGCAGTTCCCGGTTTTGCCAGGGTGAGGCTGGGTCGCGGCGCTATCGATCTCCGCCCACCTGGAGACCTCTACCTCTAGTCGTAGTGGATGGTTTGCAGGAATAGCGCGAGGGGGAGGGTGGAAGAGGGCGCGAGAGAATGAGGGAGTTCGGAGAGACGGGGAAGAGAGGGTGGAAAGAGGAGGAGGAAGGCAGAGAGATAGAGAGATAAAGCGCGCACATAAGAAGCGGTGAGAATATTCGCTACGCGAAACGAGCGAATGTTAGGCAGATGAGAAACACTGTGCGCTTTATGTCTCAGTTGCAATGATATTTGTATCACCGGTGCTTGGAGTCGTGACAAAAAATGTTACATGATAGTATCTATTATAACGATGGCACACGGAGAAAAAAGATTGATAAAAATTATGGGAATGTTTACAGTTATTATCTGTGAATTTTTACAGTTATCTCAAACTGAGAAAAATAATTAGGTTAAAATGACGAAATGCATCTAGGTAAATATGCTTAGTTATTCTAACAAAAATACTGGTCAATTGAACCAAATATTTAGTTATTTTAACCAAATGTTCAGTCGTTTCATTAACAGGGATCTTCTAGGTAAAACATTGAAATTTTTAATAGACCACAGCGTACTTTTTACAGTTCGTAATTATATAAACATCAGTTTATACGATAAACTTTACCAATCTTCCGCTAATATGCGTCGGGTATTAACGGGTTTACATACGGAGAAAGTTCAATAGTAACGATTACCAGCCAGAATAGTAAATAGGTGACAGCTTCGATGATATCGTGTTGAATAATTTGCATAATAGTAATCACTATTCGAATGATAATCATTACTATGATGCAGATTATTCAATACGATATTGTCGAAGCTGTCATCTGTTTACTATTCTGGCTGGTAATCATTACTATTCAATTTTCTCCGTGTACTGTTACCAACTGTAAAAAGTATGCTGTGTCCATTAAAAAATTCATTGTTTCACCTCGGGTAGACTGTTACTAGGATTCACTGTAAAAGTTACTAATCCCTTTTCTCTCCGTGTAATTTCTTTGCCCATAAACTTGTAATCGGTATTGTCGTACTAAGCTTTTATTTAGATCGAAATTAAAAATGAAATCTGGAGATTTGAGGAGGCTGCAAAGAAATTCGAGTAAAATTTAAATACGTTAATTATATAAACGAAAAAGCTAGATTTAAATTATCGATTTAGTTCTGCCTTAATTTTCAAAATTTAATAAAAGTCTCGCGAGCGACGATTAACCGACTCGAGCGTGGAAATTAAGAATGCTCGACATTAATAAACGCACTTCATAATTACAAAGTCGGAGCTGCCGGATTAATTTAGCATGTTTGATTTACGTGAAAGAGAACTTTTCTAAATGAACAGTCTAAATTAGATTGCCAGTTGAAATTGAATAAAATACGTAGAGCTCTGTAAGCGTCTTTTGAGAAGACGCGAAAAAGAGCACGCGAAATTGCAGCAAGGCACGTATCCGACAAGTAATTCCCAGGCACTTCTTCGAGTTATTCACATCTCGGATTTATTCCCCGTGCGAAAAAGGCGCTGCAATTGGCAGGTTAATTGCAGGGAAGGGGGCAATACGCGGTGCATAGTGATAGGCGACATCACTCTGACAACGACGCATTTGCAGTGGCACCGCACGATCGAGCGAAAAACTTTTTAATTAAATCGCGGAACAATAGCGTAAAGTCGAGTGCACGCGAGCGAGCATCTGCGTCTGGAAAGTGAACGACGTCCCGTGCAATCGAAGCGAAAGTCCAGGGCAGCTGAACTTCGGCGAAAGAGGGAGCAGCCGGAAGTGTCCCGGTTGAGGGGGTAGCGCGGTCGTAAAAATGCGAGGAGCAGGACCGAGAGGGACAGGAGAACTGTAAAAGATTCATTTAAAAGTAGTAAAAAGGTTTATCCACCTTCATCTCCCGAAATGAAACAAGGAACGAGGGTCGATCCGGAGCAGATCGTGCGAAAATTCGTCGCTGCCATTCATATTTTCCCGCGTTGGCAAGATCGACTTTACCGCTTCGGCTCATCGGTGGAAAGTTAATCGGTACGATACAAGCAGTCGCAAAATTTGTTCGACGTAACGGGGGGAAGAGTTATCCGTCAGACTTACAAAAGTGGTTCTTGGGAAAACGTACATCCGTCAGAGAAAAGATCCGATGATTAGTCGAGGTCGGTTGGTTCGAAGGGGCGGTCGTAAAGGTTTTAGTTTCTTCCACCGAGTAATAACTGCGATGAAAGGAAGTAATGGCCATATATGGCCGAGTCATTTTGCGCTTTTACGACGTAGAGTCGAAGCTTCCGATGAAGTGTCAGAATAGACCAATGGGGTGGGATGAAGTATCAATAAATTTCGGGTCGTTACTTCTTTGAAAGCTCCGCTATGCGATGCTTTATTTGGTACCGAGATGAGTTCTGTATTGCGGTACATATGTCATGACGATGCTCCACTTTGTTACATACGATGAATATGCACGGAAAAACATGATTTTGCGGTCGTAGCAAAACTAAGTTTTGCTGGAAACTTTTGCTGTCATGACAAAACTATTATCCGTGGCGGCGAAATATATGTTCAATGATAGCAAATATAACTATTATACAATCACAGTAAAATATGTTTCGGTAAAAATATTTACTAAACTAGAAATGTTTTTACTCTATTATTGGACATATTTTTTGCTGTGACAGGTAATATATCAGAAATTCTCAGAAAAACTTAGTGTTGTTAAAACTGGAAAATCTTTTTTTTCCGTGTGTAGAGAGATGTCATGGGCAAAGAATAAAATAGGGTAAAAGGTGAGTAGTTCATAATCTTATAAAGTTCTTATAACGCTGCTTATAATTGACTGCTTTATGCGAACAGAGTCGTCGATTTTTACGAGGTATCAACAGGTTTTCTCGGAGTCTATCGTGTGACATAAATCTAGTTATTTCGCGAAAGTTTTTTGCAAGTTAAAAAAGTCCGTTCTATAAAGAAGTTTTTCGATATATCTTTAGATTTCCATCCTGCGGGAAGAGTTGCGTGGTCTTTACGAGGCATCGACAGCTGTAGCTTTAGATCGATACATACGGCGTGAATCTAGGAATCCGAAGAGGATTTTGAGAACGCTGAAACGTTCTTTTTTCAGGATATATCCTCGCGACTACATCTCTTTAGAAGATCTGCATTATAGGAGCAGAGTCGTTGGCTTTTACGACGAGAATCGACGACTCTGATCTTATTGGTGACTACTGGTAGGGGCTCCAGCGTGAAGGGGTTTCTAGGGGTATAACTTCTGGAGGGGCGCTGACGTTTTTACGATTCACTCCGTACACCGTTCGACCTTGTTCGTTTTTATATTGCACTGGTTGTTCTCGAGCCCTCTATATGAAAAGCAGCGCCTGCTTGTTTGGGCGTTAAAAAAGTAACAACAAAAATCGAATTGCGACGAAGGCAACGATTCGACTCGAATAATTTCTTTTGTTATGATCGTGTCGTTTCGCTTTATAGCCACATGTATAATGTTAAAAGGCGTCTTTCAATTCTGGAGATTTTGGAAATAGCTCATGGAATTTTTTCAGGCGACAGAATTAGTCCGGATACACCGATTTAGCAGTTGAAAATCGCTCAATCAATATTCGATCTTCATTGATTGATATTTAATGTCATCCAATAAAAATCGAGTTCTCATTGAGCAATCACATCTGCTGGACTAGTGTGCCTCGAATGAAATTTAATATTTTCTGAGTCAAAAAATCAAAAATGCACCATATCTTTCACGTGTTCTGAAATAATTCTACGCGGATAACAGCTTGGTAACTTGAAAACATTTTCTTCGATTCAGCGAAATAATTTAAAGCTTGCTAGGTTGACCGAAAATTTACTCTAAGTACACAAATAATTCTGATACAGCTCAAAATATTGTCGCCTATCAAATTGTGTTATCCATCACGGACGGTAATGGGCTAATGAGCATCGCCTACGATTTTCTTAATCTAATAATACATTTTTAGATAATTGTCTGATTAAACACTTCGTTGAATTAGACATGTCCTTCAATCGACTGTTTTCAATTCGTACCAAGCTCCACCAAACATTTATTTCATTGTCGATGACTGCAGCATTTTGTCGAGTCAAATAATTCTTTCTTGAATCAACTCGATCTCTTTTTATCAGCATAACGGGGGCAGGAGAATGCCAAATGAATAAGTATGTCACGATACAAAAGAACCTCAAATCCAAATCCTCAGGTCTGACAGAATGATTAGAAATAAAGAAATCCCGTCCTGTCAACCCTTCATTCTTTACCCCACACGTCAGCTTCCCTCCATCCAAATTTCTACAGACACACACACGCGCGCGCGCGCAAGTGTTCCCTGCACTTTCTCGGCGAGAGAGAGAGAGAGAGAGAGAGACGTCCTAATTTGTCTGTCCGCGGGAGAGTCGAGCGAGGGATGAGCGCTTCGAGTTTTTTCCCTTTCTTAAATCCCTCGCGTAGAAACGACGACGCACGCGCGCACGTACACAACCGCTCCGCCATCCACTCGACGACGTCCTATTTATTATTACCGCACGACGGTCACCGGTTCGCATTTTCGCTTCGCGTGCCACTTCCGGCCACGATACAATCGCTACGACGTATCTTCCGCGCGATCCATCATGCTGGCCGTACACAAAAGAGCAACGAGAAGCGAGGAAATCGTATTCCCTCCAGGAAGTAAGAGTGATCGGGAAGAGGAAACGAGAGCGAAGTTGAGCCGAATGATGATACCTAGTACTGGAGAGTGAGAGGGGGGGAAAGAGAGTGATTGGTAGTGCTCGATAACGTCGTCGTGGAAGCTGATACCTATTGTCGTGCTTTGAGGAATGACATCCGCAATGCGAATTGGAGGACGTAAATAATATGAAAACAACCCTTATCGAACGTGCTGCTTCTTCGGGAGATACACAAATTATTACAATTGCCCGGGCGGAAAAGTTCTATATATTATATTATTTTATATATGATCCATATGTGGATTTGGTCATATACGGATCATATGTGATTCCTATATCAACCATATACGGACTATATATGGTTGATACAAATATTTAAAAATCCAAACATAGTCCTCATATTGTTATAATAATATAAGAATAATATATTATATAATTTATATATGACCAAAGTTACATATGGACCGTATACAAAATATATACAGTTTTTCCGCTTGGTTGACTAATAATATCAATTTTTGCAAACTGCTTAAAACGTATGAATCTTGATATAATTATCTTGAAATTTGCAAAATATCCAACTGTTAAATGAAAGACCTAAAATTTGGGTAAGTAGGTATATAATTTGTACATTTCACGTCGACATCTATCCATGATAAAATAGTTGACGAATAATGATTAATGACAGCGATAATATCTGGAACGCGTATCGTGTGACTAAAAAGTTTGAGCAGTTATTCACGAAATGCAATGGCAACCATAACACTAACTTTCTAAATCCTTTTATCCCAGTTGAAAATATTGGCCAACTGATGCTCCGACTTTTTGGGGAGTTTCGCCCCGATTGAAATTGATGGCGCCCCGGGTCAAAGTTTCCGAACGTTTTGCTCGATTCGAAATGGTAGCCTACATATGGGCAACTTTTTGAACGGCTTTACCCTACTTATCTTCTATTGTGCAGATTCGTTTGGAGCCGAAATTCGCTTTCATAAAAAATCTACAGTTTTGTTCATGTGCAAAAACCATTACTTAAAACAAAATCGTACAAGAAAAAAAGAGAAAAATAGAATCGGATCGAGTTTTGAATCTCCTATGGGTATATTATTCAATTTCGCGACTTTTTAAACCATTTTCATTTCCGCCCGCCGCACGCTTTGATACAGGGACCTAATTAACGAGATATCATAATCAGCGCGTGCCGGCTGTGCGATTCGTTTACTAAATCGCGTTTGGCATCGAACCACAGCGGAGTTTAATTAGACGAACTATTTCGTCGCAAAACTTTTCAACGAACATGTATAATTTTGAGAGGAAATGGATTCGTAGAGTAATATTCCTCGCAGCGTTCGTTCCTCACTCCCCCGAGGATTCTCCAGATTCTACTACTATTATTATTATTACTACCAAAGCGGAAAAGAGCTCCGCACATTCTTTGGCAATCAAGCACGCGGTCGTATAAAGCCTCGAACGAGTCGTAAGCTTTTTAAGATCGATCGCAAGGGGCGAAGAAATTCGACGGTCTCGCGCCTCGTTAAACACTTTGCTCCCTCGTGCCTATTGAAAAAAAAAAAACGAGACAACAACGGGAGCGAACGACGAAGTCGTTTTCGATGAACCGAAACTTTTCCATTCCGCGCAGCCAAGGTTATAGCTCGGGATGAGAAAAAGTCGGGGGGAGGGAGGGCGAATCAACGTCGAAGTCTCGAAGTTAAATGACGCGAGATATGCGAGACTTCGATCTGCAGCGAGGGCGAAGCGCTTCGCTTTCCTATCCCTCTCACGCGTATTGTTTCGATCGTCGGCCGGTATACAGCATCCCTCGTGAGGCGGAGATGTTATCTCGATAAGATCGGCAACCTCGTTCTCGCGTGAGCCGGATTTTCATCACGTTCCATCAGGACTCGGGTCGTCCCGAGGGGACTGGAATGTTCGTTCGTACGAGTATTGCTATGGGGTCGCTTTCCGGCAGCACGGAATTGCCGAGGTGCATTAAAAGTGTCGTGCGTCGAAGATGAGCGAGAAATGATGTAGGTACGTTATTTAAGTTTAGTAGAGGACGAATTGAGAGATAATATTGTCGAAGAGGTGGCGAAAGTGGAACGGTACTGTAATATCGTTCGGCGTAGACTGTTCGTCAATAGCTTTACAGCCTACCAGATTGTATCTTAGGGTGCAAAAGCTGAATGCATGCAGCCGAAATTCACTGACAACCGTAGCTTTTGATTATATTATGCATGTACATATGTATATTATATTATGCCAAGAGGGCTGAAACTGGAGGCCTAATTCTGCACTGAAAAAAAGTACTAATTCTGCAGCAAGCCAAAGTACATCTAAGAATATTTCGCTATCGCATCATTAAACATTCCTACATGAGTAATCAATATTACTATAGCAGCAATATTGTGCTCCTATTCATGTAGTTTTTCATCTGTTGCAGCCTGTGGATGGCGCTGTAGTTACTTGAGACTACATTGCCGCTTCAATAGCCAGAAGATCGACAATCAAAGCCAATTTGCTTTCAATGTGACTTCATACACTGACCAATGGTATCACTTTCTACGATCCCCTCACTCTGACGGAAAGTTGACAGCCAAGTGAGTGGGTTCCGAGGAACAGGGATCATAGAAAGTAATGTCATTGGCCAGTATACAAACTCAACAGAATTAGGCTCCTCTTGTTTCACCATTACACCCTGTGTGCAAAGAATTTGCATCTCGCTTTCACCGAGAAACCAATTTGGTGGCGCTGTTTTCTGTACACGCGCAATATACATTCATACGTTTGATAGTGTACATAAAAAAGGCACGCAACTAGCTTATACTCCGTGCTCGATCACGCCGACGCGTAGAAAATTCTACGCACCCCGGCGGCCCTCAAACGCGCAGGGGTGGAAATCCCATAACGTACATCCGTGTCGCCGCTCACCGGTGATAACTTGAAATTAAATTGGCCCGCGTAACGACCCGCCGTCCGAGTATAACAATCGCCTCGAGACGCTTCGTAACTGGTCCGAGCACTTTCCCTCGACTTCTGCTCGCGCACGGCGAAGTGGCCCTCGCTCACGGGCTTATACGGCTCGCGCCGCGCGAGAAAACGAGCTTTCCCGCGCCCTATACTCGCATTGGACGGGGGTCCGCGCGGCGCGGCGAGCAAAAAACGCGTGGACTAATCGTACGGGAGATCGTCGAGGCGGGATACGCGCGTGTGGCGGACGACGGAGCGCGCTTCTTTTTGCGTCGGATTCACGGATCGCGGAGACTACATCGTGACCCGCGGTCGAAACGTCGTTACGCAACGGGAGTGGTAAATCGTGGCAAAAAAAAAAGGGGGGGGGGGAACCTTTCAATGGAGACGCGAAACGTTTCTTGCGTTGGAAGGCGACGGGAGAAATTGAATGGAAAATTACGCGCAACTATCGATGTTCACGGCTCTCTCTATCTCTCTCCGGAAGCTTTAGAGGGACGTGACTGGACAAATTTTGTCCAGATTCTGGATACGGGAATTTAAACTCCCATCTTCTCGTTTCTCGTTAGCTACTACACCGACTGAGCGACTAATAGCTACGAATTATCGAAGATAAACAATATCTACGGTGTCTAGTAAAATCTGAGAAAGAAATTCCCTGGCTTTTTTCCAGGTTCTCCAGTCTTAAATAGCCAAATTTCTCTGACTGCTATGGGTATAAATCTACAATAGTATAAAGTGTTACGCATTAATCATTTTTCATCGAATCAACAAATTAACTAATATTCATAGAACGGGTTATGACAGCTGAGAAATAAACATTGAAATAATTTAATTTTGTAAAATCATATTACAGTTTAGTGGCTTTTTTTTAGATAAAGAAAGAACTTGAATACATAGCTATACAAGTGTGGAAAACCTCTTTTCAGATTTCTATATAAAGTCTTGAATATTTTCACGTCAAGCTAATTGTGGTTTTTGAATATTTTCGAAAAATTCTATATTTCTCCTGACTTTTGCCCTTACATACGTAATTCCCCGATAATTTCAGGTTTTCTAGAATTCCCTGATCACTCGACACCGCGATTTCGAGTCAGAAGGTGAGAGAAAATAACTAATAACGTATGCTATCACCTCGTCTAGTTATGTAATTTATTAACGGATTCAATTTTCGGCCCTTAATTCATAGGTAGTCCTCCGTGACGAAAATCTAGACGAAGAAAAACTGTTAAATTCAAATCTATCCTCGTCTACCTGCAGGATTTCAATTGCAGAGAGGCACTCCGGCCTCGCGGGAACATCGAAATGGTCCTTCCGAATCATCGCGTTCCGTTCGCCGCCGAAACTTAAGAGCGCGCCATCAAAGACGCCAAACCTCTCCCGGAGGAAGACTCGAAAAGGTTCAATATGAGGCAGACAAGCGTTACAGAGGTCTTTACGCCGGTCCGCAGGTCCTCAAGCGAGAACCCTGCCTATGCATCCGAGCTCTCATCCTTCCGCCGAACCTCATTCCCTCAGAGTCGTCCGCACGAGTCTCTCAGGTCTGAGAATGAAGCGTACCCACCTCTAACTCCCTCGGCCCTTACCCGCGACGAGGAGCGAACTTATAAGACGCGATGCAATCTGCGATCCCCGTGACGTCATTCGACCCAAGCGGATCTATCTCCGACACACGCCGAGAGAGTCCCGTACTCTGCTCTATTGTCTTCGTAACTAGGTGAGGATATTATACTCGCCAGTATATATGTGCATATATTACATATGTGTATATAAGGACAGATATATATCTAGAGAGAAAAAATAAGTCTACCTTCCGCACAGCCATGGGGAGATAATCCCATGGATTTGGAAGATAAGGAGGGTTCGACGGTAAATATGGGAAGATTTATAAAAAACTTGGAACGAATGAGACAGCTAATATGAAGCCGGCAGACGTAAAGAACGATCGTATGAAGAAAATGGTCCAGCTACAATTTCCTCCTTTCGATCTCATGTACACTGAGAAAAAAGTAGTTTTAGCAACTATTTTGAATACAACTGCTCAAGTTTTGTAATCAGCACCAGTTTTGTATAGCTGTCGCAACAATTATTTCCTTCTGGTGAATAAAAATAATTATGACAATTATAGAAACTCATGCTAATTACCAAACTTCAGCAGATGTCTGAAATGTACAGGGTGTAATGGCTATGGGGGCTGGAACAGGAGGAGCCTAATTATGTTCAGTACTGACCAATGGCATGACTTCCTACGATCTCCGTTCTTTGGAACCAACTCGACTGTCGACTCTTTGTCAAAGTGAGCGAATCATAGGAAGTGATACCATTAATCGGTATAATATATAAACTCTGAACAAAATTAGACTCCTCCTGTTTCAGCCCTCTTGGCTAATATACCCTGTATAGTTGCCATAGTCACATTTATTTCTTTCAGTGTAACTTTCCGCTATTCTAATGTTTCCCGAGCATCGCATAACAAATGCACATCGTAGATTCAAACTTAATACCGAATTTCAAAGTGAAATTTGATAATATTTTGCCCGCTGAGTAAAATCCATTCGATTTGCTATTGCTCATCGGCGGCTCGACGTGTACGATCGATTCGACCACGTACATATACTTTCCTCGCGGGGAGAAGAGAAGGGTATATCCGCGAGCTTAATAACGAAGTGACGGCTTCTCCTAATCTCTGATAAGTATCAGGAGGAAGCCTCCGCGAAAGCTTCTCCTTCGCTCAACAATTCCGCCGATTAAGCCATGCGGGAAAGCCGAGAAGCGATAGCTGAATCACTAGCGGAGTGCGATGTACACAGTGCTGTGAGATTCTCGTGAAATCCTTCTGAGCACGTAATTTCACTTTTATGTTTACAAGCTTAATTATTCACACCTTTTAATTTGCCTCGCCTTTATACACCGAGAAAAATAATTTGGTCAATTCAACCGAAATCTCGGAGACGATGACCAAATTGAACTCGGAGAAATAATTGCTAGTATCAACAAAATGTGCTAATTATTGATTCCTGTTAAATAATTATTGATTTAATTAAATAATTATTGATTCCTATTAAATAATTATTGCGTTTAACGAAATGTTGATCCTTCATCTGTTTGGTTAAACTAATCACTTTTTGATCAGAATAACTAGGTATATCTTCGATCAGGCTAACTAAATATCGGGCTTAATCCACCAGTATTTTGGTTAAAATAACTAAACGCGCTTAACTAGATGCGTTTTGTCATTTTAACCTAATCATTTTTCTCATTACGGCGACGCGCCGTTCGCCCTGTAATCTCTCATCAGGTGTCCCGTAATATATAACGCGCCAGAGAGTAGCGAGCTATTCGATCGCAGAGGCAGCCATGCGCCAATCCTGGCAGCTCCGAATATCTTTCTCACTTCCGGGATATCGTCCCACAGCTGCTCCTTCGATCGGGTAACCCATCTCCTATCTAACGCCTCGGTGTATATTCTGGAACACCTGGTGTACATGTATTGTATCCCTATATACATAAGAATCTAAACCGGACGATAAATTTCATTTGTTTCTCAGTTTTGTTTGATTTTCTCCGAATTACGTCACGACTTTTGGACTCGCACCGATGCCAATGATTATTTCGGTCGGAAATATTACCCACTACTCCCGGATATCTGAACGTGTAAACCCGAAAATTGTGACGATTGGTTAATTCCAAATCGACAAAGCGAACGAAACGAGCGCAATCACCATACAGTCGATTCCAGCATCGAAGCCACTGTGCGGAAGCGTTGAAAGGGGATAAAATCGAACGTTAAACCGGAAAAATGTGTACCTATACGAGAGCCACCGAGGTAACGATACCTCATGCGCTTATCTCATTCGTCATTGACGTTTCTACCACATAATTGGTTTCCGAATTGCACGAGCCAATTAGTTCGGATATTCGGCAGGTTTGTTTACATCGCTGTTCTTTTCACAGTTGATTCACCAGGAGAAATTCACGAACGCTGCGGCAGTTCTCTTTATAATTGAAGAAGGGATGTTAACGATGATTTTACAAAAGGGAAAAAAGTAGCGATCGTGAAAATGTCGAACATCATTTTTTTAACCACACACTGTTGGAAATGTTGCCTTCAAATCAGTCCCCTCATTTTTGTGCCTTAAAATCAACCGATTCTGTCTCGTGTTATCCAATATTTGTTTTGTTAAAATTAGTACAAAGAATGTTGTACAGAATATGTTAAATTAACATGAAAAATCACTTGATTTTAACATACAAAATGGATGGACCTATTCCAAAGCAAAATGTCCAACTATGTATTGCACAGCATAATAAATGCCAAAAGCGTGATATTTTGCTGCATAAAGTAAAAAAACACTTTCCACACTTTCGTCTTCCGCTGCATTTAAAAGAAGAAGGGTTCCCACAATTCTTGCTCGACTTCGTACACACACACATAGCGTAAGATATCCTTACAAAGCGCGGCACTTGAGCGCTAACGAGATATGCCGTCGTCCGTGACAAAAAAAAGTTGGAAACTTAAGCCTGTCGTAAAGAAAAAACCCTGTAGCTGGCAACGGTGGTGCGAACTTACTCCGTAACGATTACCATTTTAAACTTCCTCTCTGCTCTTCTTTATATATATAAATATAGCACTCCATCCTCTCGCGTATTCCCTTTCGCTTTTTTTTGCTTCCACTTATTTACCGAATAATTTCGAAGCTTCATTCAATGGTAACTTTAACTTTCGAATGCATTTCTCTGCACCGAGAGAAATAATTGATAATCTTAAAAAAATATTTCTTCAACCCAGAACATATGATCTTAAACATTTTTAAGGATATAGATTCTTGGTCGAAAAGTATATATTTTTGATTCAAGAAAACCTTCGTTGGAACGAGAAGTTCATCCCGTACGAAAAAAAATAACCCCACTATAGTCTATCAAATATTTTCTTGCACGACAAAAAACCATGGCTTTAACCCGGAATTACATCATGTTTTTGATTGAAAAAAAAAAACCTTTCTTTTCGGCATCAACAATTATTTCTCTGAGTGCATCGACGTGATATATTCGCCCTAATAAAAGATATACATTTTCTGTGAAAAATGTTTAACCATCCAGTATATACAGTAAAAGAGCTTCGAAAAGCAGTCCGAAGACGACAAACTGAGTATCTAAGATTTTACCGCACGAATCGCCGAGGCTTACTTAGACCGAGTGAAAACGTACCATGGACCAATTAAGTGGGAAACGCGGCGAGAAATCTTCGAGTGAGGACCCGCTCTTGCCCTCGTATAACGGCGCTCATTTCGCCCCCGTTATCCGAGGCGCGTAACTGCGCGGAGGGTAGCGCAGGGTGGTCATTTATACGGTTTAACGCCCCTTCACACTTGTCACGTCCCACTGACAATTAATATCTTCCGCGCAGACCGTGCGGTATCGCCATTTTCTACCTTCGTATCGCGGCTACATCACGACTCGACCCGCGGTCCACTTCGTCTACGTCCGCGAGAGAAAGGGCCACGACCGCCTCTGCCTCTCTCCTTTCTACGCTCAATGTCCATCCGATAGGTTGACTAAATTTTAGCTCGTTTAACTCGAATTTCTCGCACTGGCGCATTTACCGTAGTTTAGGGGAGAGTTGCCTATATTGAACCGGTATCTAAATTGAACCTCCTGGCTATTTTAAGTAAATGAGCATTTCTACTGATTCCAGAGATTTCGATTTTTGTCAAAATCTTAAGGATTTCAAAAATCATGCACATATATATCCTATATATTGACTATATCTCAAAGGAAATATCAAATATTAACGATTTTATGTACGAGAACATTTTTTTTGCATGGAAAATCATCGATATCTCGGCGATCCTTTAAGATTTCCTCAATAGGTGAATGATTTTTGGAATCAGCGCTTAAGATTTTGACAAAAATCGAAATCTCTGGAATCGAACTCTCGACCATCCTATCTTGTGTATTTTCTCGCGTTGATTACAAAAATCATCAATATATTGAGGAAATCTCAAAGGAACACCGAGATATCCATGACTCTCTTTTATGAGAAAATAATTTTTCCGAACACAAAATCGCTGATATCTCACATTTCCTTTGAGATATGGACCTGATAACCATGATTTTCGGAATCAGCGTGAAAAAATACATCGGATAGGGTGGTCGAGAGATCGATTCCAGAGATTTCAATTTTCGCGAAAAATTGAAAAAACTTAAGCTATATAGGCTATATAGCTTAGGCTATATGCCTTAGATTTTGACAAAAATCGAAATCTCTGGAATCGAAATCTCGACTATCCTATCTTATGTATTTTTTCGCGCTGATTACGAAAATGAGAGATTTATTGAGGAAATCTCAACGGAACACCGAGATATCGATGATTTCTTGCGGAAAAAAAATTTCTTTATACACAAAATCAGCGTTATTTCATATTTCCTTTGAGATTTCGACCAAATAACCGTGCTTTTCGGAATCAGCGTAAAAAAATACATAAGATAAGGTGATCCAGAATTCGATTCCAGAGATTTCGATTTTTGCAAAAAATCTAAGGCATACCCCTTAGATTTTTCGCAAAAATCGAAATCTCTGGAATCGAATTCTCGACCATCCTACCTTATGTATTTTTTCGCGCTGATTACGAAAATGATAGATTTATTGAGGAAATCTCAACGGAACACCGAGATATCGATGATTTCTTGCGGAAAAAAAATTTCTTTATACACAAAATCAGCGTTATTTCATATTTCCTTTGAGATTTCGACCAAATAACCGTGCTTTTCGGAATCAGCGTAAAAAAATACATAAGATAAGGTGATCCAGAATTCGATTCCAGAGATTTCGATTTTTGCAAAAAATCTAAGGCATACCCCTTAGATTTTTCGCAAAAATCGAAATCTCTGGAATCGAATTCTCGACCATCCTACCTTATGTATTTTTTCGCGCTGATTACGAAAATGATAGATTTATTGAGGAAATCTCAACGGAACACCGAGATATCGATGATTTCTTGCGGGAAAAAAATTTCTTTATACACAAAATCAGCGTTATTTCATATTTCCTTTGAGATTTCGACCAAATAACCGTGCCTTTCGGAATCAGCGTAAAAAAATACATAAGATAAGGTGATCCAGAATTCGATTCCAGAGATTTCGATTTTTGCAAAAAATCTAAGGCATACCCCTTAGATTTTTCGCAAAAATCGAAATCTCTGGAATCGAATTCTCGACCATCCTACCTTATGTATTTTTTCGCGCTGATTACGAAAATGATAGATTTATTGAGGAAATCTCAACGGAACACCGAGATATCGATGATTTCTTGCGGAAAAAAAATTTCTTTATACACAAAATCAGCGTTATTTCATATTTCCTTTGAGATTTCGACCAAATAACCGTGCTTTTCGGAATCAGCGTAAAAAAATACATAAGATAGGGTGATCCAGAATTCGATTCCAGAGATTTCGATTTTTGCAAAAAATCTAAGGCATACCCCTTAGATTTTTCGCAAAAATCGAAATCTCTGGAATCGAATTCTCGACCATCCTATCTTATGTATTTTTTTGCGCTGATTACGAAAATTATAGATATATCGAGGATATCTGAAAGGAAGACTGAAATATCGATGATTTTCCATGACAAAAATTATTTTCTGGTACATGAAATGCTGATTCTTATATGTCCTTTGAGATATCGTCAATATATCTGCCATTTTCGGAATCAGCGTGAAAAAATACATCGGATAGGGTGGTCGAGAGATCGATTTAAGAGATTTCAGTTTTCGCGAAAAATTGAGCTCTCGACCATCCTATCTTATGTATTTTTTCATGTTGATTACGAAAAGTATAGATATAACGAGGATATCTCAAGGGAAGACCGAACTATCGATGATTTTCCATGAAAAAAATAATTGTCTGGTACATGAAATCACCCCGATATCTTATATCTATTTCCTTTGAGATATCGTCAATATATCTGCCATTTTCGGAATCAGCATGAAAATACATCAAATAGGACAGTCGAGAGTTTGATTGAACAAATTTCAAGGGAGTTAAAGATTACAATCTCTTATGTATTTTTTGTAGGCACACTACTGACCGGTACTAAAAAAGGTTTGAATTTATACTGATAGATGACGTGGAAATGCTCATTTACTCAAAATATCCAGGAGATTCAATTTAGGTACCGGTTCAATATAGGCAACTCTCCCCTATATGAATAACGAGTACGTTAAATTTTTACTTGAAATTGATTAAATTTGAAAGTATCGTAGGGAAAACCATGAGCCACTCGATAATTGACGTATAACTGATGAAGGCTATCGGTATAGTAATTGAAGACGAATATAAAAATTGGCGCAGATATTAAGATATAAATCAATAACTGATCTGGAAATGATCAGGCTTAGAGATGAATGCAGAAATGTATATGTACAGCTCAGTCTTATAAACCGCAAAAGAGCCACACATAATGATTTAGACTCAATCCTAATCTGCCCCATACATCTTTATTTTTATTCGGAGATAATCTCTAACAATATCTAGCAATTATAATCAATTTAACACTCACCTTTCCGGATGCCCTATCTTCACGCTGCAGGCTTCCATGGGATAGATTGATTTCCCTCTGAAACAAAAAATATCGGCCACGCTATCAATCTACTCTCTAAAAAATTCCTTACGTCGACAGATCTCTCTCAGAGTACTCTGAAATTTCATAATTCGCCCGACGAATTCGAGACGTTATTTTCGAGGGGGTAGAAATGGCCTTTAAGCGCTCTAATAGGAGGGGCTGCGCTACTCGCGAGGGAGGTATTCTACGCGCATCGGGGACTACCCATTTGCCTCCCCCGTACTTGAAGGGCGGCGCGAGCAATTAATGACAGCTATTTCCAGAAACAGCCCCTTCGAATATTACGGCATTTAAATTCTCAAATTATGAAACGGGGATTTCGCGACGTTCGTTAAACGCCTTCATTCTTCGGTGGATCTCGCGACTATTGGTTTATCGCCAGCGGTTACGAGAATGGGTGTATTTGAGCGCGGTATAGATATGGGCGAAACGCGCGGTCCGGAACAATTCCAAATTAAAGCAGTGCTATGGTTATCGTGGTTAGTCGTGTCGTAAGGCTACCACGTTAAAAGTTATTGTCCATGGCGCTGCTTTAATTTCAAATAGTGTACATAGATATAATACATATCTACCAGAGGTGATAATGAAGTGAAACACTGTTAAAAATGGTCTACATGTTAAGAATCGAAAAAACCTAAATTTTCAGTAATACTCGAATCCTGACACCCCGGCCTCAATATTAATTTTTTTTATGAAATTCAAAACAAAAGAACATTATAGGTACGACAATTAATTATTTTGTATAATATTCTAGATGCAAATATAATTTATAATTGCTTTGGCTACTTTCATTTTAATTTTCAAACGAAACTTTTAATAGTGAACATAATAGAATATTGTTCTCGACGAATTCACCAATAGCAAAATTTCTCCAATGAAGAAAAATTCCATAACCGATGCCTGTCACTGGATAGGTATTTAATATTCCCATCGTAGCTACATATTTGTATAACTGCAGAATAATTGAATTACTAGTTAACTCACAGATACTTATAAGCAATGGTATACATCGTCTCTGTCGTGGTTGTGATATATAGTTTCATTAACCAACAAGCAACCCTTACAACATTAATGCAGGCGTTCGATCTCATCGACTTTTATCTACTTATCGATACCAATTCACGAACACCCAAAGACTACCTACGACTTTCCAGAATCCCGACGATATTAACTCGAATTTACAGGAACTTAGATCGTTGCGCCGAGTTTCCCCCTTCGTGGCATACCGTCTTTATATAAACGCGATGAAGATAAATTACAATCGCGTCTGGGATTTAAACTCGTCCAATCAACGCCGTTGGCACTGCAGCGCTCGTAACGACGGCCCGAGATCCCAGGGAAAAACACGTCGAAGCGTACAAGCTACTCTGCGGGGGCCAGCACGAAAGCGGTGGTCTACTCGAAACTTTCAGGAGCGAAGAGCCAAAGTTTGGAAGAAGTTTATCTACGCTCGGTCGTGTCGTTTACCTTGTAAATCATTTTGCAACTCGCAGAACCCGAGGGAAGTTTACCCGCTGCGTTTCGGCGTCAGCCACCGGCGGATTATACTCGGGATTGGAATATGAATCCATGTCACGTCCGATATTGGTGGCTGGTTGCAACTTCGCGATGATCAACTCGTTACGTATAGAATTCGAATCAGATAAGCGAGGTGGAAGTGTGGATAAATTTGGTATCATAGATTTGAAACTTTTACGCTAGATAAATTTAACGAATTAATTAGCAGAAATGTAAATATATAGTCAAGCCACGATTTAAAAGTTAATGTATTGCGTTTGCCGATGATTAAGAATTCGAACTCCAGTCTCCGCCTAATTTTTTTATTGCAGTTTTGAAAAATTTGGACAGAATTATTTACCCCGTATTTTTTCTATTCTTCATCTTCGGCCGTATTTAAGCTGGAAAACGATATTTCAAAATGCGGTACACGTCATGATATGGCAAGTCTATTTCTCTAGCACTCGTTGCTTGGCATAAGTGGGTCTTTCATGGCGTTTCGATGACGTCATATTACAGTAGACAGAAGTAAGTACTTATAACTTTGCGAATAATTGCTTTGTAGATTCTTTCTTTTTTTCGTGACGTTTAATATGTACACGGATTACGAATTAAATTAAAAAATATAAATATTATTTTCACATGCTATAACCGAATTTGCCGAGACCTTATGAAAAACAAATGTGACAAAGCGATTGCATGATAAATTTAACCGTTCAACTATTTAATCCTTCCTTGGCAATCCATCTCATCGCGACAAGGTGCAATCGATCGCAAACGCGATGACGTCTCGCTTTCACGATCCTCCGAATTAATTCCTCCATCATACCAAGAAAACTATTTATTAATAGTTAATAAATGTAATTTCAAATGCGGCGAAATAAAATGTTTATTTCATTCAAATAGTTATCTCTAAGGATTTAATTGTGCTAAATAAATATCGACATAGTTAACGAGTATTCACTTGGTCCGACAAAATGTTTATTTCTTCATATTCGAACAAACATTCATGAACGATAAATAAATCGTTTTCTTGATGCACTTCCGGACCCATCAATATCTGACGATATAGACTACACGTCATACAGAATTCAGCCACGGAACGAATTGCCCCATAGCCTCGTCAACAAGACGACGCCGTAAAACTTCCAACGGACTTTTCCATCAACAGCGCTGACGTAACACCCCGCGGGCGTTGTTGCACCTGAGGACACGGCGTCCTTTACACGAGTACTTATAACTACGCGGCCATATCAGGCATTAAAGATGCGCGAAAGCGATGAGCTAGAAAGCCGCGTATATACCCCGTCGTCTCAGTAACGTGTGGAGTGAACTGTTTGTCGAGTGGATCTCGACTTTGACGAATGACCAGGGTCCCGTGGCGCGAGGAAATGACTGTAGCATGCTGCAGTTTCGCGTAGTAACCCGTTGCACCGCGGGATACTCTTCGCGATATCTCTCGGGACACTCGGACAAATTTGTACGAATTGACTGCAGTCGATCCGAGGAGCTCTGGAATCGGGGGGGGGGGGGGGGGGGGGCGAGTGAGATTAAAGATAAATAGTTCGGAACGATCGCAGCACGGGTCGCGGATAAATCTTCCAGAGCTCGATAACAGGTTCGAATGGATTTCGGGGAAACTGCAAAGCGAGTTGTGGTATATACGACGGGTTTAGGCGTTTAAATTGAGACATTTTAGAAAAAAATGTTTCTTATAAAAAGTTATTTGCTTTAGAGGGGGAAAGAGAACTGTAGGTATATTTTATTTTTATAATAATTTAGTAGACGTTTTCAAGGAAATTTTATGATCAATGAATTTGTTAAATGAAAAATAATGAAGTAATAAAAATCCCTTCAGACAGAGGTCATCTGTTTTTACATACATAATAAGAACTTGTTGAAAAAAAGATAGGCTTCCATTTAAAGAATAAACGTTCACATTAAAATGGTCTTGAAAACGTCTGCTAAATAAAAAATAAAACATGCAGTTCTTTTTCCAATTCTAAAGCAAATAACTTTTATGAGAAATATATTTTTTTACGCGTTATTTTACACCCAATTATTCATATACGTCTCAATTTAAATGCCTCACTCTGTATAGGTACACGGCAAGGAGAGTTTTATAACTGATTCGAATTAATTATCCGCAGGAGGTAGATCAACGATTTTCTATTGTTCAAATTCAGACTTATAGCTTGAGATTGAACCGTAATCCCGTAAGAGTGATTTTACGTAGTTACAAAGGTCGGTTAACATTACTCCGGATTTAACTCCGTTATAAATAGGTGAATCTAAAAGCCGGGACTGACTTTATTTCGCCTCTATGTATACGGTCGCATTATAGAGCGGGTATTCGTAATAAGAATTCAACGCGAAAGGCTAAAGTTCACCGGTTGACTCAGTCATTTATAACCCCCTGTATTCCGTGCCCCTGTGTATCGCCCACACGCCGGTTACGAAATGTAACAACATCGATATTTCTTGATTCGTAGGATTTTACACAGACCCATTCCCATAGCACCGCCTGTGGCAGACATATACACACGCGCATAGCTGTATACCCATCACATCGTTACACGAAAGATACGCACATGCGTCTCGCTCGGAGAAATTTGATACGCGACACATCTCGCTCGTCTCCGCGCGCGGAAAGGATTCGTACGACTCGCTTCGAAATGTCCATATCCGTTATGGTTATTTGCGAAAAACGCGAAGCGGCGAAAGGGGGGAAGAGGGAAAGCGCGGGAGGGACGACGAGGGGAGCAATGGGGGTGGCAGGGAAAAAGACGAGATAGAGATCGGTAAAAATCGATGCCATCGCGGCAATGCAACCGCGAATAAACTGGGTCAAAAGTAGTTGTCGCCGATGCCAGGCGAGCCGCATACTCGATGACCCGCGCGACTTCCATACTCCTTGTGGTCCCCCGCGAAATGTCTCGCGTACACCCAGGGAAAAGATCTGGTTGAATACGAATCTAATGGACAAATTTGTTCGAGATGAATAGAAATTTATTCCCATCGAACAAAAGCCTATTTGAGTTAAATAAATGTTATATTAGGTTCGTACTCGATTAAAAAGATAGGCAAAATATTTATTTGATTCAAATAGACTATTGCTCGATGTGAATAATTTCATCCTCATTTATCTGAAACAAATTGTTCTATTTATACAAATAAAAGTGCATGTCCTGACTGACTGACTGGTTCATCAACGCCGAACCGAAATCGCTGAAGCTAATTATTATAGATGAAATTCAGAGAGTAGGTTTCCTTTATGACGTAGGCACACACTATATATAAGAAAGGATTTTACGAAATTATTCTAAGGTAGTAAAATAGGGGACGTAAGTTTGTATGAAAGTCCGTCACTTTTAACGTTTGATCCATGAAAATTAGTATTTGGCCTTTTGGTTAGAAAGACGTGTTTCAGGATTTTTGGAAGTTTATCCCTTAAGGGGGTTGAATAGAGGATGAAAATTGATATGGGAGTTCCCTTATTTTTGTAGTTAAAGCCATGAAAATTTCTATTTCTATTTATTTCGAGATCCACGCGAACGAAGTGCACCCTTCGCGCGAGTGTAAATGTGACAATAAGACACAACGGAGAAAAAGGAGCGGATGCATACGACGTGTCGGTGCACCTAAAAGCACGTGCAGGAAGTTGCAACGAATGAAATCGCGCGACGCAGCGGGGTCAGTCGACCAGTTCTTATGGATATCGCTTGCATCCCCGCGAGTAGTATCCCCGTCGTGCGTCAGGAATTACGTATTCAAATCAGCTGTGGGACCACCGCCGCTGCCGCTTCTTCCATCATTGGATTACAAATTTATGCGGCACAATTTATGCATCGCGCTATTCCATTTGTTATAGGAGTGTATCCTTTGATTTATTATGGCGGTTTGACGCACGGCTCTCGGCGATTTCGAGGGCGATCTTATCTTATCAGTTGTGTGCTTGCAGATCAAATGCTGACGCGACGATAAGAAAGAAATTACAAAAGAAAATCGCAATAATAATTAATTAATTTCTAGGTGTCGCTGCGTATTTTTTTCGAAGTTGCAAATTAAAGGATGTTTGAACTGCTGTGAATTCATTTTTGTTCATTAGATTGATAGATAATAATTTAATAAATAAACTCATATGAAAATATGAAAAATTCAATAATTTTATTTCAACAGAAATATATAAGAGGTAATTTTTAAAATTGGGATACTCTCGAAAAAACCATCCTTATATTTACCTATTAGATATGTAATCGACTCGCGCGGACTGTATTCAAAATAGATATAAATATTGCAACGCGGAATACCGCGTTAGAGACAATAGTCTCTAGCTCTCGCGTGAGTGTTGGAACGCCCCCTCCTTGCATCATGCAAAACGGTGGCGAGGTTTATGCACATTCGTATAGTAGGTAGGAGGAACGCTTAGTGCCTCTACTACGGCGCGTCTTGCATAGATACTCGATGCTCTATAGTACGTACATCCGCAGTAACCACTTCCTCCGCGGAACATTAGAGCAGCAGTGAAGGCAATTAGCGAAGGAACTACAGAAGCTCTGTGTACAGCCACGACTAACTAGACTAGAATTCCTATAGCGCGTAAGTAAAATATGACACAAAGGTTCGTAATATAGTAAATTTCTACCATATTCATACATACATATTCGCTGAATTGAATAATTTCATTAAAAAATCAGGTTTCATTAAATTAGATCAGTGACTTTGTCTGTGTGTTTGAATATAGCTGCATAATTTTATAGCGCATCAGAAACGTTTGTAGATTCGCGTGTGCGAGACTAATTATAAAATGAATTGGATCATGCCCGAACTACTCGTTTTCCTCTCCTTTATTCTTATTCTCATTGAAATTACCCCGGAAAAAGGCATAAAGGTACGGGAGAGAAAGCGAGAAGGGGTGTTTTCGAGGTAGATAACTACAGGGGAAACGACTCCGTTGGAAACATGATAAGGATCTCCAGAAGTTGACCTTTAAACACTTCGCACTGTAATAGAAGCGCTTTCCTGAATAGAGTCGTAGATATAACGTGTACGATAAGAGCCATGCCTGGAGTATTAATGTGTACGGAGAGAACTTAACCCTCTATAGGCCTGTGTAACACTTTGAGGTAGTATAATAATATATCGATATTTCACCACATAATTTTAATTTTTTTCATGAGATGGCGTTTACATCTTAATTTTATAATGTCTCTGCTTACAACAAATAGGTACCAATATTGATGACGGTTAGCAGTGCCATCAGCCTGAGATAACAAAACAAATGCCGTGCAAGTTGTAGAAAAATTCGGCCCATAGAGGGTTAATAGATATCTTCGGTTAAAGTGATACGAGAGACAGTGGAACACCTCCAAATTGAGAATATATCTGTAACCTTAAAGACGATTTCCCCGGCATGTTACTACCAATAAAGATATTAAACTACGTTGCGTGCTTTTATTCTGTTAAAACTGTATTGAGAATTAAAATTATGCTTTTGACAAGACAATAATTTATCCTTAGTAAGATACACCAATGTGATTGTAAGAACGAGACTTCCAAATTTTAACACTAGAACTACCGAATGGTCGCGTTTTATAAGACGGTCGTTTTGGCGAGTGATTATCTCGTTACCCGTGGATTTTTCGTCCATCCTGCTATAGAACTTTTTTGTAGACCGAAATGTGCCCTACAAAAAAATATTCTACCAATTTTGACAAAAACCTCACGGGTTACGAAATAATTGAGATTTAATGGAACTCTGAATAAAACACCGGTCAAATTGCGGTAGTTCTAGTGTTAAAGCTATCACTAGCTTCTTTTTATGTAATAATTCTTATCGATTTGTCAGCTGTTGTCGATAAACGTTCATAGACAAAATTATCTAATCGTATCAGCAGGATTTTATCCGTCATCTGTATTGCGTTATGAAGATTTTGCTCTATGTATAAGTAGGTAATCATGGTATGTGAGACAGTCGTCGCATTATGTTCGACGTGAGACTAATAACATTATACTCTTTTACATCCACTTACACAACAGCTATTTACTCTTTCCCCTGAATATTTAGGTAAAATTGGGAACCCCCGTCTTTACTTTAATAATTTCATTTATCACGTCATGGCGAACTTGACCGGACTTTACATTTCTAAAATTTTCCCCGCAATAGGTTTCTAATTAATGGTACCTCCTAACAGTTAAATTCAGCACAATCCTTGCTTAATTCAACCCGACGCAGGTAATTAATATTGGCAAAAAAATGAGTTCCACGGAACGACCGATTGGGAAAACTTGACCTATCCAGGTATAAGGGGTCGTACATTAATCACGTGAGGTCCGAAGGAGAGGGGGGGGGGTCGGCAAAAATCATGAAATATCACAAGGGGGAGGGGGGTTGTAGTGAGATATCACGTGTATTTGTTTTTTCGTTGAACGCGCGATTTCTAAACAACCTGCAACCTTAATGTCTGGACATTTTTATCACGGTCCTTAATTTCCCAGAATTAAGTTAGATTATACTTACTTGTAATTAAAGATAATATTCTAAAATTTTAAAGATACTTTTTGTACTAAGAAAATGCACGTGGTTGGAGGGGGGGGGGGGGGTAAAAAAATGCTAAAAAGCATCACGTGATTAATAGACGACCCCTAAGGGGTTAAAGTATTTTTCGAGATAGCTTCATCGAGGTAGCAACAGTACTTTGGGACCAAGGAAATACCAGGCGTCATCCCAGTCAATATTTGTCCACTTCAGAAGTGCTCTGTACCTCTACATTCAATGCGTAATTACTCGTAAACGCTGAAAGTAAACACGAAAAGTCATACAACAAAAGTTATTAAGTTTTGTACGAAGATTACGAATCATTAAAACAAATAGATAGATAGAATAGATTCCTATTTAAAAAATCAAAATTGGCCTTCAAATAACCTTGAAATTTTAAACCAAACTATATGTATACACTTCTACGATACATCGCTCATGAGCAGCAACAGTGGCATAACTCAAAATTGGAATTTTCCCAAGAGACGCTTTAAAAGTTGAATTATTATATTATACGAGCGTTGACGATTTGATGGTCAACGCTCGTATTATATAATAATTCAACTTTTGAAGTTGTCTCTTGGGAAAATTCCAATTTTGAGTTATGCCACTGTTGCAGCCCATGAACGATATGTAAGCTACGAATCTACTAGTACTAGTAGCTCAAGTGAATTAGAAAAGTTGGGGTTGTAAATTCTTTACGAAAAATAAAGAAAACACAATTATTAGGTCCATACAATTTACAAAAAACCAGAGAAATTTGGGGAATGCCATTGCCTCATAAATGAATTATAAGCACCTCGATCATATAATCAGAAAAGCGTCGTGTCGCGTAAAGTCGATTTGCGATAGCTTAATGATCTCATAAAGAGACATTTTTTATGTAACGCAAATATCACCGATTTACACTATTTCTCGTTCCCAACCTCGCATAATCTTGATAGTTAAGGTAAAAGGGGCAAACATTGACACCGCTTTACTTTACTTACTCTTCTAAAATATACTGCAAACTGAAGTTATCAGATTTGATAATGTATGCATGAGCAAGCCTGACACTCGCTTAAGCTCTCATGAGCAAGCCTGATATAAGACGCATTTTATTTAACTACTTATCGTTTTTGAACAATGATTTTAAAAAAATAAAGTTAGATGTCAATTATACCCTATATACCGTTTAAGATTGACACCTTTTAAAATGTTCGTCTATACTGCATGCAATCGGCAAATATCTCAATTTTTATTTATTACATTCCAAAATTTACATCAGTAGGTGATTTTGTATAGAGATTAAATTATAATAGTAATTTTATTTATAAATTTTCGCCACTTTAAAAAGACCTAAAGTACAACGATATTTTTAAAAGTTTTTCTTCGTCGAAAATAGGACATGCACGCCCACGTGAAAACTTAACGACACTGAATCAGGTGATCAATATCAGTGATCACGTTATCAGATGAGCAAATAGCAGAGAGTGATAAGATTGAGAAAACGTGGCAATGTTAACCCTGGGTCCATGGTTGGCCGCGTTACCTTATATCTAGAAACGTACCTAGTTTCGTACGTTAGTATACTCCCTCACGTTGAAATCAATCGACCGAACGGAGTCGAGAACTATCGCCCAAGAGTTTTTTAATGCGAGCAGAATGCTAGTAAGAAAGTTATAAATGCATAAGAAAAAGTGATTTGTAATATCGTAGCAAGATTTCGTACGCGATTAATTCGTTCACATTCGTGCGCCTTGATTCCCATTTCATTCCAGAACGAACCGAAATTCACGATTGAAAACAACGTGCTGAAGGGTGAAGTGAAGTCGATTTTCTGTGAATACACCAGTATTGGACAATTTCTCTTTGACAAACTAACGGAAAATAAGGAATTCGTGGGTCAGGTAAGGTTTTACCGCATTTTAATAATAAGTACTTGAAATTAGTAAGATTTTTCATTTAAATGTACAGGTCGATGCCGTTACGGGAAAGGAGAAGACCTTCGGACAAATACTCGATCGCAGCATCAGGTGTGCTCTGTGGATGAGGAAGCAGGGAATTCAACAGGATGATGTGGTTATGCTCAGCACGTACAATCATCTCGACACCGTCGTACCTCTCTATGCAGCTTTATTCAATGGAGTCGCCATCAATTGCCTCAATGATGGCCTGCATATACGTATATGTCTACTTATCATACAACATATCTTTGATCATTATTAATACAGGCCTGGTTCAATTATCTCATTCATTTTGCGATATAGGGGAATATCAACACATGTTGTCCATCGTGAAACCCAAACTCGCCTTCGTCAGCGAGAATTGTGCCCAAGTGGTGGCAGATGCTGCCAAAGCGATAAATATGTCGATGAATATGATCGTTTTCGGTAACATCCCAGACATGGAAGCCTTCTCACAGATACTCGAACGACAAAATTCTGACGAGGTAGATAATTTCCAGTGTATCGAGATAACGGACTCGAAACGCACAGCGGTGATTCTCTGTACTTCGGGAACTACCGGAATGCCGAAAGGAGTTATGATGAGCCATTTTGGCATTCTTAATCAATTTTTAAATATTGACTGGAAAATATCGAATAGGATCATGCTAATGCTCTCGTCGCTCCAATGGATAAGTGGAACATTCACAGCTTTATTCAACGGACTCCTCGGCAATAAGGGAGTCGTAGTGCCTTATTTCGAAAAGGAACTCATTTCTAGTGCCATTGAAAAATTTAAGGTTTATTTATCACATGAGGATCTCATATTAATACAGTCATATCTGCTGATAATTTTATTTACCAATCGAAACTCTTTCAGGTTCAGTGGTCTCTGTTATCTCCGACCGTAATTAACCAACTCTTGAAGTCCGATATTTGGACCACACACACACACACACACAGGTACGACTTTTCCTCTCTCGAAGTTGTACTAATTGCTGGTGAAGTAATACGACAGGAATCTCTCGATAAATTGAGCAAACATCTGCCACACGCGACCATAGCTCGAGGGTACGGTAAGTCTGGTGTACTTATTAATATTGAATCTACGGCTATGCTGCACGTCAGTGAGGAGTACGTCTAACAATAAAAATTGGAGAGGGAATTATGTTCTATCTCCATCAGGAATGGCGGAATTAGGCGGTGGGATCACTGTCGAAGAAGATCATCGAAAGCAAGGATCTTGCGGTGTAGTAGGTGCAAATGTGGAGATAAAAGTGGTTGACGTGAATACCGGAAAGGTGTTGGGTCCGAATTGTGCAGGCGAACTTTATGTAAAATGTTCTTCCGTGATGGTCGGTTACTATGGAGATCCAGAAGCTACAAAGAATATAATCGACAGTGAAGGTACTCGTAGTTGATAGAAATGAAATACGATACACATCGTTGTCACCATAATTCAAGGTCGTAAAAATCAAGCAGTTTTAGAATGCGTTGTTGTTAAGTTCTCGAGGCCTCTCTCCCGTTTTATAGAATTATACGTAATTGAGGACAGAAATCCTTAACTTTGACAGCTAAATTTCTAAAACAATCGTTTCGCCATTTCAGGATGGGTTCACAGTGGCGATTTGGCATTTTACAATGAAAACGGTGAACTCGTCATCGTGGAAAGAATAAAGGAGCTTATCAAGTATCGTAATTATCACGTGTCACCTTCGGAAGTTGAAAGCGTTATCATGGAACACCCCGGTGTTAAAGAGGTGGTCGTTGTGGCGGTACCTCACCCTGTAGATTTGGAGAGACCCATGGCGTTCGTGACGAGAGTACCTGGTGCAAATGTACGACGCGTGTCATGTCTACATTTACTGGTTTGATTAACCAATCCGACATGCTTCAAAGCCCCGGTCTTATTCAGGTAACGGAAGAGGAATTGATCGGCATGGTGGCTAAGCAATTGTCGGCGCCCAAGCGACTTACAGGTGGTCTGAAATTTTTGGACGAAATGCCTTATACTCCCACACGAAAACTTGATCGGAAGGTATTGAGAGCACGAGCGAGGAGCTTCGCGGCTGACGCGTGATCAGTGGAACGAGTCAAGAGGCAATGATCCTTGAAAAGTTAATCTCCTAGTGCAGTTGTCGATTTAATGATTTAAGCGAATTATGGGTAATTCAAGATATCTTCAAATACTGTATTTAGAACTTATGTTATCATGGCGTCTCTTTTAAATAAATCAAAGGAATGTTTAATCGTTCTCGCGTAATTTCGTCATCATCGACGAATACTTTTGGAATTTGCCACTGATCTTTACACTGAAAGATAAAGGCGGAGAGTTCAAGGGAAACATGAGAAGGATCTCGAGATGTTGACCTTTAAACACTTCGCACTGTAATAGAAGAGCTTTCCTGAGGAGAGTCGTAGATATAACGTGTACGATAAGAGGCATGCCTGGAGTATTAATGTACAGAGAGAACTTAATAGATATCTCCGGTTAAAGTGATACGAGAGACAGTGGAACACCTCCAAATGGAGAATGTATCTGTAACTTTAAAAACGATATCCCCCCGGCACGTTACTACCAATAAAGATATTAAACTACGTTGCATGTTTTTATTCTGTTAAAACTGTATTGAGAATTAAAATTATATTTTTGACAAGACAATAATTTATCCTTAGTAAGATACTCCAATGTGATTGTAAAGAACGAGACTTCCAAATTTTTAAGCTATCACTGGTTTTTTGTTATGTAATAATTCTTATCGATTTGTCAGCTGTTGTCGGTAAACGTTGATGGATAAAATTATCGAATCGTATCAGCAGGGTTTTTCCGTCATCTGTATTGCGTTATGAAGATTTTGCTCTATGTATAAGTAGGTAATCATGGTATATGAGAGAGTCGTCGCATTATGTTTAAGGTGAGACTAATAACATTATACTCTTTTACATCCACTTACGCAAAAGCTATTTACTCTTTCCCCTGAATATTTAAGTAAGACTGGGAACCCGTCTTTACTTTTACAATTTCATTTATCACGTCATGACTAACTGACCGGACTTTACATTTCTATGATTTTTCCCGCAATAGTTCTCTAATTAATACCTCCTAACAGTTAAATTCAGCACAATCCAACTCGACGCACAGTGCTTTATCCAGTGAACAAAAATCAGATTTTTACTTACGCGATATAGAAAAACTAATTCTAAGGGTTGTACAGCTGTACAGCGTTCCGATAATATATAATTGGAACTTTTGATAATACGAAAGGGGGAATATATCGATAAAGAAAAGATAATAAAATAATTACTTCATTATTGTAATCCAATTCTATCGTATCTCCTACTTTTCTACCACGGCTTTCCCAGACAGGGTAGGTTTTCGTGAAGACTCACGATTTTTTGATATGTCATTTCGTACAGGTGCAACCGAAGAGGATCTAGCTCGTGTCCTGTCCGTAAAAAGATGACTCGATGGACATCGGAGAATGTCAGGCTTGTCTCCGAGCGCCTATTACCCACGGTACATTAATTGCAATACGCGCTTCTCGTTTCATTCAACTATTCCAGCGTTAAATAACTTTTACTTCTTTCAAGGTAATCACCTTTTATGAACTGTTCGTGGTAGGAGGCAGCGATCGATAATAGATGAGACTCGTCGTAGACAAGTTCGTCTATTAAAACTAAAAGGCAATTGGTGTGCAACTGGAACATCATCGCAGGAATAATTTGTCTACGATTAGTCACAATCATTGATCGTTGCCCCCTACGATCAACAATTCGTACAAGAGGTAAATGCTTTGAAAGAAGTAAAAGTTACTTAGAGCAGGAATAGTTGAAACGAAAATCGCATATTGCAATGAAAGTACTATGGGTGAAAGGCGCTCGGTGACAAGCCTGACATTCTCCGATCCATCGAGTCATCTTTTTACGGACAGGACATGAGCTAGATCCTCTTCGGCAAGTTCTTTTTTATTAAAATTTGTTTATAAATTTTTTTAGTCGAATTTTGTAGTCACTTGATTTACAATAATTTCCCTTTCAAATGATGCCTTTTACTTTTTATATATAACTCTTGAACATGGCGATCTTAATTGATTTCAAATCTTTTTTGGAGAGTATTTTACGTATCAATTTTTGTTGGTATACATTTCTACGATATATTATGTAAGCTAGGAATCTACTAGTACTAGTAGCTCAAGTGAATTAGAAAAGGTTGAGGTTGTAAATTCTTTACGAAAAAGAAAGAAAACACAAGTATTAGGTCCATACAATGTACAAAAAACCAGAGAAATTTGGGGAATGCCATTGACTCATAAATTAATTATAAGCACCTCGATCATACGATCAGAAAAGCGTCGTGCCGAGTCGTGTTGTGTAAAGTCGATTTGTGACAATCCCATGGGATTCATAGCTTAATGATCTCATAAAGAGACATTTTTTATGTAACGCAAATATCACCAGTTTACGCTATTCATCGTTCCCAACCGCGCATAATCTTGATAGTTAAGGTAAAAGGGGCAAACATTCACACCACTTTACTTACTGGTCTAAAATACATTGCAAACTGAAGTTATCAGATTTGATAATGTTGCATGATCAAGCCTGACACTCTCTTAAGCTCTCATGAGCAAGCCTGATATAAGACGCATTTTATTTACAACTTATCGTTTTAGAACAATGATTTTAAAAAAAATAAAGTCAGATGTCAATCTTACCCTATATTCTGTTTAAGATTGACACCTGTTAAAATTTTCGTCTATACTGCATGCAATCGGCAAAAATGTCAATTTTTGTTCATTACATTCCAAAATTGACACCAGTCGGTGATTTCGTATAGAGATTAAATTATAATAGAGTCATTTTATTTAAAAATTTTTGCCACTTTAAAAAGACCTAAAGTACAACGATATTTCTCAAAGTTTTCTTCGTCGAAAATAGGACTTGCACGCCCACGTGTAAACTTAGCGACACTGAATCAAGTGATCATTATGAGAGCGCTGATTCCACGCGCAAGTAGACAAGAACAGTATTATACAAGTTATTATTAGTGATAAGACTCAGAAAATATGTTAATATTAACCCAGTGTCAATATTGGTCCACGTTATCCCATAACGAGAAATGCTCCTAATTTCGTACGTCAGTATGAAATCGGTCGACCGAACGGAATCGAGAACTATGGCCCAAGAGTTTTTAAATGCGAGCAGAATGCTAGTAAGAAAGCTATATAAATGCATAAGAAAAAGTGATTTGTAATATCGTAGCAAGAATTCTTACGATGTGCATTAATTCGTTCACATTCGTGCGCCTTGATTCCCATTTCATTTCAGAACGAACCGAAATTCACGATTGAAAACAACGTGCTGAAGGGTGAAGTGAAGTCGATTTTCTGTGAATACACCAGCGTTGGACAATTTCTCTTCGACAAACTAACGAAAAATAAGAAAATCGTGGGTCAGGTAAGGTTTTACCGCATTTTAATAATACTTTAAATTAGTAAGATGTTTCATTTAAATGTATAGGTCGATGCCGTTACGGGAAAAGAGAAGACCTTCGGACAAATACTCGATGGCAGCATCAGGTGTGCTCTGTGGATGAGGAAGCAGGGAATTCAACAGGATGATGTGGTTATGCTCAGCACGTACAATCATCTCGACACCGTCGTACCTCTCTATGCAGCTTTATTCAATGGAGTCGCCATCAATTGCCTCAATGATGGCCTGCATATACGTATATGTCTACTTATCATACAGCATATCTTTGATCAT
The DNA here is from genome assembly GCA_963678675.1 of Xiphydria camelus. Classification (NCBI taxonomy): domain Eukaryota; kingdom Metazoa; phylum Arthropoda; class Insecta; order Hymenoptera; family Xiphydriidae; genus Xiphydria; species Xiphydria camelus. The sequence goes on from OY783201.1 coordinate 8,836,213, forward strand.
TATTAATACAGACCTGGTTCAATTATCTCATTCATTTTGCGATATAGGGGAATATCAACACATGTTGTCCATCGTGAAACCCAAACTCGCCTTCGTCAGCGAGAATTGTGCCCAAGTGGTGGCAGATGCCGCCAAAGCGATAAATATGTCGATGAATATGGTCGTTTTCGGTAACATCCCAGACATGGAAGCCTTCTCACAGATACTCGAACGACAAAATTCTGACGAGGTAGATAATTTCCGGTGTATCGAGATAACGGACTCGAAACGCACAGCGGTGATTCTCTGTACTTCGGGAACTACCGGAATGCCGAAAGGAGTTATGATGAGTCATTTTGGCATCCTTAATCAATTTTTAAATATTGGCTGGAAAATATCGAATAGGATCATGCTAATGCTCTCGTCGCTCCAATGGATAAGTGGAACTTTCACTGCTGTATTCAACGGACTCCTTGGCAATAAGGGAGTCGTAGTGCCTTATTTCGAAAAGGAACTCATTTCTAGTGCCATTGAAAAATTTAAGGTTTATTTATCACATGAGGATCTCATATTAATACAGTCATATCTGCTGATAATTTTATTTACCGATCGAAACTCTTTCAGGTTCAGTGGTCTCTGTTATGTCCGACCATAATTAACCAACTCTTGAAGTCCGATATTTGGACCAGGTACGACTTTTCCTCTCTCGAAGTTGTACTAATTATTGGTGAAGGAATACGACAGGAATCTCTCGACAAATTGAGCAAACATCTGCCACACGCGACCATCACTCGAGGGTACGGTAAGTCTGGTATACTTATGAATATTAAATCTACGGCTATATTGCACGTCAGTGAGGAGTACGTCTAACAATAAAAAATGGAAAGGGAATTATATTCTTTCTCCATCAGGAATGACGGAATTAGGCGGTGGGATCACTTCGGAAAGAGATCATCGAAAGCAAGGATCTAGCGGTGTAGTACTTGCAAATGTAGAGATAAAAGTGGTTGACATGAAAACCGAAAAGATGTTGGGTCCGAATTGTGCAGGCGAACTTTATGTAAAATGTTCTTCCGTGATGGTCGGTTACTATGGAGATCCAGAAGCTACAAAGAATATAATCGACAGTGAAGGTACTCGTAGTTGATAGAAATGAAATACGATACACATCGTTGTCACCATAATTCAAGGTCGCAAAAATCAAGCAGTTTTAGAATGCGTTGTTGTTAAGTTCTCGAGGCCTCCCGTTTTATAGAATTATACGTCATTGAGGACAGAAATCCTTAACTTTGACAGCTAAATTTCTAAAACAATCGTTTCGCCATTTCAGGATGGGTTCACAGTGGCGATTTGGCATTTTACAATGAAAACGGTGAACTCGTCATCGTGGAAAGAATAAAGGAGCTTATCAAGTATCGTAATAATCACGTGTCCCCTTCGGAAGTTGAAAGCGTTATCATGGAACACCCCGGTGTTAAAGAGGTGGTCGTTGTGGCGGTACCTCACCCTGTAGATATGGAGAGACCCATGGCGTTCGTGACGAGAGTACCTGGTGCAAATGTACGACGTGTAATGTCTACATTTACTGGTTTGATTAACCAATCCGACATAGTTCAAAGCCCCGGTCTTATTCAGGTAACGGAAGAGGAATTGATCGGCATGGTGGCCAAGCAATTGTCCGCGCCCAAGCAACTTACAGGTGGTCTGAAATTTTTGGACGAAATGCCTTATACTCCCACGGGAAAACTTGATCGGAAGGTACTGAGAGCACGAGCGAGGAGCTTCGCGGTTGACGCGTGATCAGTGGAACGCGTCAAGAGGCAATGATCCTTGAAAAGTTAATCTCCTAGTGCAGTTGTCGATTGAATGATTTAAGCGAATTATGGGTAATTCAAGATATCTTAAAATACTGTATTTAGAACTAATGTTATCATGGCGTCTCTTTTAAATAAATCAAAGGAATGTTTAATCGTTCTCGCGTAATTTCGTCATCATCGGCGAATACTTTTGGAATTTTCCACTGATCTTTACACTGAAAGAGATAAAGGCGGAGAGTTCAAGGGAAACATGAGAAGGATCTCGAGATGTTGACCTTTAAACACTTCACACTGTAATAGAAGAGCTTTCCTGAGGAGAGTCGTAGATATAACGTGTACGATAAGAGGCATGCCTGGAGTATTAATGTACGGAGAGAACTTAATAGATATCTCCGGTTAAAGTGATACGAGAGACAGTGGAACACCTCCAAATGGAGAATCTATCTGTAACCTTAAAAACGATTTCCCCGGCACGTTACTACCAATAAAGATATTAAACTACGTTGCGTGCTTTTATTCTGTTAAAACTGTATTGAGAATTAAAATTATATTTTTGACAAGACAATAATTTATCCTTAGTAAGATACTCCAATGTGATTGTGAAGAACGAGACTTCCAAATTTTTAAGCTATCACTAGCCTCTTTTTATGTAATAATTCTTATCGATTTGTCAGCTGTTGTCGGTAAACGTTGATGGACAAAATTATCGGATCGTATCAGCAGGGTTTTTCCGTCATCTATATTGCGTTATGAAGATTTTGCTCTATGTATAAGTAGGTAATCATGGTATATGAGACAGTCGTCGCATTATGTTTAAGGTGAGACTAATAATATTATACTCTTTTACATCCACTTACGCAAAAGCTATTTACTCTTTCCCCTGAATATTTAGGTAAGACTGGGAACCCGTCTTTACTTTTACAATTTCATTTATCACGTCATGGCTAACTGACCGGACTTTACATTTCTATGATTTTTCCCGCAATAGTTCTCTAATTAATACCTCCTAACAGTTAAATTCAGCACAATCCAACTCGACGCACAGTGCTTTATCCAGTGAACAAAAATCAGATTTTTACTTACGCGATATAGAAAAACTAATTCCTTGAAATCATAAAGTAATACCCCTTATACCCACACCTATCCGTTTTTGAACAATTGAATCACCGTTGCCATGCAAATAAATAAAGAAAGACGCGTCACAGCGTAAATATTCTCGTCTCATCAGAATTACGAACTTCTTTTTAGAAACTATTTATGAATATGTAATCTACAAGGTAAGAGGATTTTTATTCACTTTATATAAATAAAAAAAGGGTTGACATACCGAAAAAAATATTCGTAAAACTTATATTTCTTATGTTTTTACACATATGATTGCGGAGTCTATTTCTCAAAAAGTTCCAAAAACCTCCTTTTCAGTTTAGTATTTTATTAAAGCTTGTACATTCCTCTTAATACCTGTATATCGGTTTATTTGCTCAGGGCTGCTCAAACCAAACTATAGATATTTTCGTTATGAGGGCGCGAAACGCCCGAATGACGAATTCTATTTTTTGTCACTAAGTGTCAAGTACGAGGTTGACGGGGTTCGAGGCGGAGTGTTGGGGGGCTCACTTTATTTAAATAAGAAAAGGGTTGAGACACCGAAAAAAATATTCGAAAATCTCGTCCGCCATATTGTATCCGCCATCTTGAATTTTTGAAATCTGACCCGAATCTTCAGATTCGTGATTAGCGACCCAAAAAACCTCATTAACAATCATTTATTTACTGTTTGATTAACCGTCAAGAGGAATTTCTATTTTTGTCCACTCTCCTATATACGGGGGAGCACTGTGCGACGCAGGTAATTAATATTGGCAAAAAAATGAGTTCCACGGAACGACCAATTAGGAAAACTTGACCTGTCCAGGTATAAGGGGTCAAAGTATCTTTCGAGGTAGCTTCATCGAGGTTGCAACAGTACTTTGGGACCAGGGAAATATCAGGCGTCATCCCAGTCAATGTTTGTCCGCTTTTCAGAAGTGTTCTGTAGTTCTACATTCAATGCGTAATTACTCGTAAATGCTGAAAGTAAACACGAAAAGTCATAGAACAAAAGTTGACAAGTTCTGTACGAAGAATACGAATCATTAAAAAAATAGGGATTCCTATTTAAACTAGCGGTTGAATCGTAGTCTATGCTAGTCAAACAGTAATTCGTGCAGTTTTTCTTTCTCCGTATATACACATAGTTGTGTAAACGGTAAATATATATAGAAATATAAAACAGTCTTTATAGAAAAATTGTTAGATGTGAAACATCGAAATTCTTCTTTGTAGAAAGTATGCGATAGGAAGGATCGACAACGCGTCCGTCGAAAGAACACGTGCGCCAGTGCGCATTTGTATTTATGACTGTGATACTATTAAACGGTACGAACCGTTGTGTCCAATTCAAAAAGCGCATTTAGTTTACTCTCTCTTAACTCTACCATCGGTACTGTTTAATAGTATATAGTGTACAGTCATAAATACAAATGCGCACTGGCGCACGTGTTCTTTCGACGGACGCGTGGTCGATCCTTCCTATCGCATACTTTCTAGAAAGAAGAATTTCGATGTTTCACATCTAACAATTTTTCTATAAAAACTGTTTTATATTATATGTTATTATACACACACGTATTTTCATCTACAACAAAGTATCTTACATCGATGTGGGCCTAAAGTTCATAGATAATAAGATAATGGCGATTAAATTTCCTTTACTGGTGAATAAGTTTAGCCTCATATATTTCTTTGACTTATCAAATATCTATTTACAATCGTGATGTATTGTAGATTGTACACACATACGTACCATATGAGGCTAAACTTACTTGCCAGCGAAGAAGTTTCAATTACTATTATCTCATTATTTATGAACTTTTGACCTATATCGATATGACTTTTCTATGCATGGTGGGAGAAGGAAATTCTTCGAAACCACCGAGCTGGAGCATGAAAATTGGCGCCGGGAGAGTACGCAGATTCAGCGCCGTTCGGTTGGTGCTATCCCCGAAGAAGTACACGTGCACCGCAATAGTCGAATTTATTGCGGGTCTGCACTTTGTCCGAGGAGAGCATAAAAGGCAGAGGGTTTCTGTTGCCTCCCGCGAGGCTCCTGAAATCTGAGCACGCGGTCGAGGCCCTTCGCTTGCGACCCGGCGCCTATCACTCTCGCTAGACTGAGTTACTATCTATTTAGCCGGTCAAATAGACTTAAATTTCTCTGGCAGTAAATTTTTATCGTGTATCCACTGCAATATCTAGCTAGATTTATTTTTCTCAATCGAGATTCTAGACTAACTCTCCCTAAATTGTTCTCAATGCTGTGTCCACTTGAGTAAATCTAGCTGAAAACGAAAGAACACGTTCGCCAGTGCGCATTTGTATTTATAATTGTGATACTATTAAACGGTACAAACCGTTGTGTCTAATTCAAAAAGCGCATTTAGTTTACTCTCTCTCTTAACTCTGCCATCAGTCGCTGTTCCGTCTCCCGATAAACGGAATTCGACACAACGGTTCATACCGTTTAATGGTATCACAGTCATAAATACAAATGCGCACTGGCGCACGTATTCTTTCAACGGATGCGTGGTCCATCCTTCCTATCGCATACTTTCTACAAAGAAGAATTTCGATGTTTCACATCTAACAATTTTCCTATACAAACGGTATTTAAATGTTATTTTTAAACGTGCTAACCAATGATCAATCAATCCTCATGCTTTCATTAATGAGGGTAAATACTGCTTCGTACACCGATACAGTGAGCGTGTAGTAGTAAGTGGTTAAACTAGGGCTCGGTGAAAGGGGACCATCGAGTCGTGGCGGAGAGAGCCGATGCGTTCCGAGTTAGGCCAGGCGAACGTTGGGACGCAGTTCAGTGAGGAGACGAAGGGTGACCGTTGCCTCTATATCTATATATAGAATAGATATAGATATAGAGGCAATGTTCAACGTTCGCCTGGCCTTAGCGTATTTAGCCACTCCAGCGACGTTTCACGAGCAGCCGGTCTCACCCCCGAAGCGCGGCATAAGATGTTTCACATCAAAAATCCAAATTGACCTTCAAATAACCTTGAAATTTTAAACCAAAGGAACCAAATGTATAACCATTAAATCCCGCTTGTAAAACGATGATACTTTTGCCTGAAACATTGTTTTCACTATCACGTTTGTCAACTTAAATGGTTCACCCTGTATATGTATCAAGAGACACGGTAGTGTCTCGCGGCATGTTCATTCAAGTCGTCAGAACGACGCCGCCAGCGCTGTCGCCGCGAGCACCCGTGTATCTTTACAGGAAAAATGTCTGCCCCCTAACCCCTCAATTTTAACATCGAATTTTCTCAATAAATACACGGTTATAACCAAAACTATGCTTAGTTACGCCATATAAATCGACTATTCTCTATCGATAGAGACCAGAGTAAATGTTGTAAGTTACATATTAACAGAGATTTTTCCTTAGCAACGCGAAGACACGCCCCTCGCCCCTCAAAAGTCGAGAATCCGATTTCTCGGGCGATATATATGTCAAAATGTCACAAAAATTCCGCCTGTCTTCGGCGGTATTCGGCCATGGTCGGAAATGTGTACACAGATGCGGCCACACGCATACGCCATCAAAAATGTATGTGAGAGTGTGTGAGAGAATATATTCCTAGAATGTTTAGTTGTTTTTCAAAATTAAAAAATATTTCCATTCGCGAAACGATTTCCCTCGCATTTTTTCAATCCTCGGACGCGCTTGTTAATAAAAAGTACAAATTCAGTGTAATCGGAGTAGTGAATCTCAATAGTGGTGAATGTGACAGACGCTCTGACAGCTAGCTATTATCAAATCGTTTGGATTTTTTTTTAATAATCAAGATAGTGCACGGAAGCAGTGTCATTTTTCTCCGACATCAGTCGGTGATTTTGTATAGAGATTAAATTATAATAGAGTCATTTTATTTATAAATTTTTGCCACTTTAAAAAGACCTAAAGTACAACGATATTTCTCAAAGTTTTCTTCGTCGAAAATAGGACTTGCACGCCCACGTGAAAACTTAGCGACACTGAATCAAGTGATCATTATGAGAGCGCTGATTCCACGCGCAAGTAGACAAGAACAGTATTATACGAGTTATTATTAGTGATAAGACTCAGAAAATATGTTAATATTAACCCAGTGTCAATATTGGTCCACGTTATCCTATAACTAGAAACGCACCTAGTTTTGTATACGTCAGTATATTCCCTCACGTTGAAATCGATCGACCGAACGGAATCGAGAACTATGGCCCAAGAGTTTTTAAATGCGAGCAGAATGCTAGTAAGAAAGCTATATAAATGCATAAGAAAAAGTGATTTGTAATATCGTAGCAAGAATTCGTACGATGTGCATTAATTCGTTCACATTCGTGCGCCTTGATTCCCATTTCATTTCAGAACGAACCGAAATTCACGATTGAAAACAACGTGCTGAAGGGTGAAGTGAAGTCGATTTTCTGTGAATACACCAGCGTTGGACAATTTCTCTTCGACAAACTAACGGAAAATAAGAAACTCGTGAGTCAGGTAAGGTTTTACCGCATTTTAATAATACTTGAAATTAGTAAGATGTTTCATTTAAATGTATAGGTCGATGCCGTTACGGGAAAAGAGAAGACCTTCGGACAAATACTCGATCGCAGCATCAGGTGTGCTCTGTGGATGAGGAAGCAGGGAATTCAACAGGATGATGTGGTTATGCTCAGCACGTACAATCATCTCGACACCGTCGTACCTCTCTATGCAGCTTTATTCAATGGAGTCGCCATCAATTGCCTCAATGATGGCCTGCATATACGTATATGTCTACTTATCATACAGCATATCTTTGATCATTATTAATACAGGCCTGGTTCAATTATCTCATTCATTTTGCGATATAGGGGAATATCAACACATGTTGTCCATCGTGAAACCCAAACTCGCCTTCGTCAGCGAGAATTGTGCCCAAGTGGTGGCAGATGCCGCCAAAGCGATAAATATGTCGATGAATATGGCCGTTTTCGGTAACATCCCAGACATGGAAGCCTTCTCACAGATACTCGAACGACAAAATTCTGACGAGGTAGATAATTTCCGGTGTATCGAGATAACGGACTCGAAACGCACAGCGGTGATTCTCTGTACTTCGGGAACTACCGGAATGTCGAAAGCAGTCATGATGAGTCATTTTGGCATCCTTAATCAATTTTTAAATGTTGACTGGAAAATGTCGAATAGGATCATGCTAATGCTCTCGTCGCTCCAATGGATAAGTGCAACTTTCACTGCTGTATTCAACGGACTCCTTGGCAATAAGGGAGTCGTAGTGCCTTATTTCGAAAAGGAACTCATTTCTAGTGCCATTGAAAAATTTAAGGTTTATTTATCACATGAGGATCTCATATTAATACAGTCATATCTGCTGATAATTTTATTTACCGATCGAAACTCTTTCAGGTTCAGTGGTCTCTGTTATGTCCGACCATAATTAACCAACTCTTGAAGTCCGATATTTGGACCAGGTACGACTTTTCCTCTCTCGAAGTTGTAATAATTGTTGGTGAAGGAATACGACAGGAATCTCTCGACAAATTGAGCAAACATCTGCCACACGCGACCATCACTCGAGCGTACGGTAAGTCTGGTGTACTTATGAATATTGAATCTACGGCTATATTGCACGTCAGTGAGGAGTACGTCTAACAATAAAAAATGGAAAGGGAATTATATTCTTTCTCCATCAGGAATGGCGGAATTAGGCGGTGGGATCACTTCGGAAAGAGATGATCGAAAGCAAGGATCTAGCGGTGTAGTACATGCAAATGTAGAGATAAAAGTGGTTGACGTGAAAACCGAAAAGATGTTGGGTCCGAATTGTGCAGGCGAACTTTATGTAAAATGTTCTTCCATGATGGTCGGTTACTATGGAGATCCAGAAGCTACAAAGAATATAATCGACAGTGAAGGTACTCGTAGTTGATAGAAATGAAATACGATACACATCGTTGTCACCATAATTCAAGGTCGCAAAAATCAAGCAGTTTTAGAATGCGTTGTTGTTAAGTTCTCAAGGCCTCCCGTTTTATAGAATTATACGTCATTGAGGACAGAAATCCTTAACTTTGACAGCTAAATTTCTAAAATAATCGTTTCGCCATTTCAGGATGGGTTCACAGTGGCGATTTGGCATTTTACAATGAAAACGGTGAACTCGTCGTCGTGGAAAGAATAAAGGAGCTTATCAATTATCGTAATAATCACGTGTCCCCTTCGGAAGTTGAAAGCGTTATCATGGAACACCCCGGTGTTAAGGAGGTGGTCGTTGTGGCGGTACCTCACCCTGTAGATATGGAGAGACCCATGGCGTTCGTGACGAGAGTACCTGGTGCAAATGTACGACGTGTAATGTCTACATTTACTGGTTTGATTAACCAATCCGACATAGTTCAAAGCCCCGGTCTTATTCAGGTAACGGAAGAGGAATTGATCGGCATGGTGGCCAAGCAATTGTCCGCGCCCAAGCAACTTACAGGTGGTCTGAAATTTTTGGACGAAATGCCTTATACTCCCACGGGAAAACTTGATCGGAAGGTATTGAGAGCACGAGCGAGGAGCTTCGCGGTTGACGCGTGATCAGTGGAACGCGTCAAGAGGCAATGATCGTTGAAAAGTTAATCTCCTAGTGCCGTCGTCGACTGAATGTGAGATTTAAGGGAATTATCGGTAATTTAAGATATCTTCAAATACTGTATTTAGAACGTATGTTATTATGGCGTCACTTTTAAATAAATCAAAGGAATGATTAATTGTTCTCGCATAATTTCGTCATCATCGGCGAATACTTTTGAAATTTACCACTGATCTTTACACTGAAAGATAAAGACGGAGAGTTCATTTAAAGGAGAGAATCGAGAGAGGATATAAAATAAAAAATCCCAGTACGCGCGATCTCAAAATGTTTAATCTTCGGGAAGTCGAGATAATCCTAGCAATTTTTAATACATCGACCGGTATCAGAAAAAAGCACGTAGCTTTTCAATATCATTGCAGAACATCGTAACTCGATGCTATGCAAAGAAAGTCTTAAGTCACATCAATGGCGACAGCAAGCACTCACGATGTTTCTTTGAATAGAAACAATTTGCAATGTTTTTCAGTGACAGTTAAAAAATACGTGCTTTTCTCTGACGTCGGTTGTGTGTGATACAGGTATGTAAATATCTAAATTATGAATTAATTCTACTGATAAAATCCGCGGAACGACTCCCTGTATTGAGAAAACAGTTTATTTGTTGCCAATAAATATTTGTTTGAATATGGCGAAATAAACATTTTGTTAGACCAAATAAGTATTTGTTAAGTATTTCCGGGTGGAAAAGATTTATAAGGGTTATATATGTTTCGTATATACAACATAATATAAATTTGGGCTTATTTAATTTATATATAACTTATACATAAATCACATATACGGACAACATATGGTTTATATATAAGTAGGTACTATTGTTTCAATTGTTTTAATTTTTGCAAAATCCATATATAATACATACTATATGGTTTACATTGAAATCATATATAAATTTAATAAGCCAAATTTACATACATTCTATATACAAAATATACATAATCCACATAGATATTTCCCACCTGGGTGAAAATTTGGCATAATTAAATTCTCCGAGGCAACCGTTTGAATTAAATAAATAAACATTTAAAAAAATAATCAGTATATATTTTTCTTGTCCTAACGAAATATTTATTTCGCCGTATTTGAAATTACTTTCATTAACGATCAATAATCTGTTCTCTCAGTGTGCGAAACCCCGACACGACCCTAAGTCGTCGAGGCAAAATTCGCAAAGGAATTCATTGTCAAGCGCTGTGTAAGCGCGCGAGGCAACGTCCCAACGTCGTTCGCATCTCTGAACTTCGTCTTCCACAACCGCCCTCCTCGGCTTTACCTACAAAGAACGAAGCAACCCTTCGTATATATACACCGTGTCTCGTCGAAACCGATCGATTGAATCTGAGAACGCCCAGGTTGAAGTCGAGAAGAGATTACGGGGATTCGCGGGGAATCGGCGTGATTTACGGATTCGGGAATTGCGTCGAAAGGACGCGCGCCTCTCCTCCCCCTTCCCCTCACTTTCGCACCTCACGCCCTATATTCGACGGGAGAAAACGCGAGGACGTTCCTCTTCTTTGGCCGCCCGCTGGCGGTTAGCAGGAATGCGCGATATAAATTTCCTGTCGCTGTAAACATCGTTACATTAGCATTAATCCTCGCCATTCGACTCACCCCTCCACCCTCCCGCCGCTTTTCGCGAAAGGAGCATCCTCCGTGTGCCGCAATGCGCTCACACACTAAAACGTTCGCAAATATGCGGCGGGTGAAAATAGGAAGAGGGAAGGAATACCAGAGTGCATCCCCCGAGCTGAATACCATCGAGAATTCAGAGTTCGATATATGTATATCGATCGTATCCTACATTGGATATTTAAAGATGCGCAACAAATATAAAAGAAGAGAAAATATTTCACTCCGTAAAATTGCTCTGAATTGGAATGATTTTCGCACGACTTGAAGAAATGACCCGCGCTATAGAGAAAATCCTGCAGCACATTTCTCGTCGCAAGGAACAGCTGAAAATCCGCATGAAAAGCGCGTCCATCCGCGCGGCTATTTTACGTTTCGCGTAAATTTAACATATCTGCATGTGTCCGCAACAAACTCTCCCTACTGACGACTACACAGAACCGTTTCCCCCCGAAAAGTCGTGAATCTAGCTTCGCTCCGAGAGGAGAGGAGAAAAATATCGCAGGCAATTTGTACCGGGCGAAGAGAATTTACATTTTTTCCTCGTGCCTGGATGCAGCGGCAGATGTATGTATACCTATACGCGAAAGGGGGAGATTCATTCATGATTTCTTTTCCGACGAGTATCGTAACATCGTCTGCTGCCGAGATCGAAAATTGTGTTCGGAATGCAGGCTGCGACTCGACGATGAAAGATAAGAAAAAGTTTGCAGTCGCGCGATTTCCAGCGGTGCGAATGGCGGGGAAAGAATGGGGAGGAAGAGAAAAAAGAACGTCGTGTATAGAGGCGCCTGATGCAGGAAGAAACGGCTGTTTACGACTTTTCGGAACGTAAAAGCCCTTCTATGACCTTTTATGGATCGTCATTTCTTGGATCCCCCCTTCGAATTGAAATATACGTACACAATGGACGCGTACGGTCCATTGGATAGATAGGGTAACTGCAGTGTATTCTGCACCTATTTTGTGGCGCGCGTAGTTTCAGCGTGAATCGTTTTCCGGGAAAAGTAGAAAATATTTGAGCCCTGGCGATATGAGCATTTGGTGGACTTGGACAAATCTTGAGAACTTTTAACGATATTTCGAGCTACTGTTACCGTAATAATATCCATTGACAGTCACAGCCGCGAAATTTAGCGGTTACACTGAGAAAACAGTTTGTTACTAGTTAATAAATGTAATTGACCGTTTCAACGATCTTGCAGCGAATCGCTGTCGTATGTCGCAAAATAATGGTAGCGCGATAAAGAGAGGACCCGTTTTATGTGTCCGCGAACGATGTATATCCCACGTGCACCAATGCGGTGACGTATGTAAAATAACGAGACGGGTCGGAGCGGTGTAAGTAAATCAGAGTCTAAATATCGGGAGAAAGGCAAGTAGTGGAGAGAAAGTTGCGAATGATTGATCGACCGTGACCGCCTGATTAATTTGTTTTCTTCCAACCGATTACTATGCTGAAATCAGAATGCCATCAGTTTTTCACAAAAATTTAGGGAACGCATTCCGAAAACATTTTTCACGATTTCGAACCGTAAAATATATTTCTGAATTTTTGCAGTGGGTGGTAAAATCAACCATAATCACAAGATTGATTTTTCCTGGTTGCTAAGACCATATTTAGGATTAAACAGAACATGAATGCAGTCAAAATAACTTTTATTACGTAGTTATAGTAACAATAAGACTGTAGTTTATGAGAGCCATGCACCAGGGTTAAATTAGCCAGAAGAGTCGATCGATAATATTTCTCCATTGTAATATCAACTATATAAAAAATGATTGAAGACATCAATCGACCATGCTGCAAGTTGATCTGGCTGCAACACTCGTAATATCTCGTTATCATAGCCAGAACTTTACTGTTTGGAAGAATTATGGAATCACGGTTGGCGCAAAAATTGGCCATGATTTCTAGCTAAATCACAGTTCTTTTTTAACCAGATTTTCCCTTCAGTGCACTTTCGCGTGATATCATATCCTCGTCGAATGACTACAAATGCATATATAGATATGCATCCGTACATTTGTTTAATTGCAGTTGAATTCATTGGGAGCGTCGTTGAATATTGATAGGGTCGCGAGTAATTTACGTTAACTTCACAACACGGGAAGGACGACGGACGCTACAGTAAATACAACGACGAGAAGTTTGTCAACTTTCCACCGTGAACATGTCACCCACCGAATTACCATTTACCACGAGCTTTCCTCGCGCATACACAACGTAAACAAGAAATATTCATGCATGCGCACATGGTCCGTTGAAGTTCGCATAAACTCTCATGAATCTTCATGTATTTACATACCCATTACATACGCCGTTAGTAAATCCGTGAAAAATTTCAAGGACTAAAGGCTACATTTTTATCCCGTGAAAATTGCACATTCGCACTGAGAAAAATAACCGATCAGTCAAACCAAAATCCTAGAGACTATAATCAAACTGTTTGGTGAAATATGGATCCTCCATCCACATTTGGTTAAACTGACCATTTTTTGGTTAGAATAACTGAACATGTAGTTAAAATTATTAAACATTCAGTAAGAATAAATGTGCATTTGGCTCAATATTTACTAGTATCTTGGTTAAAATAACTAAACTCGTTTAACCAGATGCATTTAGTCATTTTAACTAACAATAAGTTATTTCTCAGTGCGTTTGAAATATCGTCGGTCTTATCACACAAGGGCATATCTCAGTTTTGATGATTTCTCAGGAGAGCGATTTTAAATATTTTACGATTTTTCATTGTGAATAAGTCCTGCAATTATTTTTATAGCTTGGTGATTTTTTTATGTATAAAATTATGCGTTTGAATGCCTTTTAAATCACACGTATGGACCTATCCTAAGTTAGGCCTATACGTGAGATAAAAATTTTGATTATTTTGAGATACAACGAAAAAAATATATGGGGTATAGCAAAAGTATAAAATGTTGAGGTACGCCGGGTCGTGAGATAAAAATATAAGACTTAAGAGAGCAACCTATTGGCGGTCTTAACTCAATTTTCAAATTTTCTGAGATACGCCCTTACGTGATAAGACCGACGATATGTTAAAATACGTCACGGGGTGCCTTTTCGGAAGAACCACCGCCATTGTGCTCGATAAACAATTATCCTTATACAGCTCAACGTTCCGCGTTTGGGCCGGGGTCACGTAGCTTCACCTAACACCCCAAGCGTACGGCGGATGACATATCACTCTATAATTGAATCGGTCATTTTGAAAAGGAGCCATCTCCATAGGAATCCAATGGATGGCCCCTTTTCAAAATGACCGATTCAATTACAGGAATTACCCGCGTCGACATAAATATACGTATGCATGAGTATTCGGAGCCGCCCATACAATGACACCATGGTAAAAGCGTGATGCTTGTCCCTGCGACCAACCCCCTTCGCTCTAGCGCTCCCGGTCATCCCGCTACATTCCTTCTGCCCAAAGCTAATTGCTAAGTGGCTGCCCGACTAATTTAATAACTGTGTAATTTTTAATAGACTATAATTAGAGGTGCAATATTATCACGCCACGCGATTGTATCGCACTCCGACGTAATTAACGGCATCGAAGAAGAGTAGCACGCGGTCAGCGGGGCCGTATTAAATGATAGCGACGACGTGAATTATGTTCTCTTTTTTTTTTCTTTATCCCCGTAGAATTGCCGCGGTACAGATAATGCGACGTTCGTTCGAGGATAAAAGCCGTCTGTAGACTGACGACGTTGAAAGGACTCGCGTGACACTGCAGGAATAGCGCGAGGCGAGGAACGGATAAAAAGATCCGTGAGATAGGAGGGAACGGGTGTATAGACTTTGTATGGGCACTTTGGGGGGAAGGAAAGGCGGGGGTGGATGGAGAAAAGTACAGAGAGATGAAACACGGAACGAGTTGGAGGCCCCTGGCGAGCGTTCCTCGGCGCGGCAATAGTGGGCCAACTCGACGCTTCACTCTGCTCCACTTTCCCCTAACTACCGGACACTGGAATCGCGCGCGTGTCGTCGTTAAAAGACGGACCGAACTATCTGGGTGAAACAGCCGGAGGCGTAACTACCAGATATACAATTAAAATGCAAATTGGCAACCTAGCCGGGGGCGACTCCCTTTCTCTCGAGGTTTCAGGGACCGTTCCCACCCCCTGAGACATTGAGCCCTTTCCTTACGTTCCCGATTCGCCGACGTCCCCATTTACATACTTCGGCATTGATATAAATTTGGCCGGCAAGTTTCCCAGCCTCTTCCTCCACCGCCGTCGCAGCCGTTCGTCGCTGCTCTCCTTCTCCTGCCCGATGGCTCGAGTGCGGTAACGGTTTTCGGTGCTCCGCGCTCTCGCTCGTAACCGGGGCGATCGTCGAATTTATGCGTCTTTATCGTGTCGGAAACACGGGCGTCGGGACGTCGTGAAGGATCGCTTCATTATCATTTTTATCGCTCCGACGACGCGCGGCGGTAGCAGCCGCGTCTAATTGCACTCGCGCGGTCGTATTCGCGATGTCGGACGCCTGTCTGCCCGACGGCCGTGCGTCCGACCATTACCCTGCCTACTCTACTGATTCTCGCGTCGGACTATCGCGCGCGCATGGAATTGGGTACCTGCTCCGTCGCGCGTGAGCGCTGCTTTTCGCATCTTTCGAATTGGCTGGATCTATATACTTACGATTAGTGAAGAGAAGAACGAGGAGAACAGGGAAACAAAATGGAATTACGAGATGAGAGAGAAAGGATTTGAGATGTACTGCGATACGTGAGTATACTCTGATAAAAAAAATGAACTTGAGTAAATCACACTGAGAGAAATAATTACTGGTGTCAAAACAAAAAGTTTTCTTCAATCAAAAACATGATATAATTCCAGAATCAAGGCGTGGTTTTCTTCGTGCGAGGAAATATTTGTTAGGCTTGAGTAATTTTTTTTTCGCGCAGAAAGAATTTCTTGTTCCAACGAAGATATCTCGCGAATCAAGTATATATATTCTTCGAAATGTATGTATCTTCGAAATGCGGAAACTAAAAATATATATCTACGTATCTCTTTATACATATATATATGAGGCTAAACTTACTCGCCAGGAAAGAAACTTCAATCACTATTATCTCAATATTTATGAACTTTTGGCCTACATCGATATAGAACTTTGATATAGATAAAAGTGTAATCTTCAGAAAAAGTATTACATAAATATCGCCGAAAAACTCATAGACAATGAGATAATAGTGATTAAAGTTTCTTTCCTGGCGAGTAAGTTTAGCCTCATAGGACATGTATTCTTCGACTAAGAATCTGTATTCTTAAAAATTTGTAAGATCATAATATGTTCTTGATTCAAGACATATTTTTGTCGACTCTCCTCCGGCTGACTGAAATGATACTTGTGTAGTCTCAAAGAAAGCCCTGATATCACAATTACCTGACCGGAGAGAGAAGCGTTTTGAACAAAAGTTGCAGGACTGCTAGAACGACGTTACTTTTATCGGAAACTCCTTTTCCTCCGACGAGCCAATTCCGAGATACGGCAAATCTTACGCGTCCGCCCGTTCCCAAAGTATCTACACCGAGATAGCAAAGGCGAGGAGATCATGTGGAGCGCGCAAACAATCCTACGAAATTCAAACCACCCTGAAAAATAACGGAACTTCATTTTCGACGATTGCACGCCGATATGCCGACTCGCCGCACTAGTTCAAAAGTTTCGCGACGAAAAGCTCGAAAGCCGCGGTCGGACCCCTACTCCGTGCAACTGCGACTCCGCTGTCCCTGACCGCGATTCCACAGTCGTAGTTCTCTCTGTGCTTATCATGCGCCGCGAACGGAGAGAAATGCTCGGGACGAGCCCACCGTTAAATTCTGGGTACATTTATGACCAGTCGTGCCTGGTTTTACTCTCACCCCCTCCCCCATTCCTCGGTCAGAGATTCTAACGACCAGAAATTCTCTAACTATCCAATTAAAAAAGAATGTGCTTAAGCTAATGCGATGCAATAATTTCTGGTTATTCGTATTACGTTAAATTATCCCTGAGATACTGCAGGCATGACCAGAAGGTACTTCGTCATCCACCCCTAAGAGTATTTCTTGCTGTGGCATATTTTCCAAGACATCTGGTGTGCCTGCTTAAAAAGATTTTTCCACGTATGCGCGCAGATATCACTAAAAATGAAATAAAAGGAGTTAGCTCCAATACTTCGGCGAATAGCAAAATCGATATACCCCGAACACATTCAATGGTATTATCGACCGGCTTGAGTGCCTCGCTTTGTAAATAATGTCACCGAGTAGTGAAGGTCGATACGACTACCCGGAAATTTGAAAGTAACATGTGTAAATATAATATTCAACTTGATTATCGTTCCTAAAAATGCAGACTCCTGACTTCAATTTCGAATGATGCAGCAGTGCAAGTATTTTTTGGAATTACTATCGAAATACCCATTTCGATAAATAAATAAATGCTCCATCCTGAAAATTTCACGTGATTGCTTTGAACGCGTATTTTAATTAAAATAGATAAACAAGAGAATAAGCATCATTGATACGACGTATGCACACGGATATCGTGCCAACATATCACACATACATAGTACATAGCCGTACACATATGCAAACCAATATGCATACACACGTTGCGACCAAATGCTCCATATTATATACAAACACACAGAGTACAGCATCCCCTAGGATATACATGATCTAAAGATAGACGTACCTATGTACAGAGAGAGAGAGAGAGAGTAGAGAAGGAAATATACCGAGACAAATTTCAGTCACGCCTCGTCCGCTTTATACATCTATCTAGGATCACAGGATGTTATTTTCACTCCTCGGTGCACAGAGCAGAATTTATCTCGCGAACAGTCCGCGAGGGTAATTTGAAGCGAGCGAGGGCTACGGGATTCGTTCACGAAACGTGCCAAATTTCAACGGCCCGACTGAAGACGCTGTATAGAGAAACGCGAAGGATCGCGACGATGGAAAAGTAGAAACGAGCCAATGAGCAAATCGCCACTAAATCAACTTGATTAATTGAACTTCGCAATCGATTTGGAGGGACGACGAGTGGGCGTTACTCGCATAGGAAACCCCTACACGTTCCGATAATTCGTTAATTAGTAACGATGATTAATTAAGAGCATTGGTGACGCTATAATTGACTTTATCCACGGCTAGGCTTCGATTTCTGCGAGTGCAATTGTTACGCAATTATATCGCGCGAAAGCACTCTACCAGAGCACAGTAATTCCTCGGTAAAGCAAGTTTCCATGGACGCGCGTCCACTGTTTGCACACTCGTGGTGATATTGGCCAGGAGCGGAAAAAGGGAGGCGGGAGGGTGGTTCGCCCCCTCTTCTCTTAACCTCCTTTCACAGTATACTAATGACCAAAGTTACCTGTGTCCCCTGACTACTAAAAATGTAGCAAAACGCGCCTGACCTCTTTCTTTCCGCGTGCGAAATTTCTGAAGTATCCGCTTTAATTTACGTAACTCTCTCGGAATGCATAATCCATATATTCGTGTATGATAATCCTCGGTAACGCCGTGCGAGTCCGTAGAGACGGGAGACCGGCTCGCCATCCGAGATATACCTCCGTATTTATATACGTTTCCAGCATTGCATTAATTGCCATGGCTACTAAACGGATCGTTAAAAAAGTACGAGATCAAAAATTGGACTACAATTTTCATCATGTGACTTAGTCTTCCATCGCTGTAGCAGATTCTAAGAAATGGAAACTACACAGAGAAAATTAACTTGGTTAATATAATATAACAATCCGCACCGAGAGGTAACAATTTATTTATAGTTAATAAATGTTTGTTTCAATATGGCAAAATAGAAGTTTCATTCGATGGAATAAATATTCGTTAACTATTATAATATTTATTTGGCACAATTTCATCCTTTGAAGCAATCATTTGGATGAAAGAAATATTATAATAATTAACACATATCTTATTCTCCTAACGAAATCTTTATTTCGCCGTATTTAAAATTACATTTATTAACTATTAATAAACCGTCTTTTCGATGCGGTTAAACAAGTTTAGTTATTCTAACCAACATACTAGTAAATTGAACCAAATATCAAGTTATTTTAACTCGGTACATGTTTAGTTATTCCAACTACATGTCTGCTCAGTTTAACCAAACAGATGGAGGATCCACATTTCACCAAACAGTTTGATTATGGTCTCCAGGATTTTAGTTAATTGGCCAGATTATTTTTCTAAGTGTGTCCACAGGCTAAAAGCTGAAGCCACGTTTCACGTTTTCATCAAAGTCGAATTTCGCAATGTCGCCTCGTGTCTCCATCTACCGAAGAAACCCATCAAATCTGCGTTCGCTTCACCGATGCGTTCGGGCTGACCGATAAAGGGCCCGTTCTCCTGCACTGTCCGTAGCACCGTACGTATAACACGCGCTCCGTTACGTTACGCGGAGTTCATGAATAATCCATGCCCGTTAAACCAGCGCATAAACAATAATAACCAGGAATACCGCTTTCGTACATACCGAGCACGTGCACCAGCTCTCTCGATGGCGACTTCTGCGTTAACCACTCGACTCGACGTCGCCGCAGCAAGAGAAAGAAAGAGGCGGAACGGCAGACACAGTTGCGTACAAAGTATATCGAAAATACATGCAACGGTTCGACTATTGGGTCGCATCGCGGTGCACAAAGGGATGAAGAGGGCAGTTATATTACGAGTCGTATAGGTCAGCGATATATCTCTACATCGCAGGAAATCCTGCGGCAAAATGAACGGCATGAAAGTTAAATTTTGAAGTTACACGAATGGCAAACTAAATTTACAGTTATTTGAACAAATATTTAGTTGAAGCAGCTAAGTATTTAATTACTAAATTTAGTTAAATTAAATTTTAGTTACTTCAACTATATATTTGTTCAGATAAAAATACATTTAGTTGGCCGCCCCTATCATTAAAATTTAGTTAAATCAAACGATTTTTTTTTTCAGTGTAGACGATTCTCGATTTTACGTATCCATTCAGGTTTCTATATTATAATAACATAACCCGGAAATTTTGATATAACGTCAACCAATGTCGGATTACTTTGCTATTTCCACTGTTTCGTTATTTTATGTCGATAAAATAATCCTTCAAAGGATTAACTTTCGACCGACACAAGATTAAGCAAGACGATATGGTCGCTCGAAGGAAGCAGAAAATAAAAAGAAAAGCGAAATAGAATACGGCCGCATCACGCGCGATATAGCCATACCACTTCGGAATATAGGTCAATCCGGAATAACAGGTTTCTCGCCGTAAAGATTTTCGGCGGCACGAGGACGGCCTCGGTACGCGCAACCGGGACAGACGCGACAAAAACGCCAGCGCCGAATCGCCGCCAAAAACGTTATTTCCGGTACGTCGACAGTTCACCAAGTCGAACCTCTCGCGTTTTCGGGCAATCCAGTCTCACATCGATCCCGATTACTGTATTAAAATCGGATCGGACATGCCACGGTGGAGCGCGAAATGACTAGGTGAGTACCTCAGAGCCGGCAACGCGAATACGCGGGATGCCGAGGTGGTAAGCCACTTCGAATCGTGAAGACACTTTCGTCTGACGAGACGCCGCTATTTCTACTGCCCGCTTAATCCGCCTGATATCGTCGTTAACTCTGGAAAAATATACGAAATGGGTCACATTGCTGGCGTACGTGATTCGCTTCGCGCAAATGGAGTCGTATTCTCGTAGAGATACGAGGGCGAAGCATGCATATGAACTGATAGAATCACGAGCAGCAGCGATAACAATAACGGTAGCGGCGTGATATACGTATAATGGAACAGAGTAGAGCGGGTCGGTAAAGTGCAGAAAATTCTTTGCATGCGCGGTCAATTGTCGTGCGATGATTTGGTCAATATTGATATCTATCGCGTCACGACATATACGCAAACTAAATGGAACGTAAAATAACTGCATTTTTTAAAGTCGTACACACTGTACTTCGCATGTAAATACTTGTATAACTCGTATCAATCTAACTACACCATGTGAGGCTAAACTTTCTCGCCAGGAAAAAAACTTCAGTCGCTATTATTTCATTACCTATGAGCTTTTTGGCTGAAATTGGTGCAATACTTTTTTGGAGATTACGTTTTTATCTACAATAAAGTCTTATATCGATATAGGCAAAAAATTTCATTAATAATGAGATAATAGTGGCTGAAGTTTCTTTCCTGGCGAGTAAGTTTAGCCTCACGTGGTATATACCGAGAAAACAGTTTATTGATAGTTAATAAATGTAATTTCAAACACGACGAAATAAATATTTCGTGAGGACAAGGAAATATATGGTGATTATTAAAATCTTTATTTCATTCAATGGTTGCCTCAAAGGATTTACTTGTGCAAAATAAATATCGTAATAGTTAACGAATATTTACTTAAACCAATAAAATGTTCATTTCTCCATGTTCAAAGAAACATTTGTTAATTACAAATAAACTGTTTTTCTCGGTATATACCGTGTTATCGGTAACTCGCTACAGCGCAGAGGTCGACGCGTGCACCAGTGATTCGCACCCCAATTTTAATCCCCCGCGTTCTTAAGAGAATTTAAAATTCCATTAACTCTTATATTATGTACCCCGGAGCGCATAACAAGGCTGGATCTTGAGGGGGTTCTGAAATATACATTGTTGTATAAAATTGGTGCGCCGCAGTGAACGAAAATGCGGTTTAATGGACGTAACGGTAGTTGAAGATTCTAAGGTTTTTAAAATTTCATATAATAACTTCGAAATAATTAACATAAGCTTCTGAGGTATAAAGCGAGTAAAAGGTATAAAAAAGCATCGCCTTAAAATGTTTATTGCCTGAGAGAACGCAGACGATAAAAATAAATTAGACTTAGGTAATTTAATTGAGTGACATTATACCGTCGCCGATATTGCAGTTGCATTCTAAATAAGACATAAATATGTATAAAATTCGACGATCATTGATCGATTTCTGACAAAATTCTAAAAAAGAACCAAATATTTCATTAATCTGCCGAATTTTATCATCTTCTTGGCCGGATGTCAAAGGGTGCCCACCCCCACTGCGTTATAATTACTTACCCAAGCGAATGTAACAGAGCAGCCAGTAATAATGCGGAAATTTCCGTCTTACCTCGCTCCCCTCTCCCTCTTCTGGAGTTAAAGTCGATTCCAATCGTACGGATCGGAATTTGCATGAGATAATGGTAGTCGTAACGCGAGACCGGTCGATTCTCCCTCGATTCTTGCAGGTGAAAAAATATCAAAGCTCTCCGAAGATTTCCCAGTATGACTTCGCGATACCGAATAAGCACTTCTCAACCACGGCAAGATACAACTCCCTGATATTAATTATATTCGATGACCTACATCGATTAGAATACGAAACTGGTCGAGCGTTGAGACAGGGAGGGAGGGAAAGAGGGCGGGAGGGAGAGAGGGAGGAAGGGAGCTAGGGAGGGAGAGAGAGAGAGAAACGTGTCGCTTTTAGCTCTTGGCATGCATGTTTCTTCCGTGCATGATAGGTCAAGGCGGAGCGACCTGTGATCGTCGTCGCCCATTAGATCCTGCAATTTATCGGCTAACAACGAAGCTGAAGGGGTGACTTTAAAGAGGAATTCATATGCGTTCATTGGTTCATTGTTATAAATAACAAAAAGTAAATATCGTTGATACATATAGGTACATATCGATTACAGTCAGTTGATTACTCCTCCGTTCGACTCAAATGATATTTTTATAGAATCGATAAAGCGATAATTAGCATAATCAAACGATAGAGTTGCCAGAACGAATAAAATTTGTTGAAATTTTCGTCCATTCTAATGAAATATTTGAATAAGTTAAAGTTAAATATCGAATTAAAAATGAAAAAAAAAATGTTATATGAAATGTCTAGATATTTTAGCGAAAGTGGTTTAAATTTCGACAAAAAGAAAAAGAATCACATTCAAGCGGATACCAAAAATCGAAATTTCTGGAACCGAACTCTCGAGCACTCTATTTCACGTGCTTTTTTATGCTGATTCCAAAAATCATAGATTTATTGCGAAAATTTCAAACGAATAACGAAATATCGGTGATTTTTTGTGAAAAAATAATTTTCTCTTACATATAGTCGCCGATATCTTATATTTCCTTCGAGATATCCCCCTGATAACTGCGCTTTTCGTAATCAATGCGAGAAAATACATAAGATAAGATCGTCGAGCAATCAATTCCAAGGATTCCAATTTTTGGCAAAATATTAACGGGTTCGTATCAATTTTAACAGCGATTCTAACTCTACTGTTAAAATATTTCATTAAATGCAGAATTTTGTCGAGTCGAATAATTTCTTTTTGATCAAACTCAATCTTTTTATCAGTGTATAAAACAGTATAACGGGGGTGAATATTTTTCCACGCGAAAACGAGTTCGATTATGTATGGCGAAAGAATCTTGCGAGATCGAAAATAGCCATGATCGTCGGATCGGATAAGCGAGACCTATATATTTTCCCTTGCAAAGCGAATACATATAGCGAAGCCATCTCAAAAAATAGGTCGACTCATAAATTCGTTGATACATC
This sequence comes from Xiphydria camelus, assembly GCA_963678675.1. Classification (NCBI taxonomy): domain Eukaryota; kingdom Metazoa; phylum Arthropoda; class Insecta; order Hymenoptera; family Xiphydriidae; genus Xiphydria; species Xiphydria camelus. The sequence continues at coordinate 8,859,967 of OY783201.1, forward strand.
GAACGCAATTTGAAGCGGGCGTAGAATGTAAGCAAAAGATATCGAGAAGCGATTTGCGACTCATTTAAATTTCACGGCTCCGTCGGACCGGTTGTCTCTCGAATAACATTCCAGATTGTACGATCGGTTATTGCGCGTGAAAAGAGACGCCGTTCATCCGCTTTAATCGCAACCTTTTTTTACGACGCGCTGCAGCCGAGAAACGTTGAAATGACGCGAATCCGCTCGCGCGACGCTCCGAAGCGGATGGCATCTCGGGGTAACCGAAGCGTAGAGTTTCGTCATTACTGACGGAACTGTGTATTCTATCTCGACTGTTAAGAATATATATATAGCGGTCGTTGCCGCGAGAACGGCTCTCGTCGCAGAGGAAATTAAACGTAAACTCGGCGGTGCAGCTTTGAATTTCACGCCGGTGGACACCCCTATTATCCTTCCAGCTCTCCCGTGACAAGAGACTACGGTAGAGCTTGCGATTTCTTCAGAAAACGGGAGTGACGAGAAAATTCACTCGCTGGACGATATGCATATTTTTGAACGTTTCGCCGCTCTCCAAACACCGGCAAAATTAATCCAAATTTTCTTCGTACACGTGCCATTAATCAGGTCACGTTCCTCTTTCATTAAGAGAATACCGAATGACATTATCCTGCTTTTCAGTAACATAAACACCGACACATTATCGTATATTTCATTACACACTGAGAGAAATAATTGCTGGTTTCAAAAAAATGTTTTCTTCAATCAAAACATGATATGATTTGAGAATCAAGTCATGGATTTTTGGTGCAAAAAAATCTTTAAATCAAGAATACACAAAGACAAAGAATTAATAAAAAATCATAGGAAAACCCACGAATTTTTACAGTTATCCCAGTAATAGGGTTCCTCGAGGTGCAACACATTGAAGTTTTTAATAGACCACAGCGTACTTTTTACAGTTCGTAATAGTATAAATATCAGTTTATACAGTAATTTA